>LR989953.1:16683666-17920333 GCA_905147015.1 Laspeyria flexula | reverse complement strand
GAGGAGGTGCTCAGTGCTCTAAGAGCGCAGAACAAGCACCTCCTCAAGGACGTCAGCGGCGACGATGACCGGATGGAGGTCCGGTATCGCAAAAAGACGAGGAGTCCGCTGGTGGCCCACATAGTGGTAAAGGTGTCCCCACGGATATGGAGTCGCCTGACGGACTCCGGACACGTCCATATCGACCTCCAGCGGGTCAAAGTCGGAGACCACTCGCCCCTGGTCCAGTGCTCTCGGTGCTTAGGATACGGACATACACGCAACTACTGCGAATTAAAAGAAGACGTTTGCAGCCACTGTGGGGGGTCGCACCATAAGGACAAGTGTGAGGAGAGGTCTTCTGGGGGGCCCCCCACATGTTGTAACTGCAAACGTGCAAAACTTGATAACCTGGCACACAATGCTTTTGATGCAGAATGCCCCGTCAGAAAAAAGTGGGACACCTTGGCAAGGTCGGCAGTTGCGTACTGCTAAGGTGGTCCCACTCGGGAAGGTGTGCCAGGTAGTCGTGTATGTGTCGTGTGTTCCTCGTGTTGCGTCGGCAAATCAAAAGAGTGGGTGTTCTGTTCAGGTCGTTCATCTAAAACCGGCTCGGTCCCGCAGCGCGACACGCGCAAGGCACTTCTATCTCTTGGACGACATTGTTGTCAATGTACGCCAGAGAAGTACAGTCAAGCAGAAAGCATCGCGCTGCGGTCGACCAGCATTGTGTCGGCCTGAGCAGAACACTCCCTCGGATGAAACTGAAGAAAGTAGGTTAAAATTGTCTTGTTGCTGTCTCACGTCCCATGTTTGTCGTTGCTTATTGTCACCACTGGTTGGATCGAATACTGCACCGAGGTGCAGAGGTGGATCTGATTAGACAAAAATAATTTTTGCACATTGGATATTCGCCCTGCACTTCGGTGCAGCAGTCGATCAAAAAATAGAATAAAAATAAATGTAGAACTTTAAAGTAAGAAAATAGCAAAACTAGTCAAAATAGAAAATAAATAATTTGTAAAATAACCCTTCCCAACAAAATAAATAAAATAAAAACTGAAATAAAGTAAAATCAGGCAGACAAGATCACGGATTATGTCTGTGGATCCTCTGGCGGAGTACACAATAACTGTGTGCTCAATTAAAAAAAAAAAAAAAAAAAAAAAAAAAAAAAAAAAAAAAAAAAAAAAAAACCTAACCTAACCTAACCTAACCTAACCTAACCTAACCTAACCTAACCTAACCTAACCTAACCTAACCTAACCTAACCTAACCTAACCTAACCTAACCTAACCTAACCTAACCTAACCTAACCTAACCTAACCTAACCTAACCTAACCTAACCTAACCTAACCTAACCTAACCTAACCTAACCTAACCTAACCTAACCTAACCTAACCTAACCTAACCTAACCTAACCTAACCTAACCTAACCTAACCTAACCTAACCTAACCTAACCTAACCTAACCTAACCTAACCTAACCTAACCTAACCTAACCTAACCTAACCTAACCTAACCTAACCTAACCTAACCTAACCTAACCTAACCTAACCTAACCTAACCTAACCTAACCTAACCTAACCTAACCTAACCTAACCTAACCTAACCTAACCTAACCAGTTACGCTCGGTCCGCCGTCCTGAACGCCACGTTTTCGCAACTCTCCGCACTTAAAAATTGAAAAAAGTGGGTTTTTCTCGCGCTATTGTGACAAACGAGGCATCAAAAGTTGCGCGTTGACGAGGCGCACACGCCTGTGCACTCAGTTCCACCCGCAAAGTGAAAGTGCAGTGAGAAAGTGACGAAAACTGAAAGTTTAAAGGTTATGCTACACTAAAACTGGAGATAACACCTGATCCAGAATCGTGCCCCTAGCACACGATACATCGTTGGATGCGTCTTGGCGGGCCCTACAAAACGAGCCCAGCCACGCCAACCCCCGACGTGCCACTGAGACGCCAGACCCGGAAAACCATAAACCACGTGGCCACGAGGTCAGCGTTCCAGTGGACCTAGGACCCTGAAACTTTGCTGAAACTTACTCACCACCATTTAAGGACGGACCCCGCAAGTAACAGAATTTTAAGTTCAATACTTTATTTTTTATGAACAATACAAGTTCCAAACTTCAACCCACTCTAACTAGAGAAGAAAGAAATTTTTCAAAATTCTGCAACTGCTATTAGTTGCGCGCTAGCCCATAGAAGACTTCCTGAAAATTTCAGAATTTTAAGATTTTATTTGAAGCCATAGCAATTAAATTAGTAAAAATTTTTCAAAATTAATATTTTTTATGTTTAATTTAATATTTTAATATTGGAACTATATACAATAGATAAAGCAGATTTTTCCCTAGATATAAGTATTTTTTGTAGATTTTTAAGACAACTGACTCCGGAGATACAGATTTTTCACTGTTTTTCGCTATTTATTCCTAAATAAATAAAAAATTAATTAATTTGACCTCCCCAGTGGCTTTAACTCACCACTGGGAACTTGTACGAGCCCAAACTCGGGCTATAAATACATAGTTTTGACAAAGTTGGACATTGTCCGCCATTTTGGTTGACGGGTTGCCAACTTTAAACGTCTGTATCTCCGGCCCCAGTGATCACATAGCTACCGGATTTTGACAAGAGACAGCAGCTAGACTGCTCCTATACAACTGTAAGCCTTTCAGGCGTTTTCAGGCTGAAAAGTTTTTCAGCGCTGAAACCCCCTTCAGGACACGCGGGAGGCTTAGCCGAGTTGTCCATCCAAAACCCGGATCCTCTACGACAAATAGTTCGGAAGTTATAAGCTCCCAAAGTTCATTTTTGACAGCTCGGCGGCCATCTTGGATTTCTCTAAACTGCAATAGCTCCGGAACCTGGGGTCGTACGAAGCTGGGGTTTTTTCCGCATTGCTTAGGGGGCCCCAGAGAACACATTTTTCAGGTGCTAAGGCAGTTTGGAGGGGGTAAATTTTCAGGTTCCTGAAAGGGGTTCCATCGCAAAGGGCAACTTATGCCAAGCCAGAGGAGCCCGAACACGCCCACTCTGCGACCCTCCGTCTGGGAGATATTACCAGTCAAAGTTTGACTTTGACAGTTCGGCGGCCATCTTTAAAATCTTTAGAGTCCCATATCTCCCGAACGGGGTGTCGTAGAGAGGTCGGGTTTTCTCGAGACACACCAGCCGGCTCCCCCTAAACTAAATTTTGACGTTTCAGGCCTTTTCAGGCACAAAATAATTTTCAGCCTGAAAATAGGCTAAACGGATCGGGCTCGCCGAGCTCAACTCAGGGACCCCAAACACCAAGGTATTTGGCCCAGGGACTCCGGAGATACAGCAGAACAACCATTTTCTGGCGGCCATCTTGGTTGGCAACCAGAAACTTTGGCCCTCTGTATCTCGGGAGCCCTTTGACCCAGAGGTACCGAGTTTGGGTTCATTGTGAAGGGCTCGGGGAGGGCTATCCGTTGGGCCCAACGAACCGACTCTACATAGAGTCGGCAAAATTTTTATATTTTTAAGATTTTTAATTTTAGTTATACTATATTATACTGTATTTATATTATAATTTTATTGATATTCCGTGTCGTATTGACAACAGAACGATTCTCGATCTCTATTTTTTATCATCTCTACCACAATTTTCTCTTATTTTATTTTTACGGCTCTATTGAGTACCACTTGAGGAGAGACAGGGCGGCCTAGAGACCGCAAAGGTTTATTGACCGGGTTTATTGACCCACACACGGACAAAGCCTTATTGGGCTATATACACGCCTGACTCTACACGCCAACATGTTCAGGACGCCTAACGGAGCAAAGGACAACAGACCAAAGACTGGGCGCGAGTCGCCACAAGACAAAGAGAAGGCAGGTCCTTCAAACATGCCCCAGAACGTGCGAAGGTCCATAGAGAACCTAGAGCAGGCCATCGCAAAAACTTCTCCAACAGGGAAATCGACGGGACCTGCTCGGCTCCCAAAACCCTCAGACACTTCCCCACCAAAGAAGACTCTCACAAAAACGAGAGCTCAACTGCCGGCTACAGGATCGGCCACTGTGACCAAGTTGAAGAAGAACCCTCCCCCGCCCACACCAAGTCCCATGAAAACCACGGGCTACTCTAATAAGGCAGAGGAAGCTGCGGAGGTTCACAGGAAAGGCCTGGAGAACCTCCGCAGGTTCCAAAACCTCAGAAGAGACGTCCGGGTTCAAGTAGAGGAGGCGCTGGACCGCCTCTTTGAAATGGCAAAAGCAGCCCCACCACCACTAATAGTCAGAAGATTAGAGAAAGAGCTGGAGCTAGAGGGAAGGGACAAAAGTAAAACAGCTGACCACACGACTCAGACGAGCTTCGTGGAGGAAGGAAGAAAAGAGGAAGGAAGTAGGAATGAGATCAAAGACGGAAGCCATATACTGGCAAAAATTGAGGAAAATTCAAGACTACTCCAAGAGAATAGTAGGAAAATGGACGAGTTAAAGGAGATGGTGGAGGCGCAAAAGACCGTCCTTGAGAAGACGACTTACGCGGGTGTAGTGGCTGGAAGCCGGCGCGGGGGCAAAGGCCCAGAGCAGGCGTCCCTACACTCAGTAGTCGTCTCCTCAAAGCAGGAAGGAGAGACTGGGGAGGAGGTGTTGGAAAAGGTTAGAAAGGCAGTGGATGCGAAGGAGGGATGGGTGAAGGTTGAAAAGGTAAGAAAGGCTAAGGACAGGAAAGTGATTATGAGCTGCAGCTCAGAACAGGAAAGAAGGAAAGTAAAAGAGAGGCTGGAAGCAGCAGGGGAGGGCCTAGTCGTCGAGGAAGTCAGAAACCGCAACCCGCTCTTGATTCTGAGGGATGTACTCAAAGTACACGACGACACGGAGGTCGTCCGGGCCCTCAGAAATCAAAACCGGGAGGTCTTTGGCAGCCTCGACGGCGGGGATGCCCCTATAGAAATCAAGTACAGAAGGAGAGCCAGAAATCCTCACAATTGCCACATCGTCCTAAGCGTCCACCCTAGGACTTGGAGAAAAGCAATAGACGAGGGCAAGCTGAGGATTGACCTCCAGAGAGTCACGGTTGAAGACCAGTCGCCGCTGGTGCAGTGCACTCGGTGCCTGGGCTATGGCCACAGCAAGCGGTTCTGCAAAGAACCCGCAGACCTGTGTAGCCATTGCGGAGGCCCACACCTGAGAGCAGAGTGCCCGGACAGGCTCGTGGGCACTGCGCCAGCGTGCAGAAACTGTGTTAAAGCCGAAAACCAGCAAACGGGCCATAACGCCTTTAGCAGTGAGTGCCCCGTCAGAAGGAGGTGGGAGGCACTGGCCAGGGCCTCAGTGGCATACTGCTAAGGGCACCCCAGGCAAACCCCACCAGTACGCAATAGCGCAGGCGAACCTGCAGCGCAGCCAGCTGGCCACCAATGAGTTGCTCATCGAAGCCAAGAAGCGCAAGATGGCAATAGCGCTCATACAGGAACCCTATGTGGGCTCAGCGCAGAGGGTCAGGAGCTACCAGGGTGTGAGAGTCTTCCAGAGCTCACAGAGAGGAGGAGGTGGGACTGTAAAGGCGGCCATCATCGTTTTCGATGATGACCTAAACATAATACAGTACCCGCAACTCACCACGGACAACATCGTCGTGGTGGGAGTCCAAACCAGAGCATGGACGATCACCCTGGTCTCCTACTACTTCGAGCCAGAGCACCCCATAGGGGAATACCTGGAGCTCATAAGGAAGGTGGTCCAGAAGACAGGGCCGAACAGGCTGATAATAGGAGGAGACGCGAACGCAAAGAGCAACTGGTGGGGTAGCAAGATCGAAGACCAGAGGGGCGAAGAGATGAGCGGAGCCCTAACTGAACTCGACTTTCACGTCCTCAACGCAGGAGAAACTCCAACTTTTGACACTGTCCGAGGAGGGAAAAGGTACTGCAGCCATGTCGATGTGACGGCCTGCACAGCGGACCTGCTCCAGTACATAGAGGGGTGGAGAGTGGTCGAGGACCTAACAGGCTCGGACCACAACGGCATAGTATTTAAAGTATCACTGCAGAAATCGCATGGCACACACATACAACGCACAACACGCATATATAACACAAGAAAGGCAAATTGGAGTCAGTTTCGTGAGAAACTGACCCAAATTATGCGCGAAACACAACTCACCACACAACACACTACAGAAATAAAAAACAGAGAACAACTAGACTACACAATCAACACATACACACAAGCCATCACACAAACATGCAGACAAACAATACCAAACAAAAAACACTCAGAAATACTTACCGTGCCGTGGTGGTCCGAGGAGCTCGCCGCGAAGAAGAAGATGGTGGCAACCCGGAAGCGCAGGATCCGCAATGCAGCACCGGCTCGCAGGGGCATGGTTGTAGACCTGTACCTGAAACAAAAAGAAGAATATGAGACAGCAGTCAAGGAAGCAGCGGAACAGAGTTGGAGGGACTTCTGCGGGAAGCAGGATAGGGAAGGGTTATGGGAAGGGATATACAGGGTGATTAGCAGGGTAAATCGGAGAGAAGAAGATGTCCCCCTGATCCAAGATGGAGTAACCCTGGACGCCGAGGGCTCCGCTCGTCTACTGGCGGAAACTTTCTACCCAAGGGACTTGAAGGATGAAGACAACTCACACCATGCGCAAACAAGAGCTTTGGCGGAAACAATAAATGACGGGGATCATGATGATCATGACCCCCCGTTTAGAGTTGAAGAGTTGAAGGTTGTTGTCAAGTCCTTCAATCCCAAGAAAGCCCCAGGGGCAGATGGATTTACGGCCGACATTTGCACGCATGCAATAAATGCGAATGTAGAGTACTTCCTGTCCTTAGTGAACAAATGCATGGAGCATGGATACTTTCCCAAGAGCTGGAAGGAAGCAACAGTCGTGGTACTTCGCAAGCCAGGCAAGGACGACTATAACGTGCCAAAGTCGTACCGACCAATCGGGCTCTTATCCGTACTGGGTAAAATCTACGAGAAGCTGCTGGTGGCCCGCCTCAAGTATCACATCCTGCCGAAGATCAGTCCTCGTCAATATGGCTTTATGCCACAACGGAGCACCGAGGACGCCCTCGTTGCCTTAGTCACTCGCATACGCGAAAAACTAAAAGAGAAAAAGTTGATAACTTTGGTTTCTCTAGACATCGAGGGCGCCTTCGATAGCGCCTGGTGGCCGGCCATAAAGACGAGACTGGCGGAGGAGGGTTGTCCTGTGAACTTGAGGCGAATCATCAGCAGTTATCTCAGTGACAGGACCGTGGAGGTTAGATATGCCGGAACGACTCACAGGAGAGAGACAGAGAAGGGATGCGTGCAGGGCTCCATTGGCGGACCAATACTGTGGAACTTGTTGCTGGACCCACTTCTAAGATCGCTGGACGAGAGTGGAGTCTACTGTCAGGCATTTGCGGATGATGTGGTGTTGCTGTTTGACGGTGGTGAGGCCAGGGAGATTGAGGGGCCGGCCAATGTCGCCCTCGAACATGTCCGGGGGTGGGGCGTCAAAAACAAGCTGAGGTTCGCACCGCACAAAACCTGTGCAATGGTGCTAACCAAAAAGCTCAAATTTGACGTCCCACGCCTGAGCATGGGAGGGGTTGGCATTGGAATGTCCCCCGAAATCAAGATCCTTGGACTCACCATCGACAACAAGCTGACATTCAACTCCCACGTCGCAAATGTCTGCAGTAGAGCAGTCCAGATCCACAAACAGTTAGCAAGGGCAGCCCGGGTGAGCTGGGGTTTGAGCCCAGATATAGTACGCACCATTTACACCGCTGCCGTGGAACCGGTTGTGCTGTACGCAGCAGCCGCCTGGGCTCCAGCTGTTGAGAAGTTGGGAGTCCGGAACAAGCTAGCCGCGGTGCAGAGGGGATTTGCGCAGAAAATGTGCAAGGCCTATCGCACGGTGTCACTCAACTCGGCACTCCTGCTCACGGGGACGCTCCCTCTTGACCTCCGAGTCCGAGAGGCGGCCTCGTTATATGAGGCCAGGAGGGGGGCCCCCATACGCGATCTGCCGGGCAGAGAAGTCGAGAGGGTGATACCGGCGTTAGAGGCTCCACACCCGGCGAGCTGCATAGGGCTGGAGTTCCGCAATCTGGATAACGAAGAACAGTACTCCCAGCACAGTGACTATGCAATACGCATATTCACTGATGGGAGCAAGATTGAGGGCAAGGTCGGGGCGGCGCTGTCCATTTGGAGCGGCGACGCTGAGACCAAAGCCCTCAAACTTGCTCTCTCGGAGTACTGTACCGTGTACCAGGCGGAACTACTGGCCCTGTGCAGGGCGACGGAAGTGGCTTTAGCACATGGCGCGAACAGCTTGGCAATATACAGCGATTCTAGGGCGGCCCTTGAGACAGTGACGAACCCCGGCTCCTCTCATTCCCTGGCAATCAAAGCGAAGAGCAATCTAAGGAATTGCATAGCCCAAAATAAGGCAGTCGACCTTTTTTGGATTAAGGCTCACATAGGATTGGCAGGGAATGAGAGGGCGGACGAGCTGGCAAAGGAGGCAGCCCTGAAATCAAAAAAGAGGCCGGACTACGACCGGTGTCCTGTCTCGTTCATCAAACGTAGCATCCGAAGGAGCACGGTTGATGAATGGGACAGGAGATACCGGACGGAGGAGACGGCCTCCGGAACCAAGCTGTTCTTCCCCGATGCAACCGCGGCCCACAGATTGGTCCGCAAAATGGTCATAGAGGGGAAGACCACGCAGATTCTAACGGGGCACGGTGGGTTCTCCTCATACCTGAACCGGTTCAGGTGTAAGGACAGCCCATCCTGCCTCTGTGATCCTGCAGTAGAAGAGACTGTCACGCATCTTATCCTGGAATGCCCTGTCTTCTCTAAAAGGAGGTACGAGGTAGAGCAACTTTTAGATGTAGACCTGGAAGTAGGAAACTTACCGAGAATAATGAAAAGTAGAGATCGGGATATATTTCTGGAATTCTGTAAGAATATTGTTAATATAGTAAATAAGAGAAACAAATAGACTAAGAAAAGCATGACGTCGACATATGTGGACCATATGCACAACGTCATGCGAAAAATGTAAAGTAGTATTTAAGCGTAATGTAAAGATAGAATTAAGAACATTATAATGTAGTAGTTAAGGAATCTCTGTAAAAAAAGAAAAAGTACAACGCTGCCGTGTACCCTTATTGTGTTCGTCCCCTCTACCATAAGAAATGTTGAATAATAAATAAACTTAGTTAACAAATAATAGTTAGGTGGTAATCCCAACCACAGAGAATGACAGAGGATGGACGCCAGAAAGACAAAGTATGAGGAATGAAAGTACGAGAGGCAAAAAAGCGAGAACTGGTATGAAAGGAAATAGTATAAATAGGCACCGATTATGTTGGTGGTGTAGAACAGAAAAAAAAAAAAAAAAAAAAAAAAAAAAAAAAAAAAAAAAAAAAAAAAAAAAAAAAAAAAAACCTAACCTAACCTAACCTAACCTAACCTAACCTAACCTAACCTAACCTAACCTAACCTAACCTAACCTAACCTAACCTAACCTAACCTAACCTAACCTAACCTAACCTAACCTAACCTAACCTAACCTAACCTAACCTAACCTAACCTAACCTAACCTAACCTAACCTAACCTAACCTAACCTAACCTAACCTAACCTAACCTAACCTAACCTAACCTAACCTAACCTAACCTAACCTAACCTAACCTAACCTAACCTAACCTAACCTTTTTTTTTTTTTTTTTTTTTTTTGTCGAAGAGGAAATGGCTGACCCATTCCCCGGCACGGGGGGCCGTGACGGGGATATGTGGGGCTTGCACCCACTAAAACCTCTCCGGTGGCCTTCTTCTGCGCATAGTAGGAGGGCTCTGGGAACGCGGGTATGCTGCCTCCAGTGCCCCCCTCGCGCGTGTCCCGTAAGGGACTCATCCCGGGGCGGAGCCGGGTAGACTCCGCCCAGCTTCCAGCCCAATCCTGGGCTGGTATAACGTCCTGAGCCACACAGACCGTTATCTTCCCGGGGTCGCGCCCAGTCGGAGCAGTCGGCAGACCCCCAGCCAACCACTCCGCGCAACACTCCAAGGTATGCCGGATAATCACACACTTGATAGTCCCGGCGTCTATCCGACCCCCCGAGGGAGGCCGGACCCCGTGGTAATTTTTTATAGAGGTTGTTCTTCCTCGCGACCGCCGCTCCGGGAGACAGAGTGGCGATCCTCGTCCCCGGCACCTAGTACCGAGATTACGAGTTTTGTCGGCCAAGTTCGGGGCCCGAAGACCCTTCCCTCGCCAACGCACCTCGGCCGCACAAGTGCGGCTTCGGACATCCCGTAGGTAATTTTTTATAGAGGTTTTCCTTCCTCGCGGCCCCACTCCGAAGAGCGGAGGCCCTCGGGCCCACCAACCAGGGGCGAGCTTACGAGTGTCGGGCGACAACCGAAGTTGCCACCTACCGCCGGTTATTTTTTATAGAGGTTTTCCTTCCTCGCAGCCCCACTCCGAAGAGCGGAGGCCCCCATTCCCGGCAAGCGCCAGGCTTACGGTTTGGTTCGGGCGGCGACCGAAGTCACCACCCTCACCCACCCCCTCCCGTTGGTGATTTTTTATAGAGGTTTTCCTTCCTCGCGGCCCCGCCCCACGGCGAGGGCCCTCGTTCCCGACCGAAGCCGGGCTTACGAGTTGGGCCGAGCGACGATTGACCGCCACCCAGCCGCATCCCGGCCGGGTTCGGACCGAAGTCCTACACCCGGCATCGACCGCAGAAGTCAGGGGGGTAGTGTCCCCTCTCCACTGCGGCCCCACCGCCTCCACGGTCTCGCGCCCGTGGCCACGCTGGGGCTGAGGCAGGTAGGCAGTCTTCGGCACTCTCCACCTGCCTCACCCCCTCCCCATCCCCCCCACTCGGCCACCGCGCTACCGCGTGGATGCACAACGGTAACTCGGCAGCCCCACCACAACGTGCCCGAAGGCTCCAGGCCGTCACCACTTAGCCGAGTCGGTGGCGTCGACCCCACGGCCGGACGAGAACATGTCTCAGTCCGGCAACGGCCGCAGAAGTCAGGGGAGGTGGCGTTCCCCTCTCCACTGCGGCCCCACCGCCTCCACATTCTCGCGCATGTGGCCACGCTGGGGCTGAGGCAGGTAGGCAGTCAACCGGCACTCCCCACCTGCCTCACCCCCTCCCCATCCCCCCCTGGCCACCACGCCACCGCATGAGCGGTAACGCGGCAGCCGCCCCCGCCAGAGAACTGGCGGGGGTACCGGGACGCCACCACTTAGCCGGGTCGGCGGTGACGTCCCCCCGGGGCTGCTCTTCGCTTCCATAACTGTACTGAGCCCCCCTGCCACGACAAGGCGGCAGCCCATCAGGGGGGAACCTAACCTAACCTAACCTAACCTAACCTAACCTAACCTAACCTAACCTAACCTAACCTAACCTAACCTAACCTAACCTAACCTAACCTAACCTAACCTAACCTAACCTAACCTAACCTAACCTAACCTAACCTAACCTAACCTAACCTAACCTAACCTAACCTAACCTAACCTAACCTAACCTAACCTAACCTAACCTAACCTAACCTAACCTAACCTAACCTAACCTAACCTAACCTAACCTAACCTAACCTAACCTAACCTAACCTAACCTAACCTAACCTAACCTAACCTAACCTAACCTAACCTAACCTAACCTAACCTAACCTAACCTAACCTAACCTAACCTAACCTAACCTAACCTAACCTAACCTAACCTAACCTAACCTAACCTAACCTAACCTAACCTAACCTAACCTAACCTAACCTAACCTAACCTAACCTAACCTAACCTAACCTAACCTAACCTAACCTAACCTAACCTAACCTAACCTAACCTAACCTAACCTAACCTAACCTAACCTAACCTAACCTAACCTAACCTAACCTAACCTAACCTAACCTAACCTAACCTAACCTAACCTAACCTAACCTAACCTAACCTAACCTAACCTAACCTAACCTAACCTAACCTAACCTAACCTAACCTAACCTAACCTAACCTAACCTAACCTAACCTAACCTAACCTAACCTAACCTAACCTAACCTAACCTAACCTAACCTAACCTAACCTAACCTAACCTAACCTAACCTAACCTAACCTAACCTAACCTAACCTAACCTAACCTAACCTAACCTAACCTAACCTAACCTAACCTAACCTAACCTAACCTAACCTAACCTAACCTAACCTAACCTAACCTAACCTAACCTAACCTAACCTAACCTAACCTAACCTAACCTAACCTAACCTAACCTAACCTAACCTAACCTAACCTAACCTAACCTAACCTAACCTAACCTAACCTAACCTAACCTAACCTAACCTAACCTAACCTAACCTAACCTAACCTAACCTAACCTAACCTAACCTAACCTAACCTAACCTAACCTAACCTAACCTAACCTAACCTAACCTAACCTAACCTAACCTAACCTAACCTAACCTAACCTAACCTAACCTAACCTAACCTAACCTAACCTAACCTAACCTAACCTAACCTAACCTAACCTAACCTAACCTAACCTAACCTAACCTAACCTAACCTAACCTAACCTAACCTAACCTAACCTAACCTAACCTAACCTAACCTAACCTAACCTAACCTAACCTAACCTAACCTAACCTAACCTAACCTAACCTAACCTAACCTAACCTAACCTAACCTAACCTAACCTAACCTAACCTAACCTAACCTAACCTAACCTAACCTAACCTAACCTAACCTAACCTAACCTAACCTAACCTAACCTAACCTAACCTAACCTAACCTAACCTAACCTAACCTAACCTAACCTAACCTAACCTAACCTAACCTAACCTAACCTAACCTAACCTAACCTAACCTAACCTAACCTAACCTAACCTAACCTAACCTAACCTAACCTAACCTAACCTAACCTAACCTAACCTAACCTAACCTAACCTAACCTAACCTAACCTAACCTAACCTAACCTAACCTAACCTAACCTAACCTAACCTAACCTAACCTAACCTAACCTAACCTAACCTAACCTAACCTAACCTAACCTAACCTAACCTAACCTAACCTAACCTAACCTTTTTTTTTTTTTTTTTTTTTTTTTTGTCGAAGAGGAAATGGCTGACCCATTCCCCGGCACGGGGGGCCGTGTCGGGGATATGTGGGGCTTGCACCCACTAAAACCTCTCCGGTGGCCTTCTTCTGCGCATAGTAGGAGGGCTCTGGGAACGCGGGTATGCTGCCTCCAGTGCCCCCCTCGCGCGTGTCCCGTAAGGGACTCATCCCGGGGCGGAGCCGGGTAGACTCCGCCCAGCTTCCAGCCCAATCCTGGGCTGGTATAACGTCCTGAGCCACACAGACCGTTATCTTCCCGGGGTCGCGCCCAGTCGGAGCAGTCGGCAGACCCCCCGCCAACCACTCCGCGCAACACTCCAAGGTATGCCGGATAATCACACACTTGATAGTCCCGGCGTCTATCCGACCCCCCGAGGGAGGCCGGACCCCGTGGTAATTTTTTATAGAGGTTGTTCTTCCTCGCGACCGCCGCTCCGGGAGACAGAGTGGCGATCCTCGTCCCCGGCACCTAGTACCGAGATTACGAGTTTTGTCGGCCAAGTTCGGGGCCCGAAGACCCTTCCCTCGCCAACGCACCTCGGCCGCACAAGTGCGGCTTCGGACATCCCGTAGGTAATTTTTTATAGAGGTTTTCCTTCCTCGCGGCCCCACTCCGAAGAGCGGAGGCCCTCGGGCCCACCAACCAGGGGCGAGCTTACGAGTGTCGGGCGACAACCGAAGTTGCCACCTACCGCCGGTTATTTTTTATAGAGGTTTTCCTTCCTCGCAGCCCCACTCCGAAGAGCGGAGGCCCCCGTTCCCGGCAAGCGCCAGGCTTACGGTTTGGTTCGGGTGGCGACCGAAGTCACCACCCTCACCCACCCCCTCCCGTTGGTGATTTTTTATAGAGGTTTTCCTTCCTCGCGGCCCCGCCCCACGGCGAGGGCCCTCGTTCCCGACCGAAGCCGGGCTTACGAGTTGGGCCGAGCGACGATTGACCGCCACCCAGCCGCATCCCGGCCGGGTTCGGACCGAAGTCCTACACCCGGCATCGGCCGCAGAAGTCAGGGGGGTAGTGTCCCCTCTCCACTGCGGCCCCACCGCCTCCACGGTCTCGCGCCCGTGGCCACGCTGGGGCTGAGGCAGGTAGGCAGTCTTCGGCACTCTCCACCTGCCTCACCCCCTCCCCATCCCCCCCACTCGGCCACCGCGCTACCGCGTGGATGCACAACGGTAACTCGGCAGCCCCACCACAACGTGCCCGAAGGCTCCAGGCCGTCACCACTTAGCCGAGTCGGTGGCGTCGACCCCACGGCCGGACGAGAACATGTCTCAGTCCGGCAACGGCCGCAGAAGTCAGGGGAGGTGGCGTTCCCCTCTCCACTGCGGCCCCACCGCCTCCACATTCTCGCGCATGTGGCCACGCTGGGGCTGAGGCAGGTAGGCAGTCGACCGGCACTCCCCACCTGCCTCACCCCCTCCCCATCCCCCCCTGGCCACCACGCCACCGCGTGAGCGGTAACGCGGCAGCCGCCCCCGCCAGAGAACTGGCGGGGGGTACCGGGACGCCACCACTTAGCCGGGTCGGCGGTGACGTCCCCCCGGGGCTGCTCTTCGCTTCCATAACTGTACTGAGCCCCCCTGCCACGACAAGGCGGCAGCCCATCAGGGGGGAACCTAACCTAACCTAACCTAACCTAACCTAACCTAACCTAACCTAACCTAACCTAACCTAACCTAACCTAACCTAACCTAACCTAACCTAACCTAACCTAACCTAACCTAACCTAACCTAACCTAACCTAACCTAACCTAACCTAACCTAACCTAACCTAACCTAACCTAACCTAACCTAACCTAACCTAACCTAACCTAACCTAACCTAACCTAACCTAACCTAACCTAACCTAACCTAACCTAACCTAACCTAACCTAACCTAACCTAACCTAACCTAACCTAACCTAACCTAACCTAACCTAACCTAACCTAACCTAACCTAACCTAACCTAACCTAACCTAACCTAACCTAACCTAACCTAACCTAACCTAACCTAACCTAACCTAACCTAACCTAACCTAACCTAACCTAACCTAACCTAACCTAACCTAACCTAACCTAACCTAACCTAACCTAACCTAACCTAACCTAACCTAACCTAACCTAACCTAACCTAACCTAACCTAACCTAACCTAACCTAACCTAACCTAACCTAACCTAACCTAACCTAACCTAACCTAACCTAACCTAACCTAACCTAACCTAACCTAACCTAACCTAACCTAACCTAACCTAACCTAACCTAACCTAACCTAACCTAACCTAACCTAACCTAACCTAACCTAACCTAACCTAACCTAACCTAACCTAACCTAACCTAACCTAACCGGTTTTTCACTTTTGTATCTTTTTGTGATTTCTTTTGACAGATACGTGTACTGGGACACCCTAGCGACAATTCCCGAGGGTTAGACCTCAAAAATTTGCATTAGAAATTTGTTTTGGCAATTTTATTCTAAATTTTTTAGTTTTTACCGATTTTCACATTTCCACTTTTCCAAATTTCCTGAAAATCTCAGCTTTTATCACGAGGAGGGCGCTGCACTCTCGGCTCCATCTGAAACATAAAAAAGTTGTTAGAAACTGTGATTTTTCCCCAAAATCCATATTTTATACTTACATTTCTGCTTATACCTTTTTCCCTGACCCCCGGAGGTGTCCGGCATATTTTTTATAGGACTGGCGCAGTCGCGCCGCATCCAACGACACCAAGAACGCCCGTCTACAGCGTTCCTGGACTTCAGGACAAAAATTTTTGTCTTTTTCTTGACGACTCACTTGTATTGTGAAGTAGGGAAACCTACCTTAGGGGAACCTAACTTCGAAATTTCGTTTTTCACTTTTGTATCTTTTTGTGATTTCTTTTGACAGATACGTGTACTGGGACACCCTAGCGACAATTCCCGAGGGTTAGACCTCAAAAATTTGCATTAGAAATTTGTTTTGGCAATTTTATTCTAAATTTTTTAGTTTTTACCGATTTTCACATTTCCACTTTTCCAAATTTCCTGAAAATCTCAGCTTTTATCACGAGGAGGGCGCTGCACTCTCGGCTCCATCTGAAACATAAAAAAGTTGTTAGAAACTGTGATTTTTCCCCAAAATCCATATTTTATACTTACATTTCTGCTTATACCTTTTTCCCTGACCCCCGGAGGTGTCCGGCATATTTTTTATAGGACTGGCGCAGTCGCGCCGCATCCAACGACACCAAGAACGCCCGTCTACAGCGTTCCTGGACTTCAGGACAAAAATTTTTGTCTGTTCCCCACCCACCCACCCGGTGGTCGTCACTTACGTGGGTTAAGTGGATTTGGGGAACGACAATATAAATTTTTAAATTTTTTGTCATTGTATCGTCTTTGTTTTGTTTTATTTACTTGTTTTACTTTTTTATTGTTAAATTATTTAATTATTTATTGCTTTTACACTTTTATATTGTTAAATAATTTTAAGTTTTTATTGTTTTTTAGTTTTATTATTGTTAAATTATTTTTACTGTTTACAACTTTTACAATCTTAATTTTAGCAAAACCAATATAATTAATTGTTTTAACTTATACAAAAATTGATTTGAGCGAAACAGTTAGCTTCACCATGTTCGGCATCCGCACCCCCCCGAGGACGTCCAGCACGTCATCCACGGCGAAACCCTCTGCGCCCGGAGGCGAAGGGGCCTTGGTCAGGCGCAGTGTGGGGGAGATTGAGGCGAAATCTCGCGCCTCGGTATCTCCCCCCAAAAAGACATCGGCGCCGAAAAACAGGGCCAAAGAACCGACGGGCGCAAAGGAGTCTAAGTACCCGAGCCGAATTGCGGAGGCGAAGGCTTGTTTAATGAAGGGCAAAATGGCCATCAATAACAGCCGGAACCTCCGCACCGACATCAAAAATGACGTGCTGGAGGCCATCGAGCGCCTCTACGCGTTGGTGAAGGGGTCGGTGGCCGAACATGGTGAAGAGGTTAGGAAGATAGAGGATCCACAGAGACCGGAAGGGGATAAACAAGAAGAGAAACAGAAGCAGGACGTTAGAGAGGACAGTATACTAATAAGGAAACTAGAAGAGCACGGAAAGATCTTGGAAGAAAATAAGGAGGAAGTTAAGAAGTTGAGGATGGAACTACAGAAGTCTCCGGTGTCCTATGCGAGTGCAGTGGCTGCGCCGCCGAAGCCTAAGCCTCGGGGGCCTGCAGCCATGCACTCCATAGTCATTACGTCGAACGACGTAATGGACACCGGAGACCAAGTAATAAATAAGATTAGGACGGCTGCAGAAGCAGTCAAGGAAGGACTTAAAGTGGACAGGATTAGGAAAGTTAAAGATCAAAAGGTTATACTGGGATGTAGTTCGGAAGAGGAGTTAAATAGAATAAAGGAGAAGCTAAGAGATAAGGGAAAGGACCTAAGCTTCGAGAGCATTAGGAACAGGGACCCGCTGATCGTCCTAAAGGACGTTATGTCCTATAACTCGGACGAGGAGGTGCTCAGTGCTCTAAGAGCACAGAACAAGCATCTCCTCAAGGACGTCAGCGGCGACGATGACCGGATGGAGGTCCGGTATCGTAAAAAGACGAGGAGTCCGCTGGTGGCCCACATTGTTTTGAAGGTGTCCCCTCGGATATGGGGCCGCCTGACGGACTCCGGGCACGTCCATATCGACCTCCAGCGGGTCAAAGTCGGAGACCACTCGCCCCTGGTCCAGTGCTCTCGATGCTTAGGGTACGGGCATACACGCAACTATTGCGAAGGAAAGGAGGACGTTTGCAGCCACTGTGGGGGGCCGCACCATAAGGACAAGTGTGAGGAGAGGGCTTCTGGGGGGCCCCCCACATGTTGTAACTGTAAACGTGCAAAATTTGATAACCTGGCACACAATGCTTTTGATGCAGAATGCCCCGTCAGAAAAAAGTGGGACACCTTGGCAAGGTCGGCAGTTGCGTACTGCTAAGGTGGTCCCACTCGGGAAGGTGTGCCAGGTAGTCGTGTATGTCTCGTGTGTCTTTCGTGTTGTGTTGGCCAATCAAAAGAGGGGGTGTTCTGTTCAGGTCGTTCATTTAAAATCGGCTCCGTCCCGCAGCGCGACACGCACAAAACACCGCTATCTCTTGGACGACATTGTTGTCAATGTACGCCAGAGAAGTACAGTCAAGCAGAAGGCATCGCGCTGCGGTCGACCAGCATATGTCGGCCTGAGCACAACACTCCCTCGGATGAAACCGAAAGAAGAATGCCAAAAATGTCTCGTTGTCGTCTCACGTCCCATGTTTGTTGTTTGTCTTTTGTCACCATTAGTTGGATCGAGTACTGCATCGAGGTGCAGCGGTGGATCTGATTAGGCAAAAATAAATTTTGTACATTGGATATTCGCCCTGCACTTCGGTGCAGTAGTCGATCAAAATTAGAAAAAAGTAAGTATTGAAATTTAAAGACAAAAATAAGTTTGTAAAAATAGTGTATAAATATCCAGTAAAATAACCCTTCCCAAAATAAATAAACACAAAATAGAAATAAAGTAAATAGGCAAAAAAGATCACGGATTATGTCTGTGGATCCTCTGGCGGAGCACACGAAAAGTGGGCTCCAATTTATAAAAAAAAAAAAAAAAACCTAACCTAACCTAACCTAACCTAACCTAACCTAACCTAACCTAACCTAACCTAACCTAACCTAACCTAACCTAACCTAACCTAACCTAACCTAACCTAACCTAACCTAACCTAACCTAACCTTTTTTTTTTTTTTTTTTTTTTTTTTTTTTTTTTTTTTTTGTCGAAGAGGAAATGGCTGACCCATTCCCCGGCACGGGGGGCCGTGTCGGGGATATGTGGGGCTTGCACCCACTAAAACCTCTCCGGTGGCCTTCTTCTGCGCATAGTAGGAGGGCTCTGGGAACGCGGGTATGCTGCCTCCAGTGCCCCCCTCGCGCGTGTCCCGTAAGGGACTCATCCCGGGGCGGAGCCGGGTAGACTCCGCCCAGCTTCCAGCCCAATCCTGGGCTGGTATAACGTCCTGAGCCACACAGACCGTTATCTTCCCGGGGTCGCGCCCAGTCGGAGCAGTCGGCAGACCCCCCGCCAACCACTCCGCGCAACACTCCAAGGTATGCCGGATAATCACACACTTGATAGTCCCGGCGTCTATCCGACCCCCCGAGGGAGGCCGGACCCCGTGGTAATTTTTTATAGAGGTTGTTCTTCCTCGCGACCGCCGCTCCGGGAGACAGAGTGGCGATCCTCGTCCCCGGCACCTAGTACCGAGATTACGAGTTTTGTCGGCCAAGTTCGGGGCCCGAAGACCCTTCCCTCGCCAACGCACCTCGGCCGCACAAGTGCGGCTTCGGACATCCCGTAGGTAATTTTTTATAGAGGTTTTCCTTCCTCGCGGCCCCACTCCGAAGAGCGGAGGCCCTCGGGCCCACCAACCAGGGGCGAGCTTACGAGTGTCGGGCGACAACCGAAGTTGCCACCTACCGCCGGTTATTTTTTATAGAGGTTTTCCTTCCTCGCAGCCCCACTCCGAAGAGCGGAGGCCCCCGTTCCCGGCAAGCGCCAGGCTTACGGTTTGGTTCGGGCGGCAACCGAAGTCACCACCCTCACCCACCCCCTCCCGTTGGTGATTTTTTATAGAGGTTTTCCTTCCTCGCGGCCCCGCCCCACGGCGAGGGCCCTCGTTCCCGACCGAAGCCGGGCTTACGAGTTGGGCCGAGCGACGATTGACCGCCGCCCAGCCGCGTCCCGGCCGGGTTCGGACCAAGTCCTACACCCGGCATCGGCCGCAGAAGTCAGGGGGGTAGTGTCCCCTCTCCACTGCGGCCCCACCGCCTCCACGGTCTCGCGCCCGTGGCCACGCTGGGGCTGAGGCAGGTAGGCAGTCTTCGGCACTCCCCACCTGCCTCACCCCCTCCCCATCCCCCCCCCACTCGGCCACCGCGCTACCGCGTGAATGCACAACGGTAACTCGGCAGCCCCACCACAACGTGCCCGAAGGCTCCAGGCCGTCACCACTTAGCCGAGTCGGTGGCGACGACCCCACGGCCGGACGAGAACGAGTCTCAGTCCGGCAACGGCCGCAGAAGTCAGGGGAGGTGGCGTTCCCCTCTCCACTGCGGCCCCACCGCCTCCACATTCTCGCGCATGTGGCCACGCTGGGGCTGAGGCAGGTAGGCAGTCGACCGGCACTCCCCACCTGCCTCACCCCCTCCCCATCCCCCCCTGGCCACCACGCCACCGCGTGAGCGGTAACGCGGCAGCCGCCCCCGCCAGAGAACTGGCGGGGGTACCGGGACGCCACCACTTAGCCGGGTCGGCGGTGACGTCCCCCCGGGGCTGCTCTTCGCTTCCCTTCCATAACTGTACTGAGCCCCCCTGCCACGACAAGGCGGCAGCCCATCAGGGGGGAACCTAACCTAACCTAACCTAACCTAACCTAACCTAACCTAACCTAACCTAACCTAACCTAACCTAACCTAACCTAACCTAACCTAACCTAACCTAACCTAACCTAACCTAACCTAACCTAACCTAACCTAACCTAACCTAACCTAACCTAACCTAACCTAACCTAACCTAACCTAACCTAACCTAACCTAACCTAACCTAACCTAACCTAACCTAACCTAACCTAACCTAACCTAACCTAACCTAACCTAACCTAACCTAACCTAACCTAACCTAACCTAACCTAACCGTTTTTCACTTTTGTATCTTTTTGTGATTTCTTTTGACAGATACGTGTACTGGGACACCCTAGCGACAATTCCCGAGGGTTAGACCTCAAAATTTGCATTAGAAATTTGTTTTGGCAATTTTATTCGAAATTTTTTAGTTTATACCGATTTTCACATTTTCACTTTTCCAAATTTCCTGAAAATCTCAGCTTTTATCACGAGGAGGGCGCTGCACTCTCGGCTCCATCTGAAACATAAAAAAGTTGTTAGAAACTGTGATTTTTCCCCAAAATTCATATTTTATACTTACATTTCTGCTTATACCTTTTTCCCTGACCCCCGGAGGTGTCCGGCATATTTTTTATAGGACTGGCGCAGTCGCGCCGCATCCAACGACACCAAGAACGCCCGTCTACAGCGTTCCTGGACTTCAGGACAAAAATTTTTGTCTTTTTCTTGACGACTCACTTGTATTGTGAAGTAGGGAAACCTACCTTAGGGGAACCTAACTTCGAAATTTCGTTTTTCACTTTTGTATCTTTTTGTGATTTCTTTTGACAGATACGTGTACAGGGACACCCTAGCGACAATTTCCCGAGGGTTAGACCTCAAAAATTTGCATTAGAAATTTGTTTTGGCAATTTTATTCGAAATTTTTTAGTTTTTACCGATTTTCACATTTTCACTTTTCCAAATTTCCTGAAAATCTCAGCTTTTATCACGAGGAGGGCGCTGCACTCTCGGCTCCATCTGAAACATAAAAAAGTTGTTAGAAACTGTGATTTTTCCCCAAAATTCTTATTTTATACTTACATTTCTGCTTATACCTTTTCCCTGACCCCCGGAGGTGTCCGGCATATTTTTTATAGGACTGGCGCAGTCGCGCCGCATCCAACGACACCAAGAACGCCCGTCTACAGCGTTCCTGGACTTCAGGACAAAAATTTTTGTCTGTTCCCCACCCACCCACCCGGTCGACACTCACTTACATAGGTGGACTAAATTTGGGAAATCGACAACATAAAAATTTCTTAAAAACTGTTTGGTGGGACTCCTCCCAACCTCTTTGAAATATTTTAGACCTCTCAGGAGGTTATCTCCTGAGAAATTGACATTATATTATAAGCTTTGCTTGTTGTCTGTTTGTCTTGTTTGCTTAGTGTTGTTTTGTTATTTACATTTTAATTGTTATACAAATATATGTAAAATATATATATACAATATTATATATTTTTATTATATATATATTTTCTAATTTTACACACTAATTTTATTTACATTTTATTTATTTACAATTTTATCCTACATCTACATTATACAACTTTTACAAATTTTTAAATTAGGAATTAAGATCACAATTAATTTATTTTAATTTTTACAATAATTGATTTGAGCAGAGAATCAGTTAGCTTCGCCATGTTCGGCATCCGTACTCCCCCGAAGACTTCCAGCACGTCATCTGCGGCGAGACCCTCCGCGCCCGGAGGTGCAGGGGCCTTGGTCAGGCGCAGTGTGGGGGAGATTGAAGCGAAAGCTCGCGCTTCAGTAACCCCCCCCAAAAAGACAACTGCGCCGAAAAACAAGGCCAAAGAACCGACGGGCGCAAAGGAGTCTAAATACCCCAGCCGAGTTGCGGAGGCGAAGGCTTGCTTGATGAAGGCCAAGATGGCCATCAACAACAGCCGAAACCTCCGCACCGACATCAAAAATGACGTGCTGGAGGCCATCGAGCGCCTATATGCGCTGGTGAAGGAGTCGGTGGCCGAACATGGCGAAGAGGTTAGGAAATTAGAGAAGCCTGAGGATACTAAGAAAGCAGAAGGGAGTAAGATAGAGGACAAAGTGAAACAAGACGCTAGGGACGACAGCGTTCTTGTGAGGAAACTAGAGGAGCACACAAAGATTTTGGAAGAAAATAAGGAAGAAGTTAGGAAATTGAGAGAGGAAATGCAAAAGTCTCCGGTGTCCTATGCGAGTGCAGTGGCCGCACCGCCAAAGCCTCAGCCTCGGGGGCCTGCGGCCATGCACTCCATAGTCATTACGTCAAATGACGTGTTAGACACCGGAGACCAAGTCATAAGCAAGATTAGAATGGCCACGGAGGCGGTGAAAGAAGGACTTCAAGTGGATAGGATCAGGAAAATAAAGGATCAGAAAATAATCCTAGGATGTAGCTCCGAAAGAGAATTAGAAAGAATAAAAGGAAAGTTGAGAGAAAAAGGGAAGGACCTAAGCTTCGAGAGCATTAGGAACAGGGACCCGCTGATCGTCCTTAAAGACGTCATGTCTTACAACTCGGACGAGGAGGTGCTTGGGGCTCTACGAGCCCAGAATAAGCACCTCCTCAAGGACGTCGGCGGCGACGATGACCGGATGGAGGTTCGATACCGTAAGAAGACGAGGAGTCCGCTGGTGGTCCATATTGTGGTGAAAGTGTCACCACAGATATGGGGCCGCCTGACGGACTCCGGGTACGTCCATATCGACCTCCAACGGGTCAGAGTCGGAGACCACTCGCCCCTGGTCCAGTGCTCTCGATGCTTAGGGTATGGGCACACACGAAATTTTTGTGAAGAGAAGCAGGACGTTTGCAGTCACTGTGGGGGGGCCCACCACAAGGACAAGTGTGAGGTGAAGTCTTCTGGTGGGCCACCCACATGTTGCAACTGCAACCGGTCAAAACTGGATAACCTGGCACACAATACTTTTGATCCGAATTGCCCCGTAAGGAAAAAGTGGGACACCTTGGCAAGATCAGCAGTCGCGTATTGCTAAGGTGGTCCCACTCGGGAAGGTGTGCCAGGAAACAGTGTGTGTTATTCGTGTTGTGTCGTCCAAACTAAAAAGGGTGTGTTCTGCTCAGGCCGTTCATTTAAAAACGACTCCGTCCCGCAGCGCGACAAGCGCGAGACACAGCTGTCTCTTGGACGATATTGTAGTCAATATTCGCCAGAGAACTAAAGTTAAGCAGGAGGCATCGCGCTGCGGTCGACCAGCATTTGTCGGCCTGAGCATAACACTCCTTCGGACGGTATTAAATGTTGTATGTCGAAAGAGTGTAGTTGTTGTCCCATGTATCTTGTTAGTTTGTTTTGTGATCCGTTATTGTTTTAAAATATTATGCAACAGATCGGATGCTGCACCGGAGTGCAGTGGTGAATCTAATTAGGCAAAAATGGTTTTTGTACATTGGTCATTCGCCCTGCACTTCGGTGCAGTAGTTGGTTAAATAAAATAAAAAAGACAAATAAAAATTTAGGAAAATATAAATTTGGAAACCTAAGGTAAAATGAAATTTAGAAAAACAAAATAGTAAACTCCTCAATTAAACTATAGTTTAGATGATAAATTATCTAGCAAACAAGGACACGGATCATGTTCGTGGATCCTCAGGCGGAATACACAAAAAAAAAAATGTGTATTCTAACAAAAAAAAAAAAAAAAAAAAAAAAAAAAAAAAACCTAACCTAACCTAACCTAACCTAACCTAACCTAACCTAACCTAACCTAACCTAACCTAACCTAACCTAACCTAACCTAACCTAACCTAACCTAACCTAACCTAACCTAACCTAACCTAACCTAACCTAACCTAACCTAACCTAACCTAACCTAACCTAACCTAACCTAACCTAACCTAACCTAACCTAACCTAACCTAACCTAACCTAACCTAACCTAACCTAACCTAACCTAACCTAACCTAACCTAACCTAACCTAACCTAACCTAACCTAACCTAACCTAACCTAACCTAACCTAACCTAACCTAACCTAACCTAACCTAACCTAACCTAACCTAACCTAACCTAACCTAACCTAACCTAACCTAACCTAACCTAACCTAACCTAACCTAACCTAACCTAACCTAACCTAACCTAACCTAACCTAACCTAACCTAACCTAACCTAACCTAACCTAACCTTTTTTTTTTTTTTTTTTTGTGACGAAGAGGAAATGCCTACGCATTCCCCGCCGCAGGGGGTCCGCGACGAGGATATGTGGGACTCGCACCCACTAAAACCTCTCCGGTGGCCACCATCTGTGCGTTGAGGGGGGACACTGGGAACGCGGGTATGCTGCATCCAGTGACCCCCTCGCACTTGTCCCTGAGGGACTCGACTCGGGGCGGAGTTTGAACTCCGCCCATCTGTCACCCCGAGTATCGGGGGACACAACGGGCTGCGCCACCACAGCCCGCTGTCTTCTCGAGGAGCGCTAGACGGGACAGCCGGAGGACCCCCCTCCGACCGCCCCACGCATCCACGAGGAACGCTGGTGGTTATTTTTTATAGAGGTTGACTTCCTCGTAGCCGCCATTCCGAAGAATGACGGCCCTCGTTCCCGACCCGTGAGGGACGGGATTACGAGAACGGCGGGGGAAGACCGGGGTCCCCCCCTGCCTGTCCAGCGCGCAGTTGCGCCTGGCTGCCCGCGGCGGCTTGGTGATCTGCGCCCCCTCCAACCCGCCGCCTACGCCTTCGTGCGGGATCGGCTAACTCCCGATCCCGTTCGGCGGCCTCCTTCTGGAGCATGACCGCCTCGCAGAAGGAGACCCCGGCCTCCCAATGGGCGGGCCCCGCCAGCATGGCCTTGAAGACGGCCGGCGGGGATAAATCCGTCCCCAGCTCTAACTCAGCAACCAGGACCCGCCGCTCGTTCTCCCATGACGGGCAATGTTCGAGCGTGTGTTGGGCGGAGTCCCGGTCGCCGTCGCAGTGGTGGCAGCGCGCCGACACCTCCCTGCCTATTCTGCACAGGTACTCACCGAAGCAGCCGTGCCCGGTGAGCACCTGTGTGAGCCTGTATGTTACGGTGGCCCTCTTCGTCCCCAGCCAAGCCTCGAGGCTTGGCAGGATCGCCCCGACGATGCGCTGGCGCTCGTACCGCGGCGAGGTAAGCCGTGAGCGCCAGGTCTCGATCGCTTGCCGATGCGCTTCCTGCCGAAACTCTTTGAGCGTCCGGCCCGGCGCCCCGTCCCCCCCTCGGCGAGCGTGGGACTCGTCATAGACGCACGCATCCACGCCCGCCAGGATGTCGAAGGGAGGGAAGCGCGCCAAGAGCGTGGCCGCCTCAAACGAGATCGTCCTGTAGCCTCGTGCGATCCTTATCGCCACCACACGCTGCAGACTGTTAAGAACTGCTTTGCAGCGCGAGGTATTGGTAAGGCGATGAGCCCATACGGGGGCCCCGTAGAGGGCCATGGACCGCACGACGCTACCGTAGAGGCGGCGGACCTCTTCCCGCGGACCGCCGAGGTTAGGCAGGAGCCTCTGCAAGGCACCCGCCGCCCGACGAACCCGGGGAGCCAGACGCTCAAAGTGCTCCTCGAAGCCCCAACGCCCATCCAGGGTGAGGCCGAGGTATTTCATAGCAGTCCCCACCCTCACTTCTGCGTCCCCTATGCGCACGACCGAGCGGGGTGGCTCCGTCCCCCGCGGAAATCGGTGGAACCACAGCGCCTCAGTTTTATGGGGCGCCACTCGAAGGCCCAGACTCTCGATGGCGCCGACGGCGCACCGCACCCCCAGTTCAGCGAGTCGAAGTGCTTCCTCACAATTAGTCCCCCGGGTCAGTACTAAGGTGTCGTCGGCGTAACATACGACACTCACCCCGGGGGGAAGGCCGATCCGTAGGACCGCATCGTACGCGAGGTTCCACAGGAGGGGCCCCAGTACGGAGCCCTGGGGAACCCCGCAGGACAGCCCCCTAACGTGGATACCGTCCCGGCCCGTATATCTTATTGACCTGTCGCCAAGGTATGCCCCGACAATTCGTCGCAGATAGGAGGGCACATTGTGGTGTTCCAGTGCCCTCCGGATCGCCGACCAGGGGAGGGAGTTGAATGCGTTAACGATGTCTAAGCTGACCGCTAACACAACTCCCCCCCCGCGCACAGTCGGTTCCGACAGGGAGCGGACGCGTTTAATCGCGTCTATGGTCGAACGCCCCTGCCGGAAGCCGAACTGGTTGTCGGACAAGTCGGGGCCTACGTGCGACAGGTGCTCGCTGAGGCGGGCGGCTATTACGCGCTCGAAGAGCTTGCCCGCCTCGTCCAGCAAGCAAATGGGCCGGAACGCAGAGGGACTGTCTGCGGCCCTGCCTTCCTTTTTTAGAAGAACGAGATCGGCCTCCTTCCAACTAGTGGGAAACACGCCGTTGCGGAGGCAGGTGGAAAAAAGCCACCTCAGCCTATCTCCCAAAATAGCGAGCGATAATACCCAGGCCCGACCTGGGATCCCATCTGGGCCTGGGGCGGTGTTGCGGCCCGCGAGCCGCCGCACGGCCCGGTCTAGTTCTCCCTCCGTCACGTCGTGCTCCCAATGTCCCCCTACAATGTCCAGGGTTAAATCTGGCGGTGACGGAGGGATTGAGGTGACGTCCTGGACCCTTGGGAACAGGGTGTTCACTACTTCTTCTATGAACTTAGGGTCCAGAGACTGAGTCAACGGAGGGACCCACGGTTTGAGCTTAGCCATCACCATCTTGTATGGCCGCCCCCATGGGTCCCTGTCGAGTCCCTCAATAAGCTCGTTCCAAGACCGGGCCTTTGCTTCCGCAATTGCTGCGGACAGCGTTTTTGCGGCGGCTCTGTACGCCTGGTGCAGTACCGTTGTATCGCCCGCTTCGGCTCGGTTCCTCCGCCTGGCCCGCTGATACTGGCGGCGGGCAGCGACATATTGTCTCCGTAAATGAGCAATGTCATCCGACCACCAGTACAGCGAGCCTTTTTTCTTTGCCGGGCTGGCCCGGGACATGGCTGCATCACAGATGCTTGTCATGGCTCCCCGGAACCAGTCGGCCAGCATTTCGGGATCCGCGATGTCGGGCGGATCCCAATCAATGGCCTGGGCGGCAGCCTTCAATAAGTCCCTGTCGAGAGACTTCAGGGACCAGCGGCGTGGAGTGCCAGCGTCGTTTGGGATTGGGCCCCCGGCGGGGCGGCGAAACGCCACATTGACAATAATGTGTCGATGGTCCGACAGTGTGGCAATTTCGCCAGCCACTCGCCACCCCGTGACCAGGTGGATGGCCGGAGGAGACACCCACGATAGATCCACGATTGACTCCCCCTGCCATCTCACACAGGTGCTGACTGAGCCCCTGTTTAGCAGCACGAGGTCCAGCCCGGCGGCCCAATCCGACAGGGTCTCGCCCCGTACGTCGTCCCGGGCGTCGCCCCACGCTTGGGAGCGGGAGTTAAAGTCGCCCAGGACAAACGCTGGGCGGGTATGATAAGCCCTGATGTGTCCGGCTAGCACGTCGAGAGAGGCCTCGAAAGCGTCCAGTCCGCTGTTGGGCGAGATGTAGACGCCCACAATTATGGCTGGCCCCCACTCTACCACGACATATCCCGGCCCTTTGTGCAGGAGACTGCAATGGGGGTCCCCCACGGACCCCGTCCAGTAGATTGCGGCGGAGCCTCCGCTCTCTCCGAACCATCGGGGATGGTCGGGAACGGAATACGGCTCCGCCACCACCGCCAGCGCGACTGACTGCTCCGCCAGAGTCTGGAGGAGCAGGTCCTGTGCCGCGCGGCAGTGGTTGATGTTAGCCTGGAGGATTCTTTGCGGGGGAAAGAATGTTAGGCCTTTGCAGTCTCCTCTGCCGGGCCGGGGCTCGGCGGCGTTCTGTTGGTGACTGACCCGTCATCTGGGTTGGCCGCCGGGCGTGCAGGTCTTCTTGCACGCTTTTTCGGGGGAAGGCATTGCTTGCTCCCCTGCCGATGGTTGGCGGGACGACCCATGTCAGCGCACAGAGGGCAGTGTGCTGCCCGCCCGGTGCACTCGCGGGCTTTGTGGCCCGGTTCGCCGCACACGTAGCACAATGAGCTACGGTCGGTGCCACAGCATTTGGCGCGCACGTGTCCCAGTTCGTGGCATCGGTAGCACGACAAGGGCCTTCCCTCCAGCGCCTCCACTCTGGAGATCAGCCACCCGACCCGTATTTTACCCGCAGTCGACAGTTTACGGGCAGCTTCCAGTGGGCATCTGACCCAGGCTGTTCCGAGACCGGACCTGAACGGGCGGATCTCGCCGACCTTGATGTCCTCAACGGCACATCCGCCTTGCTCTGCGACTGCTGAGGCGACGTCTATTTGGTCCGTTGAGTCATCAAGGTCTCGTATACGGAGTTCCGCCATTTTTATTGGGCGCGCTACTACTGCGTCCGTTCCGGCCAAGGCCTCCCGCAGGCGGCCAACAAGATCCTCCGCCCTTTTTTGGCCCTCGGGGCCTGGGATCCTCAAGATCAATCCCCCTGTAAGCGCCCTTTTGGGGCGGAGGCCTTCCGTTATCCCCACTTCGGCGAGGTTGATCTTAGCCTTCGCCGTTCGCAGAATTTCGGCGAGCGAGCTAGTGGACTGCGGGGGTAGACCTATGGATACGGCCGCTGTCGCTGGAGGCCTTGGCAAGCCCGATCTTTTGGGCGCTGCCTTCCTCGCTTCCACTGTCTCCGTGGGCTTGGTTGCCTTTTTCTTGGCTTTTCTGCCCAGCACCTTCGTCCACGGGACTTCCTGACCCGATGGAGCGTCAGTGGATTCTGTGGGGGGAGGGGACAGGGCGGGAAGGGATGCCTGAGAGGGCGGTGGGCCTGGTGATCCACCTTTCCTCCCACCCACCTGTGTCTCTGCCAGAAACTCAGCTCGGAGCTGGGCGAACTTATGGTCCAGCTGGGCAGAGAGCGACATGGAAATTTTGTCGGCTAGGTCCATTGTGGGGGGAGGGGATCTAGGGGGCGTTCTCGGCGTTGGGGGGGACAACGTCCCGCTCAGGGGGGACCCTGGCGACGGCAGCTGCCAAGGCTGAGACACCTGTGTCCGAGCCGCCTCTTCGGACAGAGACGCCATTTGGGACTCAAGGGAGGCTATGCGAGATCGCAGCTCCGCGTTCTCGCGCTCCAGTCTCTCCGTGGCGGTCCTTGCATGAAGCTCAGTGACCGCTGCAGATGTCTTTCTCGCCAGGACCCTTATGAGGTGGGAAAATTCCCCCTTCAAATTTTTCGAGCGGTCCGTGACCTTCTCCAGGGAGGCCATGTATTCGAGCACTCGTGCTCCTAAGTCAGCAGTCGGGTGCTGACGCATCTCGGCCGCCAGTACCTCTGGCGGGGGAAGGTCTAACTTGGACCTGGTCTGAGCCGGAGGGACAAGAGGATCTAGGATGAGATGGATATCCTGTTCTACATCCGGTACCTCTTTGTTCTTCTTCGGTTTGGGTGTCCGCGGAGCGAGCGGGTTCGACTTTGCCAAATTCACCATCAAGGTGTTGGCTTGTCGTCCGCTTACTGACCCCGCGTCGCTCTCGGTGTCAGAGGCAGCAGGCGCGGCCGGTCGGGCGGGCGGTGCCTGTCCACGCGCCGAACGGCGAATGCCGGTGGACGTAGAGGGCTCCGCCATGTCCCCATCCCGGCGCGCAGGCCGCTTCGGAGGTGTTCGAACAATCATCCCAACTTGTATTTTTACAAGTGGGACGGGGGGGCTGTGGGGGACCACATCGTGGTCGTTGGTTGGGGGAGGGCAGAAGCTACTTAAATAAAGTTAAAATAAAATTAAAAATAAAATTAAAGGAAATAAAATATGAAAATTATTATTTCTGACTTATATATTTCCCTCCCAGGCTCCCGAATCGATGTGTTGAGACACAAATGGGTGGGTGGGGGGGCGATTTTTTTGCCCGTATCGGGTTTGTCTGTCGTGCGATTCGCGCCGAACGGGTGTCGTTCGACGCGTCTCGACGCCAGCTGTTAAACGGGACCAGAAAGAGCCCCGTGGGGGGGGCACAAAAGAAGTTATGGGGGATTTTATGGAAAAATTAATGAAATTTAAAGGAATAATCTGTTTTTGTGTGTTTTCAGGTGGAGCGAGAGGCGCAGAAGATCCAGTGAGGAGTCGCAGAGAAGCTAGGAGCAATCACAAGCCAAATCTGAGGGAATCCTACGGGAACTGGGGGAAGAGAAAATTTGAAGTTAAGGGATTCGGTCTTACTAACGTGGATTTTTAGAGAGCTTGGGGGGGGGGGGCAATGCCCGTATCGGGCTTGTCTGTCGTGCGATTCGCGCCGAACGGGTGTCGTTCGACGCGTCTCGACGCCAGCTGTTAAACGGGACCAGAAAGAGCCCCGTGGGGGGGGCACAAAAGAAGTTATGGGGGATTTTATGGAAAAATTAATGAAATTTAAAGGAATAATCTGTTTTTGTGTGTTTTCAGGTGGAGCGAGAGGCGCAGAAGATCCAGTGAGGAGTCGCAGAGAAGCTAGGAGCAATCACAAGCCAAATCTGAGGGAATCCTACGGGAACTGGGGGAAGAGAAAATTTGAAGTTAAGGGATTCGGTCTTACTAACGTGGATTTTTAGAGAGTTTGGGGGGGGGGCAATGCCCGTATCGGGCTTGTCTGTCGTGCGATTCGCGTCGAACGGGTGTCGTTCGACGCGTCTCGACGCCAGCTGTTAAACGGGACCAGAAAGAGCCCCGTGGGGGGGGCACAAAAGAAGTTATGGGGGATTTTATGGAAAAATTAATGAAATTTAAAGGAATAATCTGTTTTTGTGTGTTTTCAGGTGGAGCGAGAGGCGCAGAAGATCCAGTGAGGAGTCGCAGAGAAGCTAGGAGCAATCACAAGCCAAATCTGAGGGAATCCTACGGGAACTGGGGGAAGAGAAAATTTGAAGTTAAGGGATTCGGTCTTACTAACGTGGATTTTTAGAGAGTTTGGGGGGGGGGCAATGCCCGTATCGGGCTTGTCTGTCGTGCGATTCGCGCCGAACGGGTGTCGTTCGACGCGTCTCGACGCCAGCTGTTAAACGGGACCAGAAAGAGCCCCGTGGGGGGGGCACAAAAGAAGTTATGGGGGATTTTATGGAAAAATTAATGAAATTTAAAGGAATAATCTGTTTTTGTGTGTTTTCAGGTGGAGCGAGAGGCGCAGAAGATCCAGTGAGGAGTCGCAGAGAAGCTAGGAGCAATCACAAGCCAAATCTGAGGGAATCCTACGGGAACTGGGGGAAGAGAAAATTTGAAGTTAAGGGATTCGGTCTTACTAACGTGGATTTTTAGAGAGTTTGGGGGGGGGGCAATGCCCGTATCGGGCTTGTCTGTCGTGCGATTCGCGCCGAACGGGTGTCGTTCGACGCGTCTCGACGCCAGCTGTTAAACGGGACCAGAAAGAGCCCCGTGGGGGGGGCACAAAAGAAGTTATGGGGGATTTTATGGAAAAATTAATGAAATTTAAAGGAATAATCTGTTTTTGTGTGTTTTCAGGTGGAGCGAGAGGCGCAGAAGATCCAGTGAGGAGTCGCAGAGAAGCTAGGAGCAATCACAAGCCAAATCTGAGGGAATCCTACGGGAACTGGGGGAAGAGAAAATTTGAAGTTAAGGGATTCGGTCTTACTAACGTGGATTTTTAGAGAGTTTGGGGGGGGGGCAATGCCCGTATCGGGCTTGTCTGTCGTGCGATTCGCGCCGAACGGGTGTCGTTCGACGCGTCTCGACGCCAGCTGTTAAACGGGACCAGAAAGAGCCCCGTGGGGGGGGCACAAAAGAAGTTATGGGGGATTTTATGGAAAAATTAATGAAATTTAAAGGAATAATCTGTTTTTGTGTGTTTTCAGGTGGAGCGAGAGGCGCAGAAGATCCAGTGAGGAGTCGCAGAGAAGCTAGGAGCAATCACAAGCCAAATCTGAGGGAATCCTACGGGAACTGGGGGAAGAGAAAATTTGAAGTTAAGGGATTCGGTCTTACTAACGTGGATTTTTAGAGAGTTTGGGGGGGGGGCAATGCCCGTATCGGGCTTGTCTGTCGTGCGATTCGCGCCGAACGGGTGTCGTTCGACGCGTCTCGACGCCAGCTGTTAAACGGGACCAGAAAGAGCCCCGTGGGGGGGGCACAAAAGAAGTTATGGGGGATTTTATGGAAAAATTAATGAAATTTAAAGGAATAATCTGTTTTTGTGTGTTTTCAGGTGGAGCGAGAGGCGCAGAAGATCCAGTGAGGAGTCGCAGAGAAGCTAGGAGCAATCACAAGCCAAATCTGAGGGAATCCTACGGGAACTGGGGGAAGAGAAAATTTGAAGTTAAGGGATTCGGTCTTACTAACGTGGATTTTTAGAGAGTTTGGGGGGGGGGCAATGCCCGTATCGGGCTTGTCTGTCGTGCGATTCGCGCCGAACGGGTGTCGTTCGACGCGTCTCGACGCCAGCTGTTAAACGGGACCAGAAAGAGCCCCGTGGGGGGGGCACAAAAGAAGTTATGGGGGATTTTATGGAAAAATTAATGAAATTTAAAGGAATAATCTGTTTTTGTGTGTTTTCAGGTGGAGCGAGAGGCGCAGAAGATCCAGTGAGGAGTCGCAGAGAAGCTAGGAGCAATCACAAGCCAAATCTGAGGGAATCCTACGGGAACTGGGGGAAGAGAAAATTTGAAGTTAAGGGATTCGGTCTTACTAACGTGGATTTTTAGAGAGTTTGGGGGGGGGGCAATGCCCGTATCGGGCTTGTCTGTCGTGCGATTCGCGCCGAACGGGTGTCGTTCGACGCGTCTCGACGCCAGCTGTTAAACGGGACCAGAAAGAGCCCCGTGGGGGGGGCACAAAAGAAGTTATGGGGGATTTTATGGAAAAATTAATGAAATTTAAAGGAATAATCTGTTTTTGTGTGTTTTCAGGTGGAGCGAGAGGCGCAGAAGATCCAGTGAGGAGTCGCAGAGAAGCTAGGAGCAATCACAAGCCAAATCTGAGGGAATCCTACGGGAACTGGGGGAAGAGAAAATTTGAAGTTAAGGGATTCGGTCTTACTAACGTGGATTTTTAGAGAGTTTGGGGGGGGGGCAATGCCCGTATCGGGCTTGTCTGTCGTGCGATTCGCGCCGAACGGGTGTCGTTCGACGCGTCTCGACGCCAGCTGTTAAACGGGACCAGAAAGAGCCCCGTGGGGGGGGCACAAAAGAAGTTATGGGGGATTTTATGGAAAAATTAATGAAATTTAAAGGAATAATCTGTTTTTGTGTGTTTTCAGGTGGAGCGAGAGGCGCAGAAGATCCAGTGAGGAGTCGCAGAGAAGCTAGGAGCAATCACAAGCCAAATCTGAGGGAATCCTACGGGAACTGGGGGAAGAGAAAATTTGAAGTTAAGGGATTCGGTCTTACTAACGTGGATTTTTAGAGAGTTTGGGGGGGGGGGCAATGCCCGTATCGGGCTTGTCTGTCGTGCGATTCGCGCCGAACGGGTGTCGTTCGACGCGTCTCGACGCCAGCTGTTAAACGGGACCAGAAAGAGCCCCGTGGGGGGGGCACAAAAGAAGTTATGGGGGATTTTATGGAAAAATTAATGAAATTTAAAGGAATAATCTGTTTTTGTGTGTTTTCAGGTGGAGCGAGAGGCGCAGAAGATCCAGTGAGGAGTCGCAGAGAAGCTAGGAGCAATCACAAGCCAAATCTGAGGGAATCCTACGGGAACTGGGGGAAGAGAAAATTTGAAGTTAAGGGATTCGGTCTTACTAACGTGGATTTTTAGAGAGTTTGGGGGGGGGGGCAATGCCCGTATCGGGCTTGTCTGTCGTGCGATTCGCGCCGAACGGGTGTCGTTCGACGCGTCTCGACGCCAGCTGTTAAACGGGACCAGAAAGAGCCCCGTGGGGGGGGCACAAAAGAAGTTATGGGGGATTTTATGGAAAAATTAATGAAATTTAAAGGAATAATCTGTTTTTGTGTGTTTTCAGGTGGAGCGAGAGGCGCAGAAGATCCAGTGAGGAGTCGCAGAGAAGCTAGGAGCAATCACAAGCCAAATCTGAGGGAATCCTACGGGAACTGGGGGAAGAGAAAATTTGAAGTTAAGGGATTCGGTCTTACTAACGTGGATTTTTAGAGAGTTTGGGGGGGGGGCAATGCCCGTATCGGGCTTGTCTGTCGTGCGATTCGCGCCGAACGGGTGTCGTTCGACGCGTCTCGACGCCAGCTGTTAAACGGGACCAGAAAGAGCCCCGTGGGGGGGGCACAAAAGAAGTTATGGGGGATTTTATGGAAAAATTAATGAAATTTAAAGGAATAATCTGTTTTTGTGTGTTTTCAGGTGGAGCGAGAGGCGCAGAAGATCCAGTGAGGAGTCGCAGAGAAGCTAGGAGCAATCACAAGCCAAATCTGAGGGAATCCTACGGGAACTGGGGGAAGAGAAAATTTGAAGTTAAGGGATTCGGTCTTACTAACGTGGATTTTTAGAGAGTTTGGGGGGGGGGCAATGCCCGTATCGGGCTTGTCTGTCGTGCGATTCGCGCCGAACGGGTGTCGTTCGACGCGTCTCGACGCCAGCTGTTAAACGGGACCAGAAAGAGCCCCGTGGGGGGGGCACAAAAGAAGTTATGGGGGATTTTATGGAAAAATTAATGAAATTTAAAGGAATAATCTGTTTTTGTGTGTTTTCAGGTGGAGCGAGAGGCGCAGAAGATCCAGTGAGGAGTCGCAGAGAAGCTAGGAGCAATCACAAGCCAAATCTGAGGGAATCCTACGGGAACTGGGGGAAGAGAAAATTTTCAACCTAACCTAACCTAACCTAACCTAACCTAACCTAACCTAACCTAACCTAACCTAACCTAACCTAACCTAACCTAACCTAACCTAACCTAACCTAACCTAACCTAACCTAACCTAACCTAACCTAACCTAACCTAACCTAACCTAACCTAACCTAACCTAACCTAACCTAACCTAACCTAACCTAACCTAACCTAACCTAACCTAACCTAACCGGTTTTTCACTTTTGTATCTTTTTGTGATTTCTTTTGACAGATACGTGTACTGGGACACCCTAGCGACAATTCCCGAGGGTTAGACCTCAAAAATTTGCATTAGAAATTTGTTTTGGCAATTTTATTCTAAATTTTTTAGTTTATACCGATTTTCACATTTTCACTTTTCCAAATTTCCTGAAAATCTCAGCTTTTATCACGAGGAGGGCGCTGCACTCTCGGCTCCATCTGAAACATAAAAAAGTTGTTAGAAACTGTGATTTTTCCCCAAAATTCATATTTTATACTTACATTTCTGCTTATACCTTTTTCCCTGACCCCCGGAGGTGTCCGGCATATTTTTTATAGGACTGGCGCAGTCGCGCCGCATCCAACGACACCAAGAACGCCCGTCTACAGCGTTCCTGGACTTCAGGACAAAAATTTTTTGTCTTTTTCTTGACGACTCACTTGTATTGTGAAGTAGGGAAACCTACCTTAGGGGAACCTAACTTCGAAATTTCGTTTTTCACTTTTGTATCTTTTTGTGATTTCTTTTGACAGATACGTGTACTGGGACACCCTAGCGACAATTCCCGAGGGTTAGACCTCAAAAATTTGCATTAGAAATTTGTTTTGGCAATTTTATTCTAAATTTTTTAGTTTATACCGATTTTCACATTTTCACTTTTCCAAATTTCCTGAAAATCTCAGCTTTTATCACGAGGAGGGCGCTGCACTCTCGGCTCCATCTGAAACATAAAAAAGTTGTTAGAAACTGTGATTTTTCCCCAAAATTCATATTTTATACTTACATTTCTGCTTATACCTTTTTCCCTGACCCCCGGAGGTGTCCGGCATATTTTTTATAGGACTGGCGCAGTCGCGCCGCATCCAACGACACCAAGAACGCCCGTCTACAGCGTTCCTGGACTTCAGGACAAAAATTTTTTGTCTTTTTCTTGACGACTCACTTGTATTGTGAAGTAGGGAAACCTACCTTAGGGGAACCTAACTTCGAAATTTCGTTTTTCACTTTTGTATCTTTTTGTGATTTCTTTTGACAGATACGTGTACTGGGACACCCTAGCGACAATTCCCGAGGGTTAGACCTCAAAAATTTGCATTAGAAATTTGTTTTGGCAATTTTATTCTAAATTTTTTAGTTTATACCGATTTTCACATTTTCACTTTTCCAAATTTCCTGAAAATCTCAGCTTTTATCACGAGGAGGGCGCTGCACTCTCGGCTCCATCTGAAACATAAAAAAGTTGTTAGAAACTGTGATTTTTCCCCAAAATTCATATTTTATACTTACATTTCTGCTTATACCTTTTTCCCTGACCCCCGGAGGTGTCCGGCATATTTTTTATAGGACTGGCGCAGTCGCGCCGCATCCAACGACACCAAGAACGCCCGTCTACAGCGTTCCTGGACTTCAGGACAAAAATTTTTTGTCTGTTCCCCACCCACCCACCCGGTGGTCGTTACTTACGTAGGTGAAGTGGATTTGGGAACGGACAAAATATTTTTTGGATTTTTGTTTTTGTTTTGTTATTGTTTCTTGTGACTGTTTTATACACTTTTATTGTTAATTATACATTGTTATTTAAATTTATTTTATTTTATTTTAATATATTTTTACATTTTTAATTATACAATTTTAATTTAAATCATAATATTTTAATTTATACAATAGCTGATTTGTTTTTCGAAAGGTTTCGCTATGTTCGGCATACGTACTCCAATTAAAGCACCCAGCACGTCGGCAAAGGCCGGGCCCTCTGCGCCTAAGGACGAAACGACCCTGGTCAGGCGCAGTGTGGGGGAAATCGAATCGAAGATTCGTACTTCGATATCGCCCCCCACAAAACCTGCGCCGAAAAACAGGGCCAAAGAGTCGGCATTGGGCGCAAAGGAGCCCAAATACCTCAGCCGAACTGCGGAGGCGAAAGCGTGCTTGATGAAGGCCAAAATGGCCATCAACAACAGCCGTAACCTCCGCACAGACATAAAAAATGACGTGCTGGCGGCGATAGAAAGACTTTACCAACTAGTCAAGGAGTCGGATGCCGAGCGTAGCGAAAAACTGGGTGGGGTTTTAGAGACTACTGAGCGTCTGGAACCAGAAGTTATCTGCAAAGTAGTTACAAAGGAGAAGTGTGAAAGAGATGACAGTGTGCTTATTAGTAAATTGGAAGATCACGGGAAATTATTAGAGGAGAACAAGAAAGAAATGGAGAAGCTAAGAGAGGAAATGAAAAAAGTACCTCAGTCATATGCGAGTGTAGTGGCTGGGCAGGCGGAGCCTGTGCCAAAACCACCGGCAAATTCAGCACTACACTCGCTCATAATAACATCAAAGGATGCAATGGAAACGGGTGACGAGGTACTTAATAAGATCAGAAAGGCAGTTAAAGCAAAAGAGGGGGGTATTGAAATTGAAAGAGTAAGGAAAGCGAAGGATCAGAAAGTAATTATGGGGTGTGCGACAAAGGAAGAGAGACAGAAGGTTAAGGATCGTCTGGAAAGGTCTGGGGAGCACCTCATTGTCGAGGAAGCGAAAAACAAGGACCCGCTTTTGATTTTCCGGGACGTCCTGGCGTTTCATAGTGATGATGAAATCGTCGGGGCGCTCCGGAATCAAAACGCCGATGTCTTTCGCGACCTCGACAATGGGGACGATCGGCTCCAAGTAAGATTTAGGAAGAGGACCAGGAACCCCCACACCTGTCACATAGTGGTAACAACATCGCCCACTGTGTGGCAGCGGGCGATATCAGCGGGTTCTCTCCGTATCGACCTTCAGCGTGTCAAAGTCCTCGACCAGTCACCTATTGTGCAGTGCTCGCGGTGCCTAGGGTACGGCCATACTAGGAAGCTCTGCCAGGAGTCGGCCGACGTTTGCAGCCACTGTGGGGGACCGCACCGCAAAGACAAATGTGCCTTTGCGGAGGGGTCCCTCAAGTGCTGCAACTGTAGCAAGGCGGAGCTCGCGAGCACTGCACACAATGCCTTCGACACCGTTTGTCCGATAAGACGGAAATGGGACACCTTAGCAAGGTCGTCTGTGGCCTATTGCTAAGGTGGCCCCGGTGTCGAGGTCAGGAGAGAGGGTCGATACGAGAGGAGAACACCGCATATGGGAAGGGCCACAGCACAGATTGCACTTCAACTCAGGTGACTCAGCACCAAACCGCAGTCCGGGACAAACACCTCTGTTTTGTCTCTTGGACAGCATTGTAAGAAATGTATGCCAGAGAAAAACATGTGTTGTCCCGGCAGTCAGTGAAGCTGGTCACAAAGTGCAAATCTGTGCAAAGAGAAAACGTCACAAAGGGATTCCGGTTCCTGGTCTTATTTCTACCACCATAAATGACGGTCCGAAGAGGAAAACTTGTCGCACAAAAGCACACTGCACTCTCGCACACGAAACAAAAATTGGTAGGAAAATACAAATAAAAAACTCTCATTTTCAAAATTTAATATTTAAAAATTCATGGTCTCTTGAGTCTTGGCTGGTCTCTGTACCAGGGTGGGGGTCAACTATGACTGGCAAAACTAAGTTTTGGTAAGCCTGGTATGTACTCCGCGCCCTGGTGCGGAGACGGTCAAGACAAAACACGTAAAAATTAAACTAGACATTTTCGCCTCCATAAACATAAATTAGTAAAAAATTAATATAGCATTAAAAAGGTCAGAGATTATGTTTCTGGTTCCAGACGCAGAGAAAAAAAAAAAAAAAAAAAAAAAAAAAAAAAAAAAAAAACCTAACCTAACCTAACCTAACCTAACCTAACCTAACCTAACCTAACCTAACCTAACCTAACCTAACCTAACCTAACCTAACCTAACCTAACCTAACCTAACCTAACCTAACCTAACCTAACCTAACCTAACCTAACCTAACCTAACCTAACCTAACCTAACCTAACCTAACCTAACCTAACCTAACCTAACCTAACCTAACCTAACCTAACCTAACCTAACCTAACCTAACCTAACCTAACCTAACCTAACCTAACCTAACCTAACCTAACCTAACCTAACCTAACCTAACCTAACCTAACCTAACCTAACCTAACCTAACCTAACCTAACCTAACCTAACCTAACCTAACCTAACCTAACCTAACCTAACCTAACCTAACCTAACCTAACCTAACCTAACCTAACCTAACCTAACCTAACCTAACCTAACCTAACCTAACCTAACCTAACCTAACCTAACCTAACCTAACCTAACCTAACCTAACCTAACCTAACCTAACCTAACCTAACCTAACCTAACCTAACCTAACCTAACCTAACCTAACCTAACCTAACCTAACCTAACCTAACCTAACCTAACCTAACCTAACCTAACCTAACCTAACCTAACCTAACCAAAATTGTCTTGTTGCTGTCTCACGTCCCATGTTTGTCGTTGCTTATTGTCACCACTGGTTGGATCGAATACTGCACCGAGGTGCAGAGGTGGATCTGATTAGACAAAAATAATTTTTGCACATTGGATATTCGCCCTGCACTTCGGTGCAGCAGTCGATCAAAAAATAGAATAAAAATAAATGTAGAACTTTAAAGTAAGAAAATAGCAAAACTAGTCAAAATAGAAAATAAATAATTTGTAAAATAACCCTTCCCAACAAAATAAATAAAATAAAAACTGAAATAAAGCAAAATCAGGCAGACAAGATCACGGATTATGTCTGTGGATCCTCTGGCGGAGTACACAAAAAAAAAAAAAAAAACCTAACCTAACCTAACCTAACCTAACCTAACCTAACCTAACCTAACCTAACCTAACCTAACCTAACCTAACCTAACCTAACCTAACCTAACCTAACCTAACCTTTTTTTTTTTTTTTTTTTTTTTGTCGAAGAGGAAATGGCTGACCCATTCCCCGGCACGGGGGGCCGTGTCGGGGATATGTGGGGCTTGCACCCACTAAAACCTCTCCGGTGGCCTTCTTCTGCGCATAGTAGGAGGGCTCTGGGAACGCGGGTATGCTGCCTCCAGTGCCCCCCTCGCGCGTGTCCCGTAAGGGACTCATCCCGGGGCGGAGCCGGGTAGACTCCGCCCAGCTTCCAGCCCAATCCTGGGCTGGTATAACGTCCTGAGCCACACAGACCGTTATCTTCCCGGGGTCGCGCCCAGTCGGAGCAGTCGGCAGACCCCCCGCCAACCACTCCGCGCAACACTCCAAGGTATGCCGGATAATCACACACTTGATAGTCCCGGCGTCTATCCGACCCCCCGAGGGAGGCCGGACCCCGTGGTAATTTTTTATAGAGGTTGTTCTTCCTCGCGACCGCCGCTCCGGGAGACAGAGTGGCGATCCTCGTCCCCGGCACCTAGTACCGAGATTACGAGTTTTGTCGGCCAAGTTCGGGGCCCGAAGACCCTTCCCTCACCAACGCACCTCGGCCGCACAAGTGCGGCTTCGGACATCCCGTAGGTAATTTTTTATAGAGGTTTTCCTTCCTCGCGGCCCCACTCCGAAGAGCGAAGGCCCTCGGGCCCACCAACCAGGGGCGAGCTTACGAGTGTCGGGCGACAACCGAAGTTGCCACCTACCGCCGGTTATTTTTTATAGAGGTTTTCCTTCCTCGCAGCCCCACTCCGAAGAGCGGAGGCCCCCGTTCCCGGCAAGCGCCAGGCTTACGGTTTGGTTCGGGCGGCAACCGAAGTCACCACCCTCACCCACCCCCTCCCGTTGGTGATTTTTTATAGAGGTTTTCCTTCCTCGCGGCCCCGCCCCACGGCGAGGGCCCTCGTTCCCGACCGAAGCCGGGCTTACGAGTTGGGCCGAGCGACGATTGACCGCCGCCCAGCCGCGTCCCGGCCGGGTTCGGACTGAAGTCCTACACCCGGCATCGGCCGCAGAAGTCAGGGGCGTAGGTTCCCCTCTCCACTGCGGCCCCACCGCCTCCACGGTCTCGCGCCCGTGGCCACGCTGGGGCCGAGGCAGGTAGGCAGTCTTCGGCACTCCCCTCCTGCCTCACCCCCTCCCCAATCCCCCCCACTCGGCCACCGCGCTACCGCGTGGATGCACAACGGTAACTCGGCAGCCCCACCACAACGTGCCCGAAGGCTCCAGGCCGTCACCACTTATCCGAGTCGGTGGCGACGACCCCACGGCCGGACGAGAGCGAGTCTCAGTCCGGCAACGGCCGCAGAAGTCAGGGGAGGTGGCGTTCCCCTCTCCACTGCGGCCCCACCGCCTCCACATTCTCGCGCATGTGGCCACGCTGGGGCTGAGGCAGGTAGGCAGTCGACCGGCACTCCCCTCCTGCCTCACCCCCTCCCCATCCCCCCCTGGCCACCACGCCACCGCGTGAGCGGTAACGCGGCAGCCGCCCCCGCCAGAGAACTGGCGGGAGTACCGGGACGCCACCACTTAGCCGGGTCGGCGGTGACGTCCCCCCGGGGCTGCTCTTCGCTTCCATAACTGTACTGAGCCCCCCTGCCACGACAAGGCGGCAGCCCATCAGGGGGGAACCTAACCTAACCTAACCTAACCTAACCTAACCTTTTTTTTTTTTTTTTTTTTTTTTACGTAGGAATGCGCCTTATGCATACCACACGCCCGGGTGAGACGTGTGGTTATGTTGGGCTCTCCGGTATGCGACGGTACCGGCCTACCAACTAAACCTACGGTGTTCCTTCAGACGACCCATGTGCCGGGGAGCGAGGACGCTTGCGCATTCTTTCGCTATCCCGGCGGGTCACGGCCCGCCAGTCCTGGCGGGCCCCGTCTGCTTTGGAGGGCCTTGCCCTCCCTCACGAGAGGCGCACGCGGAACACATGCGCGCTACCGTCTCGGGCCTGTACTGGTCGGGCGGTGACTGCCCTAAGGCCACCGCCCGCAGGCCTTCCCCTACGGAGGGCGTAGGTCGGCGACGAGCGCCCTGCGACGCCCGGTACGTCGACTGCGGGAGGGGAGGGTAGATGTAAGTTCCCTCTCCCTTTCTGCCTCCTCCTTCTGGCCTATTACCTCCTCGCAAAAGGAGGCGAAGGCGTCCCATGCCCCCTCATCCCGGACCATGGCCTCGACCACGGCCGCCAGAGAGAGGGCACCCGCTCTGATGTTCGCGGCGAGGTCACGGCGCTGCACGGCCCATGCCGCGCACTCCACTAACGTGTGGAGCGCCGTGTCCTCGGGGCAATTCCCGCAGTGGTGACACTCGGGCGTCGGCTCACGTCCGATCCGACACAGGTAACGGCCGAAGCATCCATGCCCCGACAGCACCTGCGTCATACGGAACGTGAGGGCGCCATGCCGCCGTTCCAGCCACTCCTCAAGGACGGGACTTACCGCCACCACCGTGGCGTGCCCTGCACTAGGTTGCGCAAGTCGCGCCCTCCACTCCTCCAGCAGGACCATGTGGAGCTGGCGCCGCTGCGCCCCAATCTCTTGAGGCACAGGGCGCAAGTCCATCGCCAGCCCTTCCTCGCGCCAACGGAATAGCGACGCGAGGACCTTGGCATCCAGGTCCCACGGAGGGGATCCGGCGAGGAGGCTCGCCGCCTCGAAGGATATCGTGCGATACCCGCGGACAATCCTGACGGCCATTGCTCGCTGCGGTCTCCGCAGCAAGGCGATGTTATCGGCCGCCAGGTTGTCGGCCCATACGGGAGCCCCGTAAAGGGCCATGGATCGCACGATCCCCGAGTAGAGCCTCCGACAGGAGGCGTTCGGGCCCCCAAGGTTGGGTAGTAGCCGCGATAAAGCACCCGCGGCTCCCATAAGCTTGGGGACCAAACGCCGGAAATGTTCCTTAAAGTTCCATCGGCTATCGAGGACGAGCCCAAGGTATTTGAGCGTCGACTCGATGCCGATGCGAACGCCTCCAACTATAATGTGGGATCCCGGAGGTGGCCCGTTGCGGGGGCCATGAAAACAAATGGCCTCCGACTTGTGAAGAGCCACCTCGAGACCCAACCGCCGGATCCGACCCACGACTTGCGCAACTCCAGCTGTCGCCAAAATTGACGCCCGCCGGACATCTCTCCCCCGTGCCGCTACTAGGGTGTCGTCTGCGTAACACGTCACGACGACACCCGGGAGCATGACTCCACGCAGCACCCAGTCGTATCCGATGTTCCACAGGAGCGGACCCAGAACCGATCCCTGTGGAACACCGCACGACATCTCTCGCCGACCCCACCCATTTTGACCCGGGTAGATCACCGCTCTATCGCTAAGATAGGCCCCGACTATGCGACGGAGGTAGGCCGGCACCTGGTGGTAAATTAGTGCCTCTCGTATGCAGCTCCAGGGCAAGGTGTTGAACGCGTTGGCGATGTCAAGGGACACCGCCAGCACCACCTCACCCCGGGACAAGGCCTCCTCCGCCTGACTCCTCACACGCAGAATGGCGTGCACTGTGGAACGCCCGCGCCGGAAACCGAACTGGTTGTCCGCCAGATCCGGCCCCACTGCACCGAGATGTGCGACGAGGCGGTCAGCGATAATACGCTCAAAAAGCTTCGCCACCTCGTCCAGCAGCACAATGGGCCGGTAGGCGGACGGAGAGTCCGCCGGGCGTCCCTCCTTTTTGAGGAGGACCAATTTGCCGGTTTTCCATCGTAATGGAAACCGGCCCTCCTCCATGCACGCACTGAGGAGTCCCAACAGTCGGGGCCCGAGCTCCCGTAGGGCCAGAACCCATGCACGGCCAGGAATGCCGTCAGGCCCTGGGGCGGTGTTTTTGGCCTGGAGCCGTTGCACCGCCGAGCTCAGCTCTACCCGGGTCACTTCGGGCACGTCGTCGCCATCGTCCGCGTCGGTCATAGCCATGGAAGGCAGAACCATGGGCGGAGGAGGGTGCTCTTCCCTGGCAGGGAACAGAGCGACCACCACCTCCTCCAGCAGCTGGGGGCGGAGACCCTGGGACAGTGGGGGAGCCCAGGGGCGGAGTTTGCCCCTGACCATTTTGTATGGACGCCCCCACGGATCTGTGTCCAGGGTCCGAATGAGGTCTTCGCGGGCCTGTGTTTTGGCCCGCTTCACCTCCAGCTGCAACCTCTTCTTGGCCGCCCTGTACCCCTCGTACAGCTCTGCCTCCATGGCATCGGCACCGGGAGGGCGGCGACGTCTTCGGCGGAAGTTAGTGTACTGGCGTCTTGCCGCAACACAGTCGCGACGCATGCTCGCAATATCTTCCGACCACCAGTACACCTGTCGCCTTTTGGGTGCGGAATGCACCCGAGACATCGCCGCATCGCAGATGTTTGTTAGCGACTCTTGGAACCACTCGGCCTCTTCTTCAATATCGTCAGGCCTGTCCGGTGCTGACACCCAGGCCTGAACGATCGAGGCCTCCAAGAGTGCCTCCCGGTCCAATGATTTAAGCGACCAACGCGGACTGTTCCCAACCGGGGCTGCTCCGGCCGGAGCGCCGGCGTTCTGGGCGGAGACGTCAAACCTGATGTAACGATGGTCCGACAACGTCTCCACCCCGCCCTCAACGCGCCAGCCGGAGACATGGCGGGCCAATGCAGGACTGGCAAAGGACAGGTCCACGATTGACCCGCCCCGCTGACGTACACATGTCTGCGCTGTGCCCCGGTTGAGAATGAGTAGGCCCTGTTCTACGGCCCACTCCTCTACCACCTCTCCCCTCGCGTCCGTGGCCGGGGAACCCCAAGCCGTGGACTTGGCGTTGAAGTCCCCGAGGACGAGAACGGGGAGAGGGTGGCAGCGGGCGACGACGGTGCCCAGGTTAGCCATAGCCACCTCAAAGTCAGCGAGAGATATGTTGGGGGAGAGATAGACGCCCACCACAGCAAGGTCTCCCATGCGGACTGCTGCAATGCCGCGGCTCCTTGACAGAATTTCAAGAGCCGGGGCTCCGGAGGCCGGCGATGCAATGATGGCCACCGAGCCGCACTGGTCACTGACCCAATCATCCCGTGGTGGGACAAAATACGGCTCGGCAACTACCGACAAAGAAACGTTCCACTGCGCCATGGTCTGGAGGAGTAGATCCTGAGCCGCGGCGCAGTGGTTTAGGTTTGTTTGCAGGAGTCTGAAAAGGGCCATTATTGGCATTCCATTTCAAACTCCTGCTGTGGAATCGGCGCCGACCTCACAGGCGCCGATTTCTTGGGGCCATTCATTCGGCCCCCCTTCGCCGGGGCTTTGCCCTTTGCAATGGAAGCGGCGCAGGCCTTTGCCCCGATCCTGTGATCCGCCGGTTTTCCATATGCGGCGCACATGACACAATGTGGTGCAGCATCACAGGAGCCCGCAGTGTGCCCTGCTTGACCGCAGCGGTAGCAAAGATTGCTGCGGTCTGTCGCTGAGGTGCACTTGGCGCCCAGGTGCCCTGTTGCTAGGCACCTGAAGCACCTTGTTGGTCTTGGCTCCAACAGTTTGACCTGCGCCGATACCCAGCCAACCAGCAGCCGCCTCCCATCAGTTAACTTCTTTGCTGCCGTCACTGGGCAGCTCACTACAGTTGAGCCCATACCAGAGAGGTCAGAACGGATAGAGCCCGTCCTGACCTGATCCGGGGTGCAGCCCCCCTTCTCCGCGACGGCAGCAGCGATCTCCTCTATAGTAATAGAGTCATCCAGGCCCGTAATGCGCAGACTTGCGGTCTTCGTAGGCCTGGATACTTTAACTTCTTCAGCTGTGAAGATCTCACGCAGTTTGTCGGCGAGTGCATCGGCTTTTTGGCTGCTGGTTGCTCCGGGTACTTCCAGCATTCGGGCTCCAGTCTGGGTCGGCTTACAGCGAAGACCTGTCGTAATGCCCAGATCGGCGGGTCTTATTTGGGTCTTCGCCTTAGTGAGGAGCTGCGCATATGTAGCACCCTTCTCCAATGCCGCTGGCTGCAGTGTTAATACCACTGCAGCCGAGCGAGGGGCGCGCAGCATAGCCTCCCTTTTCTTCTTTGCTGCTGTTTCCTTCTTGGCCTTCTTGGCCTCCTTTTTCTTGGCTTTCTTCGCCTGTTTTTTGGTGCCAACAATCTCCCATTCGCCTTGGTTGGGCTTGACTGCCGGGCTGCTCTTCGATGACGAAGCATTGGTGTTAGTGTCCACCTTTGCTGTCGACGGCGTATCCTTTTTCTTCATCTTGGTCGCTTGCTTCACGCCTGATGGACCAGCGACAGGCTGGCCACTTGCGAGCGGCAACGACTTCACGGCGGTGCTAGCTACCACATCTGAAAATGTTTTAGCCGGCTTGGGAGTTGCTGGCTTGGGAGGAGTAGGTTTTAGGGCAGCCGGTTTAGTGGCTGCTCCTGAAGCAAGCGGGGGTCGCAACAGCCGGCCCTCCAGAACTGAGAAGCGGTTATTTATTTTTTCTAATTCAGTTTTAAGAAGAAGCACCACCTCTGAATCCGCTTCTTTGGGTGCCTCTGCACTGACGTTGCGTTCTCTCCTCATTTTGTTCAAATCAACCCTCAGTGCCTCGTACTCTTCCTTGAGGTCCTTAACTTCGGCTGCGAGGCGGGCATTCTCTCTCCTCAGCCGCTTGGTCTCTTCCGAGGTTGTTCTTTTGAATAGGACCTCGGCCACCTCGGCAATCGTGGCTGCGGCCTCGTTCAGGCCCTTTTGGCAGGTACCTTTGAGCTTTTTGGAGGCTTTGGTGATGGTCTTAATGGCCACCACCGCATCCTCCAAGCGCCCTTTGAGCACCGCCGCAGGGAGCTCCTCCGGTTCCACCGATGACTCGGAGAGTCTGTTTTCACGAGAGGCTGTAACTTTTTTGGTTACTTCGGCAATTTTCCTCTCGTCTTCCGCCTCTTTTTCTAATTTGTCTAGGGCACGCTTGGCCTCGGCCGCCTCCTTGCGGGCCTTGCCAATGCCCACATAGCGGCCGTGCTTCAGTGCGCCCTGACCTCGTCCTTTTTTTGTCGAAACAGACCCCTCATCAGAGGAGTCGTCCGACAGCGGGCGTTTTAGCCACTGTTTGATTGTGGAGTTACTGCCCGCACTAATTCCGCCAACCGACATGAGGCTGGTGTCCGAATCAGAACCGGAACATCCAGTCTCAACAACATTCATAGAAATGCGCTCAAGCACCACCCGCGGAACCGCAGGTGTTGCCGGACGCTCACCCGACCCATCTTGTACAGGATGTACAATCTCCATGTCCTTATCCACATAACTTAGCCTAGATTTGTTTTTAATTTGTTCATCTTCCATAATAAATCCCACGAGTATGAGTCGATCTAAAGGTCGACCCCCGGGTGACGCTCATTCCGGGGGCAAGCCTATTTACCACACTGGGGTCGGCAGGTGCCAGGGGGTTTTTAAGACTTTACTGTCTGGTTTTTATTGAGATTTCCTTCTCGCGGGCCGGCCAATGAAGGCAAGCCCCTCGGTCCCGTCAAGCCGCTAGACGTGATCAACGACACTCGACGGGATAACGATATAACTGTTGGCAGGGTCGGGTTTCCCCTCCCCTATATGCCCAGTGATTTTTTAAAGAGGTTTTCTTCCTCGCGGCCGCACCCCGAGAGGTGACAGCCCCCGCTCCAGCGCCCAAGCGCCGGCTTGCGGTGTGAGCGCGGCGGCCGAAGCCGCCCCCCGCTAGTAATTTTTTATAGAGGTTTTCTTCCTCGCAGCCCCCACCCCGAGAGGTGGTGGCCCCCGTCCCAGCCCCTAAGGGCTGGATTACGGTATGGTGTCAGACTATTCGCCGCCACCCGGCAATATTCGTGGCTTCTCATGAGAGAAGCTAAGTAATTGCCGAGTGACGTTGCCCGGGGTGCACCGGCCAGAGCAGAAGGCTCCGGCTCACGAGGAGGTTATCTGACTTCGCCCCCAACCTAACCTAACCTAACCTAACCTAACCTAACCTAACCTAACCTAACCTAACCTTTTTTTTTTTTTTTTTTTTTTTTTTTTTTTTTTTACGTAGGAATGCGCCTTATGCATACCACACGCCCGGGTGAGACGTGTGGTTATGTTGGGCTCTCCGGTATGCGACGGTACCGGCCTACCAACTAAACCTACGGTGTTCCTTCAGACGACCCATGTGCCGGGGAGCGAGGACGCTTGCGCATTACTTTCGCTATCCCGGCGGGTCACGGCCCGCCAGTCTTGGCGGGCCCCGTCTGCTTTGGAGGGCCTTGCCCTCCCTCACGAGAGGCGCACGCGGAACACATGCGCGCTACCGTCTCGGGCCTGTACTGATCGGGCGGCGGCTGCCCTAAGGCCACCGCCCGCAGGCCTACCTCTATGGAGGGCGTAAATCGGCGGCGAGCGCCCTGCGACGCCCGGTACGTCGACTGCGGGAGGGGAGGGTAGATGTTAATTCCCTCTCCCTTTCTGCCTCCTCCTTCTGGCCTATAACCTCCTCGCAAAAGGAGGCGAAGGCGTCCCATGCCCCCTCATCCTGGACCATGGCCTCTACCACGGCCGCCAAAGAGAGGGCACCCGCTCTGATGTTCGCGGCGAGGTCACGGCGCTGCACGGCCCATGCCGCACACTCCACTAACGTGTGGAGCGCCGTGTCCTCGGGGCAATTCCCGCAGTGGTGACACTCGGGCGTCGGCTCACGTCCGATCCGACACAGGTAACGGCCGAAGCATCCATGCCCCGACAGCACCTGCGTCATACGGAACGTGAGGGCGCCATGCCGCCGTTCCAGCCACTCCTCAAGGACGGGACTTACCGCCACCACCGTGGCGTGCCCTGCACTAGGTTGCGCAAGCCGCGCCCTCCACTCCTCCAGCAGGACCATGTGGAGCTGGCGCCGCTGCGCCCCAATCTCTTGAGGCACAGGGCGCAAGTCCATCGCCAGCCCTTCCTCGCGCCAACGGAATAACGACGCGAGGACCTTGGCATCCAGGTCCCACGGAGGGGATCCGGCGAGGAGGCTCGCCGCCTCGAAGGATATCGTGCGATACCCGCGGACAATCCTGACGGCCATTGCTCGCTGCGGTCTCCGCAGCAAGGCAATGTTATCGGCCGCCAGGTTGTCGGCCCATACGGGAGCCCCGTAAAGGGCCATGGACCGCACGATCCCCGAGTAGAGCCTCCGACAGGAGGCGTTCGGGCCCCCAAGGTTGGGTAGTAGCCGCGATAAAGCACCCGCGGCTCCCATGAGCTTGGGGACCAAACGCCGGAAATGTTCCTTAAAGTTCCATCGGCTATCGAGGACGAGCCCAAGGTATTTGAGCGTCGACTCGATGCCGATGCGAACGCCTCCAACTATGATGTGGGATCCCAGAGGTGGCCCGTTGCGGGGGCCATGGAAACAAATGGCCTCCGACTTGTGAAGAGCCACCTCGAGACCCAACCGCCGGATCCGACCCACGACTTGCGCAACTCCAGCCGTCGCCAAGATTGACGCCCGCCGGACATCTCTCCCCCGTGCCGCTACTAGGGTGTCGTCTGCGTAACACGTCACGACGACACCCGGGAGCATGACTCCACGCAGCACCCAGTCGTATCCGATGTTCCACAGGAGCGGGCCAAGAACCGATCCCTGTGGAACACCGCACGACATCTCTCGCCGACCCCACCCATTTTGACCCGGGTAGATCACTGCTCTATCACTAAGATAGGCCCCGACTATGCGACGGAGGTAGGCCGGCACCTGATGGTAAATTAGTGCCTCCCTAATGCAACTCCAGGGCAAGGTGTTGAATGCGTTGGCGATATCGAGGGACACCGCCAGCACCACCTCGCCCTGGGACAAGGCCTCCTCCGCCTGACTCCTCACACGCAGAATGGCGTGCACTGTGGAGCGCCCGCGCCGGAAACCAAACTGGTTGTCCGCCAGATCCGGTCCCACTACACTGAGGTGCGCGACGAGGCGGTCGGCAATAATGCGCTCAAAAAGCTTCGCCACCTCGTCCAGCAGCACAATGGGCCGGTAGGCGGATGGAGAGTCCGCCGGGCGCCCCTCCTTTTTGAGGAGGACCAATTTGCCGGTTTTCCAGCGTAATGGAAACCGGCCCTCCTCTAGACACGCACTGAGGAGTCCTATCAGTCGGGGCCCGAGCTCCCGCAGGGCCAGGACCCATGCACGGCCAGGGATGCCGTCAGGCCCTGGGGCGGTGTTTTTGGCTTGAAGCCTTTGCACCGCCGAGCTCAATTCTACCCGGGTCACTTCGGGCACGTCGTCGCCATCATCGTCCGCGTCGGTCACGACCATTGAAGGCAGAACCATGGGCGGAGGAGGGTGCTCCTCCCTCGCAGGGAACAGAGCGACCACCACCTCCTCCAGCAGCTGGGGGCGGAGACCCTGGGACAGTGGGGGAGCCCAGGGGCGGAGTTTGCCCCTGACCATTTTGTATGGACGCCCCCACGGATCTGTGTCCAGGGTCCTAATGAGATCTTCGCGGGCCCTCGTTTTGGCCCGCTTCACCTCCAGCTGCAGCCTCTTCTTGGCCGCCCTGTACCCCTCGTACAGCTCTGCCTCCATGGCATCGGCACCGGGAGGGCGGCGACGTCTTCGGCGGAAGTTGGTGTACTGGCGTCTCGCCGCAACACAGTCTCGACGCATGGTCGCAATTTCTTCCGACCACCAGTACACCTGCCGCCTTTTGGGTGTGGAATGCACCCGTGACATCGCCGCATCGCAGATGTTCGTTAGCGACTCTTGGAACCACTCGGCCTCTTCTTCGATATCGTCAGGCCTGTCAGGTGCTGACACCCAGGCCTGAACGATTGAGGCCTCCAAGAGTACCTCCCGATCCAATGATTTCAAAGACCAACGCGGACTGTTCCCAACCGGGGCTGCTCCAGCCGGAGCGCCGGCGTCCTGGGCGGAGACGTCGAACCTGATATAACGGTGGTCCGACAATGTCTCCACCCCGTCCTCGACACGCCAGCCGGAGACATGGCGGGCCAACGTAGGACTGGCAAACGACAGGTCCACAATTGACCCGCCCTGCTGACGCACACATGTTTGTGTATTACCCCGGTTGAGAATGAGTAAGCCCTGTTCTACGGCCCACTCCTCTACCACCTCTCCCCTGGCGTCCGTGGCCGGGGAACCCCAAGCCGTGGACTTGGCGTTGAAGTCCCCGAGGACGAGAACGGGGAGAGGGTGGCAGCGGGCGACGACGGTGCCCAGGTTAGCCATTGCCACCTCAAAGTCGGCGAGAGATATGTTGGGGGAGAGATAAACACCAACCACAACAAAATTGCTCAAGCGAGCCGCCACAATGCCGCGGCCCTTCGAAAGGGCCTCAAGAGCCGGGGCCCCGGAAGCCGGCGATGCAATAATGGCCACCGAGCCGCACTGATCACTAAACCAATCGTCCCGCGGTGGAACAAAGTACGGCTCGGCAACGACCGCCAAGGAAACACTCCACTGCGCCATGGTCTGGAGAAGAAGATCCTGAGCCACGGCGCAGTGGTTCAAGTTTGATTGCAGGAGTTTGATAGGGGCCATTATTGGCATTCCATTTCAAACTCCTGCTGCGGAATGGGCGCCGGCTTCGCGGGCGCCGATTTCTTGGGGCCGTTCTTCTGCCCCCCCTTTGCCAAGGTTTTGCCTTTCCCATTGGAAGCGGCGCAAGTCTTAACTCCAATCCTATGGTCGGCTGGTTTGCCATATGCTGCGCACATGACGCAGTGAGGCGTGGCGTCACAAGACCCTGCTTTATGGCCATCTCTTCCACAACGGTAGCACAAGTTGCTGCGATCCGTTGCGGAAGTGCATTTAGCACCCAGGTGTCCGGTTGCTAGACACCTGTAGCACCGAGATGGCCTTGCCTCCAATAGCTTGACTTGCGCCGATACCCAGCCAACCAGCAGCCGTTTCCCGTCAATTAATCTCTTCGCTGCCGTCACCGGACAATTCACAACGACTGAGCCCATTCCAGCTGGGTCAGTCCGGATGGAGCCTGGCCTAATTTGGTCCGGCGTGCAGCCTCCCCTTTCCGCAACAGCAGAAATTATTTCTTCGGTAGTAACGGAGTCATCTAGACCGGAAATGCGCAAACCCGCAGATTTGATAGGTCGGGACACCCGTACCTCATCGTCTGGGAAGAGTTCCCGCAGTTTGCTAGCCAGTGCGTCCGCTTTTTGACCACTGGTAGCACCAGGCACCTCCAGCATCCGGGCCCCAGTCTGAGTCGGCTTACAACGGAGGCCCGTAATGATTCCCAGATCGGCGGGTTTTATCTCTGTCTTGGCCTTTGTTAGCAACTGTGCGTATGTGGCCCCTTTTTCTAGGGCTGCTGGCTGCAGTGTTAAAACCACTGCAGCCGAGCGAGGGGCACGCAACATCGCTTCTCTTTTCTTTTTAGCTGCTAGTTCCGTCTTTGCCTTTTTGGCCTCCTTCTTCCTGGCCTTCTTGGCTCGTTGCTTGTTGCCGACAGTCACCCATTCGCCTTGATTGGGCTTGGTGACTGCCGAACCAGTCTCCAACGTGGCTGCATCAGTGGTAGCTGCTACCTTTACTGTTGAAGTCTTTTTCTTCTTTTTGGCTTCTTTTTGCTTTACTCCTGAGGGGCCAGCAGTTGGTTGGTGGTTCATTGACAGAGATGTCCCGCTGGTGGCCTGCTTAGAAGAAGTAGCGACCACCTCCGAGAACGTCTTGGCCGGCTTAGGAGCTGCTGGTTCAACGGCAACTAGTGTAGGGGCAGCCGTTTTAGGAGCTGCACTTGAGGCGAGCGGGGGACGTAGCAGTCTTCCCTCCAAAACAGAGAATCGGTTGTTAAGATTCGCCAACTCGTTTTTCAATAGGAGCACCCACTCAGATTCCGCTTCTTTGGGTTCTTCCCTACCGGTGGTGCGCTCCCTTCTCATTTTGTTGAGGTCCTTTCTTAGTGCCTCGTGTTCCTCCTTAATTTCTTTAATTTCGGCTGCTAGGCGGGCATTCTCTTTCCGCAACCGTTTGGTCTCTTCCGATGTAGTGCGGTTGAACAGGACCTCAGCCACCTCGGCAATTGTGGCTGCGGCCTCGTTCAGGCCTTTTTGGCAGGTACCCTTGAGCTTTTTGGAGGCTTTGGTGATGGTCTTAATAGCCACCACCGCATCCTCCAGGCGCCCCTTGAGCACCGCCGCAGGGAGATCTTCCGGTTCCACCGACGACTCGGAGAGTCTGTTTTCACGAGAGGCTGTAACTTTTTTGGTTACTTCGGCAATTTTCCTCTCGTCTTCCGCCTCTTTTTCTAATTTTTCTAGGGCACGCTTGGCCTCGGCCGCCTCCTTGCGGGCTTTGCCGATGCCCACATAGCGGCCGTGCTTCAGTGCGCCCTGACCTCGTCCTTTTTTGGTCGAAACAGACCCCTCGTCAGAGGAGTCGTCCGACAGCGGGCGCTTTAGCCACTGTTTGATAGTGGAGTTACTACCCGCGCTAATACCGCCAACCGACATGAGGCTGGTGTCCGAGTCAGAACCGGAACATCCAGTCTCAACAATATTCATAGGGATGCGCTTAAGCACCACCCGCGGAACCGCTGGTGTTGCCGGACGCTCACCCGACTTATCTTGTACAGGATGTACAATCTCCATATCCTTATCCACATAACTTAACCTAGGTTTGTTTTTATTTTGTTCATTATCCATAATAAATCCCACGAGTATGAGTCGATCTAAAGGTCGACCCCCGGGTGACGCTCATTCCGGGGGCAAGCCTATTTACCACACTGGGGTCGGCAGGTGCCAGGGGGTTTTTAAGACTTTACTGTCTGGTTTTTATTGAGATTTCCTTCTCGCGGGCCGGCCAATGAAGGCAAGCCCCTCGGTCCCGTCAAGCCGCTAGACGTGATCAACGACACTCGACGGGATAACGATATAACTGTTGGCAGGGTCGGGTTTCCCCTCCCCTATATGCCCAGTGATTTTTTAAAGAGGTTTTCTTCCTCGCGGCCGCACCCCGAGAGGTGGCAGCCCCCGCTCCAGCGCCCAAACGCCGGCTTGCGGTGTGAGCGCGGCGGCCGAAGCCGCCCCCCGCTGGTAATTTTTTATAGAGGTTTTCTTCCTCGCAGCCCCCACCCCGAGAGGTGGTGGCCCCCGTCCCAGCCCCTAAGGGCTGGATTACGGTATGGTGTCAGACTATTCGCCGCCACCCGGCAATATTCGTGGCTTCTCGTGAGAGAAGCTAAGTAATTGCCGAGTGTCGTTGCCCGGGGTGCACCGGCCAGAGCAGAAGGCTCCGGCTCACGAGGAGGTTATCTGACTTCGCCCCCAACCTAACCTAACCTAACCTAACCTAACCTAACCTAACCTAACCTAACCTAACCTAACCTAACCTAACCTAACCTAACCTAACCTAACCTAACCTAACCTAACCTAACCTAACCTAACCTAACCTAACCTAACCTAACCTAACCTAACCTAACCTAACCTAACCTAACCTAACCTAACCTTTTTTTTTTTTTTTTTTTTTTTTTTTTTTTTTTTTTTTTTTTTTTTTTTTTTGTCGAAGAGGAAATGGCTGACCCATTCCCCGGCACGGGGGGCCGTGTCGGGGATATGTGGGGCTTGCACCCACTAAAACCTCTCCGGTGGCCTTCATCTGCGCATAGTAGGAGGGCTCTGGGAACGCGGGTATGCTGCCTCCAGTGCCCCCCTCGCGCGTGTCCCGTAAGGGACTCATCCCGGGGCGGAGCCGGGTGGACTCCGCCCAGCTTCCAGCCCAATCCTGGGCTGGTATAACGTCCTGAGCCACACAGACCGTTATCTTCCCGGGGTCGCGCCCAGTCGGAGCAGTCGGCAGACCCCCCGCCAACCACTCCGCGCAACACTCCAAGGTATGCCGGATAATCACACACATGATAGTCCCGGCGTCTATCCGACCCCCCGAGGGAGGCCGGACCCCGTGGTAATTTTTTATAGAGGTTGTTCTTCCTCGCGACCGCCGCTCCGGGTGACAGAGTGGCGATCCTCGTCCCCGGCACCTAGTGCCGGGATTACGAGCTTTGTCGGCCAAGTTCGAGGCCCGAAGACCCTTCCCTCGCCAACGCACCTCGGCCGCACAAGTGCGGTTTCGGCCATCCCGTAGGTAATTTTTTATAGAGGTTTTCCTTCCTCGCGGCCCCACTCCGAAGAGCGGAGGCCCTCGGGCCCACCAACCAGGGGCGAGCTTACGAGTGTCGGGCGACAACCGAAGTTGCCACCTACCGCCGGTTATTTTTTATAGAGGTTTTCCTTCCTCGCAGCCCCACTCCGAAGAGCGGAGGCCCCCGTTCCCGGCAAGCGCCAGGCTTACGGTTTGGTTCGGGCGGCGACCGAAGTCACCACCCTCACCCACCCCCTCCCGTTGGTGATTTTTTATAGAGGTTTTCCTTCCTCGCGGCCCCGCCCCACGGCGAGGGCCCTCGTTCCCGACCGAAGCCGGGCTTACGAGTTGGGCCGAGCGACGTTTGACCGCCGCCCAGCCGCATCCCGGCCGGGTTCGGACCGAAGTCCTACACCCGGCATCGGCCGCAGAAGTCAGGGGGGTAGGGTCCCCTCTCCACTGCGGCCCCACCGCCTCCACGGTCTCGCGCCCGTGGCCACGCTGGGGCTGAGGCAGGTAGGCAGTCTTCGGCACTCCCCACCTGCCTCACCCCCTCCCCAATCCCCCCCACTCGGCCACCGCGCTACCGCGTGGATGCACAACGGTAACTCGGCAGCCCCACCACAACGTGCCCGAAGGCTCCAGGCCGTCACCACTTAGCCGAGTCGGTGGCGACGACCCCACGGCCGGACGAGAGCGAGTCTCAGTCCGGCAACGGCCGCAGAAGTCAGGGGAGGTGGCGTTCCCCTCTCCACTGCGGCCCCACCGCCTCCACATTCTCGCGCATGTGGCCACGCTGGGGCTGAGGCAGGTAGGCAGTCGGCCGGCACTCCCCACCTGCCTCACCCCCTCCCCATCCCCCCCTGGCCACCACGCCACCGCGTGAGCGGTAACGCGGCAGCCGCCCCCACCAGAGAACTGGCGGGGGTACCGGGACGCCACCACTTAGCCGGGTCGGCGGTGACGTCCCCCCGGGGCTGCTCTTCGCTTCCATAACTGTACTGAGCCCCCCTGCCACGACAAGGCGGCAGCCCATCAGGGGGGAACCTAACCTAACCTAACCTAACCTAACCTAACCTAACCTAACCTAACCTAACCTAACCTAACCTAACCTAACCTAACCTAACCTAACCTAACCTAACCTAACCTAACCTAACCTAACCTAACCTAACCTAACCTAACCTAACCTAACCTAACCTAACCTAACCTAACCTAACCTAACCTAACCTAACCTAACCTAACCTAACCTAACCTAACCTAACCTAACCTAACCTAACCTAACCTAACCTAACCTAACCTAACCTAACCGTTTTTCACTTTTGTATCTTTTTGTGATTTCTTTTGACAGATACGTGTACTGGGACACCCTAGCGACAATTCCCGAGGGTTAGACCTCAAAAATTTGCATTAGAAATTTGTTTTGGCAATTTTATTCTAAATCTTTTAGTTTTTACCGATTTTCACATTTCCACTTTTCCAAATTTCCTGAAAATCTCAGCTTTTATCACGAGGAGGGCGCTGCACTCTCGGCTCCATCTGAAACATAAAAAAGTTGTTAGAAACTGTGATTTTTCCCCAAAATCCATATTTTATACTTACATTTCTGCTTATACCTTTTTCCCTGACCCCCGGAGGTGTCCGGCATATTTTTTATAGGACTGGCGCAGTCGCGCCGCATCCAACGACACCAAGAACGCCCGTCTACAGCGTTCCTGGACTTCAGGACAAAAATTTTTTGTCTTTTTCTTGACGACTCACTTGTATTGTGAAGTAGGGAAACCTACCTTAGGGGAACCTAACTTCGAAATTTCGTTTTTCACTTTTGTATCTTTTTGTGATTTCTTTTGACAGATACGTGTACTGGGACACCCTAGCGACAATTCCCGAGGGTTAGACCTCAAAAATTTGCATTAGAAATTTGTTTTGGCAATTTTATTCTAAATCTTTTAGTTTTTACCGATTTTCACATTTCCACTTTTCCAAATTTCCTGAAAATCTCAGCTTTTATCACGAGGAGGGCGCTGCACTCTCGGCTCCATCTGAAACATAAAAAAGTTGTTAGAAACTGTGATTTTTCCCCAAAATCCATATTTTATACTTACATTTCTGCTTATACCTTTTTCCCTGACCCCCGGAGGTGTCCGGCATATTTTTTATAGGACTGGCGCAGTCGCGCCGCATCCAACGACACCAAGAACGCCCGTCTACAGCGTTCCTGGACTTCAGGACAAAAATTTTTGTCTTTTTCTTGACGACTCACTTGTATTGTGAAGTAGGGAAACCTACCTTAGGGGAACCTAACTTCGAAATTTCGTTTTTCACTTTTGTATCTTTTTGTGATTTCTTTTGACAGATACGTGTACTGGGACACCCTAGCGACAATTCCCGAGGGTTAGACCTCAAAAATTTGCATTAGAAATTTGTTTTGGCAATTTTATTCTAAATCTTTTAGTTTTTACCGATTTTCACATTTCCACTTTTCCAAATTTCCTGAAAATCTCAGCTTTTATCACGAGGAGGGCGCTGCACTCTCGGCTCCATCTGAAACATAAAAAAGTTGTTAGAAACTGTGATTTTTCCCCAAAATCCATATTTTATACTTACATTTCTGCTTATACCTTTTTCCCTGACCCCCGGAGGTGTCCGGCATATTTTTTATAGGACTGGCGCAGTCGCGCCGCATCCAACGACACCAAGAACGCCCGTCTACAGCGTTCCTGGACTTCAGGACAAAAATTTTTGTCTTTTTCTTGACGACTCACTTGTATTGTGAAGTAGGGAAACCTACCTTAGGGGAACCTAACTTCGAAATTTCGTTTTTCACTTTTGTATCTTTTTGTGATTTCTTTTGACAGATACGTGTACTGGGACACCCTAGCGACAATTCCCGAGGGTTAGACCTCAAAAATTTGCATTAGAAATTTGTTTTGGCAATTTTATTCTAAATCTTTTAGTTTTTACCGATTTTCACATTTCCACTTTTCCAAATTTCCTGAAAATCTCAGCTTTTATCACGAGGAGGGCGCTGCACTCTCGGCTCCATCTGAAACATAAAAAAGTTGTTAGAAACTGTGATTTTTCCCCAAAATCCATATTTTATACTTACATTTCTGCTTATACCTTTTTCCCTGACCCCCGGAGGTGTCCGGCATATTTTTTATAGGACTGGCGCAGTCGCGCCGCATCCAACGACACCAAGAACGCCCGTCTACAGCGTTCCTGGACTTCAGGACAAAAAATTTTTGTCTTTTTCTTGACGACTCACTTGTATTGTGAAGTAGGGAAACCTACCTTAGGGGAACCTAACTTCGAAATTTCGTTTTTCACTTTTGTATCTTTTTGTGATTTCTTTTGACAGATACGTGTACTGGGACACCCTAGCGACAATTCCCGAGGGTTAGACCTCAAAAATTTGCATTAGAAATTTGTTTTGGCAATTTTATTCTAAATCTTTTAGTTTTTACCGATTTTCACATTTCCACTTTTCCAAATTTCCTGAAAATCTCAGCTTTTATCACGAGGAGGGCGCTGCACTCTCGGCTCCATCTGAAACATAAAAAAGTTGTTAGAAACTGTGATTTTTCCCCAAAATCCATATTTTATACTTACATTTCTGCTTATACCTTTTTCCCTGACCCCCGGAGGTGTCCGGCATATTTTTTATAGGACTGGCGCAGTCGCGCCGCATCCAACGACACCAAGAACGCCCGTCTACAGCGTTCCTGGACTTCAGGACAAAAATTTTTGTCTTTTTCTTGACGACTCACTTGTATTGTGAAGTAGGGAAACCTACCTTAGGGGAACCTAACTTCGAAATTTCGTTTTTCACTTTTGTATCTTTTTGTGATTTCTTTTGACAGATACGTGTACTGGGACACCCTAGCGACAATTCCCGAGGGTTAGACCTCAAAAATTTGCATTAGAAATTTGTTTTGGCAATTTTATTCTAAATCTTTTAGTTTTTACCGATTTTCACATTTCCACTTTTCCAAATTTCCTGAAAATCTCAGCTTTTATCACGAGGAGGGCGCTGCACTCTCGGCTCCATCTGAAACATAAAAAAGTTGTTAGAAACTGTGATTTTTCCCCAAAATCCATATTTTATACTTACATTTCTGCTTATACCTTTTTCCCTGACCCCCGGAGGTGTCCGGCATATTTTTTATAGGACTGGCGCAGTCGCGCCGCATCCAACGACACCAAGAACGCCCGTCTACAGCGTTCCTGGACTTCAGGACAAAAATTTTTGTCTTTTTCTTGACGACTCACTTGTATTGTGAAGTAGGGAAACCTACCTTAGGGGAACCTAACTTCGAAATTTCGTTTTTCACTTTTGTATCTTTTTGTGATTTCTTTTGACAGATACGTGTACTGGGACACCCTAGCGACAATTCCCGAGGGTTAGACCTCAAAAATTTGCATTAGAAATTTGTTTTGGCAATTTTATTCTAAATCTTTTAGTTTTTACCGATTTTCACATTTCCACTTTTCCAAATTTCCTGAAAATCTCAGCTTTTATCACGAGGAGGGCGCTGCACTCTCGGCTCCATCTGAAACATAAAAAAGTTGTTAGAAACTGTGATTTTTCCCCAAAATCCATATTTTATACTTACATTTCTGCTTATACCTTTTTCCCTGACCCCCGGAGGTGTCCGGCATATTTTTTATAGGACTGGCGCAGTCGCGCCGCATCCAACGACACCAAGAACGCCCGTCTACAGCGTTCCTGGACTTCAGGACAAAAATTTTTGTCTTTTTCTTGACGACTCACTTGTATTGTGAAGTAGGGAAACCTACCTTAGGGGAACCTAACTTCGAAATTTCGTTTTTCACTTTTGTATCTTTTTGTGATTTCTTTTGACAGATACGTGTACTGGGACACCCTAGCGACACTTCCCGAGGGTTAGACCTCAAAAATTTGCATTAGAAATTTGTTTTGGCAATTTTATTCTAAATCTTTTAGTTTTTACCGATTTTCACATTTCCACTTTTCCAAATTTCCTGAAAATCTCAGCTTTTATCACGAGGAGGGCGCTGCACTCTCGGCTCCATCTGAAACATAAAAAAGTTGTTAGAAACTGTGATTTTTCCCCAAAATCCATATTTTATACTTACATTTCTGCTTATACCTTTTTCCCTGACCCCCGGAGGTGTCCGGCATATTTTTTATAGGACTGGCGCAGTCGCGCCGCATCCAACGACACCAAGAACGCCCGTCTACAGCGTTCCTGGACTTCAGGACAAAAATTTTTGTCTTTTTCTTGACGACTCACTTGTATTGTGAAGTAGGGAAACCTACCTTAGGGGAACCTAACTTCGAAATTTCGTTTTTCACTTTTGTATCTTTTTGTGATTTCTTTTGACAGATACGTGTACTGGGACACCCTAGCGACAATTCCCGAGGGTTAGACCTCAAAAATTTGCATTAGAAATTTGTTTTGGCAATTTTATTCTAAATCTTTTAGTTTTTACCGATTTTCACATTTCCACTTTTCCAAATTTCCTGAAAATCTCAGCTTTTATCACGAGGAGGGCGCTGCACTCTCGGCTCCATCTGAAACATAAAAAAGTTGTTAGAAACTGTGATTTTTCCCCAAAATCCATATTTTATACTTACATTTCTGCTTATACCTTTTTCCCTGACCCCCGGAGGTGTCCGGCATATTTTTTATAGGACTGGCGCAGTCGCGCCGCATCCAACGACACCAAGAACGCCCGTCTACAGCGTTCCTGGACTTCAGGACAAAAATTTTTGTCTTTTTCTTGACGACTCACTTGTATTGTGAAGTAGGGAAACCTACCTTAGGGGAACCTAACTTCGAAATTTCGTTTTTCACTTTTGTATCTTTTTGTGATTTCTTTTGACAGATACGTGTACTGGGACACCCTAGCGACAATTCCCGAGGGTTAGACCTCAAAAATTTGCATTAGAAATTTGTTTTGGCAATTTTATTCTAAATCTTTTAGTTTTTACCGATTTTCACATTTCCACTTTTCCAAATTTCCTGAAAATCTCAGCTTTTATCACGAGGAGGGCGCTGCACTCTCGGCTCCATCTGAAACATAAAAAAGTTGTTAGAAACTGTGATTTTTCCCCAAAATCCATATTTTATACTTACATTTCTGCTTATACCTTTTTCCCTGACCCCCGGAGGTGTCCGGCATATTTTTTATAGGACTGGCGCAGTCGCGCCGCATCCAACGACACCAAGAACGCCCGTCTACAGCGTTCCTGGACTTCAGGACAAAAATTTTTGTCTTTTTCTTGACGACTCACTTGTATTGTGAAGTAGGGAAACCTACCTTAGGGGAACCTAACTTCGAAATTTCGTTTTTCACTTTTGTATCTTTTTGTGATTTCTTTTGACAGATACGTGTACTGGGACACCCTAGCGACAATTCCCGAGGGTTAGACCTCAAAAATTTGCATTAGAAATTTGTTTTGGCAATTTTATTCTAAATCTTTTAGTTTTTACCGATTTTCACATTTCCACTTTTCCAAATTTCCTGAAAATCTCAGCTTTTATCACGAGGAGGGCGCTGCACTCTCGGCTCCATCTGAAACATAAAAAAGTTGTTAGAAACTGTGATTTTTCCCCAAAATCCATATTTTATACTTACATTTCTGCTTATACCTTTTTCCCTGACCCCCGGAGGTGTCCGGCATATTTTTTATAGGACTGGCGCAGTCGCGCCGCATCCAACGACACCAAGAACGCCCGTCTACAGCGTTCCTGGACTTCAGGACAAAAATTTTTGTCTTTTTCTTGACGACTCACTTGTATTGTGAAGTAGGGAAACCTACCTTAGGGGAACCTAACTTCGAAATTTCGTTTTTCACTTTTGTATCTTTTTGTGATTTCTTTTGACAGATACGTGTACTGGGACACCCTAGCGACAATTCCCGAGGGTTAGACCTCAAAAATTTGCATTAGAAATTTGTTTTGGCAATTTTATTCTAAATCTTTTAGTTTTTACCGATTTTCACATTTCCACTTTTCCAAATTTCCTGAAAATCTCAGCTTTTATCACGAGGAGGGCGCTGCACTCTCGGCTCCATCTGAAACATAAAAAAGTTGTTAGAAACTGTGATTTTTCCCCAAAATCCATATTTTATACTTACATTTCTGCTTATACCTTTTTCCCTGACCCCCGGAGGTGTCCGGCATATTTTTTATAGGACTGGCGCAGTCGCGCCGCATCCAACGACACCAAGAACGCCCGTCTACAGCGTTCCTGGACTTCAGGACAAAAATTTTTGTCTTTTTCTTGACGACTCACTTGTATTGTGAAGTAGGGAAACCTACCTTAGGGGAACCTAACTTCGAAATTTCGTTTTTCACTTTTGTATCTTTTTGTGATTTCTTTTGACAGATACGTGTACTGGGACACCCTAGCGACACTTCCCGAGGGTTAGACCTCAAAAATTTGCATTAGAAATTTGTTTTGGCAATTTTATTCTAAATCTTTTAGTTTTTACCGATTTTCACATTTCCACTTTTCCAAATTTCCTGAAAATCTCAGCTTTTATCACGAGGAGGGCGCTGCACTCTCGGCTCCATCTGAAACATAAAAAAGTTGTTAGAAACTGTGATTTTTCCCCAAAATCCATATTTTATACTTACATTTCTGCTTATACCTTTTTCCCTGACCCCCGGAGGTGTCCGGCATATTTTTTATAGGACTGGCGCAGTCGCGCCGCATCCAACGACACCAAGAACGCCCGTCTACAGCGTTCCTGGACTTCAGGACAAAAATTTTTGTCTTTTTCTTGACGACTCACTTGTATTGTGAAGTAGGGAAACCTACCTTAGGGGAACCTAACTTCGAAATTTCGTTTTTCACTTTTGTATCTTTTTGTGATTTCTTTTGACAGATACGTGTACTGGGACACCCTAGCGACAATTCCCGAGGGTTAGACCTCAAAAATTTGCATTAGAAATTTGTTTTGGCAATTTTATTCTAAATCTTTTAGTTTTTACCGATTTTCACATTTCCACTTTTCCAAATTTCCTGAAAATCTCAGCTTTTATCACGAGGAGGGCGCTGCACTCTCGGCTCCATCTGAAACATAAAAAAGTTGTTAGAAACTGTGATTTTTCCCCAAAATCCATATTTTATACTTACATTTCTGCTTATACCTTTTTCCCTGACCCCCGGAGGTGTCCGGCATATTTTTTATAGGACTGGCGCAGTCGCGCCGCATCCAACGACACCAAGAACGCCCGTCTACAGCGTTCCTGGACTTCAGGACAAAAATTTTTGTCTTTTTCTTGACGACTCACTTGTATTGTGAAGTAGGGAAACCTACCTTAGGGGAACCTAACTTCGAAATTTCGTTTTTCACTTTTGTATCTTTTTGTGATTTCTTTTGACAGATACGTGTACTGGGACACCCTAGCGACAATTCCCGAGGGTTAGACCTCAAAAATTTGCATTAGAAATTTGTTTTGGCAATTTTATTCTAAATCTTTTAGTTTTTACCGATTTTCACATTTCCACTTTTCCAAATTTCCTGAAAATCTCAGCTTTTATCACGAGGAGGGCGCTGCACTCTCGGCTCCATCTGAAACATAAAAAAGTTGTTAGAAACTGTGATTTTTCCCCAAAATCCATATTTTATACTTACATTTCTGCTTATACCTTTTTCCCTGACCCCCGGAGGTGTCCGGCATATTTTTTATAGGACTGGCGCAGTCGCGCCGCATCCAACGACACCAAGAACGCCCGTCTACAGCGTTCCTGGACTTCAGGACAAAAATTTTTGTCTTTTTCTTGACGACTCACTTGTATTGTGAAGTAGGGAAACCTACCTTAGGGGAACCTAACTTCGAAATTTCGTTTTTCACTTTTGTATCTTTTTGTGATTTCTTTTGACAGATACGTGTACTGGGACACCCTAGCGACAATTCCCGAGGGTTAGACCTCAAAAATTTGCATTAGAAATTTGTTTTGGCAATTTTATTCTAAATCTTTTAGTTTTTACCGATTTTCACATTTCCACTTTTCCAAATTTCCTGAAAATCTCAGCTTTTATCACGAGGAGGGCGCTGCACTCTCGGCTCCATCTGAAACATAAAAAAGTTGTTAGAAACTGTGATTTTTCCCCAAAATCCATATTTTATACTTACATTTCTGCTTATACCTTTTTCCCTGACCCCCGGAGGTGTCCGGCATATTTTTTATAGGACTGGCGCAGTCGCGCCGCATCCAACGACACCAAGAACGCCCGTCTACAGCGTTCCTGGACTTCAGGACAAAAATTTTTGTCTTTTTCTTGACGACTCACTTGTATTGTGAAGTAGGGAAACCTACCTTAGGGGAACCTAACTTCGAAATTTCGTTTTTCACTTTTGTATCTTTTTGTGATTTCTTTTGACAGATACGTGTACTGGGACACCCTAGCGACAATTCCCGAGGGTTAGACCTCAAAAATTTGCATTAGAAATTTGTTTTGGCAATTTTATTCTAAATCTTTTAGTTTTTACCGATTTTCACATTTCCACTTTTCCAAATTTCCTGAAAATCTCAGCTTTTATCACGAGGAGGGCGCTGCACTCTCGGCTCCATCTGAAACATAAAAAAGTTGTTAGAAACTGTGATTTTTCCCCAAAATCCATATTTTATACTTACATTTCTGCTTATACCTTTTTCCCTGACCCCCGGAGGTGTCCGGCATATTTTTTATAGGACTGGCGCAGTCGCGCCGCATCCAACGACACCAAGAACGCCCGTCTACAGCGTTCCTGGACTTCAGGACAAAAATTTTTGTCTTTTTCTTGACGACTCACTTGTATTGTGAAGTAGGGAAACCTACCTTAGGGGAACCTAACTTCGAAATTTCGTTTTTCACTTTTGTATCTTTTTGTGATTTCTTTTGACAGATACGTGTACTGGGACACCCTAGCGACACTTCCCGAGGGTTAGACCTCAAAAATTTGCATTAGAAATTTGTTTTGGCAATTTTATTCTAAATCTTTTAGTTTTTACCGATTTTCACATTTCCACTTTTCCAAATTTCCTGAAAATCTCAGCTTTTATCACGAGGAGGGCGCTGCACTCTCGGCTCCATCTGAAACATAAAAAAGTTGTTAGAAACTGTGATTTTTCCCCAAAATCCATATTTTATACTTACATTTCTGCTTATACCTTTTTCCCTGACCCCCGGAGGTGTCCGGCATATTTTTTATAGGACTGGCGCAGTCGCGCCGCATCCAACGACACCAAGAACGCCCGTCTACAGCGTTCCTGGACTTCAGGACAAAAATTTTTGTCTTTTTCTTGACGACTCACTTGTATTGTGAAGTAGGGAAACCTACCTTAGGGGAACCTAACTTCGAAATTTCGTTTTTCACTTTTGTATCTTTTTGTGATTTCTTTTGACAGATACGTGTACTGGGACACCCTAGCGACAATTCCCGAGGGTTAGACCTCAAAAATTTGCATTAGAAATTTGTTTTGGCAATTTTATTCTAAATCTTTTAGTTTTTACCGATTTTCACATTTCCACTTTTCCAAATTTCCTGAAAATCTCAGCTTTTATCACGAGGAGGGCGCTGCACTCTCGGCTCCATCTGAAACATAAAAAAGTTGTTAGAAACTGTGATTTTTCCCCAAAATCCATATTTTATACTTACATTTCTGCTTATACCTTTTTCCCTGACCCCCGGAGGTGTCCGGCATATTTTTTATAGGACTGGCGCAGTCGCGCCGCATCCAACGACACCAAGAACGCCCGTCTACAGCGTTCCTGGACTTCAGGACAAAAATTTTTGTCTTTTTCTTGACGACTCACTTGTATTGTGAAGTAGGGAAACCTACCTTAGGGGAACCTAACTTCGAAATTTCGTTTTTCACTTTTGTATCTTTTTGTGATTTCTTTTGACAGATACGTGTACTGGGACACCCTAGCGACAATTCCCGAGGGTTAGACCTCAAAAATTTGCATTAGAAATTTGTTTTGGCAATTTTATTCTAAATCTTTTAGTTTTTACCGATTTTCACATTTCCACTTTTCCAAATTTCCTGAAAATCTCAGCTTTTATCACGAGGAGGGCGCTGCACTCTCGGCTCCATCTGAAACATAAAAAAGTTGTTAGAAACTGTGATTTTTCCCCAAAATCCATATTTTATACTTACATTTCTGCTTATACCTTTTTCCCTGACCCCCGGAGGTGTCCGGCATATTTTTTATAGGACTGGCGCAGTCGCGCCGCATCCAACGACACCAAGAACGCCCGTCTACAGCGTTCCTGGACTTCAGGACAAAAATTTTTGTCTTTTTCTTGACGACTCACTTGTATTGTGAAGTAGGGAAACCTACCTTAGGGGAACCTAACTTCGAAATTTCGTTTTTCACTTTTGTATCTTTTTGTGATTTCTTTTGACAGATACGTGTACTGGGACACCCTAGCGACAATTCCCGAGGGTTAGACCTCAAAAATTTGCATTAGAAATTTGTTTTGGCAATTTTATTCTAAATCTTTTAGTTTTTACCGATTTTCACATTTCCACTTTTCCAAATTTCCTGAAAATCTCAGCTTTTATCACGAGGAGGGCGCTGCACTCTCGGCTCCATCTGAAACATAAAAAAGTTGTTAGAAACTGTGATTTTTCCCCAAAATCCATATTTTATACTTACATTTCTGCTTATACCTTTTTCCCTGACCCCCGGAGGTGTCCGGCATATTTTTTATAGGACTGGCGCAGTCGCGCCGCATCCAACGACACCAAGAACGCCCGTCTACAGCGTTCCTGGACTTCAGGACAAAAATTTTTGTCTTTTTCTTGACGACTCACTTGTATTGTGAAGTAGGGAAACCTACCTTAGGGGAACCTAACTTCGAAATTTCGTTTTTCACTTTTGTATCTTTTTGTGATTTCTTTTGACAGATACGTGTACTGGGACACCCTAGCGACAATTCCCGAGGGTTAGACCTCAAAAATTTGCATTAGAAATTTGTTTTGGCAATTTTATTCTAAATCTTTTAGTTTTTACCGATTTTCACATTTCCACTTTTCCAAATTTCCTGAAAATCTCAGCTTTTATCACGAGGAGGGCGCTGCACTCTCGGCTCCATCTGAAACATAAAAAAGTTGTTAGAAACTGTGATTTTTCCCCAAAATCCATATTTTATACTTACATTTCTGCTTATACCTTTTTCCCTGACCCCCGGAGGTGTCCGGCATATTTTTTATAGGACTGGCGCAGTCGCGCCGCATCCAACGACACCAAGAACGCCCGTCTACAGCGTTCCTGGACTTCAGGACAAAAATTTTTGTCTTTTTCTTGACGACTCACTTGTATTGTGAAGTAGGGAAACCTACCTTAGGGGAACCTAACTTCGAAATTTCGTTTTTCACTTTTGTATCTTTTTGTGATTTCTTTTGACAGATACGTGTACTGGGACACCCTAGCGACAATTCCCGAGGGTTAGACCTCAAAAATTTGCATTAGAAATTTGTTTTGGCAATTTTATTCTAAATCTTTTAGTTTTTACCGATTTTCACATTTCCACTTTTCCAAATTTCCTGAAAATCTCAGCTTTTATCACGAGGAGGGCGCTGCACTCTCGGCTCCATCTGAAACATAAAAAAGTTGTTAGAAACTGTGATTTTTCCCCAAAATCCATATTTTATACTTACATTTCTGCTTATACCTTTTTCCCTGACCCCCGGAGGTGTCCGGCATATTTTTTATAGGACTGGCGCAGTCGCGCCGCATCCAACGACACCAAGAACGCCCGTCTACAGCGTTCCTGGACTTCAGGACAAAAATTTTTGTCTTTTTCTTGACGACTCACTTGTATTGTGAAGTAGGGAAACCTACCTTAGGGGAACCTAACTTCGAAATTTCGTTTTTCACTTTTGTATCTTTTTGTGATTTCTTTTGACAGATACGTGTACTGGGACACCCTAGCGACAATTCCCGAGGGTTAGACCTCAAAAATTTGCATTAGAAATTTGTTTTGGCAATTTTATTCTAAATCTTTTAGTTTTTACCGATTTTCACATTTCCACTTTTCCAAATTTCCTGAAAATCTCAGCTTTTATCACGAGGAGGGCGCTGCACTCTCGGCTCCATCTGAAACATAAAAAAGTTGTTAGAAACTGTGATTTTTCCCCAAAATCCATATTTTATACTTACATTTCTGCTTATACCTTTTTCCCTGACCCCCGGAGGTGTCCGGCATATTTTTTATAGGACTGGCGCAGTCGCGCCGCATCCAACGACACCAAGAACGCCCGTCTACAGCGTTCCTGGACTTCAGGACAAAAATTTTTGTCTTTTTCTTGACGACTCACTTGTATTGTGAAGTAGGGAAACCTACCTTAGGGGAACCTAACTTCGAAATTTCGTTTTTCACTTTTGTATCTTTTTGTGATTTCTTTTGACAGATACGTGTACTGGGACACCCTAGCGACAATTCCCGAGGGTTAGACCTCAAAAATTTGCATTAGAAATTTGTTTTGGCAATTTTATTCTAAATCTTTTAGTTTTTACCGATTTTCACATTTCCACTTTTCCAAATTTCCTGAAAATCTCAGCTTTTATCACGAGGAGGGCGCTGCACTCTCGGCTCCATCTGAAACATAAAAAAGTTGTTAGAAACTGTGATTTTTCCCCAAAATCCATATTTTATACTTACATTTCTGCTTATACCTTTTTCCCTGACCCCCGGAGGTGTCCGGCATATTTTTTATAGGACTGGCGCAGTCGCGCCGCATCCAACGACACCAAGAACGCCCGTCTACAGCGTTCCTGGACTTCAGGACAAAAATTTTTGTCTTTTTCTTGACGACTCACTTGTATTGTGAAGTAGGGAAACCTACCTTAGGGGAACCTAACTTCGAAATTTCGTTTTTCACTTTTGTATCTTTTTGTGATTTCTTTTGACAGATACGTGTACTGGGACACCCTAGCGACAATTCCCGAGGGTTAGACCTCAAAAATTTGCATTAGAAATTTGTTTTGGCAATTTTATTCTAAATCTTTTAGTTTTTACCGATTTTCACATTTCCACTTTTCCAAATTTCCTGAAAATCTCAGCTTTTATCACGAGGAGGGCGCTGCACTCTCGGCTCCATCTGAAACATAAAAAAGTTGTTAGAAACTGTGATTTTTCCCCAAAATCCATATTTTATACTTACATTTCTGCTTATACCTTTTTCCCTGACCCCCGGAGGTGTCCGGCATATTTTTTATAGGACTGGCGCAGTCGCGCCGCATCCAACGACACCAAGAACGCCCGTCTACAGCGTTCCTGGACTTCAGGACAAAAATTTTTGTCTTTTTCTTGACGACTCACTTGTATTGTGAAGTAGGGAAACCTACCTTAGGGGAACCTAACTTCGAAATTTCGTTTTTCACTTTTGTATCTTTTTGTGATTTCTTTTGACAGATACGTGTACTGGGACACCCTAGCGACAATTCCCGAGGGTTAGACCTCAAAAATTTGCATTAGAAATTTGTTTTGGCAATTTTATTCTAAATCTTTTAGTTTTTACCGATTTTCACATTTCCACTTTTCCAAATTTCCTGAAAATCTCAGCTTTTATCACGAGGAGGGCGCTGCACTCTCGGCTCCATCTGAAACATAAAAAAGTTGTTAGAAACTGTGATTTTTCCCCAAAATCCATATTTTATACTTACATTTCTGCTTATACCTTTTTCCCTGACCCCCGGAGGTGTCCGGCATATTTTTTATAGGACTGGCGCAGTCGCGCCGCATCCAACGACACCAAGAACGCCCGTCTACAGCGTTCCTGGACTTCAGGACAAAAATTTTTGTCTTTTTCTTGACGACTCACTTGTATTGTGAAGTAGGGAAACCTACCTTAGGGGAACCTAACTTCGAAATTTCGTTTTTCACTTTTGTATCTTTTTGTGATTTCTTTTGACAGATACGTGTACTGGGACACCCTAGCGACAATTCCCGAGGGTTAGACCTCAAAAATTTGCATTAGAAATTTGTTTTGGCAATTTTATTCTAAATCTTTTAGTTTTTACCGATTTTCACATTTCCACTTTTCCAAATTTCCTGAAAATCTCAGCTTTTATCACGAGGAGGGCGCTGCACTCTCGGCTCCATCTGAAACATAAAAAAGTTGTTAGAAACTGTGATTTTTCCCCAAAATCCATATTTTATACTTACATTTCTGCTTATACCTTTTTCCCTGACCCCCGGAGGTGTCCGGCATATTTTTTATAGGACTGGCGCAGTCGCGCCGCATCCAACGACACCAAGAACGCCCGTCTACAGCGTTCCTGGACTTCAGGACAAAAATTTTTGTCTTTTTCTTGACGACTCACTTGTATTGTGAAGTAGGGAAACCTACCTTAGGGGAACCTAACTTCGAAATTTCGTTTTTCACTTTTGTATCTTTTTGTGATTTCTTTTGACAGATACGTGTACTGGGACACCCTAGCGACAATTCCCGAGGGTTAGACCTCAAAAATTTGCATTAGAAATTTGTTTTGGCAATTTTATTCTAAATCTTTTAGTTTTTACCGATTTTCACATTTCCACTTTTCCAAATTTCCTGAAAATCTCAGCTTTTATCACGAGGAGGGCGCTGCACTCTCGGCTCCATCTGAAACATAAAAAAGTTGTTAGAAACTGTGATTTTTCCCCAAAATCCATATTTTATACTTACATTTCTGCTTATACCTTTTTCCCTGACCCCCGGAGGTGTCCGGCATATTTTTTATAGGACTGGCGCAGTCGCGCCGCATCCAACGACACCAAGAACGCCCGTCTACAGCGTTCCTGGACTTCAGGACAAAAATTTTTGTCTTTTTCTTGACGACTCACTTGTATTGTGAAGTAGGGAAACCTACCTTAGGGGAACCTAACTTCGAAATTTCGTTTTTCACTTTTGTATCTTTTTGTGATTTCTTTTGACAGATACGTGTACTGGGACACCCTAGCGACAATTCCCGAGGGTTAGACCTCAAAAATTTGCATTAGAAATTTGTTTTGGCAATTTTATTCTAAATCTTTTAGTTTTTACCGATTTTCACATTTCCACTTTTCCAAATTTCCTGAAAATCTCAGCTTTTATCACGAGGAGGGCGCTGCACTCTCGGCTCCATCTGAAACATAAAAAAGTTGTTAGAAACTGTGATTTTTCCCCAAAATCCATATTTTATACTTACATTTCTGCTTATACCTTTTTCCCTGACCCCCGGAGGTGTCCGGCATATTTTTTATAGGACTGGCGCAGTCGCGCCGCATCCAACGACACCAAGAACGCCCGTCTACAGCGTTCCTGGACTTCAGGACAAAAATTTTTGTCTTTTTCTTGACGACTCACTTGTATTGTGAAGTAGGGAAACCTACCTTAGGGGAACCTAACTTCGAAATTTCGTTTTTCACTTTTGTATCTTTTTGTGATTTCTTTTGACAGATACGTGTACTGGGACACCCTAGCGACAATTCCCGAGGGTTAGACCTCAAAAATTTGCATTAGAAATTTGTTTTGGCAATTTTATTCTAAATCTTTTAGTTTTTACCGATTTTCACATTTCCACTTTTCCAAATTTCCTGAAAATCTCAGCTTTTATCACGAGGAGGGCGCTGCACTCTCGGCTCCATCTGAAACATAAAAAAGTTGTTAGAAACTGTGATTTTTCCCCAAAATCCATATTTTATACTTACATTTCTGCTTATACCTTTTTCCCTGACCCCCGGAGGTGTCCGGCATATTTTTTATAGGACTGGCGCAGTCGCGCCGCATCCAACGACACCAAGAACGCCCGTCTACAGCGTTCCTGGACTTCAGGACAAAAATTTTTGTCTTTTTCTTGACGACTCACTTGTATTGTGAAGTAGGGAAACCTACCTTAGGGGAACCTAACTTCGAAATTTCGTTTTTCACTTTTGTATCTTTTTGTGATTTCTTTTGACAGATACGTGTACTGGGACACCCTAGCGACAATTCCCGAGGGTTAGACCTCAAAAATTTGCATTAGAAATTTGTTTTGGCAATTTTATTCTAAATCTTTTAGTTTTTACCGATTTTCACATTTCCACTTTTCCAAATTTCCTGAAAATCTCAGCTTTTATCACGAGGAGGGCGCTGCACTCTCGGCTCCATCTGAAACATAAAAAAGTTGTTAGAAACTGTGATTTTTCCCCAAAATCCATATTTTATACTTACATTTCTGCTTATACCTTTTTCCCTGACCCCCGGAGGTGTCCGGCATATTTTTTATAGGACTGGCGCAGTCGCGCCGCATCCAACGACACCAAGAACGCCCGTCTACAGCGTTCCTGGACTTCAGGACAAAAATTTTTGTCTTTTTCTTGACGACTCACTTGTATTGTGAAGTAGGGAAACCTACCTTAGGGGAACCTAACTTCGAAATTTCGTTTTTCACTTTTGTATCTTTTTGTGATTTCTTTTGACAGATACGTGTACTGGGACACCCTAGCGACACTTCCCGAGGGTTAGACCTCAAAAATTTGCATTAGAAATTTGTTTTGGCAATTTTATTCTAAATCTTTTAGTTTTTACCGATTTTCACATTTCCACTTTTCCAAATTTCCTGAAAATCTCAGCTTTTATCACGAGGAGGGCGCTGCACTCTCGGCTCCATCTGAAACATAAAAAAGTTGTTAGAAACTGTGATTTTTCCCCAAAATCCATATTTTATACTTACATTTCTGCTTATACCTTTTTCCCTGACCCCCGGAGGTGTCCGGCATATTTTTTATAGGACTGGCGCAGTCGCGCCGCATCCAACGACACCAAGAACGCCCGTCTACAGCGTTCCTGGACTTCAGGACAAAAATTTTTGTCTTTTTCTTGACGACTCACTTGTATTGTGAAGTAGGGAAACCTACCTTAGGGGAACCTAACTTCGAAATTTCGTTTTTCACTTTTGTATCTTTTTGTGATTTCTTTTGACAGATACGTGTACTGGGACACCCTAGCGACAATTCCCGAGGGTTAGACCTCAAAAATTTGCATTAGAAATTTGTTTTGGCAATTTTATTCTAAATCTTTTAGTTTTTACCGATTTTCACATTTCCACTTTTCCAAATTTCCTGAAAATCTCAGCTTTTATCACGAGGAGGGCGCTGCACTCTCGGCTCCATCTGAAACATAAAAAAGTTGTTAGAAACTGTGATTTTTCCCCAAAATCCATATTTTATACTTACATTTCTGCTTATACCTTTTTCCCTGACCCCCGGAGGTGTCCGGCATATTTTTTATAGGACTGGCGCAGTCGCGCCGCATCCAACGACACCAAGAACGCCCGTCTACAGCGTTCCTGGACTTCAGGACAAAAATTTTTGTCTTTTTCTTGACGACTCACTTGTATTGTGAAGTAGGGAAACCTACCTTAGGGGAACCTAACTTCGAAATTTCGTTTTTCACTTTTGTATCTTTTTGTGATTTCTTTTGACAGATACGTGTACTGGGACACCCTAGCGACAATTCCCGAGGGTTAGACCTCAAAAATTTGCATTAGAAATTTGTTTTGGCAATTTTATTCTAAATCTTTTAGTTTTTACCGATTTTCACATTTCCACTTTTCCAAATTTCCTGAAAATCTCAGCTTTTATCACGAGGAGGGCGCTGCACTCTCGGCTCCATCTGAAACATAAAAAAGTTGTTAGAAACTGTGATTTTTCCCCAAAATCCATATTTTATACTTACATTTCTGCTTATACCTTTTTCCCTGACCCCCGGAGGTGTCCGGCATATTTTTTATAGGACTGGCGCAGTCGCGCCGCATCCAACGACACCAAGAACGCCCGTCTACAGCGTTCCTGGACTTCAGGACAAAAATTTTTGTCTTTTTCTTGACGACTCACTTGTATTGTGAAGTAGGGAAACCTACCTTAGGGGAACCTAACTTCGAAATTTCGTTTTTCACTTTTGTATCTTTTTGTGATTTCTTTTGACAGATACGTGTACTGGGACACCCTAGCGACAATTCCCGAGGGTTAGACCTCAAAAATTTGCATTAGAAATTTGTTTTGGCAATTTTATTCTAAATCTTTTAGTTTTTACCGATTTTCACATTTCCACTTTTCCAAATTTCCTGAAAATCTCAGCTTTTATCACGAGGAGGGCGCTGCACTCTCGGCTCCATCTGAAACATAAAAAAGTTGTTAGAAACTGTGATTTTTCCCCAAAATCCATATTTTATACTTACATTTCTGCTTATACCTTTTTCCCTGACCCCCGGAGGTGTCCGGCATATTTTTTATAGGACTGGCGCAGTCGCGCCGCATCCAACGACACCAAGAACGCCCGTCTACAGCGTTCCTGGACTTCAGGACAAAAATTTTTGTCTTTTTCTTGACGACTCACTTGTATTGTGAAGTAGGGAAACCTACCTTAGGGGAACCTAACTTCGAAATTTCGTTTTTCACTTTTGTATCTTTTTGTGATTTCTTTTGACAGATACGTGTACTGGGACACCCTAGCGACAATTCCCGAGGGTTAGACCTCAAAAATTTGCATTAGAAATTTGTTTTGGCAATTTTATTCTAAATCTTTTAGTTTTTACCGATTTTCACATTTCCACTTTTCCAAATTTCCTGAAAATCTCAGCTTTTATCACGAGGAGGGCGCTGCACTCTCGGCTCCATCTGAAACATAAAAAAGTTGTTAGAAACTGTGATTTTTCCCCAAAATCCATATTTTATACTTACATTTCTGCTTATACCTTTTTCCCTGACCCCCGGAGGTGTCCGGCATATTTTTTATAGGACTGGCGCAGTCGCGCCGCATCCAACGACACCAAGAACGCCCGTCTACAGCGTTCCTGGACTTCAGGACAAAAATTTTTGTCTTTTTCTTGACGACTCACTTGTATTGTGAAGTAGGGAAACCTACCTTAGGGGAACCTAACTTCGAAATTTCGTTTTTCACTTTTGTATCTTTTTGTGATTTCTTTTGACAGATACGTGTACTGGGACACCCTAGCGACAATTCCCGAGGGTTAGACCTCAAAAATTTGCATTAGAAATTTGTTTTGGCAATTTTATTCTAAATCTTTTAGTTTTTACCGATTTTCACATTTCCACTTTTCCAAATTTCCTGAAAATCTCAGCTTTTATCACGAGGAGGGCGCTGCACTCTCGGCTCCATCTGAAACATAAAAAAGTTGTTAGAAACTGTGATTTTTCCCCAAAATCCATATTTTATACTTACATTTCTGCTTATACCTTTTTCCCTGACCCCCGGAGGTGTCCGGCATATTTTTTATAGGACTGGCGCAGTCGCGCCGCATCCAACGACACCAAGAACGCCCGTCTACAGCGTTCCTGGACTTCAGGACAAAAATTTTTGTCTTTTTCTTGACGACTCACTTGTATTGTGAAGTAGGGAAACCTACCTTAGGGGAACCTAACTTCGAAATTTCGTTTTTCACTTTTGTATCTTTTTGTGATTTCTTTTGACAGATACGTGTACTGGGACACCCTAGCGACAATTCCCGAGGGTTAGACCTCAAAAATTTGCATTAGAAATTTGTTTTGGCAATTTTATTCTAAATCTTTTAGTTTTTACCGATTTTCACATTTCCACTTTTCCAAATTTCCTGAAAATCTCAGCTTTTATCACGAGGAGGGCGCTGCACTCTCGGCTCCATCTGAAACATAAAAAAGTTGTTAGAAACTGTGATTTTTCCCCAAAATCCATATTTTATACTTACATTTCTGCTTATACCTTTTTCCCTGACCCCCGGAGGTGTCCGGCATATTTTTTATAGGACTGGCGCAGTCGCGCCGCATCCAACGACACCAAGAACGCCCGTCTACAGCGTTCCTGGACTTCAGGACAAAAATTTTTGTCTTTTTCTTGACGACTCACTTGTATTGTGAAGTAGGGAAACCTACCTTAGGGGAACCTAACTTCGAAATTTCGTTTTTCACTTTTGTATCTTTTTGTGATTTCTTTTGACAGATACGTGTACTGGGACACCCTAGCGACAATTCCCGAGGGTTAGACCTCAAAAATTTGCATTAGAAATTTGTTTTGGCAATTTTATTCTAAATCTTTTAGTTTTTACCGATTTTCACATTTCCACTTTTCCAAATTTCCTGAAAATCTCAGCTTTTATCACGAGGAGGGCGCTGCACTCTCGGCTCCATCTGAAACATAAAAAAGTTGTTAGAAACTGTGATTTTTCCCCAAAATCCATATTTTATACTTACATTTCTGCTTATACCTTTTTCCCTGACCCCCGGAGGTGTCCGGCATATTTTTTATAGGACTGGCGCAGTCGCGCCGCATCCAACGACACCAAGAACGCCCGTCTACAGCGTTCCTGGACTTCAGGACAAAAATTTTTGTCTTTTTCTTGACGACTCACTTGTATTGTGAAGTAGGGAAACCTACCTTAGGGGAACCTAACTTCGAAATTTCGTTTTTCACTTTTGTATCTTTTTGTGATTTCTTTTGACAGATACGTGTACTGGGACACCCTAGCGACACTTCCCGAGGGTTAGACCTCAAAAATTTGCATTAGAAATTTGTTTTGGCAATTTTATTCTAAATCTTTTAGTTTTTACCGATTTTCACATTTCCACTTTTCCAAATTTCCTGAAAATCTCAGCTTTTATCACGAGGAGGGCGCTGCACTCTCGGCTCCATCTGAAACATAAAAAAGTTGTTAGAAACTGTGATTTTTCCCCAAAATCCATATTTTATACTTACATTTCTGCTTATACCTTTTTCCCTGACCCCCGGAGGTGTCCGGCATATTTTTTATAGGACTGGCGCAGTCGCGCCGCATCCAACGACACCAAGAACGCCCGTCTACAGCGTTCCTGGACTTCAGGACAAAAATTTTTGTCTTTTTCTTGACGACTCACTTGTATTGTGAAGTAGGGAAACCTACCTTAGGGGAACCTAACTTCGAAATTTCGTTTTTCACTTTTGTATCTTTTTGTGATTTCTTTTGACAGATACGTGTACTGGGACACCCTAGCGACAATTCCCGAGGGTTAGACCTCAAAAATTTGCATTAGAAATTTGTTTTGGCAATTTTATTCTAAATCTTTTAGTTTTTACCGATTTTCACATTTCCACTTTTCCAAATTTCCTGAAAATCTCAGCTTTTATCACGAGGAGGGCGCTGCACTCTCGGCTCCATCTGAAACATAAAAAAGTTGTTAGAAACTGTGATTTTTCCCCAAAATCCATATTTTATACTTACATTTCTGCTTATACCTTTTTCCCTGACCCCCGGAGGTGTCCGGCATATTTTTTATAGGACTGGCGCAGTCGCGCCGCATCCAACGACACCAAGAACGCCCGTCTACAGCGTTCCTGGACTTCAGGACAAAAATTTTTGTCTTTTTCTTGACGACTCACTTGTATTGTGAAGTAGGGAAACCTACCTTAGGGGAACCTAACTTCGAAATTTCGTTTTTCACTTTTGTATCTTTTTGTGATTTCTTTTGACAGATACGTGTACTGGGACACCCTAGCGACAATTCCCGAGGGTTAGACCTCAAAAATTTGCATTAGAAATTTGTTTTGGCAATTTTATTCTAAATCTTTTAGTTTTTACCGATTTTCACATTTCCACTTTTCCAAATTTCCTGAAAATCTCAGCTTTTATCACGAGGAGGGCGCTGCACTCTCGGCTCCATCTGAAACATAAAAAAGTTGTTAGAAACTGTGATTTTTCCCCAAAATCCATATTTTATACTTACATTTCTGCTTATACCTTTTTCCCTGACCCCCGGAGGTGTCCGGCATATTTTTTATAGGACTGGCGCAGTCGCGCCGCATCCAACGACACCAAGAACGCCCGTCTACAGCGTTCCTGGACTTCAGGACAAAAATTTTTGTCTTTTTCTTGACGACTCACTTGTATTGTGAAGTAGGGAAACCTACCTTAGGGGAACCTAACTTCGAAATTTCGTTTTTCACTTTTGTATCTTTTTGTGATTTCTTTTGACAGATACGTGTACTGGGACACCCTAGCGACAATTCCCGAGGGTTAGACCTCAAAAATTTGCATTAGAAATTTGTTTTGGCAATTTTATTCTAAATCTTTTAGTTTTTACCGATTTTCACATTTCCACTTTTCCAAATTTCCTGAAAATCTCAGCTTTTATCACGAGGAGGGCGCTGCACTCTCGGCTCCATCTGAAACATAAAAAAGTTGTTAGAAACTGTGATTTTTCCCCAAAATCCATATTTTATACTTACATTTCTGCTTATACCTTTTTCCCTGACCCCCGGAGGTGTCCGGCATATTTTTTATAGGACTGGCGCAGTCGCGCCGCATCCAACGACACCAAGAACGCCCGTCTACAGCGTTCCTGGACTTCAGGACAAAAATTTTTGTCTTTTTCTTGACGACTCACTTGTATTGTGAAGTAGGGAAACCTACCTTAGGGGAACCTAACTTCGAAATTTCGTTTTTCACTTTTGTATCTTTTTGTGATTTCTTTTGACAGATACGTGTACTGGGACACCCTAGCGACAATTCCCGAGGGTTAGACCTCAAAAATTTGCATTAGAAATTTGTTTTGGCAATTTTATTCTAAATCTTTTAGTTTTTACCGATTTTCACATTTCCACTTTTCCAAATTTCCTGAAAATCTCAGCTTTTATCACGAGGAGGGCGCTGCACTCTCGGCTCCATCTGAAACATAAAAAAGTTGTTAGAAACTGTGATTTTTCCCCAAAATCCATATTTTATACTTACATTTCTGCTTATACCTTTTTCCCTGACCCCCGGAGGTGTCCGGCATATTTTTTATAGGACTGGCGCAGTCGCGCCGCATCCAACGACACCAAGAACGCCCGTCTACAGCGTTCCTGGACTTCAGGACAAAAATTTTTGTCTTTTTCTTGACGACTCACTTGTATTGTGAAGTAGGGAAACCTACCTTAGGGGAACCTAACTTCGAAATTTCGTTTTTCACTTTTGTATCTTTTTGTGATTTCTTTTGACAGATACGTGTACTGGGACACCCTAGCGACAATTCCCGAGGGTTAGACCTCAAAAATTTGCATTAGAAATTTGTTTTGGCAATTTTATTCTAAATCTTTTAGTTTTTACCGATTTTCACATTTCCACTTTTCCAAATTTCCTGAAAATCTCAGCTTTTATCACGAGGAGGGCGCTGCACTCTCGGCTCCATCTGAAACATAAAAAAGTTGTTAGAAACTGTGATTTTTCCCCAAAATCCATATTTTATACTTACATTTCTGCTTATACCTTTTTCCCTGACCCCCGGAGGTGTCCGGCATATTTTTTATAGGACTGGCGCAGTCGCGCCGCATCCAACGACACCAAGAACGCCCGTCTACAGCGTTCCTGGACTTCAGGACAAAAATTTTTGTCTTTTTCTTGACGACTCACTTGTATTGTGAAGTAGGGAAACCTACCTTAGGGGAACCTAACTTCGAAATTTCGTTTTTCACTTTTGTATCTTTTTGTGATTTCTTTTGACAGATACGTGTACTGGGACACCCTAGCGACAATTCCCGAGGGTTAGACCTCAAAAATTTGCATTAGAAATTTGTTTTGGCAATTTTATTCTAAATCTTTTAGTTTTTACCGATTTTCACATTTCCACTTTTCCAAATTTCCTGAAAATCTCAGCTTTTATCACGAGGAGGGCGCTGCACTCTCGGCTCCATCTGAAACATAAAAAAGTTGTTAGAAACTGTGATTTTTCCCCAAAATCCATATTTTATACTTACATTTCTGCTTATACCTTTTTCCCTGACCCCCGGAGGTGTCCGGCATATTTTTTATAGGACTGGCGCAGTCGCGCCGCATCCAACGACACCAAGAACGCCCGTCTACAGCGTTCCTGGACTTCAGGACAAAAATTTTTGTCTTTTTCTTGACGACTCACTTGTATTGTGAAGTAGGGAAACCTACCTTAGGGGAACCTAACTTCGAAATTTCGTTTTTCACTTTTGTATCTTTTTGTGATTTCTTTTGACAGATACGTGTACTGGGACACCCTAGCGACAATTCCCGAGGGTTAGACCTCAAAAATTTGCATTAGAAATTTGTTTTGGCAATTTTATTCTAAATCTTTTAGTTTTTACCGATTTTCACATTTCCACTTTTCCAAATTTCCTGAAAATCTCAGCTTTTATCACGAGGAGGGCGCTGCACTCTCGGCTCCATCTGAAACATAAAAAAGTTGTTAGAAACTGTGATTTTTCCCCAAAATCCATATTTTATACTTACATTTCTGCTTATACCTTTTTCCCTGACCCCCGGAGGTGTCCGGCATATTTTTTATAGGACTGGCGCAGTCGCGCCGCATCCAACGACACCAAGAACGCCCGTCTACAGCGTTCCTGGACTTCAGGACAAAAATTTTTGTCTTTTTCTTGACGACTCACTTGTATTGTGAAGTAGGGAAACCTACCTTAGGGGAACCTAACTTCGAAATTTCGTTTTTCACTTTTGTATCTTTTTGTGATTTCTTTTGACAGATACGTGTACTGGGACACCCTAGCGACAATTCCCGAGGGTTAGACCTCAAAAATTTGCATTAGAAATTTGTTTTGGCAATTTTATTCTAAATCTTTTAGTTTTTACCGATTTTCACATTTCCACTTTTCCAAATTTCCTGAAAATCTCAGCTTTTATCACGAGGAGGGCGCTGCACTCTCGGCTCCATCTGAAACATAAAAAAGTTGTTAGAAACTGTGATTTTTCCCCAAAATCCATATTTTATACTTACATTTCTGCTTATACCTTTTTCCCTGACCCCCGGAGGTGTCCGGCATATTTTTTATAGGACTGGCGCAGTCGCGCCGCATCCAACGACACCAAGAACGCCCGTCTACAGCGTTCCTGGACTTCAGGACAAAAATTTTTGTCTTTTTCTTGACGACTCACTTGTATTGTGAAGTAGGGAAACCTACCTTAGGGGAACCTAACTTCGAAATTTCGTTTTTCACTTTTGTATCTTTTTGTGATTTCTTTTGACAGATACGTGTACTGGGACACCCTAGCGACAATTCCCGAGGGTTAGACCTCAAAAATTTGCATTAGAAATTTGTTTTGGCAATTTTATTCTAAATCTTTTAGTTTTTACCGATTTTCACATTTCCACTTTTCCAAATTTCCTGAAAATCTCAGCTTTTATCACGAGGAGGGCGCTGCACTCTCGGCTCCATCTGAAACATAAAAAAGTTGTTAGAAACTGTGATTTTTCCCCAAAATCCATATTTTATACTTACATTTCTGCTTATACCTTTTTCCCTGACCCCCGGAGGTGTCCGGCATATTTTTTATAGGACTGGCGCAGTCGCGCCGCATCCAACGACACCAAGAACGCCCGTCTACAGCGTTCCTGGACTTCAGGACAAAAATTTTTGTCTTTTTCTTGACGACTCACTTGTATTGTGAAGTAGGGAAACCTACCTTAGGGGAACCTAACTTCGAAATTTCGTTTTTCACTTTTGTATCTTTTTGTGATTTCTTTTGACAGATACGTGTACTGGGACACCCTAGCGACACTTCCCGAGGGTTAGACCTCAAAAATTTGCATTAGAAATTTGTTTTGGCAATTTTATTCTAAATCTTTTAGTTTTTACCGATTTTCACATTTCCACTTTTCCAAATTTCCTGAAAATCTCAGCTTTTATCACGAGGAGGGCGCTGCACTCTCGGCTCCATCTGAAACATAAAAAAGTTGTTAGAAACTGTGATTTTTCCCCAAAATCCATATTTTATACTTACATTTCTGCTTATACCTTTTTCCCTGACCCCCGGAGGTGTCCGGCATATTTTTTATAGGACTGGCGCAGTCGCGCCGCATCCAACGACACCAAGAACGCCCGTCTACAGCGTTCCTGGACTTCAGGACAAAAATTTTTGTCTTTTTCTTGACGACTCACTTGTATTGTGAAGTAGGGAAACCTACCTTAGGGGAACCTAACTTCGAAATTTCGTTTTTCACTTTTGTATCTTTTTGTGATTTCTTTTGACAGATACGTGTACTGGGACACCCTAGCGACAATTCCCGAGGGTTAGACCTCAAAAATTTGCATTAGAAATTTGTTTTGGCAATTTTATTCTAAATCTTTTAGTTTTTACCGATTTTCACATTTCCACTTTTCCAAATTTCCTGAAAATCTCAGCTTTTATCACGAGGAGGGCGCTGCACTCTCGGCTCCATCTGAAACATAAAAAAGTTGTTAGAAACTGTGATTTTTCCCCAAAATCCATATTTTATACTTACATTTCTGCTTATACCTTTTTCCCTGACCCCCGGAGGTGTCCGGCATATTTTTTATAGGACTGGCGCAGTCGCGCCGCATCCAACGACACCAAGAACGCCCGTCTACAGCGTTCCTGGACTTCAGGACAAAAATTTTTGTCTTTTTCTTGACGACTCACTTGTATTGTGAAGTAGGGAAACCTACCTTAGGGGAACCTAACTTCGAAATTTCGTTTTTCACTTTTGTATCTTTTTGTGATTTCTTTTGACAGATACGTGTACTGGGACACCCTAGCGACAATTCCCGAGGGTTAGACCTCAAAAATTTGCATTAGAAATTTGTTTTGGCAATTTTATTCTAAATCTTTTAGTTTTTACCGATTTTCACATTTCCACTTTTCCAAATTTCCTGAAAATCTCAGCTTTTATCACGAGGAGGGCGCTGCACTCTCGGCTCCATCTGAAACATAAAAAAGTTGTTAGAAACTGTGATTTTTCCCCAAAATCCATATTTTATACTTACATTTCTGCTTATACCTTTTTCCCTGACCCCCGGAGGTGTCCGGCATATTTTTTATAGGACTGGCGCAGTCGCGCCGCATCCAACGACACCAAGAACGCCCGTCTACAGCGTTCCTGGACTTCAGGACAAAAATTTTTGTCTTTTTCTTGACGACTCACTTGTATTGTGAAGTAGGGAAACCTACCTTAGGGGAACCTAACTTCGAAATTTCGTTTTTCACTTTTGTATCTTTTTGTGATTTCTTTTGACAGATACGTGTACTGGGACACCCTAGCGACAATTCCCGAGGGTTAGACCTCAAAAATTTGCATTAGAAATTTGTTTTGGCAATTTTATTCTAAATCTTTTAGTTTTTACCGATTTTCACATTTCCACTTTTCCAAATTTCCTGAAAATCTCAGCTTTTATCACGAGGAGGGCGCTGCACTCTCGGCTCCATCTGAAACATAAAAAAGTTGTTAGAAACTGTGATTTTTCCCCAAAATCCATATTTTATACTTACATTTCTGCTTATACCTTTTTCCCTGACCCCCGGAGGTGTCCGGCATATTTTTTATAGGACTGGCGCAGTCGCGCCGCATCCAACGACACCAAGAACGCCCGTCTACAGCGTTCCTGGACTTCAGGACAAAAATTTTTGTCTTTTTCTTGACGACTCACTTGTATTGTGAAGTAGGGAAACCTACCTTAGGGGAACCTAACTTCGAAATTTCGTTTTTCACTTTTGTATCTTTTTGTGATTTCTTTTGACAGATACGTGTACTGGGACACCCTAGCGACAATTCCCGAGGGTTAGACCTCAAAAATTTGCATTAGAAATTTGTTTTGGCAATTTTATTCTAAATCTTTTAGTTTTTACCGATTTTCACATTTCCACTTTTCCAAATTTCCTGAAAATCTCAGCTTTTATCACGAGGAGGGCGCTGCACTCTCGGCTCCATCTGAAACATAAAAAAGTTGTTAGAAACTGTGATTTTTCCCCAAAATCCATATTTTATACTTACATTTCTGCTTATACCTTTTTCCCTGACCCCCGGAGGTGTCCGGCATATTTTTTATAGGACTGGCGCAGTCGCGCCGCATCCAACGACACCAAGAACGCCCGTCTACAGCGTTCCTGGACTTCAGGACAAAAATTTTTGTCTTTTTCTTGACGACTCACTTGTATTGTGAAGTAGGGAAACCTACCTTAGGGGAACCTAACTTCGAAATTTCGTTTTTCACTTTTGTATCTTTTTGTGATTTCTTTTGACAGATACGTGTACTGGGACACCCTAGCGACAATTCCCGAGGGTTAGACCTCAAAAATTTGCATTAGAAATTTGTTTTGGCAATTTTATTCTAAATCTTTTAGTTTTTACCGATTTTCACATTTCCACTTTTCCAAATTTCCTGAAAATCTCAGCTTTTATCACGAGGAGGGCGCTGCACTCTCGGCTCCATCTGAAACATAAAAAAGTTGTTAGAAACTGTGATTTTTCCCCAAAATCCATATTTTATACTTACATTTCTGCTTATACCTTTTTCCCTGACCCCCGGAGGTGTCCGGCATATTTTTTATAGGACTGGCGCAGTCGCGCCGCATCCAACGACACCAAGAACGCCCGTCTACAGCGTTCCTGGACTTCAGGACAAAAATTTTTGTCTTTTTCTTGACGACTCACTTGTATTGTGAAGTAGGGAAACCTACCTTAGGGGAACCTAACTTCGAAATTTCGTTTTTCACTTTTGTATCTTTTTGTGATTTCTTTTGACAGATACGTGTACTGGGACACCCTAGCGACAATTCCCGAGGGTTAGACCTCAAAAATTTGCATTAGAAATTTGTTTTGGCAATTTTATTCTAAATCTTTTAGTTTTTACCGATTTTCACATTTCCACTTTTCCAAATTTCCTGAAAATCTCAGCTTTTATCACGAGGAGGGCGCTGCACTCTCGGCTCCATCTGAAACATAAAAAAGTTGTTAGAAACTGTGATTTTTCCCCAAAATCCATATTTTATACTTACATTTCTGCTTATACCTTTTTCCCTGACCCCCGGAGGTGTCCGGCATATTTTTTATAGGACTGGCGCAGTCGCGCCGCATCCAACGACACCAAGAACGCCCGTCTACAGCGTTCCTGGACTTCAGGACAAAAATTTTTGTCTTTTTCTTGACGACTCACTTGTATTGTGAAGTAGGGAAACCTACCTTAGGGGAACCTAACTTCGAAATTTCGTTTTTCACTTTTGTATCTTTTTGTGATTTCTTTTGACAGATACGTGTACTGGGACACCCTAGCGACAATTCCCGAGGGTTAGACCTCAAAAATTTGCATTAGAAATTTGTTTTGGCAATTTTATTCTAAATCTTTTAGTTTTTACCGATTTTCACATTTCCACTTTTCCAAATTTCCTGAAAATCTCAGCTTTTATCACGAGGAGGGCGCTGCACTCTCGGCTCCATCTGAAACATAAAAAAGTTGTTAGAAACTGTGATTTTTCCCCAAAATCCATATTTTATACTTACATTTCTGCTTATACCTTTTTCCCTGACCCCCGGAGGTGTCCGGCATATTTTTTATAGGACTGGCGCAGTCGCGCCGCATCCAACGACACCAAGAACGCCCGTCTACAGCGTTCCTGGACTTCAGGACAAAAATTTTTGTCTTTTTCTTGACGACTCACTTGTATTGTGAAGTAGGGAAACCTACCTTAGGGGAACCTAACTTCGAAATTTCGTTTTTCACTTTTGTATCTTTTTGTGATTTCTTTTGACAGATACGTGTACTGGGACACCCTAGCGACAATTCCCGAGGGTTAGACCTCAAAAATTTGCATTAGAAATTTGTTTTGGCAATTTTATTCTAAATCTTTTAGTTTTTACCGATTTTCACATTTCCACTTTTCCAAATTTCCTGAAAATCTCAGCTTTTATCACGAGGAGGGCGCTGCACTCTCGGCTCCATCTGAAACATAAAAAAGTTGTTAGAAACTGTGATTTTTCCCCAAAATCCATATTTTATACTTACATTTCTGCTTATACCTTTTTCCCTGACCCCCGGAGGTGTCCGGCATATTTTTTATAGGACTGGCGCAGTCGCGCCGCATCCAACGACACCAAGAACGCCCGTCTACAGCGTTCCTGGACTTCAGGACAAAAATTTTTGTCTGTTCCCCACCCACCCACCCGGTGGTCGTCACTTACGTGGGTTAAGTGGATTTGGGGAACGACAATATAAATTTTTAAATTTTTTGTCATTGTATCGTCTTTGTTTTGTTTTATTTACTTGTTTTACTTTTTTATTGTTAAATTATTTAATTATTTATTGCTTTTACACTTTTATATTGTTAAATAATTTTAAGTTTTTATTGTTTTTTAGTTTTATTATTGTTAAATTATTTTTACTGTTTACAACTTTTACAATCTTAATTTTAGCAAAACCAATATAATTAATTGTTTTAACTTATACAAAAATTGATTTGAGCGAAACAGTTAGCTTCACCATGTTCGGCATCCGCACCCCCCCGAGGACGTCCAGCACGTCATCCACGGCGAAACCCTCTGCGCCCGGAGGCGAAGGGGCCTTGGTCAGGCGCAGTGTGGGGGAGATTGAGGCGAAATCTCGCGCCTCGGTATCTCCCCCCAAAAAGACATCGGCGCCGAAAAACAGGGCCAAAGAACCGACGGGCGCAAAGGAGTCTAAGTACCCGAGCCGAATTGCGGAGGCGAAGGCTTGTTTAATGAAGGGCAAAATGGCCATCAATAACAGCCGGAACCTCCGCACCGACATCAAAAATGACGTGCTGGAGGCCATCGAGCGCCTCTACGCGTTGGTGAAGGGGTCGGTGGCCGAACATGGTGAAGAGGTTAGGAAGATAGAGGATCCACAGAGACCGGAAGGGGATAAACAAGAAGAGAAACAGAAGCAGGACGTTAGAGAGGACAGTATACTAATAAGGAAACTAGAAGAGCACGGAAAGATCTTGGAAGAAAATAAGGAGGAAGTTAAGAAGTTGAGGATGGAACTACAGAAGTCTCCGGTGTCCTATGCGAGTGCAGTGGCTGCGCCGCCGAAGCCTAAGCCTCGGGGGCCTGCAGCCATGCACTCCATAGTCATTACGTCGAACGACGTAATGGACACCGGAGACCAAGTAATAAATAAGATTAGGACGGCTGCAGAAGCAGTCAAGGAAGGACTTAAAGTGGACAGGATTAGGAAAGTTAAAGATCAAAAGGTTATACTGGGATGTAGTTCGGAAGAGGAGTTAAATAGAATAAAGGAGAAGCTAAGAGATAAGGGAAAGGACCTAAGCTTCGAGAGCATTAGGAACAGGGACCCGCTGATCGTCCTAAAGGACGTTATGTCCTATAACTCGGACGAGGAGGTGCTCAGTGCTCTAAGAGCACAGAACAAGCATCTCCTCAAGGACGTCAGCGGCGACGATGACCGGATGGAGGTCCGGTATCGTAAAAAGACGAGGAGTCCGCTGGTGGCCCACATTGTTTTGAAGGTGTCCCCTCGGATATGGGGCCGCCTGACGGACTCCGGGCACGTCCATATCGACCTCCAGCGGGTCAAAGTCGGAGACCACTCGCCCCTGGTCCAGTGCTCTCGATGCTTAGGGTACGGGCATACACGCAACTATTGCGAAGGAAAGGAGGACGTTTGCAGCCACTGTGGGGGGCCGCACCATAAGGACAAGTGTGAGGAGAGGGCTTCTGGGGGGCCCCCCACATGTTGTAACTGTAAACGTGCAAAATTTGATAACCTGGCACACAATGCTTTTGATGCAGAATGCCCCGTCAGAAAAAAGTGGGACACCTTGGCAAGGTCGGCAGTTGCGTACTGCTAAGGTGGTCCCACTCGGGAAGGTGTGCCAGGTAGTCGTGTATGTCTCGTGTGTCTTTCGTGTTGTGTTGGCCAATCAAAAGAGGGGGTGTTCTGTTCAGGTCGTTCATTTAAAATCGGCTCCGTCCCGCAGCGCGACACGCACAAAACACCGCTATCTCTTGGACGACATTGTTGTCAATGTACGCCAGAGAAGTACAGTCAAGCAGAAGGCATCGCGCTGCGGTCGACCAGCATATGTCGGCCTGAGCACAACACTCCCTCGGATGAAACCGAAAGAAGAATGCCAAAAATGTCTCGTTGTCGTCTCACGTCCCATGTTTGTTGTTTGTCTTTTGTCACCATTAGTTGGATCGAGTACTGCATCGAGGTGCAGCGGTGGATCTGATTAGGCAAAAATAAATTTTGTACATTGGATATTCGCCCTGCACTTCGGTGCAGTAGTCGATCAAAATTAGAAAAAAGTAAGTATTGAAATTTAAAGACAAAAATAAGTTTGTAAAAATAGTGTATAAATATCCAGTAAAATAACCCTTCCCAAAATAAATAAACACAAAATAGAAATAAAGTAAATAGGCAAAAAAGATCACGGATTATGTCTGTGGATCCTCTGGCGGAGCACACGAAAAGTGGGCTCCAATTTATAAAAAAAAAAAAAACCTAACCTAACCTAACCTAACCGAAGGTCAAAAGAGTAACCTAACTTCGAAATTTCGTTTTTCACTTTTGTATCTTTTTGTGATTTCTTTTGACAGATACGTATACTGGGACACCCTAGCGACAATTCCCGAGGGTTAGACCTCAAAAATTTGCATTAGAAATTTGTTTTGGCAATTTTATTCTAAATTTTTTAGTTTTTACCGATTTTCACATTTCCACTTTTCCAAATTTCCTGAAAATCTCAGCTTTATCACGAGGAGGGCGCTGCACTCTCGGCTCCATCTGAAACATAAAAAAGTTGTTAGAAACTGTGATTTTTCCCTAAATTTCATATTTTTTACTTACATTTCTGCTTATACCTTTTTCCCTGACCCCCGGAGGTGTCCGGCATATTTTTTATAGGACTGGCGCAGTCGCGCCGCATCCAACGACACCAAGAACGCCCGTCTACAGCGTTCCTGGACTTCAGGACAAAAATTTTTGTCTGTTCCCCACCCACCCACCCGGTGGTCGTTACTCACGTAAGTGGAGTGGAATTGGGGATCGACAATATAAAATTTTAAGTTTTTTGTTATTGTATCGTCTTTGTCTTGTTTTATTTACTTGTTCTACACTTTTATTGTTAAATTATTTATTTATTGCTTTTACACTTTTATATTGTTAAATAATTTTAAGTTTTTATTGTTTTTTTTAAAAATATTTATCCATCCCTGTACTAGGATAATAATTCCTGTATCACAGGCGACTGGAGAGCAAATAGTAATGTAAGAGCTAAACATTTCTAACAATATTAATTTAATGTTACATTTTCTAAAAATAAATAAATAACTAGAATCACTTAAATAATATAAAATCTGATAATTACGAAGTAAACAATGTGTCACTTACATAAAAAAAAAAAAAAAAATAAAAAAAAAAAAAAAAAAATAAAAAAAAAAAAAAAAAAAAAAAAAATAAACATCAGAAGTATTTCTATCTAGGCTAATAACAATGTCAATCAAAACATATTATTGAGGTTATTGTGGCTTGTGTGACTGTAATTTACAATTTAAAACAAGGCTAAATTTTTGCTTACCAAAGTAGGAAATATATAGCTGTCAATGAGGACAGCGCGAATTTTTATTAGGTTACTTATACATTACAAAACAAGATGAAGTTACTTATACTACTATATAGTTAATGTTAAATTTAACATAAAAATAAACTGTCTAGGTTCATAAAATAAGATTAATTAACATTCAGGTTTGCAGTTTATTATTGGAAAATGCGATACACTAAAGGGCGCCCTCATAGTCCACTGTATTTATATACCTGAGCTCAGCAGCTTTCTTCGCGGGACATTCCGTGTCTCCAGTTTTATGTTGGGGGGCTACCCCACTTGGTTTAGATGGACTATTATCCATGTTGAATTATTATGAAGTTTTAATCACTGTACTTACTCGTCATTGTTTTAAATAAACTCAGCGAGAATAAACTATATGCACATCAAGCAGTAGTCACAAAAGGAGGTCACTATATTAAAATTGATATAATTAAATATTGTTAAAGAGCACGTCCGTATCTAACGAGATCAATGTGATTTCTGAACATGAAAATGAAAAATTCCAGAAAGCGTATGACTAGGTTCCTATAAATTTTTTTATGTAAATAACCAATAGAATTCCTTTGGTAGTCCTCTAATTACGACAGTAAAAATACGGCAGTTTTAGCAATATTTGGTGGCTCATATTTTCTTTATTAATATTTTTGCCTATTGCTATAGCTGACCTTGAATTTTCGAGCTAACAAAAAATGCCTTTTATTCAGGGAGAAAACAGGGGAATACGTTTGTATGAAGAATCGTGTGCCGCGTTCCCTCTTAAGTATCTAAGTTTAAGCATATTAATAACTAACAAATAATTGAAAGTAATCCCACTAATCACAGTAAAACAAAAACACTAAATAGATTTATGTAATTGTGATTGTGATGACCACCGCCAATAGTTTGTAGTTGTGGATCAATTTGACTTGTACCAATTATCAAAAGAGATTTAAGATGCTCCTCGGTTAATTGAGATCTGTAAACATTCTTTGTGTACTTCATCTTGGAAAACGTTTTCTCACACAAGTACCTAAGTAGTACCATAAACAGAAAACAACCCACCAAAAGCAAATTTATGCAAATTATCAAATTGTTCCCGTGGAAGACTCTTATAAAATTCCAAGAGATGAATTTTGATCAATTTTTTTCAATTTACACGCTACCCAAATTGTAAATTACAAAAGATTGTAACTATCCATTTTTTTAAAAGAGTGGCGTGAGTTTTCTCATAGAATTTTTTTTGAATTTTAGAAAATTTGCTGACACTACTTTTCGGATAACCTGTTACATTCTTAAGTGTTACTTTGTAACCTAGATGAATAAACGAGATTTCATTTCAATACCTATTTTTTAAAAAAAGGGAACCAGATACTCTATTTACAGGAAATTCCTATAATATCTGATTAAGTTTAGATTCCTGAGGAAACGTACCCAAAAGACAGCCACATTACCGCATTGGAGAGCGAGCGAGTTCTTATTGCACCTTTAATTGAAGAACACAGAATTTTCGTTCAAGGTTTCTATTTGCCTGTTAATCAAAGCGCAGAAACAGTGTTTGCCGACAAGCTGACACTTTTTAATAAATTTACCTTTTCATTGTTCAGTATGGAGGTTAAAAAATAAAATAAAGTCATTTCATGAAACATCTATTTATTGCTTTTACTATGTACCTACTATATAAAATAAAGTGCTTATTTTTGTAGTCGACCTCGGATACCAACATTTATATATAATAGTATTTATAGATTTAGAGGTAGAGTTATTAAACAACTTATCTATCGCCTATTATGCTTATCGTTACATTTACTATCGACTATATAACATTAAAAAAAATTTACCGTAACGCTCGAATAAAATAATATAAAAATAGAACAAGCGTCAATTATAATCGGTCCAAGTCCGATTTTGACGAGATTAACACTAGAAATATGGCACTCAAATATAATATAGCAGCCAAGCGGCCTACGGCAGGCTCAGGAAGTAGAACGCGAGGAACGACAGCGCGTAGAACATCCCGCTCAACGTTAACATGGCGCGGACCGTGCACCTCCGCAGCCGCCCCGCACCCGCCCCGCGGGACGCACCCGCCCCGCGGGACGCACGGGACCCGCGGGATGCGCGGGACGAGCGCGACCCCCGCCGTGCGCGCGCCCCGTTGTTGTACCGCTCCGTATTCAACACTTTGCGCGCCAGCGCCTTTTCGTACGTCTTGTCGCCGGGCGTCGTCGCCGCCAGGTTAGCGAGGCTCACCCGGCCCGACTCCTTCGCGAGCGCCTCGTACGCGTCACGCGTTTCCGCCGCATCGCTCGCCTCGTCTTCGGCCAGCGCGAACTGCGGCCGCGGCGCCGAGTCCGTAGGCGACTCCGGCGGCGGCGGCACCGGTGGGCGCAGGCGCGTCGGGACCGGAGCCGCCCGTGGCGCCGCGCCCCCCGCACCCTGGCGATAGTCGAGTGGGCGGCGCCGCATCGCCGCCTCCCTCGCCCACGCTTCCTCGAAGCGCACGTCTGACGTCACGCACAGCAGGCGCGGCGCGGGCGGCCCCGTCCGCACCGGCGCCGGCCAGCGCCACCTCGGCGGCGGAGGGCGCGGCCCGGTCCCCTGCAGCACGCCGGCGCGCGGAGCCAGGCGCGGCTCGGCACGGTGCAGCGGCATCACGTGGCTCGACTCGGCGACGGGCGCCGGGCGGCCCAAGAGCGCGCGACGGCCGGGCACGGCGCGGGCGCGCAGCGGCAGTCCGTAGCGGAAGTAGCGGTCGCTGTAGACGACGGTGGCGAGGCGGCCGGCGGCCGAGCGCGGCAGCAGGTTGTAGATGGTGCGCGAGAGGCGTTCGGGCGGGCGCGCGCGGCGCAGCAGGCGGCGCAGTGTGGCGAGCGGGCGGCGCGGCGCGGGAAGGCGCGGCGCCCGCTCGTAGGGCGCGGCGTACAGACGGCGCGGCTCGGCCGCGGGCCGCGCGTGGCGCAGGCGGCGCGGCCGCGCGCGTCAGTCCAGCGGGCGCGCGCGCCGCGCCGCGTCCAGCTCGTGCAGCACCTCCAGCACGACGCCGGAGCTCCAGGCCTGCGTGCGGCAGGAGCCGGCGCAGGGCGCGCCGCCCGCGTTGCTGAGCTCGGGCAGGCCGCGCCAGGGGTTGGCGCGCAGCTCGGCCAGCAGCGGGCCGAGCGCGGCGAGGACGGCGGCGACGGTGCGCGCGTGCTTGCCGCTGGAGTGCGCGAAGGCCAGGCGGGCGCGCAGGTAGAAGCCGAGCGGCCAGAGCCACTCGGGCCCCTGGTGGTAGTTGAAGCCGTGCGCTACGCTCGGGTCGTCCGAGTCGTTGGAGTTGTCGTAGTCGCCGCGGTAGGCCCAGTCGGCCGGGTCGAGCGTCTTGACGCCGAGCGGGCCGAGCAGCAGCCGCTCGACGTTGTCGAGCGCGAGCCAGGCGTGGCGCGGGTCGAACAGCTCCGGCGCCACGGCCATGGCCACGGGAAAGTTGCAGCGCAGCTGGTAGTCGGCCCAGGGCCGCGAGGCGCCGTGGCTGTCCTTGTAGATGGCGCGGCGGTGCACGAGGTCGGGGCGCAGGTCGGCGGCGGAGGGCGCGGCCGGCACCCAGAAGTGGCGCTCGAAGTTGTGGCGGATGCGGTCGGCCCACTGCGCGAAGGTCCAGGAGGTGAGGCTGCCGTCGCGGTGGCGCCGCACGACGCCGGGGTAGGGGTAGCGGCCGGCGCGGTGCTGCGCGGCCAGCCAAGCCACGACGCTGTAGGCCAGCCCCACCAGCTCCACGGCGCTGCCGTCGCGCGGCGTGGCGGGCTTGCCGCGGTTGCCGGCCACGTCGGAGGAGCCCATCTTGTCCATCCAGGTGCCGCAGTTGGCGTCGTTGCCGCCGAAGGGGAAGCCAGTGTCGGGGTCGACGCCGATCTGCAGGTTGAAGCCCTTGTCGGCCATGTGCGCGTCGATGTCGCGGCCGGCGCGGCGCTCGCGGAACACGAGGCCCTGGAAGTGCACGTCCAGCGCCTCCTGCACCACGTCGTGCAGCGCCTGCTCGGCGGCGCCGGGCGGCGCGGGCTCGGCGTCGTCGGTGGGGAACAGGCGCGCCACGGGCTCGCCCAGTAGCGCGGGCCCTTGCGGCGCCTCGGTGCAGTACTGTTTGATGCTCTGCAGCCACCACCACACGGCGTCGCGGCAGTTGTACCGCGCGTTGCGACCCCCGTCCAGCAGGTTGGGGATGAGCCCGTGGCGCAGGCAGGCCGCGAAGCCCAGGATGTGAAACCGCGCGTCCTGCGACAAATTCAACTATTGTGTAATGTAAGGTCGTACGATTCACTATATAAGAATTTGCTGACGCTACGACGACCTACATTTTTATCCAACTAAAACTTTATATCAACAGGAATGTGTATGAAATTTTAAAATAATATTAATATTTCAAATTCACAGAGCGCCATCTACTTAGTCCCAAATTAACAATTATATTTACTTGTGTTATGGGTAGGTACTAAGCAACAGATATACTAATTAAATACTTTTTTTTTATATAAATACATTCTTATTATAGATAAATTACACCCTAACAGAACAAACAATCATGTTCATCACACAAAGATTTGTACTGGGCGGGAATCGAACCCACGACCTCCGGCTTAGCAGGACAACTAACTCACTAACCACAAGATCACAGACTAGTCAAAAGTGACAAGTCAACCAACTGATTTATATAAACATTTGGTTGACCTGTCGAATGAAAATAAAATCTTTTAAACTTTCGCGACTTGTACACATATTAAATTATATAACGGGTCTACGTCACGTATTATATTTAAGGAATATGAAAATACCTTATTTGTTTGCCCGACGTTGTCGAATGAAAGCCTACTCAGCTGTTATCATACTACTATGGATTTTTCATATTTCCCAAATGAACTATTTAACCGACAGGGACACACACACACACACACTTGATTCCAACAAAAATATGACATTCAAGCTCAAAATTTCGCAAACGGATTCTTCAATTGAAAAATGTTATTTTCAAACTCATTATGTATAGTTTTGAATACAACTCAATTACTGTTAAACATTTCGTCACCCCACATCACCCCAGAGAGAAAAATGTATGTCGGACCATGCTCAATGTAGGTCACAGCAAAAGAGAGTATTTTCATAGCACTTACGTCCATTTTGTTGAGAAGTGCAGTTTTTCGGCAATAAAGTATACCTACTTATTCTTCAAATTTCATTGATATACATTGAGGAGTATTACGATACGATATACATTGAGATATCTGTCTTGTATCTAAAAAATGTTACGTAAATTAATTTGTGATTGTTTTTGTTTCCTGGAATAAAAAGATGGACGAGGTTCACCTGGAAGCGCTCCGTCAGCAGCATCAAGCCGCGCAGTGCGATGAACGTGTCGCGGCCCCAGCAGCGCATGTAGCCCACCGCGAAGTGCGGCAGCCCCGCCGACACTGACAGCGAGCGAGCGGGCCGCGGCGGCGCCAGCGCCGGCGACGGCGCCGGCAGCGGCGCCGACGCCACGCAGCCTAACAGCTGCACGCTCGTCAGCGCCAGCGCGCGCCGGAACGAGTCCGGCGCCGCGCCCAGCCGCGCCAGCGCCGCGCGCGTCACGGCCTCGTGCAGCGCGCCCAGCAGCGCCGCGAAGTACGCGGGCACCAGGTAGCGCGGCACGGCGCCCAGCGGCCGCAGCGCCGCGCGGTACCGCGCCGCCACCGGCGCCAGGCGCGCCTCGCGCTCCACGCGGCGCCACACGTACTCCACCAGCCAGTCGCCCGCGCGCAGGTTGTCGCACAGCGGGTGGCCCAGCTCGTCGCTCGGCGTCACCTCGGCCAGCAGCGACGCCACGCCCTGCAGCCCGGCGTACACCAGCGGCCCGTGGCCCGGCACGTCGTACACGCCGCCGCCGCCCGCCTCGCGCTCCTCGGCGTCGCAGCGGTACAGCAGCGCGTTGAAGTCGGCCAGCTCCAGGTCGGCGAGCGCCGGCGCCAGCGCCAGCGGGTCGGCGGCGCCGGCGTGCAGCGCCTCGAGCGTCTGCGCCAGCTCGGCCAGCGCCGCCGCCTGGTCCGGGTGCGGGCGCACGCGCAGCGCCACGACGGTGCCGGGCAGCAGCGCGCGGAAGTCCAGCACCGTGGCGGCGCCGTCGCGGCGCGCGGCGGCGAACACTTGCGACTGGTCCAGCGGCACGCGGCGCCGCACGTCGCACTCGCAGTCGGCGAGCCCGTTGATGTAGCGCGCGTGGCGCACGTGGGCGGGGCCGGCGGCGCGCCGCAGCGAGGCCTCCAGCAGGATCTCGTCCAGCGAGCCCTCGAAGCGCAGCGGCTTGACGTGGCGGCCGCCGAGCAAGGGGTCGGGCGCGCTGAACGCCGTGAACGCCACGAGGATCACCGACTGCAGAACGTAAGTATACATTTTACATTATCATTTAACATACACATTTTACATTTAACATATACGATCGATTCGATACGATCGATTCGATTGATATATTTTATATACCTTCTTGTCGAAGAAATTATACTAGGAATGCCTATTTGAGACGCTCATGAACTTTTTACAATAAATTTTTAAATAGCACAGATATATTCTCCGACTCTTTGTCGAGGTACAAACGGCAGGTAGAAGCTTTATTGTGTGTGTAATGTTTTGTGATTGTTTGTGTTGCTGTATTGTGTGTTAATTAATATTCAGATACCATTCATGTTATCTTTTTGCTTATTCTGTCTTGTTCTCGCAATAACTAATTTTTATTGTTTAAAAAATTTTATGGTGAAGTAGGTCTTTTAGTTTCCAGTGCCTCTGTAAAAATTTTTGTATGTGACTGTTTTTACCTATATTAAATAAATAAAATAAAAATAATATACATTCTATGTAATCAAAGTGCGTGACACTTTATTTAGTTTATAACTATATAGTTTGAATAACTTTAATTACCTGTAAACAAGTTTGATTCTGATTCTATACCTCTATGGAACGATCTATGATCTATCAGATGGAACGCTTTGGATGGAAAGCTTTAAATGTTGTTTCTCTTCCAGGTATGTGATTGATAAAGAATGATAAAGAATGTTTTGTTAAAACTACTTTGTGTACCTAATAAAAATTAATCTCTTCCAGAGCATCTCAAATAGAGCTATTGTTTTATTCAAGAATAATAATAATTATAGATATAACACATTATAAAACAACATTTCTACATCTACAGCTAGTTATCAGGAATAATATAGGAATGGCAATAATGGTATAAGGAATGGTAACTTTCAAAATTTAAATTTATGAAATTGAAAAATATGTTAATATTTTTGTCATAGATGAAGACAACTTTGACTAAGATTTCTGAGTTGGACTAGACTGTATACAAAAAATTCATTTAACTCAAAATGAGAATTTAAATACTACCCAAAATATCCTCAGTAAAAATAAGAGCTACAAAAATAATAAAGAAAATCAACTGTTAACACCGATGCTGGCAACACCGACCAACTTACCTGTCATACGGAAGGAGGACGGAGGGGCGCAGGCGGCTTTAACAGTTGATTTTCTAATTATAATAAAAGAAAAAATAATTCAATGTCAAGATTCCTTTGACACTATAAAAAAACTACTTTGCTCAAAACCTATTCTAGCCATCTTTGATCCAGATCTAAAAATCTAAAAGAAAAAAGTCATATATCTTGAGTGGCGGTGAGAAAAAGGCGGTAAAATACTGGCAACACTGGCTTATAGGAAAAACATTTACAGTTTTTTCAGATCACAAACCTATAGAAAAAATGAATATTAAAGCCAGAGCAGACGAAGAACTGGGAGATTTTACGTATTATTTGTTTAGGTATTAAAGTAGTGTATGAAACTGCATATAACTTAGGTATTAAACACTCGAGTCGACCTATTATTATCGATAAATGATAAACAGACTCTCGTGTTTTAATACCCCTTCTTATATGACAGTCGCATAAACTACTCTTTTGATTCCTAAATAAAGTAAGTAGATAGGCAGTTTCCATGTAGTGACAGATTAAGAATACACAGCTAAATAAATAAAGAGAGCACCTGTCGCGAGCGCGGCTCGTGGCGCGTGACGGCCACTATGTCGGCGTCCACCTGGTCCACGTACACCTCGCAGTAGCCGGCGCGCGCCAGCTCCGCGTGCAGCTCGTTGAGCGCGCGCTTGGCCGCCAGCACGCCGCTGGCGCCGCCCACGCGCACGGCGGCGTCGGGCGCGTCGTCGGCCCACGCCGCGTACAGGCGCGCCTCGTCCACCACGTGCACCGCGTGCGGCACCAGCTCGTCCACGCCGCGCGTGCTGCCCGTGGCGCAGCACGCCATGGCCACGAGCGCGGCGCTGGGCAGCACGTCGAACACGCAGCGCGCGTCCAGCGGCGACGGGTTGTCGTGCGTCACGTCCAGCAGCATGGCGTGCGCCACGCGCGCCCGCGCCGCGCGCCGCGGCCCGCGCGGGAAGGCGCCCACGGCGCGCCCGCCGAAGCGGTGCACCAGGCGGCCCTGCTCGTGCGCGTCCCACGCGCTCATGGCCTCGCGGATCAGCGACGTGATGCCGAGCCGGTTCACGAAGATGTTGTCCACGTGGTCCGAGTTGGTGAAGAGCTCGGCCACCACGTACAGGTCGGGCTTGACGTTGCGCGCGCAGTCCAGCATGTACTCGGCCACGTGCAGCGGCGTGGAGTGGCAGTTGTCGAGGCGCAGGCCGTCGAACACCTCGGCGGTGAGCTCCACGTACTCCCGCATGTGCGCCCACAGGAAGGGGCTGTCGTCGGGCTTGTCGCCGTAGCGCAGCTTGACGCTGTCGCCCCAGGCGATGAGCTCGCGGCGCAGGTACACGCGGGCGGCGGCGGCGCGCGCCGCGAAGTCCACGAGCGGGTCGGCGTTCATGACCCAGCCGTTGTGCGCCATGCACAGGCGGCCCGCGTCCGAGTACAGCACGGCCTCCACCTCGCCCAGCGAGCTGCTCTCGACGGGGCACGCCCACGTGAAGTACCTGCAACGTCCGCGACTCCTTGTACCTTGTACCATACCAGGCTCCTAGATATGTACGCACCACAAACTATTTTATTTAACAACTCTGTACTACCATATCTTTGGCAAATAAAGAATCTTTATCTTTAAAATATTTAATAAATAATACTTAAGAGTTACTTCGAGTACTTAAATCCAATCATGTTCAAAATAATATTGTTTAGAAAATACGAGGGGGGGGGGGGACAATTTATGGTACTTTGGCAGTGATTATTTCCGAAAATATTCACATACTTAATCAAAAAAGTTTCTTAGAAACCTCAAAGTATTTATAAAATATCTGTCTGTCGAAGTATATGTCATTCATCCAAATTTCATCAATATACATCGAGTAGTATAAGGGTTCCATTTTTGCCATTTTGGCAACGGAACCCTAATAAAACTTAGAGTGACAGGTCATCTATTGTATGGAACGTGAGCATATTATTCTTTGTCACCGGGGTCCGATCCAGATCTTAGGCTAAACAACGCCTAGCTCGTACCTCGGCACTAGTGGATGTTTCGCGCTCACTTCCTCAATCTTCGGCCCGTCCGATTGCAACCTGAAGTATCTGAAAGAAGAAGCGATATATTATTTTATGTAGAGATGTGTAACATTCGCCTTCGAAACGTATGGTCACATCGAGGGCGGCGGAACACACCTCATCCCGGCGACGACGTTGTCGACTGCGGCGCGCAGGTGCTCCCGCAGCTCGTCGGCGGCCGCCTCGTTCAGTTGCTCCAGTTTGCGCTTCATCTCCTCGCAGCACTTCTTCAGTCGCGACTCCTCGTCGTAGCACTCCGCTCTGCGGACAGGTCGGTGGCGTGGAGTGAACGAGTTCGTAGTCGGCGAGAGCGAGTGAAGGACGGTGCGCTCACCTGTACACGTTATAGAGCTGCAGCGCCAGGTCCATGTCCACCGTGGCCTTGAGGCGCCGGAACTGCGGGTCCTGCAGCAGCTTCAGCTCGCGCTCGTCGGACGCCGAGCGGGCGCCCGGCGCTGGCACCCTGCACACAAACGTGACGTCACGTGGCTGAGCGCCAGCAGCGCGCCCGGGGAGGGGGGGGGGGACACTCACTTGTTGCGCGCCATGCAGTAGAAGTCCTGCACGAGGTCGGTGACGTGGCACGTGTACATCTCGTGCAGGCGCGCCTCGGGCAGCAGCTGCGTGGCGAGCAGGTGGCGCACGGCGTCCAGCTGCTCGTGGCTGGTGACGCGGCGCGGGATGCCGCGCGGCTCCAGGTCGCCGCGCGCCGCGTCGGCCGTGAGGCGCGCCAGCAGCGCGTCCAGCAGCGCCGCGGGGCGCAGGTGCGGGCAGTTGCTGCAGTTGTACGTGGCCTCGGGGTGCGCGCTCAGCCACGCCGACTCGTTGGCCGTGTGGTTGAGCACGATGTCGCAGATGGACAGCATCTTCCACTCGCTGCGCATCTCGGACACCACGTTCTCGACGTCGGCGAAGGTGGCCTCGCGGCCGGCGTCGCCGCTGAAGGCGGGGTTGAGACGCAGCTGGTCGGCGACGCTGTAGCCGGAGCCGGAGGCGCCGAGCGCCTGCACGGGCGTGAAGTGCAGCATGTTGTAGCCGCTCTCGCGCGCCACGCGCAGCACCCCGCGCCAGCGCGGCAGGGGGCCCAGGCACTTGGCCAGCACGGTCTGGCACATGACTCCGTCCAGCGGCAGAGACTCGCGCCCGCCGGGGCCCACGCGCAGCTCCGGCGCCACGTGGAACCAGCCCGACCCGGCCGGCCCCACCGCCGACTCTCTGTCGTGCCAATATTATATTATTAGGTAGATCCAACTTCGAGAAAGAGGTTAACCGCGAATCCAACTCGATGGGGCATGGGCAGCATTCGGAAAGTTTTGAAAAAAAAAGCCTTCAACCAATGTGTTGCCAGTGATGAGGTACTGGGACATGGCCGCTATCTATGGGCCTCAATAGAACACTCTTTGTATCGGCTGTAACCGCACCTTTTAAAATATTGGTGGTGCCAGACACGTAAAATATAAAACTACCAACATAAGTCAATAAATTGGTGGGGTGTCAAGAAGTGGGCACATCACCTTTCGTAAAATGAATGTCGATGCGACACAATGAAATGTTCCAACACCGACTTTCTATGTTACCGACCGGGAACTAATCTTCTATACCTACTTCATTATGTCAAAATACAAGAAAAATGATTATAGGATAGTGAAGCGTTTTAGAGGCCCACAGTGCCGCTAGCTACTACACGAGCAAGTACTGACGCGTGGTCGTAGACGAAGTAGTAGTGGAAGGAACCGGCGCGCGCCAGGCGCAGCTCGCAGTACACGTCGGTGTCGGCCACCAGCAGCCCGGCGCCCAGCGCCTCGTGCGCCTCGCCCACCGCCCGCGCCTCGTCCGCCGCGCGCGCCTCGCCCGCCGCCCGCGCCTCGCCCGCCTCCCGCGCCTCGCCCCCCGCCCGCGCCTCGCGCCGCCACTCCAGCCCGTAGTACTGGTTGCGCACGAACTCGCCCGCGCCGCCCTCCTCCTCTGTACAGAACACACCCGGTGAGCCGCGCCTCCACGACCATACTGACGCGCATCTATTACTGCAACTATACTCACCGCCATCCGACACCACATAATTGGTGTACAGAAATACTTTACGACCGAGCAGCGAAGGTCCTGGGCAGAATTGTAAATAGTAGCCTTTCTCGAATCTGAAATAGGTATGGTTCGGTTGATTCCACGTATGCCAATAAACAAACAATTTTATTTATTGTACACTCGTAATGATTGCATCTCGATCATCAACACTTTATATAATATTGTTTCTGCTAGTGTAAACTAAAACGTAAAAAGTACAATAAGCTACCTATACAGTGTAGAGTCGTTGTGTTCGCCATGCTCGAGCGTCAGCACGCGCGTCTGCGCGGGCAGCGCGGGGCGCGCGCGGGCGTCGTGCGGGGCGGGCGCGGGGCGCGCGCGTGCCTCGGGCGGGGCGGGCGCGGGGGCCGCCGCCGCTGCACAGCGCTCGATCGCCATCTGCCTCTGCGCCACAAGACACTGCTGTTAACTAGGTATAGTTTGTTGCCGCCACCATATTACGCCATCCTACGAGCTCGGCGACTCGGCGCCGTGTCGTACGTGCGTTATAATTCAAATGGTATACCGAGTTTAAATAAACGCTAATGATGATTTTTTCCACAAACAATTCGAGAAGCCTCGAAGCGGTTTCCATCGCACCTAGAGAACGGGGACGAGTTAGGGGGAGGAATGACCTTTTCGATGACGGCCTTCTCTTGCACTTTCCTGCCGTAATCGCTCTTCTCACGAGTCACCATTTTAGGCATAATATCGAGTAGTCACCGTTCACGAGTGCCCATCAAGCAGTACATTCGGTTTGGGCGCAGAGGCTGGCAGCGCCGCCCTTATATAACCGCGGGGCGCGAGGAGCGTGACGCCGGAACACTCTTGCACGCCGTCTTGGATTTCAGCCTTTTGTGTTCACCGAACAATACGTGCGCCTATGTACTTACAGGTAAGTCATATTACTTGACTAGATATATAACTTACAAAGTGGCTCGCTACACCAGTACTAATCTAGGCAAAAGTAGATAAGGTATTATCTAAGTATACCTACATCTTTACTAATATTAAAAAGTTGAAGAATCTGTTGGTGTGTTTGGTTAAAGCTGAGCAGTGAAAAAATAAAGAACAACGAGAGCGAAGTCCCGCGCGACTTCTACTGTCTAATAATATCATGGTTATCGACTATCGACTCACAAGTCTCACATACCTATTTAAATCTACAGAGTTACACTAACAAGTTTCGTCATGTCCGTCCGTTGTTCCATCCGTCCGTCGATCCGTGTCAGACATTTTACTCAAAAACTAATAAATGTACATTATATTGATGAAATTTGGAGAATAGGTGTCTTTCCAACAAACATTTTAGCATAAACATTTTTTTTCTTTCTTTCTTTCTAATTTGATAACTCTCGTCGTGTACTGGTGCAGTGAGTGTCCGAATAGTCATATAAAGTTATTGTCGTATAATAATGGCACAGGACCGTTCGCAGTGGCGTAAATTAGGTGAGGCCTATGTTCAGCAGTGGACGTCGTTGGGCTGATATGATGATGATGATGAATGTCATATAGACGTTCTTTCGACTTTTTTTACACCGTCGTGTAATAGCGTCTATACATCCTAAAGTAACAGAAACATGATAATACGACCGCTATTTATTTAATACTCATGTTAAAGGTTTATAATAACCTTTTATAAAACTTCCACCATTTTTAAATCAAATTTATTACATTTATTTACTGTTTCTAAGGCTTCCGTATTAAATATAACCAAAATCTTCATTTTTTAATATATTTATGATTTATGAGAACGAAATTTCGCAAACTGAAGCCATATATTATATTAATGACATAAATCGTAAGATGGAGTGTGTACAACTCAAAAATATTTAAGAAATAGGGAGGTAATAAAAGGCAGTAAAATTGTTTCATTATTTAAATATCCCCAGGAGGCCAGGACCGTAATTATTATTTAAAGTTGGTCAAATGTGGCGCTTAAAGGCAATCTAAATAAAGCAAACCTTTGAAATATTGCTCGTTTCTGAAAAACATAGTTAAACCTTCATTTAGTTTTTTGATTTGCCTCTGATAAAAACTTGTCAATATCAGCATAATTGTAGATCATGGTAGGCTTTAAATGCCACGAAAATCTTAACGTTGTTCTTAAAATATAATTATTTGAACTAAGTTAGTGTTTAGCGTTTTATTATTTTATATTGATCCCTAAAATAATCAACTGTCATGGCGTACAAATATACAATGAAGATGCAGTTAATAGGTCGGGAAGTTATATAATCGTCATATAACGCATTTACATAATAAATTATTAATAAAAATATGTGAAATTATTAAAATTTTAAAAGCGCATAAAAAAAGTGTTCCAAACTGACCCCACATTAATCAGTAAATTTGACTGCGCAATGTTTTTCAACTGATGAAATGGCTTTATCACCTCAAATGTCAAAGAAAAAAAATGTAATATTTAACTCTGTCAAAAACAGCTACCATATGATATCAAATTAACGTGATCTGATCTGTTATAATTTCGATCAATATAAGTTGCAGCGATCATCTTTAAATGACAATAACACAACGATTACATTATAAAAAAAGTCATATTATACGCTACTCGACACAAAGTCGAATACACGCCGCGACAACTATCATTAAAATAATGACATGTAGCCAAATCGCCGACGCTTAAACGACTATGCGACTTATTAGGTATTTATATGACTGTTACACGAAACTTTTAGCGCGTTAAGTTGAATAAAATGAGCCCTAATGCCGTCGAGTAAACGTCCTTATTATTCAAAATGACACCTAGTTGTGACCAAAACGTCTACTCGAGTCCATAAATGTTTGCTGGGTTGTGTGGGCCGGTAAATAGTCTATAATTTAAATAATAAAAATAAATAATTTCAGGAGGGATACTCCATACATGTATCATCAGTCAGATGCTGATTTTTTTTTTCCAGCAAACGTTTACGATTGGCACATATTTCAGCACGTATATATTTTTGATTACGTGATATAAACGCTCTGAAAGTAGCATAAAATATGTCCCCCCCCTCTATTATTTTAAACCGTAAAACCTAAATATCTGAAAAATATCACAAATATAACGCTTAATAAAACTTCCAACCAAAATTATTTTGAACATGATTGGATACCGTTTTTGAGTTATTGCCGAAACTGCGCTTCTCAACAAAAGGACGTAAGCGCTATGAAGATACGCTATTTTGCTGCGGAACCCTACAATGAGCATAGCTCAACATGCTCTTAACCGAATTTTTTATGTTTTTAATCCTGTCTCAAAATATGCGTAAAAGTAAACAAAAAGTCGCCTAACGAGGCGAGGTGAAATAGGCGTGTGAGTACTTCCATGTGATGAGCTGTTGATAAGTGGGTATAGTCTCGTACCTCTTTGTGTCGCGCAGTTAATCTTGATAAACAGCAAAACATGTTGTGCACATTCACATGCCTATCACTACAAACGACCGTCTACCAAGTAATAAGCAACAAAAGAAACAGTAAATGTGCTAATCTCATTTTCTATTAGAACAGTAACGCTTCAAACGAAATTCAATCAAATAAACGGTCATAAAATCGCAGCAGTGTGACAATCGTCACATGCCGAGACACATCGAGAACGTTGCTCGTTGGAAACAATGACCTTTCGAACCTCCCCGGCCGATATCTGATTCTACTACGACAATACACGTCATTCTTTTATGATATTATAATTACGTAACTGATAGTGAGCAGTGAGCACCATTAGCGCAGCAGATATGCACTACCACTAAGGTAGGTACTATACAGCTGTAGTCCCTCTAGTACTCCAGCTGCCGTAGTGTAGTACAAATTTGGCATGGAGCCTAGGATTAATAAAGTACAGGAAAATTAAGATATCTGTAACTTTCACCCTCCGACCTCTATAAAGGGGGTGCAAGCCTGTATGCGGAACTAGTACAATAATGGTGTTGTTGGTTTAACGCTCTAAGCCTAGAACATGAGATTTATATAAGCAGAGCAAAATTGAAAAATCTGCAATTTTCACCCTCTCACCCCTATAAAAAAAGGGTGCAGGTTTGCATGCAGAAGTAGTAAAATATAAAACTAACCGGGTAAAAGTTGACCGGTCCGCCAGGTGGCGCTGTCAAGTAAACATTGCTCAGTGATTGTGCTCGTGATAAAAATATTTAAATATAGTAAACAACAATTTTCTCTGAACTTTAACATTACCACAATGACAAAGGTGATACAAATACCACGTACAAGTGTTATCTCAAAAAAAGTACACAGAAATAGTGACAAAAACATTTAAAATTTATGTGACAAACTACCTTGAACTTAAATCAGAAAAACAACATTTGTAGTGCACAAAACACCGAGATCCAACATTAAATATCAAAGGTCCGCATTACACTGATTTAAACGATTCTAATACTGACAAATGTTTATTCAAGATGACAAAAAAACAACTTATGGAGCCGTTATGAAAAATATTTTAAATTAATGACATACAAACTAGCGCAACCAGTAGAGAATAGTAACATTAGGTAACCAAACACTGCCATCTAGCGTTAAGTAGCACAATTATGAAATCATCGATCATACGAACAAGTTTCTAGATAATAGCAATAGGTAGCGCCTCTTAAAAAAATATGGATAACAACGTCATTATTCGTAAGCATCGCAGAACTAGTTCACTTAATTTTATTTTTTATTCTGACAACAAACAGTCATTTACAAAAATATGGTTTTTACAATTTGAGATATTATGATATAGACCTTACAGTGCCAATATATGTTATACAGATAGTAAATATACTATAGCGCTTCAATGATGCAGTAGAACTTAATTATAAAAGAACCACAATAATAAATAAAATGCATGCAGAGTGCATTTATGTTTTACAATAACAAAAAGCTAAATAGAAAATATATACCTATATAAATAAGTAAGTAGTAGTGACAGTAATGTAGTAACAAGAATCATATTAGAAATTATCATACTTAATTTAATCAGTACATAAAGTTGTTATTATTTTCTGCCTTACAACATTATGAGACAAGTGAAATAAGTCAATATTGCTAAATTCTTTATTGTAGAGCTTGGTGGAACGGGCGATAAAAGACTATTGTGTATAATTCCGGTGAAAACGTGGTGGTACAAATGTTGAAATGTTACGTGAGGAGCGCACGGGCAAACGAACTCGAGCAGGAAACAAAATTTTTTCTAGGAGCTCAGGGGAATCTACTTTATTATTTAGTATCCTATACCGATACATTATGTCAAACAAATTTCTGCGTTTGTGAATAGAAAGTATATTATATTTATTTAAGGAAACGTAGTAAGATTCCTCTTCACTATAATTACGATAATTAAGAGATTTTATAATTTTTTTTTGAACTCTTTTAATTCTATTGATGTGCTTTTTATAAAAAGGGTTCCAGACAACACTAGCAAAATCCAAAATTGAGCGAACAAAAGAAAAGTAAAGAATTTTTAGTGTCTGTGTTCTATTAAATGACTTGCTTATCCTAAGAATAAATCCAAGACTCTGAAAAGCTCTTGCTATTATATTATCAATATGCTTAATGTAAGAGAGTTCTGAATCCATTACAATACCTAGGTCTCTAGTGCTTGTTTTTCTATGTATGTCTATGTTAGATATTTTCTAATTAAATGTAATATTTATTTTTTTACGGGTGTATGTTACAACATGACACTTATTTTCATTAAGAAATAGCTGATTTGCTATGCAGTAGTTTTGCAAGGCATCTAGATCATCTTGAAGTGCTTCACAGTCTTTTTGGGACTTAACAATTTTAAATATTTTTGTATCATCAGCATACAGTAAATGTTCGCTGTTTTTCAGTATTTTACCAATGTCATTAATATATATAGAGAAAAGTAAAGGTCCGATATGTGATCCCTGAGGCACCCCTGACGGTATAGGTAAAAACTGTGACGAGTAACCTTTGATGCAGACAGCTTGACTTCTATTGGTAATGTAGGATTGGATCCACCTCAGGAGGCTGCCGTGCACACCAGCGTCCCGAAGCTTCTTGATTAACAAATCAAAATTAATTTTATCAAATGCCTTCAAGAAGTCAGTGTACACGACATCAATCTTTAAGTTTTTATCCATAGCTTGTGCCATGTTGGAAAACCATGTTGTTGGTCAGTAATGTGATGTCGCAGCGAAAATGAAAGTTGCGCTGTTACAATCTTCTCAAATATTTTTCCTATGACACATAATTTAGAAATTGGTCTGTACAATATGACTTGATCCATATCGACGATGACATATCGACTACAAATTCTACATTTTTTGACACAATTATGTCAAGTCTAAAAGATTCGGCACTTAACAGCAGCCAAACTATAGAAGATTTACAAGAAAAACTACAAGAAATGTCGAATAATATTGAAATTGCTCATGCAGAAATAGAAAACCTAAATTATGAGAACGAGCAACTGAAATCGGATTTACAAAAATACAATAAATTAATAGAAACGTATAAGAAAATTAACTCTACTGACATTATAAATATGACACCTCTAGAAAGATGAAACTTGCAAATAGAAACCTAACGCCTACAAAGCCCAAGGAGCTACGTTTTAAACAAAAAGAAAATGAACTTTCAATGAAAAAATATACACCAATTACACAAATTAATAAAACTCCTGAAATAAAAAATAAACAAATTGTTTCAAATACGCCACACAACTCGATTAACATGGCAAATAAAAACTAGAAGAAAATATTTTAAGTCCTACAAATAAACCGAAGAACATCGACAAAATCCAACAAAAACTGATACATCAAACGACATAATTGCGAAGGAGATGTCACCACCTCAAAAGGAAACTAGAGAAGAAGAAAAAGTAAATAAGCAGCCCGCACCGAAATATAAGCCAAAAATGTGTATTTTGAGTACAAATTAATAAGATATTAAACATTACTGAGGCAATATACCCGAACGTGGAGATATGTCATCATCTTACACCAAATTGTAACATTCAAAATCTTATTTCAAATATTCACAAAAAAATTGTAGAGTGAAGACTTTTAAAAAACAAATCATTATTTTGATATTATATTAAACATTCGGGAAACATTGTCAAGTATCCAACACACTAATATAATAATATGTTTACCTACCTACAAATTCAACTGCTATAGTGTAATGTTTAACTGGAGAGTAGAGACTTTTTAACAAACTACTTTATCTTGACGTACATATACACCAGTACGCCTATCTGTTTGACTCCAACTTAGACCTATCGTGCGATTATACCATGTTTTCAAAATATTTTTGACAAATTAAAATATTATGTTTTTAATTATTGTTATGTAGACGAAAATAAGCTATTAACTGATTGCAACCGTATCAATACTCAAAATAGTAAAAATTGTAATGAAGTAAATAATAATCTTTTTCGTTTGTAAATATTTATATAATATTAAATCAAAATACAGCCGGCCTTCTCTCTAAATCAGACTCGCTCACTGTTTGTCTTAATGAGCATTAAGGAATTAATGGAGGTTACCAAATGAGTATTTTTGAATGCTGTGCAATAGAACTTCTAGACTATAAAATAGCGATTATTTGTATCTACAGGACACCAAAACCGGGGAACCTTAATATGTTTTTTCAAAAATTATATCAATTATTGTTAGAGTTAAGTAAAACAAATAAGTTTACGGATATTGTTATGGCGGGTGACTTTAATATCGATATTATGAAAAGGAACAGTGTGACAACTGAATTCAAATGCTTGCTGTCTAACTGTAATTTAAAATTGGACTTTAACAAACCGACACGTTTAAAAAGCCAAACTTGCATTGACAAAATATACATAGCACACAATTTCCATAGGCCATGTAAAACTGAAACTATAGAGTTTGCTTTATCTGACCACACAGCTCAATTATTGGAATGCCCAGTTAACTATAAATGTGTTCTCAAGTATTGGCTTAATAAACTACGAGACTATTCAAAAGAAAATATACATAAAATTAAAAACTGCTTACAAAACTTATCGTTTGCGGAAATTTATGAAGTAGATAACGTAAATGAAGCCTATGATCTATTTATAAAGCAGTTTAAATTATTTTACGACCTATGTTTTCCTAAACGCATGGTTACAACAAACACTAACCAGAAACTAAAATGGATATCCCAAGGCATTAAAATATGTAGTAAGAAAAAAAAACTGGCCAAGTGCGTGTCGGGCCACGCACAGTGTAGGGTTCCGTAGTAATCCGTTATCACAATATAGTACAATTCTGTTGAGGTACTCGAATGAAAATGTAACCCGTTTGTACAGCGCCATCTAGCGGCAGTATTGAAAAACTTATGATTTATTATATACTCGTACTTGATATTTTGTTTTTAAATGCAAGTCTTTACTCGTTATAAACAAGCAACTACTTTATCTTAGTCACTATAAAGGATTAATGCTAAGGATTTTTTATTTGGTACAAAATTATCCAACACCCAAGTTCAACGACTATTACTGCTAAACTAATAAAGTTATCTTAACTGCTATAATTTTTATTTAAAGTTCATGAAATGCACTATCATCATGATTTTTTCCAGATTTTTCAAGCCAGCAGTTTAGCTTTTAGAGTGGGGGGACGCCCTACTAGAACAAAAATTAGCTCTTTAAAGTTTAATATTTCGTAAATGGACCATAAAATCGAAAAAACTTCACATGTATGGGAGCTACCATAAAAAAATATTTTTTCCAAAATTTTATTTTACCACTTGGTCGACGTATGATATACACACTCCTACAAAATTACAGCTTTCTAGTACTAACGGTCTCTTAGCAAAACCTCGGACAGACAGACGGACATAACGAAACTATAAGGGTTCCTGGTCAGAACTACGGCACCCTCAAAAACGACGTCTTTTATGGACATACCGACATAGTCGCACACAAATTAATTACTTAAACTTTAGAGACTTATAATAAGCTATTTAAAAAAATTATGTCCTTGACAAAACGAGCTCAAAACTGTTACAAAATAAAGACATCCGAAAATAAGACCAAATCATTAATAACAAAAAATATAATCTATTATACCTAAAGATGACATACATACTCCCGTAAAAGAAAACACAGAGAACTCACTTTTTGTTGTATTAATGTAACTTGAGTCACTATAAATTTGAACATGTTAAAATAATATAATATTTCTTATTATTATTGAATTTAGGTATAGGCCAGAATAGCTTGCACCGCAATAGGAATTAAAATTGTAATGAGCCCCAAGCCTTCGGCGGATGCTCCAACGAAGACTGTTGGAATTTAGTAATTTGTATTAATTTAGGAAAAAGAAATCAAAAGAGATCCAAAAGGTGGTAAAAAGAGGTGCATTCATGCAGGACTTAGCCTGCAACGAGTGCAATTGTTACAGTGTCAACAACAAAAGGGTTTTAGACAAAATAAAACTATAAATATGGCTATATATGACTTTCTTCTGAACATAATGACCAATATTGATAAAAGTACACCTGTGTGCGCTATATATTGTGACATGCCCAGGCCTTTGACTATGTGGATTATAATATATTAAAGGACAAGCGAGAGTGCTACGGTATATGGGTAACGTCCTAAAACTTCTAGTCTTATTTGTTAAATAGAAAACAAGCAACAGTTATTTCAAGACTAAACAATAAGACAAAAACAGAAGTGTATTATACATCAAGTAAGCATCAAACTAAGTTTGGCGTCCCACAAGGCGGTGTGATCGGGCCTTTACTATTCATCATCTACATAAACGACTTACCCGCCTCTACTAATCAACCAATGACACTTTTTGCTGACTATAGTACTTTGACAATAACATGTAAAAACCCTGACTTTTATGAAAATGACATTAGTAATTCCTTGACATCGATAATTTCTTGGGAATTCACGCGATTATAATTTGGGTATTTACATACCTTATGGTGTTTGATGTTTCGACTAGGTTACACCTGCCATGGTTACAAGCTGACTGGCGAGGCGAAGTCATGGCTCCGTCGGTGAGGTAAATCTACCCTCATATTATTGTTTATCCACGCACAATCACACACAACGCTCACAATGTATATTAATACCATTTTAGGATACTACCCGCTATTCTACAATAAACATATTTTTTATTCTGTTACTCTCACCCTCCCACTCCAATAAAGAGAGGATCCCTCCTCTCTCACCTTACAATAAATAAGATCCCACCAGAAACATATCATGTAAAATTGGTGGACAAGACTCAGAAGCTTGAAATGCTTTACAGTCAATGATATTATTTTACAATGGACTTATTTACACTAAGAAATTTATGATAATTATTGATCTTCATCTACTTTCCCGAGTGCTATGAGACAATGCTCTCACAGCACTCAGATTAGTACTTGATAATCCCGTGTTGCCCTTGAGGTGACAATTTTAATGACTTTGATACTCTATATGGGACATAAAATTACAGTTTCTATAAAACCATACCCTTACGCAGCCGCTGGTGTGTTACAATTAACAAATTAATACTTGGTCAATAGACCAAGCCTGCCAACAAAATATTGTTGGAAGGGCATATTCTTTGTCTGAATAAAAAATAAATTGAGTGAACTGATAAGGTTTTATGGTTTTGTGCAGCTGATATGTTCTCAGTGTGACACAGAGTGAAGTTGATACTGAGCGCAGGGCACATGTGTGGCGCAATTGTTACCTGTAAGTACCTACTTTATGTGCATGTGCATTATATAAACAAAGCGCTTCTGAACTGAACTATCAGTTATTACATTCATGTCAAGCTCAACGTGGACATTTAGAACATATCATGTAAAACAATTACATTTTAGTTACCATGTTAAATTTTACTAACGTTACATTAAATTAATAACGGTAATAATGACTTACTTTGAACTCTAAATTCTGTAGATTTATAATTTCTAATTAAATAGTAGATAATAATTATATTAAAGTAATAATTGCAAAAAACTGATTGTAAACATTCTTACCTGTGTTGTTATTTATTGTAGATATAACAGATCACTTGCATTTAGCAAGTAGCATTCACACTTAATGTAACAATTGTAAAATGAAGTAGGTAACATACAACTCTTCGTACAATAATTTATTATTTGTTAGATAATTTTCTTCATCTTATCATCTCTGTTTGGAACTTTTGACAGTTTCGTCTTATAAACGACCTTCAATAAAATTAAGTCGTATACACATGGTTCATGGTTGTTCTGAGTCTGTAACACACATGTAATAACTTTTAAAAATTGTGGTTTACGAGTACGAACAAGAACATAGAAATTAACTTTTATTACATTATTTTTATAGTAGTATCAAAACCAATCTAGTTTTGTATTATTTTAATTTAATATGTAGGTACCTAATAAATTTTAACAGTTTACAGAAAATCAGGTTCTTGTACATGGCTTAGAAATATTGTATTTTAATAAGTTCACTTTTTTTAAATTATATTATGGCATAAGAGTAGGTATTATAATTTAATAATTACCTGTTGCGTGCGAGCTATGATATTTTAAATAATATTATGTATCCCTTACTAGTCTGTGATATTATGTATGTAGTTCGGCGTCTCTCTAAAGGAAAATTGAAGATTAAGTTAGTTGAAGTGGCTGACCTGCAGAAGGATTGGTGCACGGTGGAGCAAGCGTGTTCAGCCCCCTGATTCTAAGCTGTCGGAAAATTTTCGGACGGAAATGTCAGTTTAATTAAAGTTAAAAAACGTAGTGTTAAAAAAAATGGATGGTTGCAGGAACAAATCTTACATTAATCAGTTTTTAATTTTCTAAACGTAACATTTTTTATTTTGTAACATTAAATAACTTAAGCCGTAAAAATACGTCGTACTAAGATTCGAAAAAGTTTACGATCCGGGAGCAGTCCAACGAGTCAGAATCAGATTCACTTTAGAAAGTTTCACATTCACACCGATGTTTTGATGATTCAAAATTCGCGCCATGTCATCAAATGACAGCTGACTTTTATTGTTTATATTTTTTTCGTCATGAATAGAGGTTGTACCATTGAAATGTTACTAAAATCGTTACTATAATTATCGATTAGACTAATTATAGCCCTATTGTGTTACAACCAGTGATGGGTTTACGCCCGGGCAGAAAGGGCGGAAAAAATAAGCGCCCGATATCCGCCCATTTCCGACCAATAAACACCCAATGACAGGGCATTTACTTTTCTTTATAAAATTATACATTTTTATATTTTTTGTAACAAAATAACATAGAATAAGTACCTGATTACTTTAAAAACTCTACTTTTATTTATTCATGATAATTTGTAATTAAAATGATAAATGTATCTTTCAACTTTATGCAAATTTCTTATAGAAATACTCTATAAACTTCATTTAAATAACTTGCAACATGATTTATATGAAAACTGACTAGGATAGAGATGTAAAATGACTGATAATGGTCACTATTGTCAAAAAGGATAAATTATTACCGGTCATGTAATATCAAATTGACTAAATGTTTTTTATTTATTAATTTTAACTTATTACTAGATAACATTATTCATAAAAAATATTTTTCATTTAAAAAAGTCTACGGATATTTATTTATGTACCTAATTAATACGTGACTTAGATCGCTACTACAAGCAGGTACTATTATTTACCTTATTTCTGAATGCCCGTAATTTGAAATTTTGCCGATTATCTCCAAAATCGATATTAGACTATCCCCCTCCGTATAGTGTATAATCTATGGACTCACAGACCTATTAGTAGAACACTAGCGTTTATGGACTATCCCTTCGACTTTTATACATACATTTGACATAGTTCTAATGTCATAATTGACAACTTGCCCACATTCAAGCCACGACTATTGCTGTCGAGGACAGGAATGGTTATTTTAATGTCTCTGCAGTATACTGTCCACCAAGACACAAAATTACTGAGTCTATGTTTTCTGACTTCCTTAACACTCTAGGACATAGTTTCATTGCAGGAGGGGACTGGAATGCTAAGAATAAGTACTGGGGGAGTAGGTTGACAACTACTAGAGGACGACAGCTAAAAATATGTATAGATAAGAGTAATATGACAACATTTTCTTCCTGTGAACCAACCTATTGGCCAACGGATCCAAAGAAAATCCCTGACCTCTTGGACTTTTTTATTGTGAAAGGTTTCTGTAAGCATTACATGAAAATCGAATCGTGCTATGACGGCTCATCGGACCACAGTCCCGTTTTATTAACTACTAGTACCATGTTAGTAGAGTCCACAGTTGCAGAAAAGTTATGTAACAAACATACTTTTTTTTTTTTTTTTATACCACGACGGTTGCAAACAGACGTACGGACATACTGACTGGTTGTCATTCCAGGAATACCTTGAAGAGAGAATACAACTGAAAGTAGCTCTTAAAACAAACGAGGATATTGAGTGTGCTACTAAATATATCACAAACTTGATTCAGGAAGCTTGCTGGCTCAGTACTCCTGTTGTGGACCCTTGCACTACACACAACAACTATCCCGTGGAAGTAAAAAAAGCTGTTCTGGAAAAGCGGAGGCTTAGACGTATTTGGCAGGATAGTAGACTAAATGTAGATAGACAACAATTTACAAAAGCAGCCCAAGACTTAACAGATATTCTATTCAACTGGCACAATAACACTCTCGAATCACAACTCGAAGCCTTGACTGCCACTTCTTCAAGTAATTACTCGCTCTGGAAGTTCACAAAATACTACGATAGGCCACAAGTAGCTAAACCTCCTCTGAAAACCAATAGTGGTTGGGCACGCACACCACAAGAAAAGGCTGACACATTTGCAAATCACCTAGCAAATGTATTTCGTCCTAAAGAGGCAAGTGACTTGGACTTTGAAAAACAAGTTGACCTTGTTATCAATCAAGACCTGCAAATGTCACCGCCACCAAAGACAAATACTGTACGCCAAGTCTGGAGGGTAGTGAACAAACAAATTAAGGATAAGAAAGCACTTGGTTTTGACCTAATCACAAAGGAAATACTACTTAAACTACCAAGAAAAGCCATAGTATTTATTACAACACTCTTTAATGGGATACTAAGAGTACAATATTTCCCCAAACTCTGGAAGGTCTCACAGATCCTAATGATCCATAAAATGGGTAAACCATGATGTGGCTTCCTACAGGCCGATTAGCTTACTCCCAATATTGTCCAAGGTCTTCGAGAAACTACTTTTACACAGAATCCTACCCAAACTAACGAAAAACAATGTCGTCCCAAATCATCAGTTTGGTTTTAGATCCCAACATTCAACTGTGGAACAAGTCCATAGAGTTGTAGACAAAATAAGAAAAACGTTGGAAGAGAAAGAGTATTGTTCTTCAGCTTTTCTGGATATACAGCAGGCCTTCGACAGAGTATGGCACAAAGGCCTTCTCTGTAAGATAAAAAATAGTTTGCCTCATAGCTACTATCTGTTGAGTCCTACCTGTCTAACAGACTCTTCCAGGTAAAAGAAACTGAGTCTACCTCGAACTTCTATCAAATAGAGGCAGGCGTGCCCCAAGGATCAGTGCTGGGGCCGATACTGTATATCTTATATACATCTGATTTACCGGACGAGGATGATACCACTACAGCCACATTTGCAGAAGACACCGCTATTCTAGCTAGTGACAAGAACCCTGACGTAGCCACACAAAAATTGCAAATATGCCTTGATCATGTTACCAACTGGCTGAAAAAATGGAGGATTAAGGCTAGCGCCTCAAAATCCGTCCATGTCACTTTTACGCTGCGTAAAGGGAACTGTCCTGCTGTGCAACTAGGACATTCCACACTCCCTCATCAAGACACGGTACGTTATCTCGGACTCCATCTGGATCGACGCTTAACGTGGAAATCGCACATCACAACCAAGAGGCAGGAACTCAAAATCCAATACAACAATCTGTCATGGATACTGAACAGAAATAGTAAGCTGTCTGTAGACAACAAACTTCTCATCTACAAGAGTATACTTAAGCCTGTTTGGATGTATGGCGTACAACTGTGGGGCAGCGCTAGCAACTCCAACATTGGAATACTACAGCGAATGCAAAAAATGATACTCAGATGCTTAAGTAATGCCCCATGGTTCATTACTAACACCGAAATACACCAACATCTTGAGATGAGTACAGTGAAAGAGGAAATCCATAAATCTACAGAAAAATACCAAGGGAGACTCAAAAATCACCCAAATACACTGGCTGCCCAGCTAACAACGCGTAGCTACACAAAAAGGCTGAAACGTAAAGACATACTGGCCATATGAATCAATATGGTCTAAGCATGAGTAGATGTCTTTACTGAAAGACACACTCAATTTTGAATACCTCAAAACACACCTGCTTATAGCCAAATTGGAAAAAAAATTGGAGTCAATGATTCCAAAAACCACATTGTTTAAGATGGCGCGCATTTTTGCTTTGACTTTGACTTTGAAAGGGGTTGTCAAATGCTGATTTTGAAGCAGATCAGCTAATCTAAAAAATAAAATTCAAGATGATACTGATGATAATAGATAGATTTTGGAATCACATAGTCCTAAAACAACAAAATTCAAGATTTGGCCTTGTTGCAACTTTGATTTCAGAACTACTTATGACTTATTCGTTTGATAAATTTGCTGAAAAATGATACCCATTGATTATTACTAAAAAAATTCATGGATGACATCTCGGATCCCGAAATACTCTTCATATTCGTAATTACTGCCGTCGAAAAACCCCGAAAACGATGTCATCATAATTATCATATCAGCCCGATGACGTCCACTGTTGAACATAGGCCTCACCTAACTTCAGCTACAGCGCTCACCTAACTTCAGCTACAGCGAGCGTTTATGCCGCCCGCATCCAACGGCCACCCGCAACCTTTACTAGGTCGTGGGTCTATCTGGCGGAGGGCCGTCCCACGCTGCACATTCCAATACATGGCCGCGACTCGAGAACTTTTTTGCCCCATGGGCCATTAGTTCTGCGGGCTATGTGGCCTGCCCACTGCCACTTCAGCGATGCAATTCGGTAAGCTATGTCGGCAACTTTACTTCTCCTGCGGGATCTCCTCATTTCTGATTCGATCACGCAGGGAAACTCCGAGCATAGCTCTTTCCATCTCGGCTCGCTAAGTGACAGTGAGCTTTCTAATGAGCCCCATAGTTAGCGGCCATGTCTCAGTACCATAAGTCATCACTGGCAACACATATTTGTTGAAGACTTTTGTCTTCAAACATTGGGGTATTGTGGACGAGAAAACAGTGCGTAGCTTCCGGAACGCGACCCTTTTTTTTTTACTTGGGGAAATGCCTGTCGCATAACCCTCGGTCTTGGGGAAGAACCGAGGGGTTATGTGGGGCTCGCACCCACTAAAACCCCAAGGTGTTCCTCTCGTCGCGCTCTACTGTGGTCACGGGAGCGCAGCAACATTCGTCCGTGCGTCCCGAACGCTACCCAGGTTAACCGGTGGTTAACCTCTTTCTCGAAATTGGACCTACCTAACCGGACCGTTTGTCCTAGGTATATATATTCGTCAACAACTTCGAGATTAGAGCTCCCCACAGTAATAGGGCCCACCCCTATTACTATTACATGACGATTAGACATAGCTTTCGTGTTATCCATGTTCATTTTAAGGCCCACCCGTTGGGAAGCTCTATCGAGGCTACCGAGCATTGCGCTTAGGTCCTCCAGTGATTCTGCCATGACCACAATATCGTCGGCAAACCGAAGGTGGGTGATATACTCGCCATTGATGTAGATGCCAAATCCAGAAGCTTGAAGACATCTTCCAACGCAGCTGTGAACAGTTTCGGAGATATCACATCCCCCTGCCTCGAAAACAATGTACCCGTATATTATTCAAAAATTTGCAGGCGATATCCTGGATCCCAAAATAGACGTCATATTCGTAATCACCACCCCCGAAAACGATACCCATATTGAATCCATGTACATCAATACGAAATTGTATCAAATTTATCTGTATTTTTTACCAATTTCATTTTATTTTGAACAATTAAATCACAAAAACTCTAAAACAACACTAACGTATCAGTAAAACTAAAATACATATGTTTTATTTATTAATAAATACCTTTTTCGAGTATTTCTCGCCCTCGCCCATCACTAGTTACAACTAGTGATGGGCGAGGGCAAAAAGGCGAAAATGCATAAATGGCATAAACTGGGCAAATAGGGCCAAAACGAATTTACGTCCGAATAAGCGCCCAATAGCTGGGCGTAAACGTTTTAATATGTGTTTAAAGTAGAAATCTCGATTTTGGAGTCTCGATAGAGCTTCCCAACGGGTGGGCCTTAAAATGAACATTATCCATGTTCACACGAAAGTTATGTGTAATCGCCATGTAGCACCCACCCCTATTACTGTGGGGAGCTCTAATCTCGAAGTTGTTGAAGAATATATATACCTAGGACAAACAGTCCGGTTAGGTAGGTCCAACTTCGAAAAAGAGGTTAACCGCTGAATCCAAATCAGCTGGGTAGCGTTCGGGAAGCTATGCACTGTTTTCTCGTCCACAATACCCCAATGTTTGAAGACAAAAGTCTTCAACAAATATGTGTTGCCAGTGATGACTTATGGTACTGAGACATGGCCGCTAAGTATGGGGCTCATTAGAAAGCTCACTGTCGCTCAGCGAGCCATGGAAAGAGCTATGCTCGGAGTTTCCCTGCGTGATCGAATCAGAAATGAGGAGATCCGCAGGAGAAGTAAAGTTGCCGACATAGCTTAAGGAATTGCATCGCTGAAGTGGCAGTGGGCAGGCCACATAGCCCGCAGAACTGATGGCCCATGGGGCAAAAAAGTTCTCGAGTGGCGGCCATGTATTGGAAAGTGCAGCGTGAGACGGCCCTCCGCCAGATAGACCCACGACCTAGTAAAGGTTGCGGGTGGCTGTTGGATGCGGGCGGCATAAAACGCTCGCTGTGGCGGAAGTTAGGTGAGGCCTATGTTCAACAGTGGACGTCATTAGGCTGATATGATGATGATGATGACATCGTTTTCGGGGTTTTTCGACGGCAGTAATTACGAATATGAAGAGTATTTCGGGATCCGAGATGGCGTCCATGAATTTTTTTAGTAATATCAAATCAATGGGTATCATTTTTCAGCAAATTTATCAAACGAGTAAGTCATAAGTAGTTCTGAAATCAAAGTTGCAACAAGGCCAAATCTTGAGTTTTGTTGTTTTAGGACTGTGTAATTCCAAAATCTATCTATTATCATCAGTATCATCTTGAATTTTGAGCCGATCTGCTTCAAAATCGGCATTTGACAACCTCTTTAACTAATTGACATAGTTCTGAAGTTCAAAATTGCAAAACTACCCACTATCTTGAAGTTTGCCGATTTTAATCCGATCGGCTCCAAAATCGAAATTAGACGATCCCTTTGACTATTTGACTTAGTTTTGTAGTTAAAGTTGCAAAAATGCGCGCCATCTTAAACAATATGGTTTTTGGAATAATTGACTCCAAAATCGATATCTGACGATCTCTTTGACCACTTAGCATAGTTTTGTTGTCAATTATGACATTAGAACTATGTTAAATATGTGTATAAAAGTCGAAGCGATAGTCCATAAACGCTAGTGTTCTACTATTAGGTCTGTGAGTCCATAGATTATACACTATACGGAGGGGGATAATCTAATATCGATTTTGGAGATAATCGGCTCAAAAACGGTAAAATTCAAAATTACGGGCATTCAGAAATAAATAAAATCAGAAGTAAATAATTAATAGTACCTACCTGCTTGTAGTAGCGATCTAAGTCACGTATTAATTAGGTACATAAATAAATATCCGTAGATTTTTTTAATTGAAAAATATTTTTTATGAATAATGTTATCTAGTAATAAAAGTTAATATTAATTAATAAAACACATTTAGTCAATTTGATAATACATGACCGGTAATTTATCCTTTTTGACAATAATGACCATTATCAGTCATTTTACATCTCTATCTTAGTCAGTTTTCATATAAATCGTGTTGCAAGTTATTTAAATGAAGTTTATAGAGTATTTCTATAAGAAATTTGCATAAAGTTGAAAGATACATTTATTATTTTAATTACGAATTATCATGAATAAATAAAAGTAGTGTTTTTAAAGAAATCAGGTACTTATTCTTATGTTATTTTGTAACAAAAAATATAAAAATGTATAATTTTATAAAGAAAAGTAAATGCCTTGTCATTGGTCGGAAATGGGCGGATATCGGGCGCTTATTTTTTCCGCCCTTTCTGCCCGGGCGTAAACCCATCACTGGTTACAACATGCAAATAAACTTAAAAAAAATGGTAATCAAATAATTATGTGCACATGGGTGTACGGCATTTTTTCTTACGTGCACCAGTGTGTAGATACATGACGACTTTGCAGGAGTCGCTTTTACAGTAAATAAATAAACACCATATTCTTAATAAAATCAGACACTAATATTATAAAGAGAACAGATTTGTATTTTTGTATGTAACGAATTAACTTCAAAACTACTAGACCGATTTCAAAAATTCGTTAGAAAGCTACATCATCAAATAACTGGTTACTATTATTACTTAGAACTTGGTTTATTTATTGCGCCAAGGAATTGCAGAAATTGAATTGATTAATACTCAGGGTATTAATATTAATTTTAGCTTGTGCTAAAAATTATTTTGGCGGAAGCTAAGCTATAAATAAAAAAATATTGGTTTTATATACAATGTTACACAATATAATTTATCAAAAGTCAAAAAGATTTTGTTCGATCGCTTTTTCTGACTCCCATGCTTCTGCAGACTCTGGATCATGTTTGATTTTCCTAACTTTTTTTGGTGGGGGTCCTTCTTCATCTGTATGTCTTCGTTTCTTTTTTTTCTTCTCGGTTATTTCTAAATCCAGGTTGGACTCAGGTTTTATAATGGTCTGACAGTCAGGTTCTTCATGATCTAGTGTTCTTTCTTTTTTGTGTTTTTTCTTCTTTTTCTTTTCATTAATTATTGTACCTTCGCCATTGTTTCCTGCATTCAAACGTTCTGCAATAACTGCTGGTATTTTTAAAGCTTTTTTATAATTAGAACCGAACAGAGGGTGCCGACACTTCGTTTCGGGCAACGGTATGTAATTTGTTTGATTGTTAACCATTATGTTGTCATCACGGATGTGTGCTTTAGGTATTCTTTTACGGAAGCTAATAATTCCACATAATGGTAGATTCTCTATCTTAAACTTGTTCCATTTCATGGATAAGGCTGTTGTTGTATCACATTGTTCATCTTCCATACTGCCCTCATATGTCTGACCACCCATTTTCACTTTACACTTTTCATGTACATTAAGGTCCATACCACAAAAGGCCTGAATATCAATCTGCTTTGGACATCTCACAATCCATATTTCATCATCATGAGTAAGAATTGTTGTATCTAATAATTTGTTAGAGACTAGTTTCATATTAGTATTTGTTTTCATAAATTTTCTTAGTTTGGATGATGATTGATTTTCTATTACTTCTTGCGAATGATTCATTTCAATGTCCAGGTCATCAGAGTCTTCAAATCTAATTCTGTCTGAAATGCGTGGAGTTCGTTTGTCACCAAGTGATGTGTCTGGACTGTGATCTAAATTATTGTTTGCAACCAATAGGTTGTCTGCAGTGCTCTTATAAAGGTTACTTTTCTTTCTACTTTCTTTTGGAGTAACAAGAACACCATTCGATGAAACATTGTGCAAATTATCATCACCATCACATTGGATTGCAGATATTTCTTCACACCCACTTTCATCTCCAAAATAAGTATTATTTTCACTAAATGTTGTCTGATTATTTAGAGTTGACTCAGTAGTAGAATTGTTATATTGGTTATCTGTCTCCACAATATCCATTTTAGAATTACTTTCCATTTCACTTGAACTATGATAGTGTGTCTTTTTCTTCTTAGATTTCTTTTTCTTTTTAAATGTTGTGTCATCAATATCTCCATTAAATAAGCTTTGAGAAGTAGTTTCCACATAGGTATCAGAACTAATATCTTTGTATTTGATTTTTTCTATTGTTTTAGAATCATCAAAACTAGATTCCTTCTTTTTCTTTTTAGATGCTAAAATCTTTTCTTCTTTCACTTTAAAATCAAGATAACTCTCTTCATAGGAGGCTGAGTCCTGTGACTCATGTTCACCACCATTTTCTTCAGCAAGTTTAATTTTTCTTTTCTTTTTAGGTATATCACAATCACTCTCTGGCTCCACTTTGACCGTCTTTTTTTTCTTCAGGTTTCTACTTTTAGTTTCACTTTGTAATCTTTCTTTCTCTATTTTTACTTCAAGTTTAGTGTTGCTGTGTTCTTCAGTTCCGTTATTTGACATTTTCAATTTCTTCGTCTTTGCAGGTTTTTTTAATACTGATGTATTATCATCTGCAGATCTGAAAAGTTCAATATAATGTTTAGTCGAACAAGACAAAATTAAGTCTTGATGGTAACTGGTTACCCGAATGAGAATTACTTTTGTTAGAAATATATTGCATATTTCAATTTATTTCTTTTTCAATTACGTCTATATATATATATCTATTATTTATAGTATTGTAAATAGAAGTTGTAGATATGTAAGTAAATAGTTAATAATGTAATAATTATAAATAAATATTTAATCATTACGTCTATATAATTTAATAGCAGTTTAATCTTGAAACTTGACAAACACAATTAGGACGATATTATAGATATTTGTATACAATTTGATAACGGTTTATATTAAAAAACTTCTAAATACATGAAATATATACGGCACATGTAACTTGTATCGAAACATGATACTTACATAGAGCTAGAACTGCTATCATTTGATGTATCAGCCCAAGCGAAACTATCTTCAGAAGAAGATTCCATAAGTTAGGTACGTGAACTTTTCTTTTTGATGATTTATTTAATTTCACAACAATCTTATTACATAGGTACTCAGATAACCTCAATCGTAATAAAGTCAATGGTGAATTGGTGAATGGTGAAAAATAGTGAATTATTTCCTTTTTTTTTTTATTTATTTAACGGCCATGGATACACGTCCTTTAAGCTGAATGCTCACTCAGTGTTGCCACATGCCAAATCAGAAAATCTGGTAGCAGAGTCTAAAAATCGCGCCACCGGCGTTGTTCTAACAAATAAATGTTTGTAATGCGCCGACGTTCTAACAATAAAATGTGTGTTTCTAACACTGGCAACACTGGTCTCACTTTGTTTTTGGACGTAGTATCCCTTATTAGTCTGTGGTTTTTGGAAAATTTTGAATTCAGTTAGGTTTTTTTAAAAAACAAATGAATGTTTCCTTTGAATAAATTATCTGTCTCTAACGTTTAGAGTACTTTTTACAAAATTCCTGTATAATCGCTCCGAAAGTCGAAAAAATTGTGTCTCCCCTCTATTTCCTAGACCGTAAGAACTAAAAATATGAAAATCACATTCTTGATAAATACTTGCAACAAAAATTATTTTGAACATGATGAAAAGAAAAGAAACATTTATTGGTACAGCACAGAGACAGAGTAAAGATACAAGGAAATGATGTAAAAGATACACACAAAAAGTAATAGGTACAAACAATTAAATATATAAATAAATAAAACAAAATACCATAAATTTATATGTATATTATTGTATCTTTTTTGAGCAGTTGCCGAAAAACTGCGCGTCTCAACAAAAGGACGTAATTCCCGTTCTTTTGTTGTGGAATCCTACATTGAGCATGCTCATAGTCGGTTTTTTCTGTGGTTTTTTGGTTGTTGAGTGTCTCGGGTTTTTTATTGTCAAGGAATTAATATCACGGAACAGAAAAAAAACAATAATATATAAATTATAAAAATCTCGTGGCTTCCGAAACGGCTGGCTGGTTTTTTAATGTTATATTTTTGTATTATACTAAAGGAACTTACTACAGCTCTATCAGATAAAATTGTACTTTTTCAACTTTTCACGCTTTTCATGCTTAATAACCCATGTTTCAAATTTACTCCCCGTCCAGTCAGTCAGTTTCCTAATTTTTTTTTTTTCATTTTTGACAGTATTTCAGTTTGAACTTTGACGTTTCTTTCTTGTAAATTTTGTGTCCAACATGGTGAGTTTGTGTTTATATTTAGCTAAAATATCCTATTCAATCGTGTTAATGATTGACTTTTAAAATGAACGCTTACTGTGTTGGTAAATTAGAAGTATTGAACATACCAGATTACAAAATATTTTATAATTTCATTGAATCGAACAATTGTATTTGCAAATCGAAATTCACCTGAGCGTAAATATGTGTAATGTTAAATTTAGTCTTATTTCTTCTACAGTTTTTAAGTAGATAGATAGTAGTTGTAGCTGTGATTCAAGATGTTAAAGCAAAAAGGTGATATTAATTATTATAGTGCAAATGTGTCCAAGAAATTAAGGTTATGTTTGGCATGAAGATGTTTAACATTGTTTTGTTGTCTAGGCGCGCGGACCAAAGAAGCATCTGAAGCGTCTGAACGCTCCTAAAGCATGGATGTTGGACAAGTTGGGAGGCGTGTACGCGCCTCGTCCCTCCACGGGACCTCACAAACTGCGCGAGTGTTTGCCGCTTGTGATTTTCCTGCGTAACCGACTGAAGTACGCACTCACAGGAAATGAGGTGTTGAAAATTGTGAAGCAGCGTCTCATCAAGGTGGACGGCAAAGTGAGGACGGACCCCACATACCCCGCAGGTTTCATGGGTAAGTAATGACTAATATTTTTTTAGTTTTGCTTCAGTTTCTTAACCTAAGGATTGTCATTGTGCCTTTGAAGAAAATATTAATGAAGACCAAAAGATGATTCTTATTTTTGGTGTTATTATATACCATATTTGAAGCAATAAATCTATTCTAATATTATAAAGAGAAAGATTTGTTTTAAATTAATAAACTTAAAAACTACTGGACCGATTTCAAAAATTCTATTACTATTAGGAAGCTACATAATCATAACAGTACATAGGTAGTAACAGTAACATAGGGGACGGAGTGTCGCAAAGAGGGTCCCATGAAAAATAAAAAAAAAATGTTTTACGCATGGTCGACGGGCTCCTACTTCTGGGTGGTTTATAAAAAAATAACCATGAAGGCAAAGGCGGGAGCTTCGCTTCGCTCCCGCCTTACCCTTCTGACCTAACCTATCCAAGTCGGGATGAACTAAAAAGTAATTTCGTCATATCTCAGAAACGGTGCATCTGAGTGTAAAAATAATTGAACATTTTACAAGTTTAATTGTCATACAAATTCGATCAAAATTATTCTGTCTCAACTCCATATAAAGTGACGAAATTTTTCTAAGTGTCGGGACCAGTTTTGCGACACCCTAACCAACATAGGCTATATTACACCACGCTACGGCCAATAGGAGCTGAGCAGTGGCCAAATAAAGAATGAGGAGAGTGAAGCCCCAGGTGACTTCTAGTGATATGATATGTTGGAAGTGCAACATCTTACACTTATTCTCCCACTTTTTTAATGACAAGTAATTAGTTGCAGCCATATTCATTGTGTTGTGTACTTATTACAGATGTTGTATCAATTGAGAAGACAAATGAACTGTTCCGTCTCATCTATGATGTTAAGGGACGTTTCACTGTCCACCGCATCACTCCTGAGGAAGCTAAGGTAAACTTTACATGATGTTACTTTACAAAACTATTTGATAAAACTTGTTTCAACCTAGACCACCAAGTGATTTGTGGTGGTTTAAATGAGACATGTTATTGTTTTGGTGGTCCAATTATGGGTGTGTTTAATGTTTGTTTGTGGAGCAGGAGTGGTCTGCAGACTACTGAGCTAACAAGTATTCATACTAGTGATCCCAACATTGTAAGAATCTGTTGTAGTGAACCTTACCTTTGCTAATGTTTGCAGTACAAGTTGTGCAAAGTGAAGCGAGTGGCGACTGGTCCCAAAAATGTGCCTTTTCTGGTGACGCATGATGGCCGCACTATCCGCTACCCTGATCCTCTCATCAAGGTCAATGACTCGATCCAGCTGGACATTGCTAGTACCAAGATCATGGACTTCATCAAGTTTGAGTCAGGTTAGTCTAAAGACAATAAGCTCTACTACTAATTAGCTTTAGCCACTATATTTACTTCATCTTTACTTTAGGACTCTAATATTTAGTTGAACTGAATCTTTCCTAGATAATTTGATCTTTCTTTTTAGGGTTCCGTAACTGTAAAGGAAAAAACGGAACCCATAAAGGATCACTCTATTGTCTGTCAAGAAAATTTTGCTCAAGAATGAGTAAAGGTATCAAGCTGAAATTAATATCAAATACTTGGGACAGCAATCCCTTGGTGCAAAAAAAATTAGTTCTAAGTTACAAAAGATACAGCTGTTTGTGCTCCATTTTGGTCCCAAATCTTGATGACCTATTAGTTCTAAGTTACAACAGATACAGCAGTTTGTGCTCCATTTTTGCCCCAAATCTTGATGACCTATTATAGGGTACTTCCCTACTACCTATTATAGGGAATCGTTGAAATAGAATTTGGCAAGAAGCAATATCATGTTGTATTGTATGTTGTTAACCAAACCAAAAAAATACCCTTTCCAGTATAGTACCAATATTCATTATATCATTCAATATTTATTATATTATATTTTTTCCTTTACATTACTTTATAGATCATCATAAACAAATTTATTGAGTACTGGACACTCATTTGAATTACAATTATATTCTAAAAGGTTCTGTTCGTGAGTAAATACAAAGTATATTTGCTTACTTCAACATACGTGCTACTAGGCACACGGCCAATAAGCCTAAAAAAATTGGGTAAAAGTAAAAGCTTATTCCGGACTGACATTACATAAAGATGATGCACCTACCAATCTTTACGTAAATATTTATTCTAAGTTATAGCTATCCCGTTGCCTACACATTTCCCACATTTAAACACAAAAAAAAAAAAATTGTCCTGAATGGTGTAATAAAAAATAAATAATGTTTACCAGACCTTTGCTTTGATACATTGTATCCATGTGCCTTTCAAATCTCAATAAGCAACAGGGTTGCTACAAATCAAAATTCTATATTTTTGTATTTTAATACAAATTATATTACTGCATGTGTTTCCTGTAAATTACACAGTGTTTAAATATACCTTATTTTTTTTTATTGTAATAGAAACTGAAACTATACCAAATACAATAGATGTTTTCTCTTTGAACTTTTTATTTTTCTGTAATATTATTATTTAACCTTATTTCTTGTATTTACAATTTATTTATAATTTCGCCGGGTCAGCTTATAAAGCAGTTATAAGCTGACCCGGCGAACTTCGTACCACCATATTTTATAATTCACGAAAATTTTCAAAAAAAGACTGACAGATGCGGTGGAAGACTTTTTTTTATAATAAGTATTGATGATTTGATACAAATTCACTCGGTAAGTGTACAACGTCATGAAAATGTTGTCAATTTATTCGCAGGAAACCTGTGCATGATCACGGGAGGAAGGAATTTGGGACGCGTGGGCACCATCGTGTCCCGCGAGAGACATCCCGGCTCCTTCGACATCGTGCACATCAAGGACTCCACGGGCCACACGTTCGCCACCAGGCTCAACAACGTCTTCATCATCGGCAAGGGCACCAAGGCCTACATCTCGCTGCCGCGCGGCAAGGGCGTGCGGCTCACCATCGCCGAGGAGCGCGACAAGCGCATCGCCGCCAAGGTCGCCGGCCAGTAGCCGCGCTCTTAATTAAATAAGTTAAACCTCACGATGCGTTTCATTACGAACCCGGGGGGGGCGTCGGGGTGACGGGGGCGAGGCACTTGTGGGGGCGGGCGCGCGCCGCGTGCAGGCGCACGTGCTTGTTGAGGTTGCTGGGGTCGCCGAAGGCACGCAGGCAGTAGCGGCAGCGCAGCGGCCGGTAGCCCGTGTGGGTACGCAGGTGGATCTTGAGTCCGTAGCGCCGCGAGTACAGCTTGCCGCAGTACAGGCACAGGTGACCGTCGCGCGAGCGCCCCCACTCGGTGGCGAGCGCCTCCAGCTCGGCCGGCCGTAGCGCCGGGCCGGGCGGGTGCCGGGCCGAGACGGGCGGGGGCCGGGCCGCCCGTAGGCGCGCCCCCGCCTCGCGCCAGAAGCGCTGCGGCTCGTAGGGCGCGCAGCGCAGGAACAGGTGTACCTTGAGCGGGTTTGGCTCGTGGAAGCTGGCGCCGCACTCGTGACACGCGTAGTCGCGGCGGCCGCGGATGTGGCGGAGCGTCAGGAACGGCATGTCGAGGGCCGCCAGCGCGTCCTCGGCGAACCACAAGAGCAGCTCTTGGTGCGGCGCCAGCGCTGCTACCGCGCGTAGCACGAGGGCGGCGCCGGCGCAGCCCGGCTGCAGCAGCGCCAGCTCGGCGCCGCGCTCGGGCAGGCTGGGCGCGAGGCGGGCGCCGAGACACAGGCGAGCGGGGCCGGCGCCGCCCGCTGCCACCAAGCTCCCGTCACCGTCCTGCTCCACGTACACCTGTGCATAGCAGATATTAATATGTAATAAAACTAATTTTAAACAGGGTGACCCATCCCTCAGAAAGTAGTTCATTTAAAAAAATGTCGGGGTAACAATTGTCTATCAATTAGTAGCAACTCTCTATTTAATAAAAAATATAAATCACTATTATAACAATAATAAAATAAAAAATAGTGTGACTCGATGGGAATATAAAATGTTTACTTTTCCCAACGAGTGTGACTAGATGCTTGTGCGTTCGTCCAGCAAAAAGTACTCGCCTTTCAAGAATTGAATGCTACAGATAAATAGTGCCTTATCTCGTGTAAATGTGCATGATATTTGCAATTCGTGCGTGCAACGGCTTTAGAGTGATTTAAAAAAAATTGATTTTGCTGCACGAACGTTCGCCCAGCAGAATTTTTTTTAATTGATGCATCTAGCTGGAAATGAAATATGCAGAAAGGTAGCTTATTATTTCAGTAAAAATGTGCGGTGAAAGCCAAATTAGTGCGCATTAAGATTTCAGAGATATTTCATTTTCTGCTGGGCGAACGTTTTGGCGATTGCTATATATCGGAAACGGTTGGCCGTACAGACATGATTACTTTTTTATGCGGATACAGTACATTAGTGCTTATTTGTGCCCAAATGTTTACTAATATGACTAGCATGGTTCAGGAGTTATTACACTTTATCCTAGAAACACGAAAACATCTCTGGCTCTGGAATTATGAAGACCACGGACTTCGCGTTAGTGCTGTCTGGTACCTGTTATATATGCACACGATCCTGTCAAGTTTCGCCGGCCTACTGCTTATCATTAGCGAGTTTTTAACATTTTATTGCTTTTTTTTGAGGTTATCTTGAAGTAAATTATTTCGAGTTCGGAAACAGTATTTTTCTGTGAGCTGGCTTATTACATTCTTCAACAATAATAAGTGATCTATTTTAAAAATGCGTATGCAAAAAATAAGCTATGTACACCCGTTAATTTAGATGATAATGATAAAAATCCATTCGAAATCTTTTTTGTAGATTAACCGACTCAATTCGAATGAACATTAAAAAGCGGCCGCACGATACTTCAAGCTATCCTTCCTCACTTGACGGTGTTGTAATGAAATGTATAATACAGATGCGTACAGAATTGTTATGTCGGAAAACATTTTATAATAGGCACATGAAATAAAATGTGTATTCTTTTATTTCTAATAATAGTAGGTACGGATAACGACACATTGGTCTTGTGTGAATATAATGAATTAGTGATTTTGCACCAAAAATGTATAGGCACCTACATAGTTTGATGAGCCGTTGTCAGTAGGTACATTTGTTGTTTGAATTTTGTATAGGTAGTAGGTAAATAAAGTAATTTACTTATAAAAAATTAATAAAACAATGTTGTTAATTTTTATATTGATTTATTGTTTTTACGCAATTAACAATGAACATGCAGTGCGACATAAAATAGTAGAAAATAAATGAGGGTGTCACTATCAATGTTCGATCAATCAAAATATGATTCAATGTTGATACCTACTTGTACATATTTGTATTTTTTTAAATAATTCGTGAATAATTTAATCACAACAACTATCTTCCAACCTACAAATTCCCCCACATGACAAGATAGTAAAATAAATCCCCGGACTTCGAAATTTTTAAGAAAAAAAATATTTTTTCAAGGTGGGTAAACCTTTTTTGAAGAATTTTAGTTGAATCAATTTTTGGTGAAACGTATTAAATTAAAAAGGCAATATTTTGTAAAAATCAACATTTATTAAACAGAAAATTAAATTATAATTAGCAAAATCACTAATTCATTATATTCACACAAGACCAATGTGTCGTTATCTGTACCTACTATTATTAGAAATAAAAGAATACACATTTTATTTCATGTCCCTATTATAAAATATTTTCCGACATAACAATTCTGTACGCATCTGTACTAATTAAATTTCATTACAACACCGTCAAGTCAGGAAGGATAGCTTGAAGTATCGTGCGGCCGCTTTTTTATGTTCATTCGAATTGAGTCGGTTAATCTACAAAAAAGATTTCGAATGGATTTTTATCATTATCATCTAAATTAACGGGTGTACATAGCTTATTTTTTGCATACGCATTCTTAAAATAGATCACTTATTATTGTTGAAGAATGTAATAAGCCAGCTCACAGAAAAATACTGTTTCCGAACTCAAAGTAATTTACTTCAAGATAACCTCAAAAAAAAAGCAATAAAATGTTAAAAACTCGCTAATGATAAGCAGTAGGCCGGCGAAACTTGACAGGATCGTGTGCATATATAACAGGTACCAGACAGCACTAACGCGAAGTCCGTGGTCTTCATAATTCCAGAGCCAGAGATGTTTTCGTGTTTCTAGGATAAAGTGTAATAACTCCTGAACCATGCTAGTCATATTAGTAAACATTTGGGCACAAATAAGCACTAATGTACTGTATCCGCATAAAAAAGTAATCATGTCTGTACGGCCAACCGTTTCCGATATATAGCAATCGCCAAAACGTTCGCCCAGCAGAAAATAAAATATCTCTGAAATCTTAATGCGCACTAATTTGGCTTTCACCGCACATTTTTACTGGAATAATAAGCTACCTTCCTGCATATTTCATTTCCAGCTAGACGCATCAATTAAAAAAAATTCTGCTGGGCGAACGTTCGTGCAGCAGAATCAATTTTTCTTAAATCACTCTGAAGCCGTTGCACGCACGAATTGCAAATTTCATGCACATTTACACGAGATAAGGCACTATTTATCTGTAGCATTCAATTCTTGAAAGGCGAGTACTTTTTGCTGGACGAACGCACACACTAGATGCAACTTTTTTTCCCCATCCAGTAACACCCAATATTTGGCATTTTTACTAGTAGTTGGGACAAAAAAAATCTCAAGCAGTTGCATCGAGGAACAGAGTGACGTGATGGTACAGGTTTGGGTGTGACTGGAGGACTAGTAATATGTTGAAGGGTTTTTAGAATATTGTTACTGATGTCCAACCCACCCATCCGACTGTATTATTATGTGAATGTATTATTAATTTCTAATTAATATTCGTTTTCTTTGTATCCCTCAAATATAATAGTACTGTCGTCAGCAAAGAGTATTATTTTGTGTTTAATAGCATTCGGCATATCGTTTATATAAACTAGAAATAACAGAGGCCCAAGCACTGATCCTTGTGGCACACCGTATCTGTTTTTCCTATGCATAGATGTCTGTATTTTTTCCGATTTTGATCGTACATCTATATTACTAATTTGCGTTACTTGCTCTCTATCATCAAGGTATGACTTTATGAGATTATAAACATTACCCCAGTTTAATTACGTTTAAGAAAACTGAAAAAGGATAAGCGCCTACATTAATATTCAATTTAGCTAAATGAAACTTTGCTATAATATTTGGATCAGGCATAGTTTCATATTATAAATTGAAATATAAAAATGTTGTTATTCGGCGCCTGCAATTAATTCAATACTTTATGTTCTATTAAATATCTCTCATGAACATTTTTTTTATACTACTTTCGTGCTAAAATCATTCACAGAAGCGCTAATTTGCATTATGGTTTGCTGGAGAGGATGCTCCGCAGCAGTCCCAATTTCAAGTTAATGTGTTCTTAAACTACAGAAGTACTATTTATTGTAAGGTAGTACTGATTATGCACCCATTATGTACAATTGTTTTCACCGAGACAAAATTCCAAAATCGTCAACTGTCCTGCCCCGGAGCATGAAACCCTTTAGGCTTGCCCCCGGGGTGGTGATTGGCACTAATTACAGTGGCGTTTACTACCCCGGTGGTCAATGGCACTTAATTAGTTTCATCTGCCCCCTTCACAGTTATAGTACGGGGGTTAATTTATTAGGATTAACAGTAGATACAAATGTAAATTGGAAACAAAACATACAAAATATAAAAACAAAACTATCAAAGTTCTCTTACGCTCTACGGGAGATAAAGAAAACCACAAATTTCCAAACGGCTCTTACTACCTACTGTTGCGGCGTGACGTTATCGGAGGTGGGTTTTTTGTTGGGTTTGATGAAATGAGAATCTGCAGTCTTCCTTGATGCCGTTTATTGTGACACGATACATTGACGTAGACAGGTAAGTACAACGGTGACGTGTATTACGGTCGGTGGTGCGACAGAGATTAAAGACGCGCGGCGCGGTCCCTACGCAGTGGTACGTATCTATGTATATACCTAACTAAGCTACTTACTACACTTTTTACATTTCAAAAAAAAATTATACGTATTTTAGTTAATATAGAGGACACAGATAGTTGCAAGCCATACTTTAAGCAGCACAAGTCTTTTTTTTTTTTTTTTAAAAAGACAACGCCCGCACTAGGGAACGAGCCCTGTGTCGCGGGGAGCTTTACAAACATGAAACTAACGGACACAAAGTACACCCAGACTAGAAACAAATATCTATGAATCACACAAATATTTGTCTCGTGTGGGAATCGAACCCACGTCACCCAGCACGGCGATGTAGTGGCGAGGCGACCACCTTAACCACAGCGCCACGGTGACAGTTTTTATGTACTTGCCATATGTTAGAATAATATGGATATTCCCCGAATCCCGGGATTTGCTTTATAAGTAGAAAAAATAATAAAAAGCTAATACATATAAATCGACAGTTCATCAACTAATGGCGCGTTTTCGACCGGAGGCACCGGTAGACCTGAATTGATCCTGTGACCGCGCGCTCTCTGCCCTCTACATCGAAAACGGTTCACCGTATCAAAAAATTTTGTGAACAAAATTTGTAGAGAATTTTGTATTCTACAATATTGATAAAAATACAAATAGCAAAAAACCCATGGGAAATGAGATATTTACAAAAAAGCGATTTTTGTGAACTTTGACCTTGAAATTTAATAGTTGCGCACACCCTACCATATGTAGGTTTTGAGATAACTTTTAGGGTGTCAATATACAAGTATTTACAGACTTACAGCTGGGTATCTCGAATTCCGAGATTCTTACCTAATTTAAGCTTAAATGATTGGACTAAAAGGAGGCAGATGAAACTAATTAAGTGCCATTGACCACCGGGGTGGTAAACGCCACCGTAGTTAGTGCCAATCACCACCCCGGGGGCAAGCCTAAAGGGAGCAAATGGGAATAAAGGGAAGAGAATAGTTTGGAACAATGTAGCTTGAATTGATTAGTATTTTATCAGCAAGATTGTTACCTAGGATGATAGATGATTTTGATGATGATAGATGATTAGTAGGTATATATATAAATTTGCACACCTTTTAGGTAAGATAAGGTTTAAAGTAACTAAGTTTATTGTACCCTTATGACCATCTACATTTTTGTAAACCCTTATCTATGCCGAATAAAGATATCTGTATTTGTATGATACAGTACTCACATATTGTTCATCGGAGTCGGTCCTGTGCAGTTCGTGGAGCAAGTCGTCGACACTGAAGAGCGCGGAGAGCGCCCCCCGCGCCACGCCGCGGCGGCACAACACTTGCGACATGACTCCTGCGCACTTGTCATGTGACTGTACCCACAGCGCGGCTGTTCTACTTATATAGATACAGCCGCACGACCCCTACTCGGAGGGCGGAGGGCAGTCCGTCGCGCCGCCATCCCTCAATCGCTTCGTGATTACACTATTGTTAATAGGTAATCACGAAGTTATTTATTAATGACAAAGCATGTAAGGTCTAACGTTTCTGAGACTAATAGATGTGGTAGACATGGCGCGCGTGTTCTAGGTGTATGAGTAGACACCACATACATTACTTACGCACTCGTATACCTACCATCCCTAGAAGTACCTTGTATTTGTAATTTATGGCAAATTTTGAACATGTCCTTACATAGGTACATATTATTTATTTTTTATTATTCAAAGTCTTGTCCTCATTTTAGCTCTGGTTGGATATGAACACTTAATACATAATGGGTGTAGGAAGGTGGAGATAGGAAAATGAGACATTCATGTATCAACTATTTTTATTCTAAAACTTCAAAGTAAGTAACTAGTCATTTTCAATATATGTTTTTTACAGCGACTAAACAAAACAAAATATCCTAAAAATATGTAACAATGTACAAAACAACAACGTTTCGTTTAGTAGATCTATCTACAGATGTAAGTTCAGAGTCAGCGGGTCGCGAGCAAACGCGCTACGGCGCGGCCTCAGCGTAGCGCTGCGCCGTAGACACTCGCGCGTAGCTGTAGCTGCTACGTCGCCGTCGGCGGACTTGCAATAATATTATAGCTATACTATCATTACTTTACTTAATATTGTACCTAATTACTTACTAATTCGGTCATTTTGATTATGTACGTGTCACTTCAGTTAATACATTTACAGATACACACCCACAAACCAGCTTTTACACAATTTTTAATAGTTTCCAAATCATTTTTCAAAGTCAAAAGTCAAATCCTTTTATTTCATTTTGATCACATGATACTTATGAACGTCATACAAAGCGAAAAAAAAAGTGTCAGCAAATTTGCCTACGGCCAGTTCACGGATAAGGTTGAGCTCTGAGAAGAAGTTGGCAAGAAACTCAGGCCACTCTTTTCAATCGCCATAGTTGTTACAATTTCAATTGGTTAGTTTGAAATATCACAGAAAGGTACAGAAAGTCTCGCAAATTTCTTCTGACCTCAATTAGATATTTTTTTATACCTATACATTTTTATTTTTTAAATATTCTATGTGTATGATACGAATTCAAGTTATGTGATAATTATTGTAAATGATAATTTGTTGAACGTCTTGATGATGAGCAAACCGAGAGCGAGTTTTGTATGATATACCTATGTAGATGTAAATAGGAGTGATGTTTCATTATTTTGTATCTACTTCTAGATTTCTATCTACTTGTTAATACATGTTGGTACTTTTATTTTTCTATGAAAGTCAACTAGGCTATTTTAAATTCCGCTCATTATAACATTAATAGAAAAAATGCGGATTCCAATAACAAATCCTCGTTTGTCAAATCGATGATTTACAAGTACCTACCTAGGTATGTATACGGAATATGTTAGTACTTGATTATGTGACGAGTGTATGTCCTAAAAAGGGAACTTTAAGCTCTCCTCGCACAGCAAGCGGGACCGGACGACAGGACATGATAGTTGTTGATTATAATGGCCTAGTAATTATGGGACGTGTCCTGGTACATTTGAGAACATTACAAGTCTACAAAGGAACGTCGCCGAACAACGGAGGCGCACGTACATAATACAGATTACCTTTATACATTTAATATAACCAACACGCAGTTTGAAGCGCATTTGTCTAGTGCTCGTTAATTTGGGTCATGCAAACTATGTATATAATACGTATATTGATTGGCGTCACTGAACAAGACGGCGCCCGCGGCGCGGCGACACCCGCTCGGCGGCTGCTCGCCGCTGGTATCGCTGGTCGCTGGTCGCTGGCGGCTGCTCGCCGCTGGTATCGCTGGTCGCTCTTCATTTCTCCTCATTAGTCAACTGAAAATGTCAACATTACTAGTTGTAATTTATGTCTGAATGTTTCATACTAAGTACAACTTCCGCAATTCACCCCATAGTCCATAGATACAACCGAGACGGCTGCGTATAATATCATTTACCTAATATTATTATAAATTGAGCAATAAGTTAAAATTGTCACTTAAGTAAGTGAATATTGCATCGGATGCATTATATTAAGTTACTGTGCAAATTAAATAATATCTTGTAATTTAATTAGTGAATCGTGTATTTAGTGAATGAATGTCACTAACTTTTCTGAATGAATGATGATGAATATTCTGTTTAATAAACATAGTATTCGCAAATATATATTGAGATGCAACCGTTAGAATACCTATTTCTTTAAAACGTTCTCTCAGGGAAATTCGTGGGCCTAAATTATAAATAGAGCGTATAGCTCGTTTTTGAAGTATGAATATCGTTTCAATATCAGCAGCCTTACCCTATAGCAAAATGCCATAGGACATGACGCTGTGAAAATAACTAAAGTATTCTAGTCTCGCGGTTTACGCATCAGTAAGTAGTCGCACTTTTCTGACTGCGAAAGCCGCAGAGCTAAGTTTACCTGCGAGACACTTTATTTGGGCTCCCCATTGAAGATTTTTATCTAAAGTTAAACCCAGTCTACTATTGAAATTGTTTCATTATTTAATTATATTATATTATATTATATTATATTATATTATATTATATTATATTATATTATATTATATTATATTATATTATATTATATTATATTATATTATATTATATTATATTATATTATATTATATTATATTATATTATATTATATTATATTATATTATATTATATTATATTATATTATATTATATTATATTATATTATATTATATTATATTATATTATATTATATTATATTATATTATATTATATTATATTATATTATATTATATTATATTATATTATATTATATTATATTATATTATATTATATTATATATTATATTATATTATATTATATTATATTATATTATATTATATTATATTATATTATATTATATTATATTATATTATATTATATTATATTATATTATATTATATTATATTATATTATATAAACATTCGGCATTGCGAACTTTACACATTTAGTTTTCTTTGAATTCAACAGTAGATTATTTGCTGTAAACCAGTCCAAAACTTTTGCGAGAGAACCATTTACAACATCCAGATTATTTTGTTTGCTATCAATTTAAAAAATTAGAGATGTATCATCTGCAAATAGCACTATATCGCAAAAATCCTGTACAAAGAAAGGCAAATCATTTATGTACACTAGGAATAGAAAAGGACCGAGAATTGAGCCCTGGGGAACGCCCATTCTTACAGGTAATCCAGAAGATTTATTTCCATTTATTTCTACGTATTGAGTTCTATCACTTAGGTAAGTGGCTATGAGATCAAGTGCAGCATCCCTAATTCCATAGTGTTTAAGCTTTCGAAGGAGCGTATCGTGTTTAACACAAACAAAAGTTTTTGAAAGGTCGCAAAAGACACCAATAGCATCCATCGATTTTTCCCAAGCGTCATAAATATGTTTTATTAGTGTTACGCCTGCATCTATGGTAGAGCGACCCTTAGTGAAACCATATTGCTCGGTATGTAATAATTTATGCAAATTAAAATGGCTTTCGAGTTGCTGCAGTATAATTTTCTCAAAAATTTTACTAATAGTAGGCAATTTGGACATAGGTCTAAAGTTACTAGGGTCGTTTTTAGATCCATTCATCATTTCAGCCTATTGCAGTCCACTGCTTGAAGGAACTATTGATTCATGCCAATAAATCTCTCACAACGTAAAGCAAAACACTGAAATCTCGAAATATTATAGGAGCATGAGTGTAGGGGGAATGTCACTCACTAAGATCTTATTGATAATAATGACACAATATCGACAAAATATTGCTTATTAGGTAGGTACTTCACAGATCGCAGTCCATTTTGTTCTAGTAATAACATCTGACGAACGGCTACTAACTTTATTATAATTAAGTTGTTATTAAAATGATTTTATGTAGAAATTTGGTAAATCGCAAGTGCACAAAGTTCCTTTAATAAACATCGTGCACTCTCTGATTGTTTGCACAAACGATATTTATTAATATATAAGGGATTAGTTGGAGTGGCACACGTGGAGCCGGCTACACGCTACACACTACCGCCCGTAGTCACTACACGCTTACCGCACTGTATTGATACTTTTTAAATATTCTTATAACTGTTATTATAGTGTTACTCATTTGTGTATCTACCCTAATTCAGTGTTTGTTATAGAGAGCTAATCCTCCAGTAATAGAGTAAAAAGTTGGAAAAAGTAAAACATTCTCTATACCCAAACACAATCACAAACTTGAATGTTGTGGAACAATATACAAAACAGAATGATCAAAAATGTATAAATTGACTACATAGGTACTATGGTTTATTAGATTGACGACGCACAGCTCACAGCAGTCACGGTGAGCCCGTAATACCTCACATTGAGGGCTCTATCGGTCGAGAGCTTTAAATTGTTACATTTAATCGCTTTTCCTTATTATTGTATTGTACTTACTCACTTCATATTGTATAGAGATCGCATAAAAAATGTTAAAATTTTTGCACCAGGGGCTAGTGCAGCTGCATAAACAAGACGACTGACAGAGTAAATGCTATAATTTGTATAATGTAAGTAGTGTTTAGGGTTCATTATTGTATGTGTCGCGCCCGCTGGTGTTCGCTTCACAATTAGCGGCTCCGTTCCGCTTGTAATTGTTATCTAAAAGTTACTGGATGGGCGAGTAGTGTGCACACATTACATTGCAATAATATTTACTCCCTTACTCTCGCTAAACTGCCCTTCGAAGTTCGAACCCGATGAAAGGTAACTCGATATTTTAAGTGCGTATCTACGGGCTCGTTAAAGCACACCTTGACACGTACTTACTTATACCTTCGGCTAAACAATATTAGTTTATCTGTTATGTTCTTTACACAACAAAAATAAACTAATTTATTTTTCCGTAGGAGTAGCGCACGTGCTGTTAGAGATTAGGTACGTATCCATATATAAAAGTGCACGCGTAGTGTTGCGATAGTATCTGTGTAGTTAATATGAGAGAGATTGTGGTGTTCGGTGATTTAGTGAACAATAAACAGAGCGGCGCGTTATCGCAACTGATTTGATTACGATCAGATCTGCACGTGTTCAGCTGTTCACCGCTCAGTACTTCGTGCACTATGTATGTATGTGTGTGTACACTACACTTGTCGTTACTTCACTTGTAAAGTTGTAACCAACTAATAGTTGTGGGGCAGCGGCGGCGGCGCGTGCCACGTGGCGCGCACAATATGTTGCCTCTGCGTCATAAATTGAATCCTGGACCGAGCGACTCACCACTTACTACTACTGGCCGTATACTTACGTAGGTACAGACTATTGAGTTATATAGGTACTCATTGTATTACTTAATGCACACTGAACCTTGTCAGGCGACAGTTCTTGTACCTTTGAGAGAAAGTTCTAACTAAACCGATTAGTGAGCCTGGGATTATGATAGGGGATGTCGAGACCTGTCAGGAAGGTATTGAAGTGGAGGTATGACGTCATGTCAAGCGAGATCTGTGTCAGTGTGACAGTGGAGTGTGGCACGTGCGCCGCAAGTGTTGCTTGTGACCGAACATTACGACTAATACTCTTAACTAACGCATACAACGCGCCCAGCATCAAAACGTTATTATAATGTCATCACACCGTATCAATCTTAATTGTTCGCGACCGCGAATACAAACGCATTATTTACATCCCCTTCAGTGTTCAGCGCTGCGGGGTGGCCGGCGCGGCGGCACTACTACATTCGACTCTATCTATATAAGAAAAAGTTGAGTTTACTTTAAAGTTGCAGTTTAGATCGGCGTCAGTGCAGTTTGGGTTCTGTGCCCGTGGGCTTAGAGTCGGTAGTGCGGCAAGCGGAGCATTGATAGCGGTGACATGGCGATGTAATGACACCGGACCGTGCCTAATGCGGCACCGAGCACGTGCGAGTGGCGCGAATCGCACCGCAGCGAACAGGTTGTGTTGTGTACCAAGTATACTCATTTTTGAAATTTCAAAAAGGAACAATATAATAATATCTCTTAATGTGTACCTATAAAATTAAAAAGAATATGAAACTGCTGTCAGTCGAATCTTCAAAAAACTGGCCAAGTGCGTGTCGGGCCACGCACAGTGTAGGGTTCCGTAGTACAAAGTTCGTTTGTGACTTCTATCGGTACTCGAATGAAAACGTTACCAAGAATAAAATAGGCTATTTGACAGTTTTCGGGAAAGTATTTTAAAATGTAGAAATGTTTATTTTATTCCCTTACCAACGATTTTTTTTTGAAAAAGCATCATAATGGAGAAAAAAATATTTTTATTTTAAATAACAAATGTCACGCCATAAACAGTCTGGAATCCGCCATTTTGTGCTCTTACGTCATATTGATATAAAGAAACATTACGCTCTGAGCTTATTGTGAAAGATTTATAAATTATTTAGTTTTTTTATTAGAATAGTGAAAATGACTACGTATAGGACGTGTGCCGTGCCGATGTGTAGAACAACTATTAAACAACTATTAAAAATTTTGAGAAATTGTTTATACACGTTCTTAAATGTCCAAAAAAGGAGTCGTTACAGTTAGCGCGTCGAGACCCAAAATTTACATCAGATAAATCTGCAGTTTTCTTTTGTGAAGACCACTTTGATGTAAGTATGTCAAAATATCTCATCACATTATAATATCCTACGATGTTCCATAAATAAATAAAACCTAACCTAACATTTTGTACTTGCATAAACATCATTGACTTAAAAATAAGAATAATGAGTATAACTGTGTCACTTTACAGTTGTCTAAATTAGATAGTAGATTTGCACTATCTGCTTTTGAAAATCCTGGCTCCATTGTTATAAATATTGTTTTTTATTTTAAAAGAAAATGCTCAGCTGTTTAGCAGAATAATATGACGTAGGCACATGGCCGCCGGCGTTTCGTGTCTTATAATCAACAGATTAAAAATCGCAAACTTATTTTGTAAAATAAAAATATTTATAATTCATATTAATGCAAAAAAAAATTGTGTAATTATTGTTTACTTGTAAGCTATTATATCCAACATATATCATATTTTATTTTAACTACTGTCAAATAGGCTATTAATACAAATTGAATTACCGTTTCTTTGGCAACTGCAGCGCGGGCAGCCGCGGCGGTGTCTCGTGCGATTTGATGTATGTTTAAGGGCTTAGCGTTGTGGTATTTATCGTTATATTGCACTTGTGTTCATAAGTTTTGAGACGATTCTTGACAACCAATAAAAGAAGTTGCACTGGTTCGTTAAAACCTTTTTAAATTTAAATTAGGACGTTATCAATTAGAAAAAAAATGTTATTTTCCATTCTTTTTTGAAATGGCACGAACGAATGGGTTGCGTTCAACAATGATAACTCTACATAAAGCTGGAAAAAAACTATGGAGATTTTTAGTTAAATAAAATTCTTGGAGATAGTCGTAATTGTGGTGTGTAACCTTTTGTGCTTTGTGTTTAGCTGGGAGATGTGTAGCTAACACATCTCCCAGCTAAAGTTAAAGTGTCGCGGGGTGATACATACGAAGGTGCAACGGAGTTGCATTTTGCCAACAAGGTGAAGGCACACAGTTACCAGACTGACAACTTGGTGGGTGTTGTGATACCACTATCAAAAACCCTTTTAAAAATATTTTTTTAACAGGATTCCACTTCGTCACACTAGGCGAAGACAACACAGGAGTGGCTAAAGGACAATTCACCAGGTTTCATCAGTGCGGAAGAATTATCAAGTCCAGACTTCCAGACTTAAACCCGCTGGATTGTGTATTGAATTAGAGCTGAGAGCCTGTCGCAAATCTCACCGAAATGTGGAGTTAAGTGAGCCCTGTGTAGGGAGGCCATATTGAATAATTTTTATTTGTTGTTTGTGTAGTTAGGTATGTACGTATATACTGACACTCCTCGCCCTCGCCGATCTCGGAGGGCAGCGTGACGGAGTCCTCGGAGGGCTCTCGCTCGGCCTCGCGCTCGCCCGCGGCGCGGTACAGCTCCGCGCGCGCCTCCACCACGTCGCGCACGATCTCTGCAACACGCGCTCGTCACTCTCCGGTACAAGTCCGCGACTCGCGTCAAACCGGACCGGTACTCGTACGTACCTATAATGATGTCGCGACTCGTGATGATGAATTCGATCTCCTGAGAAACTTCTTCAATTAACCACGGCATGAATTCCTCGTCGACACCTGCGCAAATATCAAAATTAATTAAATATGATATTTTCCGGCCACAGCGTGTTCGTATAAGCGAATGCTGTGCGACCGACCCCTCTCGATCCTCTCTATGAGGTAGCCCTGGTCGCGCAGGCCGGCCAGCACGGAGGGCAGCAGCTCGGCCACGTAGCCCTGCACCAGCACGGCGGCGGCGGCTCGCTCGCGCGCCTCGATGGCGGCCACCTGCGCCTGGCGCGCCTCGGCCACGCGCCGCTCCTTCTCGCGGTGCAGGCGCACGTCCTGCGCCGCGAGCCGCTGGCGCTCCGCCAGGTCCGCGTCGCGCAGCTCGCGGTAGCGGCGCTGCTGCTCGCGCAGCGTGGCCAGCTCCTCCTCCTGCGCCACCTCCGCCAGCGCCTGCTCCGTCGTCTTGCCCACCAGCACCTCCAGGATGGGCTGCACCTCCAGGTCGAAGTCGAACAACTGCAACCGCACACGACACTCGTTACGACACGCATGAGACGAACGACACACAGTACGGGTCGTGCGACTTACGTCTCCGGGATAGATCTGCGTGAAGGCGTCGGAGCCGGTCTTGGCGGGCACGTAGACGGGCGTGGCGGGCCGGTCCACGAACAGGTCCGTCTGCACGCCCACGTCCATCTCTACGCCCTTGTCGTGCAGCTGTCGATCACATACAATATTATGTCTACGAACTCAAAAGCACTCTAAGTATCGGCAGGTTTACACGTCGACGTCTTCAGCTCACGTATAGTCTAGTAAATAAGTGCTCGAAATGGTACTGTGGAGGGAAATGTCGAAAGCAGAAACTTTGATTTAGGAACTTTGTTTGGACTGGTTAGGAGATAAACATGTATACTAAAAGTCCTTACCCCCCCGAGGTGAGCCCGAGGGGAGGGAGCACAAAGAAGGTCCCGTTTTTGGGTTTTTTTGCTTACATCTCGAAAACAATGCGTCGTACGAAATTTTATTGTAGTATACAATGAAAGCTGATAAAATTCTCTACACCTTTGGCTGAACACTTTTTACCCAACTACGGTGAAGCCAAAAGGAAGGGTAAGGTTAGAATCTGAGGTTTAAATTCCGTTATATAATATTATGAAAAAAATATATATAGTCTATGTCACTTGAGCTATTATTACGAATCTATTGACACCACATTCATTAAAATCGGTTCATTAGTTTAGGCGCTACGGTGAAACATAGAAACATACATACATAAAAATATGCATAAACTGTCAAAAATATTACCCTTCCTCTGGGCTTCGCCGTAGTTGGGTAAACAGTGTTAAGCCCAAGTTGTAGAGAATTTTATCAGCTTGCATTATGTAATACAATGAAATTTCGTAAGACGCAATGTTTTCGAGATATAAGCAGAAAACCAAAAATGGTACCTGTGCTAGAGAATTTAACACATTTTTGAAAATCGACCATTTTTCGAAGCTCATAGCTAGGCAACGATTGGAGTTAAATAAAAAGTGTTCAGCCAAAGTTGTAGAGAATTTTATCAGCTTTTATTGTGTAGTACAATAAAATTTCGTACGACGCATTGTTTTCGAGATGTAAGCAAAAAGCATAAAACGGGACCTTCTTTGTGCTCCTGTGTGTAAGGACTTTTAGTATGTTTATCTCCTAACCAAAGTTTCTGCTTTCGACATTTCCCTCCAAAATCATTCATTGAGTGGCCTAGTAGTAGGCTATGGGTCGTGTGCACCTTGCATAAGTTAAACCGACCATTAAATCATTTAAAGTAAATAAGTGGACAAAGGTTACCTCCTCGAGATAGTACTCGGTCTGTATGGGATGGTGGCGGCGGCCGGGCGCGGGCGGCGGCGTGCCGGGGCGCAGGCGCGCGGCGGCGCGGCGCGCGAGGGCGCGGCGGCGGCTGCGGGCGGCGCGCGCCGCCGAGCTCTCCACGCCGTCGCCCTGCACACAGCGCGCTCATTACGCTCACTCCTTACAGTAATCACGATGTCAACTACTTTCATTTGTACGGCGAAACGAGCCGCGGCGTAGGTAGAATTATTTGCAGCGTTAGGATAATGACGCCGGAAATTACCCTATTACCAAAATTACTTGTTCGTTTAAATAAGACGTATAAAGGCATCAATAACTAAGTGATGCCTTTATACGTCTTATTGACTAACTTGATGCCAACGTCTTCGTTTTGGTTCTTCTATACCAATGCAGAAGTGTGACAAGTCCTTTATGCGTGCTGCTACGCATAACCATAAATGTAGTCCTTGTTAGTAATTTTTGCACCCCAAAGTGACAGAAAAGTAGAGGTAGACCGATCGGTACATGATAGACGCGTAAAACCTACTTTGTTGAACAATACACGGATCAAGTCCAGGCAGACCAGTCGTAGTGGCTATACATGACCAGACAGACATTAAGTTTCGTTATGAGTATAAACGCGTGCTTGTTAATTTGTTAAAGGGTCTGGTTGAAGTTGTTGACGAATATATTATGTACCTAGGACAAACGGTCCAGTTAGTTAGGTCCAACTTCGAGAAAGAGGACTATCCCAATGTTTGAAGACAATAGTGTTCAACCAATATGTGTTGTGATGACGAGTAATGACTTCTGATACTAAGACGTGGCCGTTAACTATGGGGCTGATTAGAAAGCTCACTGTCGCTCAGCGAGCGATGGAAAGGTCGGATTTCCCTGCGTGTTCGAATCAGAAATGTGAAAATCTGCATGAGACCTAAGTTGTCGACATAGCTCACCGAATCGCATCGCTGAAGTGGCAGTGGACAGGCCACACAGCTCGCAGAACTGATGGCCGATGGGGCAAATAAGTTTTAGAATGGCGAGGCCAAACACGTATCAAAACATGTTTTAATTTTACGAAGCGGAAATCTATTGGGGGCTATTCTGATATTAGCGTATTTCAAATTTAAACTACTCAGTAATGCACTTTCCAGCGAAGACTTACCTAATATTACCTTATTTAATGTTGTAGACCGCCACGTAACATTTGTGGTAACTATATACCGCGCTCACACGAGGAACTACATTATGGTACTGCACTTTCGCACAAGTACCTATTCAAATAATTATATGACAGAAATAGCAACATGGAAACATGTACTAATTAGTTTTATGTTAATTTTAAATTGCACAGTTTTGTTAAGAATTATTTCGGTATGTCTGAATGTCGTGACTCTAAACGAATGTGTCGGTTAAGTACTAACATGTTAGTTAAGCACTAAATAAATAGAATTCCTTCATGTTGATGACTTCAGCAATTAATTATTATGAGCGAGGTAAACGACCGGAGTGACGTCACGCGTCTCTCATCGCGCGCCGACCTTCGTCACTTATACTTAGGTGCATGAGTCATCGGTGCTGGCGCCAGGTACTAGTCTACATGAAGTGACAGATGATACTCACGGCGGCGGCGGGGTGCGCGGCGAAGGTGCTGCCGCGCACGACGCGCTTGTCGTGCATGAGTCATCGGTGCTGGCGCCAGGTACTAGTCTACATGAAGTGACAGATGATACTCACGGCGGCGGCGGGGTGCGCGGCGAAGGTGCTGCCGCGCACGACGCGCTTGTCGTGCATGAGTCATCGGTGCTGGCGCCAGGTACTAGTCTACATGAAGTGACAGATGATACTCACGGCGGCGGCGGGGTGCGCGGCGAAGGTGCTGCCGCGCACGACGCGCTTGTCGTGCATGAGTCATCGGTGCTGGCGCCAGGTACTAGTCTACATGAAGTGACAGATGATACTCACGGCGGCGGCGGGGTGCGCGGCGAAGGTGCTGCCGCGCACGACGCGCTTGTCGTGCATGAGTCATCGGTGCTGGCGCCAGGTACTAGTCTACATGAAGTGACAGATGATACTCACGGCGGCGGCGGGGTGCGCGGCGAAGGTGCTGCCGCGCACGACGCGCTTGTCGTGCATGAGTCATCGGTGCTGGCGCCAGGTACTAGTCTACATGAAGTGACAGATGATACTCACGGCGGCGGCGGGGTGCGCGGCGAAGGTGCTGCCGCGCACGACGCGCTTGTCGTGCATGAGTCATCGGTGCTGGCGCCAGGTACTAGTCTACATGAAGTGACAGATGATACTCACGGCGGCGGCGGGGTGCGCGGCGAAGGTGCTGCCGCGCACGACGCGCTTGTCGTGCATGAGTCATCGGTGCTGGCGCCAGGTACTAGTCTACATGAAGTGACAGATGATACTCACGGCGGCGGCGGGGTGCGCGGCGAAGGTGCTGCCGCGCACGACGCGCTTGTCGTGCATGAGTCATCGGTGCTGGCGCCAGGTACTAGTCTACATGAAGTGACAGATGATACTCACGGCGGCGGCGGGGTGCGCGGCGAAGGTGCTGCCGCGCACGACGCGCTTGTCGTGCATGAGTCATCGGTGCTGGCGCCAGGTACTAGTCTACATGAAGTGACAGATGATACTCACGGCGGCGGCGGGGTGCGCGGCGAAGGTGCTGCCGCGCACGACGCGCTTGTCGTGCATGAGTCATCGGTGCTGGCGCCAGGTACTAGTCTACATGAAGTGACAGATGATACTCACGGCGGCGGCGGGGTGCGCGGCGAAGGTGCTGCCGCGCACGACGCGCTTGTCGTGCATGAGTCATCGGTGCTGGCGCCAGGTACTAGTCTACATGAAGTGACAGATGATACTCACGGCGGCGGCGGGGTGCGCGGCGAAGGTGCTGCCGCGCACGACGCGCTTGTCGTGCATGAGTCATCGGTGCTGGCGCCAGGTACTAGTCTACATGAAGTGACAGATGATACTCACGGCGGCGGCGGGGTGCGCGGCGAAGGTGCTGCCGCGCACGACGCGCTTGTCGTGCATGAGTCATCGGTGCTGGCGCCAGGTACTAGTCTACATGAAGTGACAGATGATACTCACGGCGGCGGCGGGGTGCGCGGCGAAGGTGCTGCCGCGCACGACGCGCTTGTCGTGCATGAGGTTGCCGGGGCCCGTCGTCGTGTTGCCGCTGCAACAGTACAACACTCGCATTCATACACAACAACACAGCTTGCTTAGTCAAGGGATACGCGAAAAATTCAAGTTTCGTACAAACTATTTCAAGTACTGGAGGAGTGGGGGGGGGGGGATAGGTTGATTATTATAGATACATCACATAGGCTGTATCCTAGTTACCTATGCACCTTAGTGGTAATTGCGTAATAACATTCTCCAACTTCTTAACTTCTAACTCTCTACTTACAATAAGTAAACAATGTGACGTCATATCATCATATTTTTCACTATAGAAGGGACAAGTGAGTATTACGTTTCAAAGACTAACCCATTTACAGTTTTTGAGAACTGTTTTTAGGGTCCCGTAGCCAATATGGTAAAAACAGAACCCTTGTAGTTTCGTCATGTCCGTCCATCCATCCGTCCGTCCGTCCATATGTCACAGGCATTTTACTCAATAAAAACTACTCGGTGTATATTGATGAAATTTGTAAAATAGGTGTCTTGTGTGGGCCGCTGCTAAGTTTGGTAGTTATATATTAAAAATAAATATTTTTAAGGAGGTATGGAGGGAGGGAGGATCCACACAATGTAACAGAAGCTGATTTTAGTTTTTCAGAAAATAGTTACGATTGGCACATACTTCGACAGAGCTTTTAAAAACACTTTTAGGTTTGTAAGATTTTTTTTGATATTTTAATATTTTCGGAAATAAACGCTCCGAAGGTAACATAAATTGTGTCTTTGTTCCAACCTAAAAATTTGAATAAAAAAATCACAAATATAACGCTTAATAAATACTTCCAACCAAAATTATTTTGAACATGATCGGATATACCGTTTTTGAGTTATTGCCGAAAAACCGCACTTCTCAACAAAAGGACGTAAGCGCTATGAAGATACGCTCTTTTGCTGCAACCCTACATTGAGCATGGTTCGTCATGCTCTTAACCGGCTTTTTTTAAATCGATTTGCATCAAATAGAAATACGATGTGAGATAAGATATAGAGAAGCGGAAGGCGAGCGGTGTTGGTGACCTCATGCAAGTGGGCCACTGCCGCCGCTCCCGTGTGGCTTCAGTGTGGCTCCAGTGTGGCTCCAGTGTGGCTCCAGTGTGGCTCCAGTGTGGCTCCAGTGTGCCTCAGCGCCCAGTGGCCGCCGACACGCGGCGACGCTTAGGACACACACGTTAGTGACATACACCCAGCTGTCCACACGCAACCGATAGAATCGAATCCATTCCATTCATTATTTGTTACAAATTAGGACAAGTGGTTAGCTTGACGTCGCGTGTCCTCAAATAATTACTTCGTTTGACTATCGCGCCCCTACAGCTCAATAACTGTACAATGCTAATAACCTGCCAAGATGTATGCCAGCACGATAATATAAAATGGTAGCAATGATATGTAGCGCATGACAATGACAAGCGTGTGTGACGTACAGCTGGTCGTGGCTCTCTAGCATCTGCGTCATGCCGACGACGCCCGCGACCAGTGCGCGCACGCCGCGGAACAGCTCCCCGGGATGTACGTGCCGCTCCCCGGGATGTACGCGCCGGTCCCCGGGATCTACGCGCCGCTCCCCGGGATGTACGCGCCGTAGCGCCTCCTCCGCGTCGCCATGGAACGATTCTCCGGGGTGTCTGCGCCGCGGCGCCTCCACCGCGTCACCGCCGGGCCCGCTGAGTACAGCGCGCTTGTTTCGCGGCGCCACCACTTTCGGTTTGCTCGAGTACGAGTACACGAGTTTCTCCTTGTCGTGGGTCGGGTACAGAGTGTCCAGTCCGAGGATGCGCGCCACATCCGGCGGTGGGAGTAAAAACTGACCACTCTTCACTGTGGTCACGAAGCGCGGCTTATCACCGTCGGTAGAAGATGGACCGTTGCGAGACCGACTTTTACGTTCAGGAGATTTATCCATTTTCGTAAAGACCTTTTTATTGTTCTCGGACGTCATTGGCTCGATGTTGTTGATGCGAGGATGCGATTGACTCAGCAGCCTGCCGGTCAGCGACTGTTGGCTGGAGCTCACGTTGGGGTTGGAGGCGGCGAGCGCGCCGTTCCGGGGCCGGTACCGCGTCGGCCGCCGGAGGTTCGCTTGAAGAATTTCCTTTTCTTTGAGCCGCCGAAGCTTGAAGTCCAAAGCCCGAGAGAACTTGGGGTCGAGGATAGTGTTGGGGCCGGGCGGCGTGGGCATGTCGGACACATCTCCGAGCTGCAGCGGCTTCACCACGTTCACGTTGCGAGGCAGCGACGTCGCGGGCTCCTCGTCCACCGCGAGCCGCTCCACGTTGTTGGCTGCGCGCTCATCATGGTTGATGACGGTGAAGGCGCTGGAGTGGTCGGCGGGCGGCGCGGGAGGCATGGCGCCCGTTACATGGCGCGGCGCGTGGCGGCGGCGGCGGTGCGGCGGCGCTGCGACCGCCTGTCTCCACGACTAACGATTACTGAGTGGCGAGTGGCGGCCGCTGGTCAGCGAGCGGCGCGTCGCGTGCCAGTAGGACGTAAGTGCCGCAGGTAGCTGCACGCTTGTGACGTTTCGTCGAGGTGCCCTCACAAATGCGGCATACATAATCGCGCAAGCGCCCACGTGGACCACACAATGAGGGTGTAAACAGTGGTCTGTTTTCAATGGCAGGCGGCGCGGCGGCGGCGGCGTCGACTCCACGTACTGAGCAACTTGACGCGTGGTACCTCGTCATTTGCACTCGGTGCACTCAGACCGTGTGTGACAGAACGTTATTTTGTGTATGGCATACTTTTTGTTAAGTATAAAGTTAATTCCATAAAAATCTTTTGATGTTGTACAATATTACTGTTGCATCCGGTTTTATATTTATCGCACAAATTCAGAGAAAGATGAAATCGCTACATAGCGCAGATTTTAAGCAGTCATATATGTATAAGTAGACATCAGTTTGGCTGTGTCTAGTAAGCCGATGCCACAATGGACAAGTTCACAAACGTTGGCTGAGTACTCGATGTATTTATAGTAACAGTTAATGTGTAGTAGTCGCACGTGTGGGGCGCCGCGGGAACTCGCACGTGCTCTACGAGTCACGTGACGCTCAGATCCATCGCTCGCAACTCGCAGCCGCATCACTAGTTTATAAAACAAATATGATACAGATTGTAATCAACCACTCGGGGTTTTATAAGCAATTAATAATATTATAATAACTACTTTGTTTACTACTCTTCTACACTTACTACACTCATCTTTTGATTACGTTAAAAAGGGTGGGGGTCATCTCATGTTTTAGTTATAAAGCAAGAGCTTCAGTTATTAGCTGGGCACGATGGCTCACTTCGGCCTGATTCTCAAACATAAGAACATTTATTTATATTACAAATAAAGACACATATCATCATCAGCAACCCATTAATGTCCCACTGTTGGGCTCGGGTCTCCTCTCCTCTATCTAGAGAGCTGAGAGCGTTTAGGCCATAATCCACACACGCTAGCCTAGTACGGGTCGGTTTCAGACATACCCTAGAATTGCTTGTAGGGTATGTGGCTTTCCTCGCGATGTTTCCTTCACCGTCAGCAGACGATGATGAGTCACGTGACTAGGGAATTTGGCCTACTACTTATACCGCGCTGGCTAGACGGATTGGTATATGGTTATGTTTTGAATTTTACTTTACTCGCAGTACCTATACCTAAGCTATAAATAATATATAATCGCACCTATAAAAAAACAAAATTAAAAATTTTGAAAAAACCCACGACGATAACATCTATACAAAATAAGAAACGTAACATATAAAAAGGTTTAAATAACTTCATTTTAAATCCCCGACGAAAAGATAATAAGTAGCGTAAAAACAATCCCAAGAAAATCCGTCGGGGGCTGCCATACCCTGACTTGAAATGAACGAAAGTATTGCAGTTTTATGTATTTGATACCTACATAATTATTAAAAATATTTAGTTTACAATATATATTTAATACTAGAAACAGTAATGATATGGGCTCCTACTTCTGGGTGGTTTGAAAAAAAAAAAAACCCTAACCTAACCAGTCCGATTCGGATTGCTCTGAATCGGGGGGTGTTAAGTTTAGCTATCGCACATTAATTGCCGTAGCCGGACTGCCTTCGGCGTTAGCGCAGATTTCCACCTATAATAGCTTGTATCTCGAAAGCGGTGCGTGGTATCGCAAAAATGATGAAAATTTGGTTACTCCCCGAGCACGGGATACCTATAAGTTAGAATAAATAAGGCAGGTAGGTGTTTATATAACGTCAGTCTGGAATAAACTCTCACTCTTACTCATTTTTTTTAGGCTTATCATTGTATACCTCAGTACTAATATTCAGTGATATAACAACACGAGATCGGTTTTCGGATTTTTTCCTTTTCTTGTGCAACTTGTTATTGCTTCTGGCCAAATTTCATGATTCTAGGTCAACGGTAAGTTCCCTATAGATTATGATCGTCAAGATAAATCGTCAAAAATGGAGCATAAACAGCTGTATCTTTTGATTGCGTTAACTTAGAATTCAGATTTTTATTTTACGCTGAGGGTTTGCAGACCCAAGTATATGATATTAATTTCAGCTTTATACCTCTATGCGTTCTTGAGAAAAATATTCTAGACAGACGGACAGACAGACATACAACGGAGTGATCCTATAAGGGTTCCGTTTTTTTCTTTTGAGGTACAGAACCCTAAAATTGCATAAACGGTCACCCATCTATGAACTGACCTTATCCGAAGTTGCTTAACCTCATGAGTGTAATCAATATCTCAGTACTACAATGCTACGTGTCTCTATACAGTAACAGGTCTAATTATTTTACAGATAACTGTAAATATAAGTTTGCTTAGTCTATTGCAGCGCCCCCTGGCGAAAAAATACAATATCGTGTATCCAAAAGTCATCCTCGATAAATCACACATACATTACAGAAAACCGTATTGAAATCGGTTTAATCGTTTTAAAGATAGGAGGGCACAAAGGTTTCAACGAAACCAACATAGGTTTGCCTAGTCTATTGCAGCGCCCCCTGGCGAAAAAATACAAAATCTTGAATCCAAAAACAATCCTCGATAAATCACAAATAAATTACAGAAAACCGTATCGAAATCAGTCTAATCGTTTTAAAGATAGGAGGGCACAAAGGATTCAACGAAATCAGTGTATTGTAGCGCCCCCTGGTGAGCTATTAACATAACACCTATCTAATAACCTGTCCCCAAGAGCCGCACACACTTTACAGAAAACCGCATCTAAATCGGTCAAACCGTTTCCGTGATATAAGGCATTATGTTGGAACACACAAACACACAAACACACAGCCTCTCACCCCAAACGCATATACCGTCTCCGTTCCGTCGTGGGTAATAAATAAAGATGCACGTTTAAAATTATAATCTATACTTATATTATAAAGCGGGAGAGTTTGTTTGGTTGTTTATTTGTTTGTTTTGTTCAACGGTAAAATCTCAGGAACTAGGGGTCCCATTTGAAAAATTGTTTTATTGTTGGATAGCCCATGTATCGAGGAAGGTTACAGGTTATACAGCATCACGCTACGGCCAATAGGAGCTGAGTAGTGACCAGAAGCCCCGTGCGACTTCTATAGTTGGACCGAGACGGCTGTACCGCGCCCTAGGTATGTGGCTGTTCCTAGGGCGCGGTACAGCGCTGTCGTCCGAACTATAGTGTAACTATAAGAGCACATAGACATCTTTGTTAAGGAAGCAAATTTAGTTGCACACAAAGTTAGCGAGAGCAAGGCGCTCATAACTTTATAGAGATCCATAAATAAATAAGGAAACGTGGTTAGTTTTATGTTAAATATTAAATAAATAAGTGGTAAGTTGCGTGTATTGAGCACAGTTAAGTAGTTGGAGGTCAAGCAGTTGCCCGGCGGCGGCGGCGTGCTGTTCCAGCTGCTTGACCTTCAGTCCACGTTCAGACCACGCTGCGACGGCAAGTGGCCACAGATGGCCACGCTCCGGATGTGCGTTATCGAACCATACACTTAATAATAGTCGTAGAGATTCGTAGCGCGCACGCTACGAGCTACGCGCTCGCTACGAAAACGATACTTTTATGGTAATAAATAAAAAAAACTGGTTAGAAGCATGTTGTACCACCTCTATGTGGGATTCTGCAGAAAAAGAGCTTTTTCTTCATAAATTCGCTCAGGAACCCCATATATTTGTTAGTAACAATGTTCTTAGCCTAGTGTTAGTAATGGTACAATAATTATTTACAAATTAATCAGGTCTCGCGTGTAGACCTATCCAGTGTGCCAACAGTGGCGAGTCCTATCTTGAGGCGCCCGCGGTCAGGACCGCGCTGGGGCCACCGAGCACCCGCGCCAACATTGACGCACTATAGTTTGCTGTTACAAATTCAAAAGTTATTTGTGTAAACTTTGAAGAAAATAAAAATTTTCATAAAGTCATGGTAAAAAAAGTGTAGTATTCAAATGTTTGAGCCCTATTTTCTTTACAAACATATATTACGTTAACTTAGGCAAGTTATTTAAAAAAATAGCCCATTTAATCAAAAAATTATAATGGTACGCAACTTGGTGCTTATCTCACAAGAAAAACTAGTAATAATTCGTTGTTAGCAGAAGGGGCATGTGTATAAAGAAGTTTCCCTGCATAATTCCTCTAAGTACAAACATTTTGGTTTTACCGTAGTGCAAGTGAGATAGATAGAACGAATGTAAAAGAGTGAGGTAGAACAAAAGATAGGAATAAAAGTGAGACAGATCAATATTATATATTTGGAAAAAGTGGAACGGCTAAGTAATGATTTTCTATTGTTGATAAATGTTTTTTTTTTATAAAAATATTCCCACACATTCACACAGTGCCATCTAGCAATTAAGCAATTATATTTCGCCGCCCCCACCGAATAATACCGTAATCGTAAAATCTAAATTTTACAGGAAAAATAAAATACGGTTTTTGGCTTCTAACTTTTTACTAGGTTTACATAGAAAAATCATTTATATACCAAAAGATAGGTTTTTTTTTCTTAGATATTGTGATATATTAAAAAAAAAGTATTATACTAGATTGAAGTTATAAGCAAAAATGTATATTACCAAAATCCATACATATTATAAAAGGCTTTGTCCTGACTGACTGACAGACAACGCACAGCCTAAACCGCTGGTCGTAGCGACTTGAAATTTGGAGGGTGTGTTTGTCTTAATGTCTAGAGGTGTACGAAGAAAGGGTTTTTTAAAATTTAACCCCTAAGGGGGTGAAAAGAGATAATAACGATATAGATTTGAAAATTTGTTTTGGGGTACTACTTTCAAAATAAAAAATACCCTCATCAATATTTTTAACAAGGGTGGCTTTGGAAGGGTGAATTTGGGGATGAAACGTTATATGAGAAGATCTTTGTTTTGAAGTTAACGTTTTGCAAATTAGTATTGGGATAGGAATTTAAAATGTTGTTTTTAATATTTTTGATAGGGATGGGTTCTGGGGGTGAAATATGATAATAAAAACATACCCTAAGGGATGAAATACATACATACGTACGCGGACAAGTCGCGGGCAAAAGCTAGCTATATTTATATCACTCCTAAGAAAAGTGTGTGTGGAAACTTTCCTTTGTGAAAATTACCATCTGTTTATGTATAGCTAGTATATAATATATAATGAAACAATACAATAATGTAATATCGATCGCACGATATTTAGCGAGAGCGCATGCATAGTGTGTTGTGTATCTACTACTATCTACATTTGTGAGTGTTCACTGACATTCTCATATAAATTATATAGTGATGCATGACTTTAAAGCTCTGCATGTTAGTTGGTCCTTTCTGTAATACAATAATACGATTCACTTTATACTAATACTCTAGTACAGTACGAGTAGCAGGTAGGTACTTCGAAAACGATCAATTTACAAGGTCATTAACGAAATAATTATAAGTTGCGAGTGATTCTTGGAACTCCACCGTCGATAAATGTACGCAATAAAAGAGGGAATTCTAAAAGGAACCTTTCTGTTAGTAAGTGCTAGTTGAGCGGAAGTTGAGGCGTCGGTCGCTAGGCGACGCGGCACACCACCGCCCCCCCCCCTGCCCCCCCCCGCCCCCCTAGCACCTGGCGTCAGCAGCGGTCAGCTCGCACACTCAAGGTTAAGGTCGTTGCTCCCGCGGCTAAAGTGTATGGCTATATTACTTTATATTTATACTCGTGACAGCCCTTATCTTCACCATGATTACATCTACTGAACTGCACTGAACCGTGTAACGTATAGTCGGAGACGTCGTGTCTTCGTCAGACTTCTTCTAAACACGAACAACATTTTTATTATAAACTAGCTGACCCGACGAAATTCATATCGCCATATTTTTATTCATGAATATTTTCGAAAATCCTTAAAAACGTGTTTTACTATTTATGACCGCCTCGGCTTCACACGTTATGGTCAATTCCCACGGTCTGTGATATCACGGACGGACGCCGACCAGCCCGCACAGATGGACAGTCGGAAGCGTGTCGTCCGTGGTAGCGCAGGTCTTTGCAGGCCACTATAGGCTACGGTAACCGCTTACCACCCCCATTGTGGTATCAAAAAGGCCTACACAAATTTACTTTCGTTATCGCCAACAGAAAAAAAAAATTATATTGTATCTGTAGGAAAAGCCAAATTGATTCACAATAACAAAACGAAAATTAGCAAACAAACCGGTTAAGAGCGTGTCGGACCATCAATGTACCTACCCTACATCTGTCTGTCTGTCTGTCCTGCTGTCAGGAATACTTATCTCAAGAATACGTTGAGGTATTGAGTTGAAATTAATATCAAATACTCGAGCCTGTAATCTCTTGGCACAATAAAAAAATCAGAGTTCTAAGTAAACGCAATCAAAAGATACAGCCGTTTATACTCCCTTTTTGTCATTTATATTGACGATCAAAAAAAGTCAACCTTATAGAGTACTTCCCATTGACCTAGAATCATGAAATTTGGCAAGAAGCACTATCAAGTTGAATAATAAAGGAAAATATCCGAAAACCGCACTCGTGTAGTTATATCACTGAATATTGGTATTATATTGGAAAGTGATAAGCCTAAAAAATTGGGTAAAAGTGAGTTTATTCTGGACTGACGTTACATTAAGATGGTGTACCTTTACGTGAATATTTATTCTAATTGATAGCTAACCCGTGACCTACTAATATACATTTCAATTAAAGAAAAAATTACGTACCTAATGGATTGTACGGAACCCGCAGTGCACGAGTCGACCTGTGTAGTGTAGGATCAATATAATTATGTAGATCACTAAGCTAACACATAATCACTTCATCTTCATATACCTACTTCTAACCTATCAAATACGTGAGATTACACGCGATGATGTATAAAGCAATTCGGAAATTAAAATTTGGTAGTTCAATAGAGCCTGATAGTATACCTCCATGGTTTATCAAGAAAGTTGAAAAATGCCTGATATACCCACTAAGTTATCTCTTTAACTTAGCATTGAAGACCGGACACTATCTTTCGCAGTGGAAACTGTCAAGAGTTCCCCTATACCTAAAAGCGCCAATAAAATATCCATAGAAGAATACCGCCCCATTGCCATACTGCCAACAATAGCAAAAATTTTCGAACATATTTTACATGCTGAAATATACAGACAAACTGAGCCATTCATGTGTAATGAACAACACGGTTTTCGTAAGGCAAGATCGTTTAATGCAAACCTCCTGACTATCGTCAACGTTATTTTAGCCCGACTAGATCCGAAGTCAGGTGAACGTGATGTACTTTGACTTTAAGAAAGCATTTGATAGGGTTAATAATGATATACTGCTGAAGAAGCTAAGTGTTCTTGGTCTCACCCCAAGCCTCCTTCAATTTGTTGCTGACTATCTTCGTGATCGTCAGCAATTTGTTCGACTAGGACACTATGACTTTCAACCCTATCACACGCGTTCTGGAGTCAGCCAGGGATCTATGCTTGGGCCGCTTCTTTTCATACTTATGTTAAATTTGACTGTTACCGTGGCGCAGTGGTTAAGGTGGTCGCCTCGCCACTCGCCACTACATCGCCGTGCTGGGTGACGTGGGTTCGATTCCCACACGAGACAAATATTTGTGTGATTCATAGATATTTGTTTCTAGTCTGGGTGTACTTTGTGTCCGTTAGTTTCATGTTTGTAAAGCTCCCCACGACACAGGGCTTGTTCCCTAGTGCGGGCGTTGTCTTTTTTAAAATAAAAGAAAACAAAAAAAAAAACAAAAAATATTTTCCCACTGTGATCAAATACGCCCGATGTCTTCTTTACGCTGATGACCTAAAATTATTTATGGAGTGAAGAAGATTGTTTACAACTTCAGCGAGACATCGACGCCGTATATAAATGGAGAATAGAAAATGGAATGGATTTCAACATCAGTAAATGTGTCCAGATGACTTTCGGTAAAATGAGATACCCAATCGACTTTAAATATAAGCTAGGTTGCAACAGTATATCAAAATCCACTTCAGCAAAAGATTTGGGTGTGACATTCTATATTAATATTATATTTGTTTTTTTTTGTACATTATGTTTGTTTTGTAAATTCTGCTCTGAATAAAAATGTTTTATTATGCTGTAAATAATAATTAAGAATAATATAAACATGGCGGAAATTAGGTGAGGCCTATGTTCAACAGTGGACGTAATTGGGCTGATATGATGATGATGATGATAGTTTAATTTAAATCCACCAACTAGTGGCAGATGTCAATGGGTAGGTACACGGGCAGTCTAACACATCAAACCTTGGTGTGAACGTGGGTTTACTTATACATTTTGCGTTATGTACATTCTGCGCCGAAGGGGACAGTTTTGTACATGATTGTACATTGATGGGGAGAGGCCGATTTTTTTTTTGTACTAAATTAGCTAATAATAAGTTAATATTAGCTAATTGATTGACACTTAAAGATTTGAACTGTCTCACAGAGAGCATCAAGTTTTAGGTTCTATATCCGGTATTGGTGTTCCGTATAAATGTTCTGCAGCAACTAATGAGCAGTAAATAGAAGATTATTGTCTATATTCTGTGTTATGTGTACCTACTGGTATGTTATTGTATCTACGGGCTGCTTAATCATCTCTTTAATTGTTTACAATGGTTATACTTCCCTTCAGGGTGGGGCACACTTGACTGACCATAACTTGGCCCAGCGAGGCGACAAGTGGCTTCCTTTGAGGTGACTGACCAGTTATTAAAATTGTATTCTCCGGTGGCAATCATACCAGATCAGACGTACTCCGTACGAGCATCGACTGATATCCAAGATATGACGGTTGTGCCCGTACTTACATGCTTGTTCCTTGTTGTATAGTAGCCCAGCATAGGGGCTGTCTCCGCCCGATGGAAAGCCAAAGAGCAGCCAGAGAAGCACTGGCAGCTGACCGGATACCGAAGTGCCATGCTAGGCGGTTGAAGGATCGCATGGTTCATAGGGCTACACTTACATAAATAATGATAAGTACAGCTCTGTGAGATATAACTATAATTATATACTTAATGCCAGTGAATATTCAATTATATGTAACCGCCGCCCAGGCCGTAACCTCCGCCCAGGCCATAACCGCCGCCTAGACCATATCCTCCACCCAGGCCGTAGCCTCCACCGAGGCCGTAACCTCCGCCGAGGCCGAGGCCGCCGATGCCGTAGCCTCTGCCGTAGCCGAGGCGGCCTAGCCCGAGTCCGAGCCCGAGGAAGGGGTACGCACTCGCCGCGCACCACATCAGCGCCAACATCACCAGCACCAAGCTCGTCTGACAACATACACACGTGTTTCATATATTTATGTGATTAATTAATTTATTATTCTAGTTGTACTAATCAAATCACTAAAAATAATTTTATTTTGTAATTAATTATATTAGTATATAAACGGTATTTCATAGTACACGTATAACAAAATTGTGAAATAAATTAAGTAATATGATTAATATAACTTACTTGTTTAAACATGATGAACGTTTTGGGAATATCTCTTGTAATCACTCGCGCGTTTATATATCTGAGTAGTTAATAGTTGAGACAATTAGCGCCGCGCCGGTGCGGTGGCGGTGTTTCAACTGTACTCATTAATATGTCATTAATGTGGACAAAACCCGCCGCAACCTTAACGTCATATAACAAGACGCTTGCATCGAATGAACCAAAAGTACATTAAACTCTCATTATCATAAACAGAGCAAGTGGAATGTTTACTAAGCAGTATTAATCGATCGACTACTAACTACTAGTACAGTACTAGGTACATGTCACTTGACCAACACTACATCTGCAGGTTTGCTCTCTGCAGCTCCACCTCATCGTAATATCTGGTTTAAGATATTTATTTCTCAAAAAGAATACAAGGCATTCACTTACATGAGAAAATAACTTATTTCTAGCAAACATATCACTAATATAATTATTAAGTAAGAATACAAAATGCTTAAATTGTTTTAACACTTACAAAAGAAGAATAAACAAAAAAGGTGGGTAATATTAAGAACTCCACACCGGATCGAGTCAACGATGTGCTGCCGCTGTATGGACTACACAGATGTATAAAATTGTCCTTTAGATAGTAACTACTGGAATAGCCATTTTTGAATTATGTTTGGTTTAATTGATGTTTTTATTGTTGTTTTGATGTATATTTATTTTAGTTTTAGTATACCTTTTTTATTTTGTACACCTATTTTCTGTTTTATAATGTTTTTTTTTTTTGTTAAATATCGTTACTTCATTTTGTTGTATATTATAAGTTTTAGAACGCATTTAATAGCTAATATTGGTAACGTCTCACGAATCCATAAGATAGTTGCGTAGCTTTTTTTTAAATATATAGTCATTTTTTGATTCTTTTATAATAATAATAATAAATCATTTATTTGTGAAACATAGGTATATACAATAAAGATGTTAATTAAACAAATAGTGCTCTATGTTTTGCCATGCAGACATACAAATAAGTTAGAAGTTATGAACTAAACTAAACGTTTTTAAGAAAATAATAACTTATGAACTAATTAAACTAATAAATGTACATTGCCAAGACAATATACATATTAATAATTAATCCTAAAATGAGTTGTCATTTAAAAACTCATCTACACTGTAGTAACATTTATTAATGAGTAGTTTATGAAGTGATTTCTTAAATTTATGAAGTTGTATACATTTTATTTCATTAGGTATTTTATTGTAGATATATTTATATAATTTGGTAATTTGTTATATATTTGAGCACTTTCAAAGGTTATATTTTTCTTTCCATAGTTTGTTCGCGGAGGTCGTACAATTATATTATTTGCATGTCTTAATCGATTAAGGTGAGGGTGTTGGCTTTTCAACTTAAATGTTATGGTAGTGTGTATATCCTTTGCTAATATTTTTCTTATAAGCATACATGTATAATATGTGTATGTTTTTTCAATATTCATTAGTTTTGTGTTTCTATATAGGTTTAATGTTGGTGTCAGAAAGTCGATATGAAATAATGTTTTAATTAATTTATTTTGTGATGTTTGTAATAAACTTAGATGTGTCTTTGCTGCAGAGCCCCATATTTCTATCAAATAATCGATGTGAGGTTTTACGAGGGAGTTATAAATGTTGTATTTCACGTTGCGTGGTAGACATCTGGTTATAACTTATACCTCGCAAGGCACCTGTGAGAGATAATAATTTTATTTTGATTTGTAATATACTTATACTAGCTTCCGCGCGCCGCCCCGCCCGCGTGCTATGCTCCATTCGTGTAGTGATATGAATTAAGAATACAAAATGTCACTACCCCATCTCAACCCGTGGCTGTCGTAAGAGACGACTAAGGGTCTCCTAAGTAACCTTAAGCAGACAAGAGAACTGCGTGAAAAGGAAAATTCGATATAAAGCCCTATACCAACCAGACTGGCCAGCGTGGTATAGCTGGCTAAATTCCCTCCACATTGTTTGGAGACCCGTACCCAGCAATGGGACGTTTATGGGTTGAAATGATGGTCTATGTGCTATTCCCAGACTATAAATGTATCTGTGTGCCAAATGTCATACAGATCCTTTTGAGCCGTTCTGTTATGTATTAATTAATTAGTAAGATTAATACTAAGATGTGCAGTTATAAGATTGACAGTAAAGTTTATAATATTGTTGTTCTCAGGGCGGTATCAGTGTGCAGTCCACTGTTCATAGTGCCGAGTGCCGACCACAAGTGGTGGATGGTTGTATCGCGGCAACACCACGTGGTCTAGACTATTCGACAGCACATACTTTACTTGTACGTAACCACCGTTCACCTGCGGCGCTAACGCTTACTATCTAACAGAGGTATATCAGCGATATCATGTTACGTACTTGTGCAATCTGGACACTGAACACATCATTTATCCTCTATAGTCTATAAATGAGTGTGTTCACCAGATTGCATGTCTATCTATCGGTAAAACATATTAATTAATGTCGTTATCGCTAATTTCCCAAAATACATACAGTGACACTGGATTTTATTATGCCATAGTGAGCCACAACGATACCACGTAAGGATTTACTTTTTATATTTTGCAGCAGAATCATTATGTAAAGGTGGTCAGTAGATATTTAGCAGTTTGGTCGCGAAGTACAAACTTAGTACATTGCCATGCTGAATATCGGCAGCAAAGCACACACTTTGGTCTTTGCAGACAATTTGCATGCTAAAGGCATTACTTGCGACTTGATAGTTTCTGAAACATTTCATCGAGTGTGGTATTAAGGAACTTAGGCCAGAACAGATATAATAATATGTACAGTCAACGGTCATAAATGCAGTCCCACCGCGATGGTCATATTCGCATGCCAGTTCTGTCCCTAATTCTGTGTGTGTGATGTTTCAATGCACACACACACATATTACAACCAGTTAACACCGGCGCGTTACGAAAGTAAGATGTTTTGTGATTGGTCATATGCATGTGTGTGCACAACACTAGATAAAATATACCTACTTATATAATTTTCTTCGTAATGAACTCTCGATGATAACGTCTATTGAAAGAGATGCTAAAATTCGTCGTAATAGTCATTAGAACCAGTGGTAGAATCATAATAATAGCTTGGTCGCATTGAACGATCGACAAAAAGCGATGGATAAGAGACCGGCGCGCGGCGTGCTAAACACGCGGTCCGAGTTCGATTCCGATCAGCAGTACCAATGTGGCTTTCACTTTGTGGAATTTATATGTACTAGTCATATGACTTACCATCTGCTAACGGTGAAGGAAAACATGAGGAAACCCACATACCCTAGAAGAAATTCTATGTGTATGTCTGATCCACCAACCCGCACTAGGCCACGTTTTTACCGTAACCCAAATTATTGAAAAATACGTGGAGTATGGATAAATACTGTATATAGCTTTTATAGACTATAATAAAGCGTTTGACTCTATAAAACACGCCCCTCTCTGGCTTGCACTGAAAAACCAGGGAGTAGAAAACGCTTACATAAACATGTTACAACAAATCTACAAAAATAGTAAAGCAATTGTTAAGTTAGAACAAAAGGGAGAGCTAATTAACATTCAGAGAGGCGTAAAACAAGGAGACCTTATCTCCCCAAACTTGTTTACGAGTACATGCCTATTAGAAGATATCTTTAGAAAAGTACAGTGGGAAACCCGAGGAATTAATATCAATGATGAATATTTAACTAACCTACGCTTCGCTGACGATATCGTGGTAGTAGCCGAAAAAGACAAAGACTTGGTAATGATGCTTACATCCTTAGATAAAGAATGTCGAAAATGTGGACTACAAATGAACATGGAAAAGACCATAGCCATGACAAATCACGAAAAAATACCGATCACCACTGAATCACATACTATAGATGACTAACATACTTGGTAAAAAATATATCATTCAAGGAAAAAACAAATAGTGAAGTCGAGAGAAGAATAAAGAAAGCATGGAACAAATACTGGTCTTTAAAAGATGTTTTCAAATCAAATCTCCCTATACAATTGAAACGAAAGGCTATGGACTTGATTGTTCTCCCAACGTTATTATATGGATGCCAAACTTGGATTTTTACCTAAGATACCGTTCAGAAATTAAATGTATTTCAGAGAGCAACAGAGAGAAGCATGCTAAATATTTCAAGAAGACAAAGAATTAGAAACGTAGATATTAGAAAAAACAACTAAAGAGACAGATGCAGTTGAACTAGCGTGTAGATTAAAATGGAGGTGGGCTGGGCATGTGGCAAGTTTGGAAGGGGCCTATGTCCAAAAATGGGCACTTCACGATTAAATATATAGGAATGAATAACAATATATTTTATGATATGATATGAATAAATAAATAAATAAATTAATTGAATCCACTAAATGAAATTCAAATTTATATACATATTATTCTTATAAATTGTAATAATGTAAGATATTACTAGTAATAATTGATATAGGTATATATATTATGTACCTACTAAAATGTGAGAAATAAAGGCTATATTATTATTATTATTCCGTTTATTTAATTACATTCTCACATTCTTACATTTTCAAATATAAATATAATAAAAATTACATTTAAAAATATAAAAATGTGGTGGCCCGCCGACATCGGGAACAGAGTCCAAGGTGCCGACGGTTAGGGCTCCAGAGAAAGGAACGGAAAAACAACTAAAGTGACAGATGCAGTTGAAGTGTTGCAGTTCCTATCCTTATTATTATTATCTCTTTTCTCACGGCTATACTTGTCTCTAAGGTGAGAAGTATACCCGGTCCTTTTGGAAGGCTTACGCGGGGACACAGGTCCAACACGCAGAGGCCCTTAAAGAATTTTAATTTAGAATGGGATGAGACACTTACCGCCGCCACATCACAGCTGCACTATTGTAGTACAGCTATGATCTGTCACCGGTAGGTGTAGAGCTATTGCATGATATTATGGAGTTAAATAAAGTTGGGCTTTGGGTTTGGGTGTTTGGTGGAATGGTTATATCTGGCATACGGGATTAACGTCGCCTGCTTGCCTCCTCCAGCGGTGAATATATGATGTTAAATGAGGATTTGGGCAGACGGTGACTCGCCTTACACTAGATGGGCCCCTTCCACAACCGACATGGGCCGAAGTCCACGGGTCTCAGGGCAACACCGTAGTGCGCGGCTAGGGGTGTCGAGCGGTGCGGCGCCGATTTCGCCATCGCGGGTCCCAAGCGGAGACCCGGAGCGGGTTTCCTCGTAATTATACCATTGAAAAATGACACTTCCACCCCCGAGCATATAGCTCTGGCGACCCCTCTCTGGTCAGCTGATTAAGGCAAGCCAGAGTTGAGAATCCTGTGGTCGCTCTTGGAGATTCACTCCAGTCAGCCAACAAAGACCTGCTGGAGACGAGGCCTAGACCGACTCTCAGGGGCATTCAGGACCGCAGTGTCGCCACTCACATTCAGCTCGCCACTAGCTGCCCTGCGGTTTGTGGGCTCTTCATTTAAACTTGCAGTACATTTTTTTGTTTAAATGGCAAGTGTTTGAAAAGCCGCACTAATCTGCCCTCCAAGTTTGCGTTAATCTTATGAGAAGATAACGACTGCCCCAGAGGGGGATATATTATTATTATTATAGTATATATACTTTAGTTTTGTTAATAATATTTTTTTTCGTTTTTATCAGGCCGATATTACGAAACTTTGATATTTTTTATAAAAAAAACCAAGTCGTATCAAAGTCCGAGTTGAACGGAATTACTAGAAAGGAAGTAAACTATCGATTTTTTAAATAAAAACACAATGGAACAAAAATGGTGTTCCTGCGACACTGTGGTGCGGTAGCACTACCAATAACCACAACGCCAACCCAACAGTTGGTATTACTTCGAATTTAGTTACTATAACATACGCACGTGGCGGGTGGATATACGTTGGTAAAAGAAGCTCGTAAGTCTGACTAGTGGTAATAGAATAGTTTCTTATAAGTGGGACTGGACTTTTGACCGGCCTACAGTGCCGGTCAAAAGTCCAGTCCCACTTATTTAGATAAGTATTATACATTAGATAAGTATAGATTTTTTCAAAATTCAAAAATGTAAAAGTGGTAGTAATCCTCCTGTGTCACAGTGAGTGTGAGTGTCATGTGTGTGTTGTTTGCAATAACTTTCATTTCGAACACGTCACGAAACATTTATGAGGCATGTACTTGATAGTTAATGGCCGCATGTGTTTAGTTTATGATCCCATTCATAAACCCAGCACTGGCTCAATTATTTACAACGACCTTACGATTTACCGCACAGGTACGAATGAACAGGTACAAACAGGACAACACAAACTCACCACGGGGGTTCTCGTTTGAGTTTCATGTTGTTGTAGAGCGCGCGCGGCGTGTTAGCATAGGTGTATGGCCCCTTGGGCCGAGGCGCGCGCGGCCCCTCCACCAGCACCGACGTCATCGACACGCTCATGGCGCAGCGACGACGGAGGGCCGGGGCACAGCGCCGCCACTCTCAGCGCCAGGCAGTAGCACTCCTCGAAGGCGGCCAGCAGGAAGCAGCACATAGGAGCCAGGCGCGCCCTGACATCTGCACACCCAGCTGTGTCGCGCCGAGCACTCGACCACGGTGTCACTTCTGTGTCCGTCACAATACCACACGACTCGAGCACACACCACGCAACACGCGGAACTCGCTCGCACTCCTCGCTGTCCCGTACGATCGACCGACGCCACTAGACTGTTTTTATTTTTGATTTTGTAGGATAACAAGTATGGGTAGTCATGGTGACGCCTAAACATAGCCTTCCTGTCGTCAACATTGACAAGTGGGTGTCTTGTTGTCACGTTGCCTGGTTACTGACCTTGACAATCGGTTCATCCACTCGATCATGACGTCACGTGTATTTTGGTATCTAAATAGGGTATTGTAATATTTGTAATGATACCTACCTACCTACAATTTACGGCTCTCCATTGATGGTTAGATTTTTAGTGAACAGAGACACCACTTCAGAGGAATCTGACCACATCTGACCCGAGCTTATCAACTTCGATAGGAACTCTCTCCAATTGGCGTTCTGTGATCTCTGCCTACCCTAATAGAAGACGGGGCGTGGATGTACCTACTTAGATCCCTATCGATTTTCTCCTCCAGATGTTTGAGTAACGACAGCTATAATATTAATTATGTCATGTCAAATTAGCCCGGCCATGAACAACAACTGCTCCCTAATTACGTTGATATCACGTGATATGATCGCTTAGTAATAGTTAATATAATGGCAGTGGTTGATGTGTCAACATAAACCCGCGCTCTTTACTCTACCAAGGAAATATTTTTATTGTAATATAATAATATAATATTCTACCACATTTACACAGCGCCATCTAGTCCCAAATTAAGCAATTATATTTGCTTGTGTTATGGGTACTAAACAACTGATATACTACTTAAATACATTTTTTTTTGTAAGTTACACCCAGAAACAGAACAAACCTTTATGCTCATCACACAAAGACTTGTCCTGGGTGGGGATCGAACCTACGACCTGCGGTTTAGCAGTCAGGGTCACTAACCACTAGACCAACAGGCCAGTCTGTATTGTATTGTAACGCCATCTATGTTAAATTTACTAAAGCGATGCTTTCCTTGTTGAAACTTTAAATAGTATTAGTTCAAAGTATAAAACATAGAGGGCGTATTAAAGATACGAGGCGAGGGGATGACGGTGATGTAACTATATTGATGCTTAGTTTACGATTTTTTTGCTAGATAGCGCTGTAACAAAAACAACCCATAATATGTACTTACTGATACAACGGGTGACAACGGATATATTTATCCAAAGTACCCGATAATATATATATTATTATGTATACTGATAACAACATAAACACAACGATTGAAAATCGGTTGTTTATCCGACTGCAAGCTAAAAAGTAGTTGATTTTTTGCAGTTTATGAGTTCAAATTTATTATCATATCATAGCTCACTGTGTTCGTAGATGTATTACGAACATAAGGGTTAAAAATTATTTTGTTTAATTCGACACAGCCTTTGTGTAATAAATGTTTGTGTATTTTTGTTTCTTGTTTATGTGTACCTACTAACATAGTTTATAATATGCATTGTTACTAACAAAATATGGATGTTTGAAGTCCGAAATAAAACTTATTTTATTTTTATTTTATTTTATTACATATTCGATAGGTATTTTTGTATGACGACTATACAAATTTTTGGAAGTTTTAGAAACTAGAGATAGAATGCTACATTATAATTCATTAAATTGGTACGTTTTTATACGTAAAAATCCTCTCCATCTAGTGGCGGCTGCGAGATTCGAGTATGCCTAATAAGATGCATAATATTGGTCTTCTAGTCTATCCATTATCGAGAAAAATAACTGGTATGTTTTTATGCATTTTCGAAAATTGTTAAAAACTAAAACAACTGTTGTTATCCAGTTGGTTGAAATCGTTGACTGCCGGCTTTTACATCTATATCCATAGTAAGATGATTCCCCTCGTTTAGTCGAAAAACGCTTCGGCTAATTTTCTTTACAATAAAGTCATTTCGCATAATTATTCATTTGACCGAATAATTAATTGGTCGAATTTTATTGAGCATATTTATTTCTTTGTAATAATGTCATTTCACCGAATTTTCAAATGCACTAATTTTTTCACTAGACTAATAATGATTTAGTCGAAAGATCGTATCGAATAATCAGTTCAGTAATAAGGATTAGTAATGTTTGATTACAAAATTCTGTTGGCTAAATTATTCCACTACCCTTTTATCGCCGTGAGAATGAATTTGTTATTATTAATATAGCTATATATAATATTAGCTTCTGGCGTTGGGCTTATGTCAACCTAACATGCTCGTCGCTTCGCTCCTCGATAACCTAAGCTGTATGGGTATGACCCTTTCTACACTACATTATACATTACACCAATTGAATATTCGATAAAATACAAGTTATACTACCTGAACATTACATCAAATGAACATTATACGTTTTGATCAATAGCGCAAATGTTGTTATCGCAAATAAATATTCGATGAAATGAAAATTATGTTAATCGATATTATACAAAGTGATTATTTTCTTAAACGTTGTTCGAAATTTCGATTTTCGACTAAACGTTGTTATACCAAACAATACTTGCGATCAAACAAGGGTAAACCTAGTAAATGGCCATTACCATGTAATGTTAGATCACTGTACGTGTAGATCTACACTGCAAAGCTAAAGAGTTTGTTTGTTTGTTTGTACGAGATTATCTCACAGGAACTACTGGTCCGATTTGATAAATTCTTTTAGTTTTGGATTAAACATCACGCTACGGCCAATAGGAGCTGAGTAGTGACCAAACAATAAACGATTAATGACTATTGATTAATAATTAATAACTAGTAGGTACATTATTGTTATGAAAATAGCTACATTTAAACGTAGCCCTCTTCCTCTCTCCTAACTATTGTGCTGTGCCCGACAGCGACAGGGTCCATAATTGTAACCTACATTATACCTACCACCTATTTGTACATTATGGAAGCAATAAATGATTGAGTATTGAGCACTGACGGGAGCGACCCGCACCTCTTCTAGTTTTAATAATATAGTCAGCTAACAGTGTTTTTTTTTAAATGGTAATAGTTGTTGCTGTGTGAAATCCTGGGAGTATGTGGGCGACTCGACTCGAAGCCGTGGAGTCTAGCGTTGACCTGAAGCTCCTCTCGCTACCTGCGCTATTGTAGCGCCGCATATACCTACACTTACAATTTTTTCTAGGGTAGGTATGTTTCATATTTTATTTTCCGTTTCACCGTTAGCAGATGGAATCATGCATGACTAATTCCATAAAGTGAAATCTGCATTGATACTGCCGTTAGGAATCGAACTCGCCCCGTATGATTTGCATGCCCCGGTCACTTATCCAATCGGCCACCGTCCCTTCTCTGGCGTGGTGTGCGATTTATCCACTTCCATAATCATTTTTAATTCTTAATTGTCAATTAGGGTCTCTGGCCGTCCACAAGGTTGTTCTGGGGGTGAACATTTTCAGAACGAAAACGTTGGATCTTAAGTGTACCATACTTTGTTTTACAGCAGTTTTCCGATACTCATATTAATCTGAAGCCTCCGCGGCTTAGTGATTAGTGACCCTAACTGCTGAGACAGAGGTCCTTGGCTCGTGGGTTCGATTTCCACCCAGGACAAATCTTTGTGTGATGAGCACAATTATTTATCCTGTTCCTGGGTGTAATGTATCTATAATATGTATGTATTTACGAAAAAAGAAAAATAAAGTTATGTAAGTTACTAGCGGACCCGACAGACGTTGTCCTGCATGATATACCAATCGATTGCATTTTTTTTTGTGAATCTAAACCATCCTCGAATCTACTTGAACACATACACAAAAATTCATTTAAATCGGTTCAGCCGAAGGAGTTCACTGTTAACACACGTACAGAAGAATTATATATATAAAGATATATCAGTGGTCTAGTATCCATATTATAAGCATTAGCTTAGTTTGGGACTAGATGGCGCTGTGTGTGAATGTCCAAAAATTATAAAAATATAAAAAAAACTATTAATCCTTCGAGGTCTTTCCACAGCGCTGGTGTCACGGCGGAACTCGTGTTCGTAAATAACGCCATATTTTAATTTTCCATTTTGTAAACAGAACAAATGAAACACAAAATTCGTACACACAAATACACAAGCTTAATATATTCGAAATCCTAACCAAAAGCATGATATTTGAGATCAAATAACCCGATTGAGCTGACTTAATTAACCCTATGATTTTGTTTATAAAATGGTTGTCATAATTAAAACTGTGTGTTACTCATTATTATACTATATGCCTATTTATTGTTAATTTTTATAAATACAATAAATACGCTATAAATACGAACGTATCTCTAAGCAAATTTATGTGATAACAAATTGTCCGTCTAGTTAATGTGGGTTGTGCAGAGTGCACGAGTCACGACAGAACAAACAATAACGGCGTTCTGCCCTCTTTAGAGCTAGTCTACTATGAATTTACAAGTTTCCCGACCGTTGGCGCGCACGCCGTGACCAATGCCTGCCTCGATGAAGACGTCATAAAATAATGACAATATAACTTTTCACGAGATAACTGTCGTGACAACCCTCCGCGAGAGCGGCTAAGTGCCCGGCCGAGCAGCGCGTGAATGTCGACCGTGCTGTCCCGGCGACAAGGTCGAAAGTCACACGTGCCGTACGGAGCGGGGTCGTCGCATCGTCGCCGCCACCGCCGGACAGGGTTGTCAAAGCGTGCAATAATAAATATAGTTGCGCTTTCACTCACGGGAGGAGAATGGAGTTTAATGATCTGTGCGTAATGCCCTTGAAACATAACTTCCGCAGTGTTTTGTTGTCGTAAAAAAGTCGCCGGATCATCCGTCGTCGCGTCGCTGGGACGTCGCGCGGCGGTCGCGTCGCTGGGACGTCGCGCGGCGGTCGCGTGACTCGGATTGCTGTTTTCCGTTCCGGGAAGTCTTAATGTTTGTATTATGTTAGCTTTTTATATAAAAAAAGTGTACGGGAGTATACAGAAATAGACGATTTTAGGGCAAATGGGGCAGAATGCCATAATTACTTCTTTTTAGGGTTCCGTACCTCAAAAAGAAAAAACGGAACCCTTATAGGATCACTCTGTTGTCCATCCGTCTGTCTGTCCTGCTGTCAAGAATAATAATCTCAAGAATGCGTAGAGATATCGAGCTGAAATAAATATCAAGTACTCGAGTTTACCATCTCTTGGCGCAAAAAATTAAATCAGAGTTCTAAGTAAACGCAATTAAAAGATACAAAAAAAAAGTCAAAACCTATAGGGTACTTCCCGTTTACCTAGAATCATGAAATTAGGCAAGAAGACAGAAAAAACATTTATTCTCTACATTACTACTACTACACTACTGACACAAGTAGGAACAAAAGTACTTAAAAACAAAAAAAAAATACAAAGAAGCACTATCAAGTTTCACAAGTAAAGGAAAAAATTAAAACCGATCTAGTGTAGTTATATCACTGAATATTGGTACTATACTGGAAAGGGTATAAAGCAATAAGCCTAAAAAAATTGGGTAAAAGTGAGAGTTTATTCCGGACTGACGTTACATTAAGATGGTGTACGTTTTCCTTTAATATTTATTCTAAATTAAAGCTAACCTAGGTAGCTAGCTAGTAGGTAACGTACTATAATATTTTAATGTCAATAAAAAACATTGCATAATAGATTGTACGGAACCTGCAGTGCACGAGTCGACTCGCACTTGGGCGGTTTTTTTTTATAAATGACAATCTGTGTCCTCAGGAATCTGATCTTAATCCGATATTCTATTTATTGGAATGGTTCTTTGTTAGCTGTTAGCTCGCTAGCTCTGTTAGCTGTGTATATTTTAAAGTTATGTGTATATATTTTATTGAATAAATTTTAAAATCTGTGTCCAATTCGTTAAATAACAAGCTCAGGCTATTCTAACACTCTGAGGTATAATAAAGGTATAATAAATAGAGTTACTTTTAGAAAATGAAACTTTTTCATACATAGGATCTTAGATAATAGATCTTGCGCGCTGTGGCGGAAATTAGGTGAGGCCTTAGTCCAGCAGTGGACGTCAATAGGCTGATATGATGATGATGATGATAGGATAAATATAATTATATAGGTAGATTACTAAGCTAACATATATTCACTTTACCTCCATATACCTACTTTTAGGTTAGCCTAACCTAGATCCATTGAGTAAAAAAACCGGTTAAGAGCATGTTGGACTATGCCCAATGCAGCAAAAGAGCGTATCTTCATAGCGCTTACATCCTTTTGTTAAGAAGCGCAGTATTCAGCAATAACTCAAAAACGGTACATCCGATCATGTTCTAAATAATTTTCGTTGCAAGTATTTATTAAGGCGTTATTTTTGTAATTTTTTGTAAATGTAAGTATAGGTATTATGGTTTAGAAAATAGAGGGAGGGGACACAATTTATGCTATTTTCGGAGCGTTTATTTCCGAAAATATTTACATAATCTTAGAAACCTTAAATTGTTTTTATAAGATCTGTCGAAATATGTACAATAACTCAATGTTGCTGAAAAAAAAATTCTGCTTATATTGCATGTATTCATCAATATACATCGAGTAGGTAGTTTTTGAGTAAAATGCCTGTGACATACGGACTGACGGATGGACGGACAGACGGAGGGACGGACATGACGAAACTCTTATAGTTTCCGTTTTGCCATTTTGGTTACGGAACCCTTAAATGGAATGTGAAACCGGTGTTTATATAATTTTTCACAATGCTATTTTATTTTAGCCACGTATAAAAAATATTAAATTTGAATGATTTTAATTAAGTCGTCTCAGCTCAGCTGCTGCTGTCTCTAAATGAGAGTGACAGTCACTTTTGAGAGTGACTTAAGCAGCGCGGGCCTTTGTTCTCATTGTTTTTTATTTGGCCACTGCTCAACTCCTATTGGCCGTAGCGTGATGTTATTTATCCCACAACCTTCCTCGATATCTGAGCTATCCAACACTTAAAGAATTTTTCAAATCGGACATATAGTTCCTAAAATCCCAGCATTGAAAACTCTTCAGCTTTATATAAATATAGGTATAGTATAGATAAGAATAACCGTATCTATATAGATAATTGATAAAGTAGAAGTTTATATTTAAAGGTGAGTTAGAAGATTGCGAGTGGTCTGCGGGGCGAGCGCACGGGGCGGAGCGGGGAGCGGGACAGTCGCTTGCTAAAAACTCGGCTCCATCCAATTTATTAGAGCGTCCATACATATGTATGTATTGTTATGGTGACCTGGCCGCCGTTGAAAAACTCCTAATGAAATCGATTGAATTATACATTAGAGTAGGGGCCATTTTGGGAATTACTCTGGACACGCGCCACAAAAAGTGTTCGACCGTGGGCGAGCCCTGCACCGGCCGCGCCGCGGGTCCAGCCTAGCGCACAGCGCACTAGCTGGGAAGTACCTAACTGTAGAACGTTATCAGTCAGTAGTGAACTTCTTTTCTTTTCTTTCTTTTATAATAATATTCTACCACATTCACACAGCGCCATCTAGACCCACAGTAAGCAATTATATTTGCTTGTGTTATGGGTACTAAACAACTGATATACTACTTAAATACATTTTTTTTTTTTGTAAATACATACATATTATAGATAAATTACACCCAGACACAGAACAAACCTTTATGTTCATCACACAAAGATTTGTCCTGGGTGGGGATCGAACCCACGACCTCCGGCTTAGCAGTCAGGGTCACTAACCACTAGACCAATGAATATAAACATCACGTATGAGTGCATCCTTGTATCTCGTTACATGTCCACATCTACTGCTACACTTTACAGACACGAGTACCTATGAGTTATTAATACCTAATAAAGCTGTTTTGACCCCAGCTTCAGTTACCTGCATTCTGATTCTAATATTTTTGATTTAATTAATTTGGGTACTACACGTAATACTATTATTTATTCTGTGGTACTACCTGTTAGTGTGTTAAATAAACACTGTTTACCTACTTCATCCCATTTCTATGCTTTTCTATCGATGGCTAAAGTGGTCCAGGCTTGGTGGTATTTGTCTATATCGTCAAATAAACAATAATAATTTATAAGATATAATGTGAACAATAACTTAGAGAAAAACCCTTTGATTTATGTCCTGTTTTTGTTTACTCAATAGTGCTGTTTTGTCAGTACTAACTGCACCTTAATGTTTAAGGTTTTTAGAATACATTACATATTGTAATTTTTCAGTAGATGTGTGTGTGTGTGTGAGGTAGGTACCCTACAAATAGGGCACATAGCGGGTGTTTGAAGGACTGTTGATAGTTGTTATGTATGCGATTATTCTGGAAAATGTCCGGCGCGCCGTGTCTGCTGTCACTCAAGTATAATGCATGGTAATGAGTCACGTGGGGACACGTGACAATCTCGCCTTCAGTACCTACTGCTACTGCGAACCTCATCAGCGCACTTTCTTGGGCAGTTCATTATCACAACGTGTAAGAGTACCCAGAGCACGAGATAACCAAGAGACTGCGGTTATTTTAGATATGTGATTATGAAAATAATTATTATAAATATATACCATAAGCCCTTTAAGTATAAATATAAAATTAAGTGAGGAACAATAAAAAGCAGTACTTACAAATTTAAGTACTGGAAAAAATCTAGTGAGAATATTGTCTGCGCTACGATAAAGAACAATTGTTGCATCGTTGCGCCGCGCGGGCGCACACCACGCTGCGCCGCAGGGCTGCCATTTTGACTCTCGTGGTGTGGTGCTCATGTGACTCTTACCATATTATAAAGCAAAAGCTTGCGACGACTGACCAGTCACCCCCAGTAGCGCCCGTTTACCGTTCACGGGTATGACGCACAGACCAGCCATAGTATACGCTGTGCTTTTAGCCTTAATAATATGAAGGTAGTTGACTATTTTTGGTAATTTTGTTTATATTGTAGATATATATATTTCTCAAAAGATTAATATTATAAAGAATGTATGTATAACAAACTATGCCACTATGGCTTGATGCATCTAAATGTTGTTTATCATGGTAATGCAATACTGATAGTTTTTTACCCGACTGTTTCACCGATTAGAATAGTATTGAAATTACTTATTGTAGCGTAGAATTAAGGTTAGGACATGATGGGGCTGACATACCTACCTCTTTGAGGCAAATATCCTTAAATTAGAGAAAAGACGTATTGTGTTTCTGAGATGTGCGTGTAGTTATTAATACGAATTAAAAAAAAAGTATTCCTATAGGTAGCGACTAGAGATGAATGTCGTAATTTTTTCATTAATCACACGGCAATGTTGACATGGAGTTGTCTACCTCTGATGGAAAGTACAGTATGGAAAGTAGTACGGTAGTGGTGGAGGCAGCCCTGCGGTGTCGGCGGCGGCTGGAGCGCGGCGCAGGAGTCGATGCGCGATATGCAAATCCCGGCTACCGTATTGACCGCGCTATTGTTCGTGCCGCCGCCTCTCTTTTATTTCCAGCGGCAGCCTCATACGCATGTAACTTATGGCTCCTACACACCACCTCCCCGCGCCTGCTCCACAGCCACCGACCAGCACACACCGTTTTATTCAATAACTCATGTTCTTGTTTTAAATCCAAGGTATTGTCGATTGTTCACTCATAGCCGACCGACCGCTATCGATGCGCTGTGTGCGCGACTGCGCAACTGCGCAACCACTAAACATTTATGTATTGTTTCTGTGTTATCATAGCTACTTCATTTGGAACACTTACATCTCTTTCAATGGTTTACCTTTCATTAGGAGATTAGAGACATACTACAAAATAACGTACGAGCTCGAAATGTATTATCTAATTATGAAATTTGTAGCACATATTCGTCTAGTGCCAGGATACATCTTATAGTCAAAACTAGTCTAGATCAAAACAGTCATGCATAACCTTACGTGTATAACTAAGGATTATGAAATTCCTATCGTTCGATATAACTGCTACGTACGATCAATACTTGAATATTGCTGTCAGGTGTGAAGCGCATCATATGCAGTTCACATATCTCGGCTGGATAAGCTACAGAAACTGTTTCTATATCCCTTGTCGTATGCACATAATCTCTGCAGTAATCTAACATCCTATGAATCTAGACTTAAGTATTTTAAAATTACATCACTCGAAAATAGACGCCATATTGCCGATATCGTGTATCTACATAAGCTAATTAATGGCAAGCAAGATAGCCTCTCCTTATTGGCAAAACTAAACTTGGCTGTTCCACGTTCATGTAGCCGAATTCACAATAGAAAAACCTTTGATTTACCTCCTTGTCGTACTAATTATAGTCAGCACTCGCCGTTGTACCGTATGTGTTCCGCATACAACAACATTTGCAACGAAGTTGATATTTTTGGTGTATCTGTTCGTTCACTGAAACTCCAACTAACTAGTCTGTAAATTGTTAACTGTGATGTACCTTAACACTAAAATATTTATATAAACGAATGCTGTGTTCACTTCTAGGAGGTTATACATGACAATTGTTTGTTTTAGAGTGATGTCATATATTGTCCTGTGTTTGTCCAGTTTAGTGAACAAATAAAAAAATAAAATAACTGTATACCTACCATAAGAGACGTGAAAGATCGACCTTCACCCATCTGACATCATCATCAACCAGATGAGACATATTTTTATGTAATTTTATAGATTTATTAATACGATTCTCATAATTTACCATTCGAAATGTGTTCACAACTTTTTTAATGTTTTCATTTATTCATGAACAGTTTTGGTGCAGGCAAGCCTATTCAACTAGCCTGTTTTTTCGTAATTACGAGTAAATTATCTTTATTTTGATACCAATTTTATTGGTTAACATATTGACATTTATATTGATTTACCTGTTCATACATGCTTGTCAGGTTGCCTACGATTCCTGTGAAGCCTACGAAGCCATATCTAAATTTGTTCTCTTATAAAAAGATTATGAAAGAATAGAAAAGGTTAAAATTAATAAAATAAAATAGTGGTGAACACTTTTCAAATGGTAAGCTATCATAGGACGCGTAGTGTTTATAAATCTATAAAATTTTATTTAAAATATGTCTCATCTTGTTATCAGATGTTTGAAGGTCTTCTTCGCGTAGGTACGTAGTACGTCTCCTCTACTAAGTATCACAATTGGTAACGTTGCAGAGAGTGCGAGACTAGAGCACTTGCCGTGTACCTACTTGTACGTCGCTTGTCGCGGCGTTATCTTAATTGGTGACCTTGTAATTTATAGTTAGTTAGGCACTAACTGCTGCTCACAACCCCCCACCCCCACCGCCCCCCTCCCCCTCACCAAGTCTGGATGACAGATGTGGCGCGGTTAACTACCACTGTTAATGTGAAGGATATAACTAGAGATGATACAACTATTACCAAGATGATGTTTCTGCTCGCACCAAATACAATATATTATGAACAAATACTGTAACAAATAACATTTGTGCAGTCTTCTTTAGAGATAAGGTAGAGATATTTTACCCAAAACCATTTCGGTGTTCATACTTCACTTCACAAATTCAAAATGGGTTTTGCCACTTTCGACTTTTCCATAAGAGTCGTCTACCATGTATGACAATATAATATTAAATCAAGCCTATTCTTTTTTAAGTACTTCGATAGAACAAGCATAAGTCATAACCACTAAAATGTTTGTGTTTGTGTTGTAAATGTTTATGTATGTCTACTTAGTATTTAAGTGGTACACGTACCACAATTTATTAATTATGTATTAATTTACATAAATATTATTCTCTTTTCTTCTCTCTTTTGTTCTCCCTTTTTCTATTCTACTCTCACCTTTTTCTTTGTATGGTTGTACACTTCAGTCTTGCTCTCTTACTTCAACTTATTTCCTCTACACTTCTGGGTTTGCTGTCAGATAACTCAATTCTGAGTTAAGCTCGCCTTTGTATGCTTTTTTTATGTATATTGTAAAATTATTTTTATGTATTTTCTTTGTGTGCAATAAAGCATAAAACAACCACTAGACTGTGTGAGTGCACTACAAAGTGTATACATTCAAGTATACACAAAGCTATTGAAAGCTCACAGTAGATAAGTTAGTGTGGGTGGTATTCACTGCTCAGTGCTGGGTGCCGGGACAGTCAGATAATGCAATCACAGATCGAGATGAGCAATACGTAAGACAACATTGATTTACTATATCCACGCGCTTAATCATAACACCCCCATTATATATAGCTACCCTACCTACGTAGTACGTATACACATACTTAGTTAACTAACCTACTACATATTATATAATCTGACCGTGGGGTTCTGTTCTAACCTTATTATACTAGTTCTAGTAAGTATCTACTACTCGTAGATCATAAACGAGTATTATATGTAGATCATGTAATATAAAACATAATCCAGCGAAATGCACGTGAAAGTAGCAAGCTTGGCAACTAGGTTAGGTAGCTTATAGGTTTCTTAGAGTCGGCAACGCGCGTGTGATGCCCCTGGTGTTGCAGGCGCCCATAGGCTACGGTAACCGCTTACCATCAGGCGGACCGTACGTCTGTTTGCCACCGTCGTGGTATGAAAAAAATACTCGTGTGCGAAAGTGCGAAGACGAGAAGATTATAAACAACCAGTAATATAATTATATAGGTACCTTAATATGCACTGAGTACATACTGATAATCAATATTGATATACACAACTTTACAGTCGTCCAGTGGTCATTGAATTTCTCAATGAGAGATCATTGAGGAATGCTACAGTTCTAGTCTTTTATTATTATTATTTATATCTGTTGCAGTCTTGTTGATTTCTCATTTTAAAAATACATGAACCAAGAACGTCTCTAAGCTGGACAATAAAGGAATGAAATGTTGTCAACCTGTCACAAATGAATTGAGAAAAAAAAATAGATGTAGAGTAGCGAGTGCTGCAGTAGGTCGACGATGACGGTCGGCCTCGGGCACAGTTAATGTACCGTGATGTTATGAAGTGCCACTCTAGTGTGACGGTAGTGACGGGAGCACAGTGTACAGGTGACAGCAGATATATCACCTCGCACTCACTTATTAATAAACAGCGAGGTATTGTTCGTGTCAGAAACACATTACGTGTCACATATTTAGAAATAATCTTGGTTTTTGTCTGAAATTTTATTTGGTAGAGGTTTTATTTTTTGTGTGAGGTAGCGTGAGACAGGGTCGGGTCACCTATTGTGCGGGGCGCTTTGTGCGTGCGCCCGCGCCGACTGCTTTGTCTAAATCATTGAATATACTGGAGATCAAGGAAATTACAATGGATGTTTAAAATAATGTATCCAAACTTACCAAACTTCTTTTTATCGTAGTTTACTCGTAATCACGGAGTCTGAGTGTCTTAGGATGCGTTGGTTGAACTAACAACTATCATCAATATTATATAAGAAGTGGGTACAATAGTAGAAGTATATTATGATACACACATCAGATAAGCACGTGTAGTGTGCCCTGTAGCACGTCAGCGCAGGCGCAGGTACCAGGTAGCAACGGGACTCGCGTTTTTTCACTTCACCTAAAGGTCGCCACTTCCACGAATATTGGCGAAGCACCCCTCTGATGACATCCCCATTAATTTATGTAATACCAGTAATATCTCACCCTCACCTCGAACACACTTCTGGGAAACTGTAGTGAAGTGGACCTCTAACACTGTGGACATTGATGGTGACATGCGAAACAAATGTAGAGTCTCGCACTGACGATATCCACAGTGGGCACACAACCCACTGTGGATGTCACCTACCTACCTACAGTCACCTACTTACACTAAGTACTTTACCTTCCTTCAATTATAGAAGATCGCACTAATACTGCGAATTGTAGGTGTTCAAACACAAAAACATGTTTGACCAAAATTGGACATGTTTATTGTGATCTTGATTCAATGTTACCGTTTATATTATGTTGTAGTCGGATGAACTAGGAAATGTAGGAAATATAATCAATATAATTCTGTTACTGTGCGAACATTAAGACTAGTTAAATGTGTGAAACGAATTTCGGGGGCACTGTTTGCATAATGCGCGGTGCGCTGGCGCTGGCCACGCGGCGGCGGAGTGGTATGTGTTGCCTACTGGGTCTGTATGGGTGTAGTGGTGCTGAGTGCTACTGAATGTATCAAAGTGTGCGTCACACAGTCGCCCACGGGTCAATGTCACACCCTGTTACACAAAATATTGTTTCACGGAAGCTCTAAATATTCCACACAAAAACAAAGTTCAAGAAATTTTCCATTTTTTTTATTTTCATATTTATGATTTGTGACATGCTTACTTTCTTATTGTTCGTATGACTTGTATTGTATTATACGCTGCTTTATTTGTATGTAATATAATATCGCCTGGGGAAGTATCTCCGCCTAGAGAGGAAGGGCACAGCGAGTAATCCCTGCTCAAACTGAGCCTGTCGAGAACACAGCGTTAATATATGTAGGTAGGTAGGTAACCAACCTAGGCTCGTGTGTCCCACTCACATGTGTTTAATGTGAGGAGTGTTAACAATATAGTGAACATTAATATACATATTGAAGTCGAAGCATAGCTCGTAGCCCGTAGGTAAGAGCGATTCATTTGACAAACAAGAATAACAACGAGCCGGGAGGCTGCGGCACATCTACAAGGCAAATGTAACAGATCACATATTGATGAGTTCTCGAAAACTCCCAGCGCAGCGCCACCGTGACGTAGTGCGCGCCCGCGCCGCTCTCTTGTCACATGACATCATTATGTTGGTAAGTCAATCAAGCGTCACAAATCCATCTAGTGTCACAAAGAACAGCTGCGACTACTCTACCAACCCTAAACAATTAATCACAAAATGTTCGCCTACCCATTGGTTTACATTGGTTTACCCATTGGTGAACAATTATAGCTAATTAAGCACATGGTTTAACTGGTGGTGGTTTGGTAGGTCTCATCACCATGACCTTCTTTGTCAAAACTCTCCCGCAAGTATACCTACTATGATTCTGCCGAAACTCGTTTTTACTCTCCCAACATTTGAAGTAGGCAGATGTTAAGGTTGATTAACGATAGATAAACACATAAATTAATAAAACAAATATTTAACTACTTGCCTACAAATTAATTACAAGTGGTATACCCAGTAAATGGATAACAGAACAGTAGGAAGTGGGCACGCCGCCGCCGCACGCCAGCTCGTGTGAATGTCTCACGTGCGCGTGCTCAGTGCTCGTACAGACGAGGTGCTTCAGGTGATTGTCGCGGGATTTATATAGATCTACTAATTCGTTATCTATCAGGCGAGACTCCCACATAAATCTCGACACATACAATGTTAGAAGTGACAATGGCGCGGTGGTGAAGGCGGCCGTGCCCAATCGTTCAAAGGGTTCTTTAGTTCACAGCTTGTTAATGTATCGGGACGGGTCGCTCAGAGATGATTTAGTGGCGAGGACAGGTCCGCAGTGCGCAGGCGCAGGCAGCTGCACGTCTCTATAGAGCGCGAGTTCTGGTGAAGTGGGCGATAACATCGCACCACGACGGCGATCATTAACACGTGTGACGTCACAGTCCGCCATCGCCAGGGTGACGCTGCGCAGATTTATTGCATACGTGCTCATAGAACGTATACAAACCGTTCACTTTGTAGAAAAGTGATATGATCTTTATGCTTTCTTTATGACAGGATGCCAATAAAAAAATATCACTTCTTTTGGTCATAATAAAATATCTTCGTTAAAAAATACATTTCTATAAATAGCATATTCATTGCATCTTGGCATTGCAAAGATCTAAATTATTATGTGTCACCATGCATTATTATAATATTCATAAAATATATTCTTGTATTCTTGGGCAAAATGTACCAATCACATAGATTTATCAAAATATCGCGGTTGTCCAATAAAACAGTAGCAACTTACACTTATTATTTTAACCCTTCAAATAAAGTCGTGACTTTTATTTGTATTTTATATTGAACGCCACTTACGTAATGCTTGTTAAATGAGTTTGGTTGGGGTGTCCCCCCTGGGGTGACCCCTGGCCGTGGTCCTGCTCCCTGCGAGTTGGAGGCGGTGAGCTGATCATAACGCGCTGTTTGTTTGTAGTGCGAGTGACGTGTGACGTCATGCGACAAACGCGCGCCTGCGTTTTAATTACCAAAAAAACAATGATTCTTTATTCCAAAATTATTTTTAACAAAAAAATATTAAAACGACTTCAAATCAGTACTAAAAAGCGAAAAATAAAATGAATTAGATATTTAATTCCAAGCTAAAAAATACCTACCTACCTGTTTAAAGTATAATACCCTATTACTAATCTGTTTGAAGTCGGTGCCAAGCCTAAAGAGTTTGTTAAGCTACGTACTACTTAGTACGTACATCTGTTACCGCTCGCTACTTCACACCACCTCGCACTTGCGTGTGATCGTACCTACCCAGTGGACGGCTCAAACTGAGTGATACAACCTCATTACGCTGGCACCGACTTCAAACAGATTAGTAATAGGGTATTATACTTTAAACAGGTAGGTAGGTATTTTTTAGCTTGGAATTAAATATCTAATTCATTTTATTTTTCGCTTTTTAGTACTGATTTGAAGTCGTTTTAATATTTTTTTGTTAAAAATAATTTATTTTTCCATTTTTAGTGTACTTTTTATCTAGCAGATTTAATAATACTGGTTGGCAAACTAAGACGGAAAACCGAAATAAAGAATCTTCGATAGAAGGGAACGTCTATATAAATATTTTAACAACACAACCTGATTGTAGAATAGAGGAATCTCAAAACTCTCAGCTTTTTTTGTCTTTCTTTTTTCCTATAAAATGCGACAGGTAACAAGTCTATACTTGTTACCTGTCGCATTTTATAGGAAAAAAGACTAACCTACAAGAATACCTATGTATTCAATGCAGGTTAGATACTATATCGAAAACTTAAAATATCATCTAAGAATTCATTTGAATTACCTATACAACTTTATCTTCCATCAAGAGCTTTCACCTCAGACACTTGAAATAACACAACTTAAGGTTTATACATGGATGTGATATTTAAAGAAATTATCTTCTTACTCCTAAACATTAAGAAGTTTCCCTTCCAGTGATAGCTCACCTAAATAACCTACAAGAATACAACTATAGGTTTATAAGTACCTATAATGTTGAAAGAATTATCCTCCAACTCCTAAGAGTCAAGGAGTTATACCTTCCACTGACAGCTCACCTGAATAACCTACAAGAATACAACTATAGGTTTATAAGTACCTATAATGTTGAAAGAATTATCCTCCAACTCCTAAGAGTCAAGGAGTTATACCTTCCACTGACAGCTCACCTGAATAACCTACAAGAATACAACTATAGGTTTATAAGTACCTATAATATTGAAAGAATTATCCTCCAACTCCTAATAGTTAAGGAGTTATACCTTCCAGTATCAGCTCACCTAAATAACCTACAAGAATACAACTATTGGTTTATAAGAATCTATAATGTCGAAAGAATTATCCTCCAACTCCTAACAGTTAAGGAGTTATACCTTCCATCACCAGCTCATCAACATGAGATGTTGACTATCAGACGTAAATACTTGAATAACTTTAAAAAATATATGAAAAACGTAACATGTGCCTACAAAATTTGAGGGTTGCCTTCGATTTCCCTGAGATTCCATCATCAGAACTTGACGTGATGAATAGGGGACCAATTCGGAAGTATACCCTTTCAAACAAAAAAAGAATTTTTTAAATCGGTTCAGGCATCTCCGAGTAATCGATGAACATACATAAAAAAAAAAAAAAATACATACAGTCGAACATATAACCTCCTCCTTTTTAGAAGTCGTTTAAAAATGGACCAACATGTCTTTGTGATCGAGAACTTATCTCACACTCTTCGTGCTGAACAGAGGCATCATCTGAACACAAAACATCGATATATATAACGTTACCTATATCGTTTATAGGAGCACAGAAGTGATTTAAGGTGACTTTTTTCTGTTAAATAAATTCTCTCAATTATATATTTTTTTAATTGTAAGACAATGTCTCACCTCTCCTTTTCATTCTTAGAATATTGCAAGAGACGACTTATATTTTGACTGTCACCGTGGCGCAGTGGTTAAGGTGGTCGCCTCGCCACTACATCGCCGTGTTGGGTGACGTGGGTTCGATTCCCACACGAGACAAATATTTGTGTGATTCATAGATATTTGTTTCTAGTCTGGGTGTACTTTGTGTCCGTTAGTTTCATGTTTGTAAAGCTCCCCGCGACACAGGGCTTGTCCCCTAGTGCGGGCGTAGTCTTTTTAAAAAAAAATAAAAAATAAATATACTAGTAAGCATGTACTGTACTGTCCGTACAACCTGGGAAAGTGTATCATCATCATCATCATAATATATCAGCCCAACGACGTCCACTGCTGAACTTAGGCCTCACCTAACTTACGCCACTGCGAACGGTCCTGTGCCGCCCGCAACCAACGGCCCCCGCCACCCTGACCAGGTTGTCAGTGTAAAGGGTCAGTAAAACTAAAAGATAAATTTTACTGACTATTATATTGATATGAAACTTATTAAACTAATAAGAATGTTAAATGGTATAATAAAAGGTGAGGACGCGGTCCCACTGTTGGCGGTGGATGATGAGCGCTGACATGACACCAAGTCACCAAGTATAATCTGGCTCGTACCTGGAAGTCATGGGGAGAGATCTTTTTACTTATGTGCCTTTACCCTACAGTGGAATGATACGGGCTAACTGTAACTGTAACGACTTGTATAACAAACTAGCTGTTGCCCGCGACTTCGCTCGCGTGGATATATTTTTATAGTTAGACGTTATTGGCAGGGCAGAGCTGTTCACAGCACTTCTTTGTAAACGATGTTTTTTGCTTTTTTATCTGGGGTAGCTAATATAATTAATAAAGATGGTGCACTTACTCGGGAGCAAGCAACATATAATTGACCGTGCGAGAAACAATTCTCTATTAAGTCCACACCAGCGTATTTTAAAGTTTGCCCTTGAAAAACAAAGAACTGTCTATTTAATATGTCACCCCCTGAACCCATCCCTATCAAAAATACTAAAAACAACATTTTAAGTTCCTATCCCAATATTTATTTGCAAAACGTTAACTTCAAAACAAAGATCTTTTCATACTACGTTTCATCCCCAATTTCACCCTTTCCACCCTTGTCAAAAATATTGATGAGGGTATTTTTTATTTTGATAGTAGTACCCAAAACAAATTTTCAAATCTATAAGTTAAAAAACAAAGAAGTTTCATACAATCGTTTTTATCCCTTTTCACCCCCTTAGAGGTTGAATTTTAAAAAACCCTTCCTTAGTACACCTCTAGAAATTAGGACAAACACACCCTCCAAATTTCACCAGCCAGACCAGCGGTTTAGGCTGTGCGTTGTCTGTCAGTCAGTCAGTCAGTCAGGACAAAGCCTTTTATAATATGTATGGATCACAATACAACCGCTGAAGAGAAGAAAACCTCGAAAATTATCCATTTATTTATGTTATTTACTTCAATGATAACGGTTTGAAATCAATTCTATTACCATACACGAAACAATTCGGATTGTGTGGTAAGAGTAGGTTAACATCATAATACCATCTAAGGATGGTACTTACATTATTAACGTAGTTATAAAGCTGTTATTCAGGTGATGAGATTAGGTATAAATAAGCTCTGATTTATACGTGAACTAACAAACAAGTTTTTGTTTTGTTCATTCATGGACTGGAGGCTGCTGCAAATAGCAAATTAACACTTTTTGTTTTGTATTTATCAAGATGATTCGATTCTCTTTTACGGACTTACTAATGTCAATGATCGGTAAAATTGAGTGACAAATATCAACAGTGAGTGGCATGCCGCATGCCTCATGGCTTCAATTTGTAACATGTTCAAACACCGGTTAAGTTTGACTTGCTTGCTACATAAAAATAGGTAGATACCTAAATGTGACCACGACTAACCTGACATTCTCAGTGACACTTAAGTAAAATCAGAAATATAAATACTTATTCAATATAAATTACCCAGAAACAGGATCGAAAGCAGGTAGGTACTCAGATGAGTACCTGCTTTTAATTATAATTATGTTTTTTTCTAGTTAAGGTAGTGTATAGCGGATGTTCGAAATGTAGATGCGAGTAGGTAGCAAAGAAGCATGAAACTGCGCGTGTTGGTACAGCCGGGCCACGTGCGCGGTGCGGGAGAGTCGCGGCCATGCTCGGGCGGCATCTATTGCTAATGTATTCGCGAAATAGTTTAATTTAGTTGCGACATTTATCGGGCTTGTTTGTTAGCGACAGTTTTCATTAGACCGCCTGATCCCGGCTTATTGCTCCGGCCGGGATTAGTGCACCCGCCCCCGTCCCGCGTCCTCTACACCCGCAGTCGGCCCATGTTCCCAGCAAATTAAAAACTAAGGCGATTGTTCCCTTCACCACGGTCATACACACATCGATACCAATACCAAAGTCGGTCACTTAACAAATACCTCCCTAGCCGCATTGTACGCATTTGATGTTTCATACAGAAACATCAAATGCGTATCTACACTGAAATTTTGGTTTTCACCCAGTTATGTAGCTATGCTCATATGATTATCTATAAAGTGAAAAAGAAACGAGATTATGTGTGAAATGGAAAAAGAAATGGTTGAGTGCTGACATAGGTATAAGTACTGGTAAAGTTTAACTAAGCGTAAGAAGACCTTACGTTACCTCAGTGGGGTTGAATTTGTAAAAATAATCACCTGCGGTAATTTGAGACCAGAGTTTTACAAAGCGAGCTGTATTGTGGATTCACACACGAATTACAACAACGGGTTGTACACAATAGTATTTGTATGATGAATATTGACGTGTAACGGATCATTAGAGTATTGGTTTAATGATATTATAGAACCCTTCGAGCGCTGGCAGTGTCCCGCGGCGCGGTGGTGCGACACAGAGCTGAGTGTTGGTCCGGCGCGCGGTGCTCCGTATTGACAAACAATTCATTAGATCGACACGCGACCGCTACGCAATACCGATTGATTGACAGTGCGTCCCCAGCCCCCAATACTACAATATTGTTTATTGGAATCAGTTCAATCAAAAGTTTGCATAAACGTTTTGTTATTGGTTTGGGACCATTATTGGGTCCCAGCGGGAGGTCCCTGCCTTTGTTTCAATATCTTAATAACCCCAATAGATTATTCTAAAGTTTTAGCTCTATAATAAAATCAACCAATTTCACCTTTTTAAAGTAAAATAATAAAAAACTAGAAATTGTTGATATTATTGGGTGGACTTCCTACGTTGCGCTTGCCGGTGCGCGGTCTCCAGATGATCTGATCCGAACAGCAGGATCGCGCTGGATGCAGGCTGCATGTAGCCGGTCCAATTGGACTTCTATTGAGGATCCTATGTCTAGTAATGGACGTCCTACGGCTGATATGATGATGATGATGATATAATTAAACACCAAGGCTCCTTTTTCGAAGTGAAAGTCGTTGAAACAGAAAATCGGATTTGTCTGAACCACTACGTCGCGTCCTTGTCCAATTAATGCGTCTATTATTATGTAAATACATGGTGGAATGAAACAGACAGGGTAGCAGCACTCGCCACCTACAAGTGTTGACGTCGTCGCTGGGACACTTGGACCATCACGTCGCGAACACTGAGTACTTGACACTCGACACTCGACAATCGACACCCGACACTCGGCACAGATCACCCGCCAGATGATTTGCATTACAAACGCAACGAACGCGATTGTTTACGTTCTTTTAATTGACAATTGAACGCGACACAAGTCGTACTTCTTGCACACTCGTTCGGTGCCGCGTGTCATCACTCATCACGTTAGATCTCTATTTAAATTATATTTAAGATTTTTTACCTAATTTAAAGATAGTGAATATCTAAGTAGGCAAGGTCTGCATTTTACCTAAAAAGATTAATATACGCGGAATATAGGAATCAATAAATAAATAGTTTTGCATTCACTCACTATGTTTTCTCTGCGCAAAAGTAAAAGCTAATAGTGTAGACAACAATCGTTGATGTTGATTGATATTGTTAGTTGAATAGAGTAGATGTGAGCTGACACCTGGTGGCGAGTGTCGACCACACAGGAGTATCTCTGTGGAGAGCGTGGCGCGATAACATATCAGCTAGAGATGCGGAGCGTGCGAGCTGCGGCGTGTCCTGAGTGCGCGGCGCCGACAGACACGCGCCACTGTTGCCAGGCAGCAGGCAGCAGGCAAACTGTCCAGCATTAGGTACAAGGTTTACGTAGTAAGTACATAAGACAGATGAAAAATTTAATTGTTGCTGATCTTTCACGAAAAAATGCAGTTGTTTCTGAGTCCTCAGATGACCGCCACCATAGTTAGTTACTACCTCGCGGTAGATTTGTATTCCTGTGCTTGATTATTTATTTATTTATTTATTAACTTAAAATACACAAAACTTATGTATTAAGGCGGACTTAATGCCAAAGGCATTTTCTACCAGTCAACCTGAGGTGGTGCAGAGATATAATGAAAGTAGGTGCATAAGAATAGAAAGAGAAGGAGGAGACATAAAATACAAATTATTATCAAGAATAAAATTTACATAAATATGATATTAATGATATATATATAGATATATATTATTATATATATATATTGATACATAAATATATTATTGTATTCAAACAGAGTGATAAGATTATGCAGCCAATTGCTTCAAGTACAATGCCCGGACTCTAGCTTTGAACGTATCGCGGTTCGTGGCCATCCTGATCTCGACAGGGAGGGCATTCCAAAGAAGGATAGATTGGATAGGAAAAGAGTCATGGATGAAACCGGAGTTATGGGACGGACACTCAAGGAGAAGATTATTAGAAGAGCGGAGATTTCTATTATGAGTGGAACAGAGATAGGAAAAGTATGGGGTTAGATAAGTGGGGGCATGGGGGGACGTAAGGATAGAATAAAGGTTAGAAAGGGCCCGCCAGCTACGGCGTTGGCGAATGGGTAACCAGTTCAATTGTGAGCGATAAGAAGACACGTGGTCATACTTGCGAAGATTAAAAATAAATCGAATGCAGTTATTGAGAAGACGGTCGAGTTTGTTGAGAAGGTCTGCATTCAGGTCAAAATAACACACATCACCATAGTCAATCAGAGGAAAGATAAGGGTTTATTATAGTTAGTCTCCAAATGGAAAATCCAAATTAAAATTTACTTTACGTTTTTACGTAAAAACGTAAACATTTTTATTTATATGATATACCTACGTTTAAAATAAATCAAGAAATTTTAGTGCAGAAGCTTTGGAACTTCGGTATATGCGGCGATTTGGTGCGACGGATAAAATCTTTAATTTACAAAATCGCAGTCATTCTTGCATATTCATTCTGTAATACCTCAGAGGTCCCACTTTGGTCCATTTCTATTTGCTTTATATTATATAGAGAATTGTTTTAATCGGACGTTTCATACATTTTTGAAATTATTACACGATTAGAAGACTGAAAACTTACAAACTGATTTAAACTGGTTATTAGTTAGGCTTATTAATTATTTAAATATAGGCCATATTTAAATAATTAAACATTTCAACAATTGTTTTATATGCTGTAGGGAAAAGTAGTACTTAGGGTTAACAAATAAAAATAACACCTCGCCATTGAGTGTCACTACCCTTAGCCCATGTTCATCATCATCATCATTTCAACCCATAAATGTCCCACTGCAGGGCATAGGTCTCCTCGAAAGAATGTGGAGGTAATTTAGCCTACAATAGCCCGTGTTACACCGCTTCAATCACTGCACAAGGCTGTCGCGTGTCTGTGTATGTACTTATCACTTTTATATTGAGAGTTATATTATCAAAAAAAAAAAAAATCAAATCAAATCATTTATTCAGAATTTAAAATAGTACATATTGTCAATAGTCTTATAAATTTATACATAAAGTCTAGAATCTAAGATGCCTGTACTAGGAAAAATCCTGTGTTACAGGTGGTATTATACTTAATTGATTGCATAACTATTGCTACTTCATGATAGCTACAATTTGGACAAAGTACCTATTAAATTGGAGATCATATTGTCTTTAACTACCTAGGTACCTAAATATAATAATAATAATACCTAATTGTTAAACTAGAGCCTGAAGTTCTGTCATCTGTTAAAATAATCAAGTACAGTTGGTTATTTTACGGATACTTATTCTATTGGATATTTTAGTAAAAGGTAATTTGGTAGGTTAAAGTAACTCAACCGATAACCGAAGTACTAGGTATCTAGTTGGCTTACCAGGAGATGCAACACGAGTCTCTCGTCTCTTTCGCATTTAAATGAGATGCGCCCATCGCGACGCAAAGCAAACTTAATATAGCAGTGAGTATCCTCAGCCGTGGGCCCAGTGAGCCCGCTCTCCCCTCGCACCTCGCGCTGCTGCCACTCTCGCGTGAGAGACGCGAGGTGAGAACTGAGACGAGGAGGGCTGTGGGGAGGGTTGGCGCTCATTATCCGCCGGTTCGTTTGCAATTCGTATGCGCGTCCACTCGACACCTGTGCCGTGTAATTGTCTCGTTTGTAGCTACCACTTGTCGCTCAGCGCCCCCACCACCCTAGGTACCAGCGATACACTTATCACTTAATTACGTACCGACACCACGGTGTGAGAGCGCCTAAGTGTGTTCAAAACTCGCGATATGAATGCGAAATACACTTATGTATAAAATTATGACGCGACAATGTATAATATCGATGAATAGCATCAACGTAAGTATGCAGTAACAATATCACTTATGAAATCTTTATTTATTGCGATACTGACACTGACAACGACGCCAACACCAACCTGGACGCCGCGCCGACACAGCACTAACGCCGACACCAACCTGGACGCCGACGCCAATACGGCTACACCAGCACTAACACCGACACCAACCTAGACGCCGACGCCAATACGGCTACACCAGCACTAACACCGACACCAACCTGGACGCCGACGACGCCATCACGGCTACACTAGCACTACCGCCGACACCAACACGGCTACACGAGCACTAACGCCGACACCAACCTGGACGTCGACGCCAACACGGCTACACCAGCACTAACGCCGACACCAACCTGGACGTCGACGCCAACACGGCTACACCAGCACTAACGCCGACACCAATCAGAACGCCGACACTAATACGGCTACACCAGCACTAACGCCGACACCAACCTGGACGCCGACGCCAACACGGCTACACCAGCACTACCGCCGACACCAAGCTGGACGCCGACGGCAATACGGCTACACGAGCACTAACACCGACACCAACCTGGACGCCGACGCCAACACGGCTACACCAGCACTACCGCCGACACCAAGCTGGACGCCGACGCCAATACGGCTACACCAGCACTAACACCGACACCAACCTGGACGTCGACGACGCCAACACGGCTACACTAGCAGTACCGCCGACACCAACACGGCTACACCAGCACTAACGCCGACATCAAACTGGACGCCGACGCCAACACGGCTACACCAGCACTAACGCCGACACCAACCTGGACGCCGACGCCAACACGGCTACACCAGCACTAACGCCGACACCAACCTGGACGCCGACGCCAACACGGCTACACCAGCACTAACGCCGACATCAAACTGGACGCCGACGCCAACACGGCTACACCAGCACTAACGCCGACACCAACCTGGACGCCGACGCCAACACGGCTACACCAGCACTAACGCCGACACCAACCTGGACGCCGACGCCAACACGGCTACACCAGTACTAACGCCGACACCAACCTGGACGCCGACGCCAACGCGGTTACACCAGCACTAACGCCGACACCAAACGTAAAGTACGTTTACGTAAAAAACGTAAAGTAAATTTTAACCAATTGGAGACTAATTATAACAATCAAGCACAGGAATACAAATCTACCGCGAGGTAGTAACTAACTATGGTGGCGGTCATCTGAGGACTCAGAAACAACTGCATACCTTCAGTTTTAACTGTGCGATTAATTAACTGTACAGTCGAACTGTACAGATAAATCGTTAGGTGTGTAGACTTTTATCTGAACGTGTATAGACCTACGATGTATCTGTACAATACGACTGTACAGATACATCGTAGGTCTATACGGCAGAATCTGGACAAACCTAGAAGAGCGTAGACAAGCCAGGGAGGCCCTTCCTATGCTCGACCACAAACTAACTAGGCGTCTGAGACAGCTGTCCAAACGGCAATTGCGGACAGCCACAGCCGTTATCACAGGACATGGTTCCTTTAATAAACACCTTTTCGTTCTAGGCATCACAGACAGCCCTCTCTGCAGAGCCTGCATGAGTGAGGAGGAAACAGCAGCTCATGTGCTCCTACACTGCCCTGAAACCGTTACATACAGAGCTAAGTACTTCAACAACACAGGTACACTCCGACAGATCACCAGCAACGTCAAAAGACTGCTGGCGTTCTTCGGCGAGCTAGGGTGGATCAAGTGAGCTATCCACCCTCACGCAAAAACCGCACCTTGACGTGGAGTTGCGGACAACAGCCCCCCAAACCATACCATACCATACGACTGTACAGTTAAATCGCACAGTTAAGTTAAAACTGAAGGTGAGTAGCGCGCATAAGGATTTATTAGAACGAAAGCAAATTTAGTTGATTAAACAGCCAAAATGTCATATGTTTGTATGTCGTTCAGCTACTTTTTCATGTAATGTGTTGTTAATTTACTAATTTTGAACTATTCGATGTTATTTCAATACTACTTAGTTATCTATGCTACGGTATACATGAGTTTTGCAAATATGGATATGGCCATCTACTTTTGAGGCGAACTACCTACTCGTATGCCTGCGTGGGTAACGTGGGTGGAAATTGCTTTGAAATTTGTCAGTGGCAGGGTATACATGTGATTACCAAATATTAGTGGGAGAATCTATCCGTACCAATATGCTGTTAATAGTGCCCAGTAATAATGGTACAACAACAGAACATTATGGAGGGAGATAAGCCGAAGTTTGAGATATGAGAGTACCTAATGCACGCTACTTTTAATATTTGAAGTATCCTGTGTGTTTCATGGAGGAGTTACTTTATGAGATATGTCATTATAGTCCATCGCCTGCCCTGGCCAATCATCGAGTCTAACTTTAACTAGAAACAATTAAAGCGTAGTTTTCATACCACTCGGTTATTACTTACATGCAGTTTTAATTTTTCTATTTAAAGTGATTACCGAGTATTTACAAGAGTTATTTACTGAGAAACATACCTTCGGCTATAATTAGTAGTACGTGTAGTTTTTACGATTAAATCTAATTATCGCAAAATAAAACCACCTGAGCAGAGGGCTTGTCGAGTATTTGCGTCCGTCAATGGCTAATGTATTAGATTAACATTAAATACGGTAGCAATTACAGCGGCACAGTGCAGTGATTTATTGCTTTTTGTTTGGTAACAGTACCGATCTATGTAGGTAGGTGTTACATTCGACACCTCGACGACGCACGCGAATGTCGACGACTTAGTCGTGTGCAATGAAGCACGGTATTATGCGTTTCAAATGCGAATAGGACCTAGAAGTAGCCATTTTTCGCCAGGCCAGTAGCCAGGCGATGTATATAATAGGTACGTCTTCGCTAAATAAAATCATCAGTACCTAGATGTTTATGTTTAGAAGAACATAAATACGTACTTATGTTCTTACTGGTACTTCGAGTAATTTATTATTTTATTGTTTATCGAATATTTTGGTTTTTTTTTTATAAATTTGTTAGTAAATATTTGGTCTTTAATCAATAATTATTAAAAAAAAAATTAAAAATCAATTTATTTAATAAAATATTTAATAATACTATTTATTGTAGGTAGCTAGCGCCTTTTTCTGGATGCGGTACGATTATCACATAAGCTGGTGCCTGCGATCCTATTCTCATTTGAAACGCAGAGTAAAGGTTGTTATTTTGAAAATGGTGCGCATTCTATAACAAAGATCGCAAGTGGCGGGTGTACCGCGAGCAGTACGGCAGAGAGCGCGCCGAGCCGCCCCCGCGCCGAGCGCCAATGAGCGCGGCGCGCGCTCGCCATTGGTCGCCGCCGCGCCGTGTGTCGCCGAAACGCGACGAAAAAACGCGCCGCATGAAAAACAATGGCACTCACTTGCACGGCCAGCACTCGAGCTCGCTTACTGTGCGCTGGCCGGCGTAACTTGACCCGCGCGCACGGACCACTCGCCCCCGCTGCCGTCGAGCTCTACTCTAGCGCGGGCGGCGGGTGCGCTCTCCGTGCGGTGGTTACAGTGTTGTCGGTCTTGTTTAGCGTATACGTATACATTGAAAGTTAAGTGATGTCACGGGTGTCGTGCTAGTGTGAGCCGGACGGATTGATGCGCGTGCGTCTGTGTGCGTGGCGGTGCGTCGCCAGTGCGATAGGTGGCGCTGTCGGCAGCACTCCCCGCACTAGGCTAGTCAGCCAAGCTGCTGGCATCTCGACGATGTCGCACAAAAACTAGCTCTTAGACATGAACGCTGGCTCAAAACCAGATACCTAATAACATGACCGCCTCGTGTGGCCAGTTACACCATATAACAGTTATGCGTGTAGACAGACACCCGTCTTAGGTAGTACCTACACGTACGTTATGTAGGTAGGTACCTAAGATTGTTCACTATACCTAGGATTTGAATGGTAGGTATTGCCTGTGTTAGATGGTGCTACAGTAGCGATAGTAACGATGCTGGTGCTGATGATCGGCAGTAGGGTTTAATAAAACACAACTCTTGTCTTTGTGGGCACTACTTAACTAACCACTTACTTCAGACATCCAATTAAATTTTCACTGAAATATAAATTAAGTATGATAGATCATTAATAGGTTTTATGAATATAAAAGAAATATCGCCAAATCAAAAAAAAAAGAATTGTTGTTTTGCCTATTCGTTACATGTAAGTATGGGACAATCATAATTTTGTAAAAGATTCATTAAGTTACGATATTTTTGTGTTTAGTTTGTTAGTACCTAGACCGATTTTTATAACCCAACAATTAATTAACAACTCTGATGAGTGGTTCTTCAAAAATATTTTTTTTTAGTCATTATGAGTCTATCTGTAAGTAACTTCGTAGTTAGTAATACGTATATACGTAAGTTATTTCAGGTTATACATTTTAGAACGATCCCCGTCGGCGGCGGCACGCGTCTTGCGGACGACGAGTTATTGGTCAAATGCTGTCAGCTGCTATATAACTGTTACAAACCTACATAGAAATAAAGTGTAAATGCCTTCAAACAGGATCTTTAAGTGACTCGAACAATGAATGTGTGACACACAGTGAGTGCGCGCACAGAGCGTGACTCACTTGTACCTGTAATATATACTTAGTGGTCGATACAACGTCTCAGTGTTGTCAACAATGTCAATAATACCACTATTACCGTCATTACTTCAATTATTGTATACCTAGGTGTACATACAAATTTCCAGTTTCAGTGTTTCAACGAGTCGTTTAATCTAAACACATTAGACACATTTCGGCCAGTGCAAGTAGCTTGTCCCAAATGGGCTCTGTTTCACAATTCAACGAGGCCAATTCAAAATAAGTGTTTAAGTAAATGTAAAGCAATCAGTTAATTGCGTATCTGATTAATTTATCTAGATTCGTAATAAGTAAGTTGAACTAAACAATACAACTCTACTTCAACGTCTATTCCCGACTCTACCCAAAATGCATTGTGATAGAAAATAACTCAATCTCAATAAGTAACACAAATAAAAAAATATAGTTCTAAAAAATTGTACTAATTGTTACAGAACATAAGTTAGTAGATCTACCAGTAGGTAGGTATGTCAAAGAGAAAACTTTCCGTTTTGAACGCAAACAAGCATAATTTTTTTAATGGTATCAAAATGATCAAGTTGTGACATCATTTCATTACACAGCAAGATAGAAAAACCTCATGAATGCCAAAAGACGGTGAGTCTTAAGCGTGAAGTAGCTAGATGCACGGCACCTAGTTGAGAGTGTAGCCATCATTCCACAAGAGGTGTATAGTACCAGCAGTCAGCAGCGACAAAGTCGTTAGTTCGCCTGTGCGCCACGTGGCGCGCCGGCGCCCTAGCCACTGTAGTATTCATGTTATGTGCATTTCGTATCATTTCACTCGCCACGTCCTGTTTTCCTCATCGCTCTCCATTATGTAATATAGTTATTATGATTGTGCCGAATGTCTCAGTCGCTTATAGTTGACATTGACCGTGGTTCGTCGCCAGTAGCTAGTAGGTGCCAGTAGGCACACACAGCGAGTAATTATCGCATTTATAAACAGCCGGTGCGCGGCCACTGCTCTCGACTATGTATTACATTCTATAAATTACAATATGATTACATAATGACGTGATATTGTATCTAGTTGTATGCTCAACGAGTATTTTTGGGATCCTACTAATATTATAAATGTGAAAGTTTGTAAGAATGTTTGGATGTTTAGATGTTTGGATGTTTGGATGTTTGTTACCAGTAAACGAAAAAACCACTGAATAGATTTCAATGAAACTTTGCAATAATTTACCTTATACATCAGAATAACATATAGGCTATATTTTATCTAGATATCGCGTAAATTGGCTAAACCATGAGAACAAATGCAAAGTAAGTCGGAGAAAAATCTGCCATCTTATAGCTATTTCTGATTTCTCTACGTAAACCGTTAGTTTTACATAAGGACAATGTATGGAGGAATTGTTACTCTTAAATAGTTATAAAAAAAAGTCCGCGACAGCATATGCCTATCTTTTATGTGGAAGTCGATATAGAGAGAATAGTGAGCAAAAAATACATTTAAATCGGATACTGCATTTAAAGTGAAAAATTTCATGGTATTTAACTAATTCCTAGGAATGTAAATACCTTTATCACTTTAGTCATTTAATGTAGATAATTTTTGTCGTTTACACTAAGTTATTTCGACAAATAGTTTAAAAGTTATTACGATATTAAATGAAATGTATATAATCCCAAAAATCTTATAATAATACTGTATGTCACCCGTGACTTCGCTTACCTGTTATTTTGTTCCTGTGACCACAGCAACTTTTCACTTTTAGAGGGGAAATTTCGGCTAATATTTTCTAAGCACAGATAATTACTTCAGATTAAACATAACCAATATTACGTGATTGATTAGAATATTACTTATCTTTGTAAACATCCATCCCGTGTCTTTTTGGTTAAAATTATCAAATATACAAACAAACATTAATCCTTTCAACTTTGTGTATGTATATTACTATATTTATCAACGTCAGCCCTAATGACAATTCAGTATGACAGATTAAAAAGAAATCAAAGATCTCTTTTTTCTTTTTGCTTACTATACAACCTCATTACTTGAATATATTACTAATTATTCATCAGTAAATTCAAAGAATATATTATGACAATTGTGTAGTAAAATTATCAAATAAAGTAAAATATGAAATAAAATATTTTTTGTAGAAAAGTAAATAAATAATTATATTGCAGTATCAAGGTAGTATAGTAGCAGAATACAAATACCATAGACCTAGGATCCGCGCGCCATTTTTATGTATTCGCGCCGTTTATTTTCGGTCTAAAATTTGACATTTGACAGTGAATTATCATTGTATGTATTTATGGTCGCTAAAGTCATAAACTAATAAAAATAAATGGATATTGTAAAATATGAAATAAAATATTTTTCGTAGAAAAGTAAATACATTGCAGTATCAAGGTAGTATAGTAGCAGAATACAAAAATACCATAGACCTAGGATCCGCGCGCTTTTTTTTTATAACGATTTTTTTTATTTATGGCGGTACGAAGTACGCCGGGTCAGCTAGTAATTATATATATCAAATTAGAAGTCGTGCGGGGCTTCGCTCTCGTCGTTCTTTATTTGGCCACTGCTCAGCTCCTATTAGCCGTAGCGTGGTGTTATATAGCTTATGTTACTCAGTGATAATGTAGTTTTCTAACGGCAAATGAATTTATAAAATCGGCCCAGTAGTTTATAAGTTTATTCGTTACATACAAAAATAGTTGCTATGCGAGTAACCGTGAAACTTTACGAGTTGGTGATAATGGTATCAATGTGGAGGGTGTTTTTGTATTGTTGTAACCCATCGATAAGGCTTTGCATGTTTACTGCTCATTAATTGAGGAATACTATAAATATAGTTTATCAATTTTAGAATTAATTTCTTATGATAAGTAACGCATGGCAGATCGCGAACGACGGAACTTACAGCTACTGCCCTCTACAACACACACATTCTCGATATCTGTGCTATAGACGAGGATAAAGTAATGAATGTGCTGTTAATGTCTTGTAGCTGTACTTATACATGTACTTACTCAACTGAAACAATTTATCGATTGCAAGCGCACAAAAAGTCACGAGTTCTACCATCGATTTATCATCGAGAAGCGAACACGCAAACTATCCGCTATGATGAGCATCCCTATTCCCTGCTGTAGTGACAGATGTTCAGTAAATAATATCGACGAGACAACTAGATAAATACGTACATTTACTTCCTCGGATAACACGCCGCGCCGTGTGGCATTTCCATAGCAATAACATAAAGTTCGTTGGTACGTTTCCTTTCTATCGTGTAATATCGTACTTATATATAATGTTCAAGCTAAGAATATCGACATGACAAATAAAGTACGTATGTACAAGAAGTACAATAGTCCACGTAGCAACGCGCAGTAAACTCCAATGAACTGAGCGAGGAGAGCGAGGAGAGCGAGGAGGAGGCGTCCCCGCACTAGTACGTAGCGGTAGAGCGGCGAGTGCGTGCTCGCTCAGCAACGAGCGGCTTTAAAAAGCACGGCTGAGTGACATAAATATTGTATAGACGAGTGCAGAATGTGTAATGAGGCCGTGCATTTTGTTGTGTCGCGGCGACGACGGCGACGCGCGACGGTCGAGAGCCTCAAACTTTCCACCGACGCGCTGTCATATAACATGTCAACTTTATTGCGAGCCGCTGACACAATCAGGCGCCACGTGTCGATGTTCACGTCTCACTAATAACTATTTGTGTCGAACAGTCCGAGGCACTGCGACGTGACACCACATTACCTCAATCTGCAAACTTTCACAATAGAGATGTGTAACTCAGGAGTGATTGGTACAAAAGATGTATAATATTTCAAAATACGTAATCACTCTTTAAATCTTTGGTTTTGAAAATACATCTTTAACTCATTACACCATTGATTGATTTTAGTCAGATGGAATGATGCCTGATGGAAACAAACAAATACTTAGATGTAAAGGGAGATACATACAGGATATTGTGAAAATTTTACATGTTTACTTGAATAAATCTTCTTTAAACTATGTAAATGGCTTTATCAAGTTTTGAGGGGTTCAGTGAATCAATGAAAGAATCAATAGATATTTGTATTTTTTGATCACTTGAAATAATCGTTTCATTCAGAAACAAAGATTTAGAAGAGTTAAAGGTTTAAAAGACTGATCTTTCGAAGGAAAAGATTTTTAAATCACAGATCTGATAGATGATTTAGTTTGCACATCACTATTTCACAATATCTACTATAAATACTTTTTATCTTATAACAAAGTGGCCCGTCTACACGACAAATAACAAAGTAGAGATAAATCGCTACAAAGCAATGGCTGCAAACAATCACATAATTAGATTTATAATTGATTTATAATTAGTATTGACAGTATCTTAGGTAGTCTCTAGATACAGGTATGTACTCGTACATACCTGTACCTAGAACATCACAATCATAAGCTATAAAAGAGTAACACATCTTAAGATGTTGTAATTTACAATAAGTACAAATTAAATAATAAAAACGAATAATTGAAAATTAAAATAATAAACTCAAAAGCTGGATAATGCAATAAAAGCTTGGGATACATTAGAGAGTCCGTCGCGTCGCCGAGTCGCACACGCCGCGCCGCCCGCGCCCCCTGTCGCACTGTGGTTCAAAAACCAGTTCTAGCGCGAATAAACTCTGAAATACGAAAGTAGTGCTTATACTTTTAAACTATGCTTAAATGACTTATAGATAAACGTACTTTATATTAATAAACTAAATTATGTAGGTACTTCAATAATTAATTAGAGACAACTCTGTGCATATAGCACTACCAACTTATATTTTTATTGAGTGCTTAAGATGTAGTTAGTGAATGATTTATTTTCGCAATTATTTGTCTAAAGTTATAAATTTTATTGTTGTTCTCGTGTTGTTTAATAGTTGTTTATCATGTCAGCTTATGAAAATGGTGTGTTTATAGTTTAGTTTAATTATTCTGGGCATTTGATTTGATCCTATTATTTTTACAAGAAACGTCAAAAGTAACAAGGGTTTTAAAAAAGTGCAGAAGAGTGCAGGCTTCAGATGTGTTTTGATTTAAAAGCTTATATAGTCAGTTTTCAGTCATAAATAAAATCTTTTTCCCCTCTTGGACGTAGATATTTTTTTTGTATTTTACAGTTATGGAGCCCGTAGTCATTCGTGTAGAGTTGTTTGAACAATTTTATATAAACATAGGAATTTGAAGAGAAGAATGTGGCAATACCTTATTATTGCATCGTGTTTTTTTCATACGAAATATAAAAAGTCCGAAATTACGTGATGTCCTGTCAAAATTTGTGAAAAACTTAGGATTTCGAAAGAAGATTTTTGTCGGAAAATAAAGACTGGCTAAATGAAAATTTTGTTTTGCCTATTACTCCTTTAGATGAACAATTACAAACTGGATCTTTAGGTATAGGGAGACCACAAAAAAAATGATGAATGTGGTACTCGACCTAAGCAAAAGAAAATACAACATTTTTTGCCTCGACATATACTATGCAAGAACTTTCTTTTGCTGATTAGTCTACCCTACGTAAGCGGGATGCAGTTAATATAGTTGAAAATATTACTGCACCTAGCACATCGGAAGTCATAAAAGTTTAAAAAAGCTATTTCTGCTGCAAGTACGGAGTGTTAAACTACATCTTTGGCGCTTATAATCAATAAGAACTTAAATACATAAAACAACATATTGTTTAGCTTATATATAACAGTTGCTAAAAACTGTAACGCCAATATATATATCCATCGTGGCACAAAATAATAGAAGCGAAACGTGCTTGCTAATAATGATTTCGTAACAGTAAGTGAACTTGGTGTATCTATTAATTTAAAAGATTTGCTTAATTTGACAACATACAGGATATGCAAATTTCAATAAAAAAAAAATCACTCCAGACTAATTATTATAATCTGATATTAAAATTGGGGATAGATAGGATCTCTGGTCAAAGTATTATTAACAAATGGTTAATGTAGAGCAAGGTGATTCTAATAGCTAATAGGTGAAGGAAATTAGTCTCTGAAGCTATGGAAATGTTAAAATCAGTTCATTAACACTATAGCATTGAGGACTGATGTTCACAATATCGAGGACCAGACTTGTGATACTGAATAATGATTTATTTCTATAAAAATAATAAATAGTTGCTATTAGTTATAATTTATTTTTGCTAAATAATTAAATAAATACACCTGAACACAAACATACATGTAAATAATACGAGTTACGAGTAAATAAAGACTTTTAAGTTAGAACGGAATTTATTCGCGCTAGAACTGGCTTCTGAACCACAGTGTGTCGGCCCGGTACAGCTGGACGGCAACTTACATCATATCGTCAATGCATCACATATTCCACTACTTACATTATTATAACATGTGTATAGTCACTACTACATGTTGTTTCTTACGTTTTTGTTGTAACAATTATATAAAACAGTAAAGACAAATAACTGCGCAATTGTTCATGTTTATTGATTAAGTGCTCGTTTATTTAATGCCCGTGTAATGTGGTTATATATATTATGGTTATATACATACAATAAAATGATATTCAGGCAAAGTGATTTAAACAATTTAAAAGTCTATCTCCTAATAAAATAATATAATCTATAGGTACCCCCGGATGGAGGATTGCCTCTCCTCGTTATGTCAGTGTCCAAACTTAATAATTGCCCAGAATTAATTAAATATTAATAAACTAGCAGCCCGCCCCGGCTTCGCACGGGTATTACACACACACACACATACTCTCCCATACATACATACATACATACTTTCTCGTTTTTGTGTGGGGTCATTAAAAAGAGTAAAATGAAGAATTAATAATATATGATTAATATATGAGATTAAATATTTTTGTAAAATATATTTTTTTGTATTATTACAATTTTTTTTCCCTCCACAGTACCATTGCGAGCACTCATTTACTAGACTACCACTACCAGAAGAGTAGAAAACATTAAAATTAGTGCATCATACTTTACATAAGACCATCTAAAGAGCGCACTGTGCTCAGTATTTATATGCTTGACCGGCCAAAAAGAGTTTTGTTCCCAAGTATTCTATGTTGAACATAAAAAATGTCTGGACTTTTTAGGTTCAGGTTCCTGTAAAACCTTTTAAGACTAAAAAGTACATCTACATTAGTGTAGATAAAAGCTCTGTAAGCTTGAAGCTTTGAAGTTTGATGTCTAAGGAAGTCACGTTAAACATTAAGTATGACTTTGAACAAAGATTTGGTATGTATTGTAATTGTATGATGTTCTAACTAGAAAATGCTATTGAATTCAAATATCCTTAACACAATAACAATTGTATATTTGATATTGTAATAAACAGCTTGTAAAACATGTACCTACTAATACATTATATAAACCTGGTAGTAATTGCAGTGCAATATCGTTAGTGAACAATATTCTATTTGAGAATAAAACACGCCAACTTTGTTTTTCTTACAATAAGTAATCATACAATTATTAAACCGTAGCGTGTATTATTGCAAATTAGGTCATAATTTGTTGCTTTTGCGTTTTTTCTTAGTTCTATTTTTTTAGTGGGGCAGTTATTAGCGTGTCTAATACCTTAATTATCAATAGTGTAAATTAGAAATGATACAACACTTTATAAACTTCGTGTAATACCTATATTAAGGATTAAATAAATTAATATTATTGTCTAAATTGATGTTTTTCGTTTAGCTCGTAAGCAAGCTTATGTAGTCTGTAGTATTGATTAATTCCATCTGGTACCACTAGCTTCACATGATTAGAGAAACTTCGAATGTCGCGGAAGAAGTCATATTAAATGTTGGTTATGTTTGTGATCTGGGTTGGAACTTGGAAGGAGGTTTTAGTGCCTTATAAGAACTGGCATAGTTATGCTTACATGATATAATTTCCACGTAAACTTATACTAATACTAATACTATATACTATTGAAATACTTACCTATGTACATATTATTATATGGTATTTAATAAATGATTTGCGTCTGAAAGAAGTAATAACCTACCACGGTGCTATGTCGGTTAATGACTGAAAAATAAAAGATTTATAAAATATAAGATTCCCGTTAGGAATAACTTTTGTATTGCGGAGAGACTTCAGAAAAATGAGATACTTCTAGTAATAAGGTCTAGTCCATTAACTACCTTACTTATGTTATGGTCTCTATCACTAAACAATGCTTCTAAAACGGAATTTACTCGTGAATACAAGAAACTGCTCGCCTATATCTACTGCAAATTGCAAAAAAATGGATACATACTGACTACTTATTTAAGCTTATGTTTAGTAATCGCTTTTTCACTATACCAACTTTTTAACTCACCACATAAAAGGTTAATTAAATTAATTAATTAAGAACAATAAACTCTGAGCAGATATCCCATACGTCAGTCGTGAACTCTCGAGGGAGCAATGCTACCTACCAAAGAAATTGATAAAGAAATCAACATTTCAGATTCACTCGGCGCGCGATTGTTATCTAAGCAAATCCATGTCCGAGATTCGTACAAAGACCATCAGCAATCAAAACTGATCATGTCGCTATCAACCTGTAATGGACCCTGGTGCTATCATAACAAAGCTTTAATTCGCAGATCATTTGGAGGCATCTCGTTTTGAATGACATTTTTTGGTGAGCCTGGGGCTAGCTCGGTAAAGTGTGTGCTAAGTGAGTGGAGCGAGGGTTTGAATCAGTGTTGGAGTCGCTCGCAGCGCTGACGAGCGCCGACGTGTGACAGGCGTCCCGCGAATGGCGGCGGCGCATTCCAGCGCGCGGCGCAGCTTGTTGGTATTCCGCGGCCGCGTCGCGCGCAAACCCAGCGCGCAAAAAAGACAATGACTTCGTATTTTATACGTCCCTAAAAGTTCCATCAGCGTATTGATACGATTCGTCTGTCTTGTCCTTAAATGATGAGCCGGACGGTTTTGTTTTTGAAAGGTCTCGTCGCTCCCGCTGTCGCGCACATTTTTTGAACTGTGCGTCCGTTATATTAAATATGCGTCTTTAACAGATAACGTCGCGCTCATACATAAATGTTTTCGAAAAACTTAAAACTTAACGAGGTGTATTTGATTTCTATTGTCTACCAAACATTCCTCGAAATCGATTTTAAGTATCGTGTAAGCGCAAGATGTTTGTAGTAGCTGGACGCGGCTACCAGCGGCGCGGTGCGCGGTGCTGCGGGTACCAGGAACCGCGGCGTGTTTGTTCGCCTCTTGTTCTAATATTAGGGGACTTTGTTTCTGTGCGCTGTTTGCCGACGCGCGGCACAAAGCCGCCGCGGGTAAACAACCGACCGTCTCTAACTACTCACATAGTTTGGAGAAAAACGGAGCGACCTCGCGTCCGTCATGTTTGTGTAGAGTCCGTGGCCCCGGCTCGGAGGTACCGTACAGAAGGTGTCACGTAAGTGTGGGACAATGTGTCCTCGCCGACCATTCGACACGGCGCTGCCGCCTCACCACACATTCAACCACACACAATAGCCATTCGACGAACTTGCTTTGTGATGGACTCGCGTATCACTCGCGTCCATTTGATCCATGGCCGTACAGTATGCACTATAATATGCTTTGTTCATCGGATTGCAACAATTAGAGATTCAACTGCAAGATTTAAAGATATCGGCAACCCTAAGCTCTTGGCCACAAGACAGTTCCCATGATGTCTCAATTACATTACAAGTGGATACAGCACACTGGACATGTTCACTCGCGCCGGTCGTGAGCTCGTGACGCATGCGCCGCACTCACCGTTAGCTTTGTCGAGCGACGCCGACGTCCCTGACTGTGGCGCCGCACTGCTGTTCCACGTGTACATACTGCATATAGCTGTCTGTGTACCTACCGCCGACACTATTACTGACAGGTGTCATCAGTTGGGAGTGTGGCCGATTTCAACCCATACTTTGAATCCACAAACTAGAATGATTGGTTCAAAATCAAAATCAAAATCAAATGTCATTTATTGCGATAAGGGGTAATACATCAGCTGTTTACATTTAGAATAATAAGTTCGCCACTATCTACCGTACGGCATGCAATACATATAATATAATATAATAATAATAATAAAATAATTCCAATCCACAATATAGCCATTACAGTTAACTATAAATAAAAATAAAGTATCTGTGATGTCATTACAGTACAATGTCATACACAATGAGATAAAATAATAAAGAGTCGTCAATGTAGTGTGGTAAATAATAATAATGCTAATATTAATAAAGTCAATTAAATGTCAAAATTTATAATATAATAAATACACACACGCAGTAGGCATACCTATACAGATTTTTTATCCTCTAGATATTCCTGAACACTATAATAACTTTTCTCCAATAAAAATTCTTTAACCTTTCGTTTAAACACCGCAAAACTCGAGATCTGCAGTAGAGGCTCTGGCAAATTGTTGTAGACTCGAGGTGCCATACAGAACACACCTTTATTAAACAATGCACTTTTATGTTGAGGGCAACAAACTTTTAGGTGGTGGCGCTTACTTAGGTAATTTTTATAAAATTTGGAGTTAGTTCTTACAAATATAACTAATTCATAGATGTACAGACACGCCACAGTTAATATTTTAAGACTGGAAATAGGGTCGACAGCTATCTGTTTTTTGGAGCTTGCACGCGCCTTACGCATTTTTTCTGTGCTATGAATACTTTTAAATGAGAGAGGTTAATGAGATTTCTTGAAAAGAGATTTCATTAGTTCAAACATTAATTCATGTATCATAAACTGCCGCCTGAAACTACAAAATGCATCAACCTCAAACTAAATAATATCACCTATCATCACAGGAATATTAACGATTAGTATCGACAAGTCTCTGCGCACTGGATTTGTGAATGATATCCTAGTCCTATGACGAAACTAAATAGAAAAACAAAGTTCAATAAATCGTAATCTTCCTAAACCCTTACTATCATCTAATGTTATGGGCTATATCTGTAGAATAATAAAATATAAACATAACAGTTCTATATTTAGTATCTAGATGTTAGATCCTCATGTCCAAAACGAGCCACTAGTATGCGGCGCGCGACGCGAGCGCTCGGCGCTTGGACAGTACCGCGATGTCTGTTCGTAACAATCATGTCTCTAACACACTTATTAATATATACAATATACATGGCAATAGGCATATTGTAAATAGAGATATTCAGCCCTTCTAGACAAATGGCATTCCCTCTGTATCTATTCTATTTGCTGCATCTAAAATCAGAGAGAGGATAATCTCGACATCGACTTAGTTGGGGTCAAATGTTATAATTATAGGCACTCTCGTTTTTAAACATTTAACAGCGATGTCGTCTCCAGCTGAGTTGATGTTGAGATGCAGAGTAGGCTCTCGTTGGTCACGTGACCTGGCGATAGTCCATGTCAGTAAAGTGATCAAGTTACGAGACACGTAGAAAGAAGCAAAGACACAGTGCGTTTGTTATTTGCCTTGAGTGAAGTGAGTGACCAATATGTAGATACGTAACCGTTTTGAAGGCTAATGACTTTGTCGACTATTGTGTGTCTTTAAGATTTTCTTACGTTTAGCGTAGCTGCTGGGTAGGAAGACTTACAGAGTACTGATAGACGAGAATTACGTTGTTAAAGTAAAATAAAATCTGTATCTATTTAAGTAATAAGTAAAAGTGTAAAAGTCACTCTGATCTGATTATCTGAAGAAAAGTTCTTGTGCTCAAACTCGTGTTAAAACTATTTTTTTTCTCAAATGTAAACTTTACTGCAGCACGTACTAGGTGATATAGGGCTCTGACTTTCTACCAGTACCTACATAGTACTCAGCTAAGACATTGGCATTTCGCATTTCTCCTTGAGTGCGTCAGGAAAGTGTTTTGAAAGCGAGTTCATCATTATTCTGTGTGGAGAGTGTGTGCGGGCGCAGGCTTTCCCTAATCATCGCGTCCGAGCTCCCGCACCGGTGACGTCATCGCGTCAGTTCGCGGTGCAGCGTCGCCGACAACAGCGCCCCCGAACTTTCCAATGACCAACAAGTGGTGGGTGAATGAACTGAAGAGTGAAACGCACCTGTTACTAATGTCGCCCTCATTGTCTCCAACAACAAACCACTTGGTACATGATGAGTATGGTAAATAAAAATATAAAAAAAACATTCAACAAATACATAGATAGATGAGTAACATCTTTTACTGCCGCCGCGACGTGCGACGTGTGACGATACGAGCATGTGGCCCCCTGATAGTAACGGGTAGCCGGTGCTCATGAACAGTGCTGCAGTGGTTACGAAGAAAACTACTCGATGTATATCGATGAAATTTGAAGAATAAGTGTCTTGTGATGACCGCTACTAGGTTTGGTAGTTAAATAATAAAAATAAATATTGCCCCCTTAAAATATTTTTTTTTTTAAAGATGGGCTTGAGTTTCTTGCCAGTTCTTCTCATTCGTAGGCAAATTTGCTGACATTACTTTTCGGATAACTTGTTACATTTTTACCTTGTGACTTTCATAAGTGTTACCTTGTAACCTAGATGAATAAACGAGATTTCATTTCATTTAATTTAATTTCATTTCGATACCGAAGTGTCATATCAGTAGGCAATGCTTTATGCGCCCGTAAGGTGCTTCGTCACGTTTCGCTCGAAGTAAGTAAGTATAATATATTATTATAATAGTTAGAGCTCATGTGTGATTATCATTGGCACGTACCGTGAGTACAACCTGCTGACTAGTTGAGAGGAGATAACGTTCATTTAGTTTTCACACAACACACGGCGGAGATGAGATGAGTCCGGCCGTAAGTACGCGACAAAGCCACCGCGCGCCGCCGCCGCGCCGCGAGAGCTCCACACAGATGTCTCACAAAAGAATATTAATTAGTCACAGTTTATCTCGCGCCGCGGTCGACGCTACTGTGAACTGACTTGAAATTGTTTCACATTCTTTGCTCACTCTCAAATTACAATCTAGACAGATATGCTACCGGTTAACTCGACACTACACGCTAGTATTTAGCATAATCGACTAAATCTTACCTCACGTTTTTAATATTAGCTTACTATGTAGTATTACTATATGTAATGGTACCTATGATTATAGTATGTCCAAGTTACTTCTAAACAGATACTTATTTTAAAAAATTGTGTGCGAAAGGAATTAGTATACATTGAGATGTTTAAAAATATAATAATAACTCATTTTTGTACTTACACAACAGGTTGAACATAAGCAGGATTTTTGCATGGCTTATGCAGTCTAATTAAGAGAAATGCTAGCAGATTAACTATTTGTATTAGATATTAGCAAACTGAGTAGTGACGGAGAGGTATCGAGTTTATCAGCGCGTCTTCATCTAACAATTACAGGCGAGTCGCGTGGCGGCGGCGGCGGTGACGTCACAGTACATTTGTGCGCAAACACGTGTGATGCATGACGTCACGTAAGACCGGTGGTGGTTTGATCATGTCAACAACCACCACAACACACTCCCAGCTCTTTGTTACTTTACTAACTACAAAAACGAATTGATTTAGTTGTGTGACGAAAAGTTGCCGCATTGATAACTTCTAGTGGCAGCGTGTCGACATTATAACGGTTCTTGTTCTGTGCACTTATCCTTACATAGTTTATACTAATGTGGATACCGCTGCTGATTATATAGTGATTCAAGAGGAAGGTTTTTAGGTACCTATATAATTTTTCTACCTACAAACTACATGGCGAAGCTTCAGGTGGCTAGTAAGGTTATCTTGTTCAGTGATTGTCTGTAGGTATAGTATGTATGACTGCGAACCACTGCCAGACTCGACTTACAAGTCAGACCAAAAAGTTGTCAGAAAAATAAATGCTCAGATAACAACACAACACTCTCAAGTTCGGTAATAATAATAATAATAATCTTTATTGTCTCATAAAGATACATACATAGAAAAACACATGAAATAGGAACAATCAAGAAGTACACACAAAAATTAGTTGACCACTGGTACCCAAAGTAAGATTTAACTTGTGGTATGGGTACCAGGGCTCTCGTACTATTTGTAACAGGCAAGTAGTTAATGTGGCAGTGTGGTGAATCGTATATAGATAGGTATAATAATATATATGCTTGAATAAAATAACTATTTATATATAAATAAATATGTAATAATAAAATATATATTAATATTTACATATAAGTATATCATATATGTATACTATTCTTTATTTATATTATATATATTATATTATATTATAAATCAGTGTATGTGTGTGTGTGTGTGTAAGTGTGTGTGTGCGTGCGTGAAAGTGATGTATTCGGAATTATAGAATATTTAGCCTCAACAAATCCTCTGTATCATCATAAGATTTTGAGAATAGCCATATAGTGACTTTTTTCTTACATTGCAATCTAGTTAATGGATAAATGTTGCAGTTATCATTCGCTATGTTATAAAGATGACAGCTAATAACACTATGGTGGCGTGCTGCTAACGCACTTCTGTAACTTTCGGCTTGGCAAACCATGCGCGAACGGCGTTTTTTTGTCAGTTGAGAGTTATATAACATACTGACATGTTTTCTGCAGATAGTTTCAAGCACAAAGAGCTGTCTGACAGTAAGCAGTTTACAGTCAAGATATAATTGGACAGTCGGATATCTGAAAGGCTTAAAAGTCATAACCTTAAGGACAGCTCTTTGTGCTCGCTCAAGGGCCAAAAAATGGGATTTTACAGCTCCACCCCAGACAGATATACAATAAGTTACCACAGATTGACATAGGGCATAATAAACCATTTTAAGGGTGTCAAAGTCAGCTGAGTGACGCAACTGTTTGAAAATGTATATCGTCTTGCGGACGCGGGCAGTAATATTAGCTAGTTGAGGTTTCCATGAAATTAAATTATCAATAATTACCCCCAAATATCTTGTCTGAGCAGATCTTAGTATAGTTGGGCAGTCGCAGGTGTTAGTGGATGTGTATATTGGGCAGGTATGCGCTCTAAGATGAAAAGAATCTAAGGATGGTTGGGTTATAGCAGTCTTTGAAAAGGTGATATAAGTTGTTTTTTTGAGATTTAGGGTTAGTAAATTGTTTGATAACCACTGCATTATATGACTAAGAGCGCATTCCGCACGAGCAAAGACTTCTGACCAATTTTGACCATGAACAAGTATTGCAGTATCGTCAGCATAGGTAATAATAGATGAATAGGGAAGGGAAAGGTTGCACAAGGAGTTTATGTAGAGAAGAAAGAGGGTTGGGCCCAGTATCGATCCCTGTGGGACGCCAAAAAGAAGGGGTTCGTTGCCACTAACAGTGTCACCTATCTTTACACACTGTGTCCTATGTATATTCATATTCATACTCCCGTTCCTCAGGAGGAACATGTCACCGTTCAATGAAACATTGTCAAGAAGTGAACTAACACATAACGTCATGTAAAGTCAGACATCCAATTCTCATGTCTCTAGGTGTGTTTTCTGTAACTTTGCATAGTTTCCTTTGCCTTGATCAAGCGTAATCGACCAAATTTATGTGTCATATATGTACGAGTATATACTTCCTTGAACTACTGTGTAAAATGATACCAGTCTCAATAAAGAGGATTACAGTCAACTGTAGAGTGTCATCCCCTGCAGTATCCCAGCGCGGGCGCGGCGGTCCTGTAGTGTACTGTACTGTACTGTACTGTACTGTACTGTACTGTACTGTACTGTACTGTACTGTACTGTACTGTACTGTACTGTACTGTACTGTGCTGCAGGTTCCCAGGCGAGCGGCGAGCGTGCGTTATCACGGCGTCATCGCACCCGCGTCGCCTCTTGATTACTATCCACGCTGTGTCCTTCCGCCTGAGCTATTAGTACTCTTGTGTCATTCATCAATCAGAATAGTACTTACTTCACTAGCCCAGGGATATATCCCAGAATATCAATCCTTTTATCATTTACCTTTAAGATCTCTTACGGTACCTGCTACTCAGTGTGTCTTCGTAATTTGATACTTATATCCTTATTAAACCTATTGATGAAGTAAATATGAAATTTGGATATCAATGATAGCTTCAACTCTGTTTATAAGGGATAATTTTGACCATAAATCTGACCAGTTAAAATATCATTCCAACTACGATAAAGTGACATTAATTCTAAGTGAACCATTCATTGATGGGATATTATGAATACGTTATCTAATTATTATGATGTTTCTTATGATCGGAGTGATATTGTGTGTGGGTAGGTAGAAACATACCGAGCGGTAGTCAGTACCCGGTGCTACTTGCGAGGCTTCGCAGTTCTCTTGCAATTCTGTCACGTGGCGCCGACGCGGCCCGAATGTTGCGTGCGCACATTAGCGAAGGATTCTCACGTCGTCGTGCGGCGCTCCTGCGAGTGCTCGTCGCCTCACCGTGGGACAGCCGGGACTCCTCGTGCGTCGTGACGACTGCTCGTCATCATTGTCAAACATGTCACACCGACTGTCGCCACTAAATGATTGCTATTTATAGCGAGAACTAATCTCAGTGAGTGACGCGCGGGAACGGTGAAAAACGATCGTGGAGTCGCAGCGCATGCGCATCGGCGCATTCTGTGCGCAGGCGCGAAATACGAAACAATGGCGGTTTAAAATACAATGAGTGCGACCTGAAATACATAACATCAGCGACATTCCCGTCACGACCGCGCGCGCACCTTTTTCGACTATTTTGTTCGTGGCGGCGGCTGCGAGGGCGCGGGCGTAGGAGCCGCCGCCGCCGCCGTCCGGGCCGATCACGAGCCCCCGACCTCTCCTTATTAATAACGTGGTTTGAATTGGAGATTCGGTAAATATTGCGTTATGAGAGCTGAGCGACGCCGCGACGCCCCCGCGCCATGGACTGTCCCGCGTCGCGGGGCGCGCGCACCTGACGTATGCGCTCGTGATGAGAGGATGCAGCGAGGAGACACTAATGTGTGCTCACGATGCAGCGTGACTCGCACCTCCTCGCCTAATTGTCGCGGTCACACTCGATTTGCATACATTACAATAGGAATCAGCAATTCCGCCGATGTCTTAGTTCCCGCTGCCAAGAACGTCGAGCGATCGCAGCGATTATCTGCCCTAACGCGGGAGCGATTGGTATCTATTCGGCACAGCGACGCTGTCGGTGGTTAGGACGTCCTGTGACGTTCGATGTGGTCGCCAGGCGGCTGCGGGTAGATACGCAAATTGGCTGATTAGAGCGTGGGCTCCACCACATGATGCAGTTTCAATAAGAATGTGATGCAAATGCACGGTAAGGTAGTACGAGACTCGGTATGTGTCGCGAATGATTTTGATCGATAGAGGACTGTTTTACGACGTTTGTGGGCGATAACATAACATAAGTTTCCTATATTATTACGTAGATGTTATTTCTTAACTTTGATACGTGACCTGTGAGGGTATTACCTGATAATTCGGTAACTACTTATTGATGAATATTCTTTGACATATCTACTATACATAAAACAAAGTAGTTACGAAGCATAGGACAATTAATTTTGTGACGTAAACATAGCTACTAAATAATTATGCAATTATACTATATAATTAGTACTTAGTTATAAACTAAATTAAATACATTACGTCATGTTGGAATATAAATTGTTTTCTTTGGAATATTCTTTTAAATACATTGTTAACTGACTGTTCATCTAAGAATGGTATAAAATAATATACTCCGTACCTATACAAAAAGTGCAATTTACAACAATAATGAATACAATCTAAATTATTTTAATATCTAATAAATAAAAAGTAGTTATGTGCACTAATAAGTACAATAACATAGATTCCCACTGGAATTAACGATTAACTAACTTAAATTGTTAATTTTGGTAACAATATCGAATTATGATTTAGTAGTACTATTAAATTGTTTTTATTTTGTGATGAGGTGACTAGTGCTACGAGTTGCTACGACGCGCGACGTACAAAAGAGTTCAACGATATTTGAGCGAACGAAATTTCTTGTTACAATCGTGTTTCTTACGTACACAATAATTGTTATATAGTTTTTTGCCACGGTTTTACTCTCGTGACATAAGTTTTATATAAATTATTTAAAATAATAATAAACTTACATCTTAGCTTAGTTCAGGCAGTCTTGTATAAACTTGCGGTGAGGAGGTTTGAATAGCACTAGTTTCTCATACTATGACAGTGTGACAGAGAGAAGCATGCGACGATAGCACCTCGTGTCGAGCTCGAGCAGACGCATGCGCGCGTCCTTTTGGACGACAAGTGACATGTCCCGGTAAAGTTTCAGTTACTTCTATTGTTAAGATATTGAAGCCGTGCTCATGTCCACGTATGAAGATACTTGACGTGTTTATTTGTTTCCTTCCTGTGCGTCCCCGGCGAGCGAGGCGAGGTGAGGCGAGGCAGCAGCAGGCACGTACCACGACGTGGCTTCCTGCGCCGGCGCAGACTGCGCTCCCCACACTACAGACACTCTCACACTCGCTGTCACGGGGTTGTTTCTGTCACCAACTATTTTGTAATCGCAGGATAGACCACGTTGTACAATGTCCCCTTTATTATCAAAATCTGATACGTCATACTAGTCTAATAACTAAAGTTTATAGGTATAACTACCATAATTATGTAACACCATTTCTGTAGAGATCAAACCAACATCACTCAGTACAAAGGGCAGATTGCTCAATATTTATTTAAAACAATATTTACTTTGGCTATGTTTTGAAGCCAGATGTAATATGCCATTTATTATGGCATTTAAAATTAACTGTAACACTGAAACTAACTCACCGGTGTCCGTTATAGCATAATCTACTGGGTTTACTGTTTTACGATCTCGGTTTGGTTCCGATGTCAATTTATTACATTTAAAGCGGGTACATTTTGTGGTTGTGTGTTTTGAACCAGATACGAAATACCGATGTGAGTTATTACACACACACATATATATATACAAATTTTTATATAAATATAAATATTGTAATTTATTTGAAAAAAATTGAGACTTCAAATATTTTTTATGTCAAAAATTAATCAAAATGTGACTTAATATAGTGTATTTTGGACCAGTTTGTTTATGCCCAAGTAAATGTGTTATAAGTACAAGACAAACAAACACGAATGATGGTGACCCGACACACTACGCGTTACGATCCCGGAGCTTCACCAAACGTACAAACGTACGAGAGGGACACATAAAGAGGACTTTTTGTTACAAAACAGTTTGATCCCACGGAGCGAGGCGAGCCAAGTCGGAAATAGAGCCTCCGTGGTGCATATAAATAGTGTCATCTGTCCTACCGACACGAGGAAATACTTCTCATGTTACAGACGTACGGACAAACCAAATATACCTTTTTATTGTTAATCCAATCAAATGATGACTATCTTCGAAAATCCACAGTGTCAACCTGAAGATTGGTCAATTTTAATAGGCTGGCATCGTATTACATGCGGACTAAACAGTTTTCGAAAGGTGTGTCTCTAGGTATGTATAGACATACCTACAATGTTACTTTAATTAATTTACGATAGACAACGACCTCTTGTGTAGTACGTGACAGTACATTACATTCCAGCTGTGCCTTCGAGCTACATCGAAACTGTAGATTTATATAAATGTCCGGCGCACGGCAAAAGTGCGTCATACCCACATTTCGCCAGCAATGTCAGGACAATCAGGCCCCATGCTAACGCATAGGGCGAGCCTAGTCGAGCTTTCTAGAAACCCAACAAAAGAAGTTCCAACCTTTGGATCGAACCCTCATGTGCACAACTCTTACAATTCCCCGCTGTACATAGTATACCTAGTATAAGAGACAGGGTTCATAATTTTTCGAGACATTTTTAACTAATGTAACATCTAATATACCTATAACATGTCTGTAACTACTACTGTAATTAGTTGTGATAATAAATAAATTATTATTATTATTATTATTATTAACTGTTGTACAACCAATTCAATGTAACTATTTACAGTTAAGTATGGCTACAGTAAGCCTGCGATACCGCACTGCTAGATAAAGCGTTCCCTCGTAATTTCCAAACATACAGATGCTGATGTAATTCTGTCCGACTGGCCTGTTGGTCTAGTGGTCAGTGACCCTGACTGCTAAACCGGAGGTCGTGGGTTCGATCCCCACCCAGGACAAATCTTTGTGTGATGAGCATAATTGTTTGTTCTGTGTCTGGGTGTAATTTATCTATAATATGTATGTATTTACAAAAAAAATGTATTTAAGTAGTATATCAGTTGTTTAGTACCCATAACACATGCAAATATAATTGCTTAATTTGGGACCAGATGGCGCTGTGTAAATGTGGTAGATTATTTATTTATATTCTTTATTGTACACCACTTAAACATTACAAATAGATTTAGAGAAGGGTACAAAATGTAGGCACAATGGGCGGTCTTATCGCTAATAGCGATTATTATTATTATTATTATCCTACTGATATTACAAATGGTAAAGTTTGAATGGATGGATTTTCATAAAGCCTTTCAGTTAGAATAGTTGAAAGGCTTTAAAATGACTAGTACCACGCTGCGGCAGCATGCTGCAAAGCGGTGGGCGAAAGCTACGATATCAAATAGCTGAAGAGTTTGTTAGAACGCTCTAGTCATAGAAACTACTTACTTACTAGAAAGAAAGATTACATTTCATAACATATTCATGAAGGAAGGTGGTAGGATCCATAACATCACAGTACAAGGAGGAGCAGTAACGGTCTCGCAGTGGATCTGTCGGTCACAGCTACTGAATTATATGTATTTAGGATACTTTTCATTTGGTGTCGTATCCACGTCATCGGTGTCAATATATTTATTAGTGCTAATGTATTTGCAAGTTGCTAATGTATGCACCGGCACTTAGTGGGGTAGGCAGATGTAATGCATGGTAACTCGGTGAGAGGTGCGGCCACGTTAAATAAGCTATACACTAAAGTCAGAGAGCAGTCAACATTCAAATTTTGTCAGCAACATTTCGCATGCTTAATGGAAAATTGACTCATTAGTAGATAGCTCAGAGTTAAGTTTCGTACAGAGACAGGCTTCTGTTAGCACCAACTACCGTCGTATACCTACCATACGTTCAAAATACAATCATCTATGATTAATTAATTATCAGTGTTAATTTTATCCGTCAACAAGTAGGAAAAGTCCTCAAAGCAAGATCTTCTTTTGCGAATCCCCAAAAATAGCTGGTTTATAGTTAAGTCAGTATTCCATTATACATGCGATTTGTTGGCGGGTCGAGCTAGTACATTATAGTACGATGGCTGGCGGGCTGTGTCGCTGTCCGTGTTGGCGACTTTTGTATGCTCACAAAATAATATTGAAATTTAGTCAATAATAAGTAATCGTAAAATTTGTGTAAAATTTAAATATGAGCGCTGTCATTTTCCATCATCTGTCGGTGATATGGACCCCGACTAAGTCGATGTCGAAGTTCTCAGTAGCGTCACGTGCAGTTGTTATACTTTGTATAACGATCGACCATTACTACTACTAACATTGATAAGACTTCAATGTTATTTTTTGAGTAGGAACGAATAATTTATCATATTTATTTATTTAAATAACTAGTTTTCGTCCACAGTATCTCTCATGTGTCTCAAGGAATCGTATTATCGGTATATATCAGGGCCTATGTCGCCAGTTCTTTTATTATTCGAACACAAATATTCGTTTTCAGTTGGTGTTCAGTTTGTTACTGACGCTGGCATCTTAATTAATTGATAAGTAGGTACTAAGAATGACACTATCTGTTCGCTTAATTTCACAGTCTGGAGTCAGTGTATATACTATTTAAATAAAATTTTCAAATGTGTATCGGTTATTTGCGTCTTTCTATTGGAATCGCATAAATTGCGATGCAGATGTAAGGCTGAGGTAGGTAGGTGTTGACGAGCGAAGAGTTCAAAGTACTGAGCTCCTTGGACTATTCTTGGTATGTAGCGTGAAAACACAAATTAATGAATTATTTACTGTATGCGCGTGCGCGCTCAGATCTGTTCACCGAGCAACGTCGCCGAAACCTGGGTACACACTGACAGCAGGGGATGTTGTTAATGATAGTTAATCGTTTCTATAAAGTTTTTATTTATTAAAAACCGGATAATTTTTTATTCATAGGAACTTCCTATAAATAGAATATCCTCAGGGATCAGACCTCAGTGGTCGTAGTGAGAAGAAGTTATTAGTAGTTAGAAGTTACCCAATATACTGGCCACATTATCACGTTGGATTGCAAGGCAAATAAATGCGTTGCCCCAGGTACAGGCCAGCGTTCGGTTCATATATTGTGATGAATGACTCAGTAACATACATAATATACATACTTAAAGATCACGCCTCTTTTCGAACAGAAGGGTAGGCAGAGACTATTTCCTTCCACTTGCTACGATTCTGACATACCATCTTTGGTTCTGCAACATTCATCAGTCTTTTCATACATTCTCGCCGGTTTAGGGTCCTCTTGATCTGTCCTTTCTTTAGAACGTCCCCTATTTAATCATGGTACGTTCTCTTTTGTCTTCCACCGACCACAATTCATTCCTCACCACTCTGTCATAGGCCTTCTCCAAATCTACGTACCTCTGCGCAATAGAATTTTTGGACTTTAAATTTCCATGGTCGTATCAAAATTATGGTTTTAAAAACGAGTGCACACTAGACCATTGGTCTGTAGTCTGTAGATTGTATGATGAAACTTGAGCGGTGGTGCGGTGTACACTGGGCCTTGCATTTATACAAATTCTCATAAATTTAAATAAATACATTGAGAGTTTCCTTCGTCACAGCTGCCTTATTACTATGGACCTATTAAATATTACCTTTCGTTTACACCGAATTATTGTAACATTATAAATGTGTATCTTAAGGGACGTAATTAAGGTCGACATTAGCGCGAGCTCGTCGGTGTGTAGCGCTGGCTCTCGGTCCGAGGTGAGGAGTGATTGACGGGTTCGATCGCATCTGAATAATGCTCGTCGTCGCCTAACGTTTCCATGAATCACATGAATATCAATAATGTTTGTTCGAGCTGTTTATTTTTTGTTCAAGTTTGACGCGACGCCATTATAATTGTCATTAGTTTGGTGTCAAGACAGCGACGTGATAAACGTGTTGATGATATTACATTAACATTATACTTTTACTGAAATAACCTTTGATTTTATTTATCTTGTATCGACCATCGCGATCGTGTTTACTAATGATATCGGACCTTTGTTATAGTAACAACACTTGCTCATAGTGTCATTGAAGCTACTGTATTCCTATATAATCACGTCTAAACATAATAAAATTAGTATTTAGGATGGCACAATATGAAGTTCAATATATCACGTCCCGAATATTTGTTGTATAAATGTATTGTGAAACAAAATTATGTATGTAGATATGCGCTATTGAGTATACCTACAAGTGGGATATGACGAATACATTTTGATACATCCATTAGGAGTCTATATTTAGTCAATAATACGATTGACCTTCGTTGCCAAGGTCCAGGCGTGGTGCTGGTGGTGACAAAGAGTTTGTGGAGGGCCCCGCCATGCGCATGCGCGTCGTTGGTCGAGCTATTTGTTGATTCCTGCGCGCGAGTGTTCGACGAGTTATTACCGCGAGCGTCGATTGTGATTCCGCGCGCGCCGCATACCAACCGTGCGCTTTACTGCCTCCGACACTCAGTTAGAAACTGTACGTACGTGCGCGTCACCGACACATCGCGCTTCATCACTCATGAACATACCTACTGAGCTCAATACACCACACAGCCTATAGCTTTGGTTTACCGAGCGAACTGACGAAGAACCCTTCAACAATAACAGTCATCAATTACCGGTTATTAACAAGCAGGAAAACATAGTTTTGTTTGGGATTTAGATCAAACGCTGATGCCTTCGGTACACAGAACAGAGATAGGTTTTTTATTGTGCTTCGGTAGGACTAACAGTTGTCTATAATGAACAGTTGTACACGAGGTCGGGTTTTTAGTAAACAAGGCTAGGTTCTATAATGGTTAGTGATGTCACGTCCCCGCGGCGCTGAGTGGCGGTTATCGCTGCATATCTGCGCGCGAGTGCCGCGCCGTGGCGCCGTCTGCGCCGTCACATGCAAATATTCTTCTTTTATTCCTCGTTTATTACGTATCACGTAATAGTGGTACGTGCCCGCGGCGCAGGTCGCCTGTGACCGCGCACTTGTTTACCACAATGTTACAATACAACAACGCCGCCCGGCACGTCACTACACTACACCACCTACCATCTGCGCCTCATTTACTACTCTCGGTATACTTCAAAGTACTAGCAAAAAACAGAAATTCTGTTAGTTAATGAAACGTTTTGACTTGAGTGATTTAGACATTATTATTGTATGTGACAGGTCACATTATATCATATCTAAATCTCAGAAGTTATGGTCAAATATTTCCCATTGTTTAATGTACCTGCTGACTTGCATAAGTCTGTACTGTATACATGCAAGTAGTAGTAGTAGAAGTAGTACTCTTAAGAAACCCTGCAATATGACTGATCAAACTTATACCACACTCGCTAACGTCTATAAGTACAAAAGTGGCGCTAGTGGTAGTGATTCTTTACACGATGTAGTCGCGTACTGTGCATGTGTGCACATTCACTGTACACACACACAGTTATCTCGACCACAACAATTAATCATTGTAGTTTATGTCCTCCGTACATAATTTAAATAAAATATAAAACAAGTGCAGACAGATATAAGAGTTATCAACCTCTTACACATAACGTTTAGTGAGGATAGAGAGACGCGCGCTGACGACTGACGCTTATCTTACTTGAAAAGGTAAAATATTATGTTTATGTTTTGTTACTTTGCTAAAAAGATTTTACAGATATAAAATAAAAATACCTATGTCCTGAAAATAAAAACTAAATTTAAATTTTTATTTTTTAAATCACGGTTAGCTGTGCTACGTACGGCTGATAATTAGGGTTAGTGCTGATTCCCCCCGTTCTTGTTTCCCCACGAGAATTTAACTATTTTATAATGATAATGTTTATGGGGAAATCACGCGTCGTATGCAAAATTAACAACTGAGTTTGTAAATAGTTTTATGTTAACTAATAAGATATCTATTCGATTAGCTCATTTTTATTCTATCCTAATGGTCGCCGCATGGGAAAGTCACCGGCTGACAAAACATGCTGTCCGAGTTTATTCCCGAGTGGCAGTACCTACCTATGTGTGGACTTCACTTTGTAAAATTTATATGTACTAACCCTAGAAGATCACCGCACCAGACCAGCTTGAGTGGATTGCTAGATCCTCTCAACTCTACAGATAATGGAGGTGGAGAGCCTTGCCCCGGCATTGTGAGTGGGATGATGATAAGTGGAATGAGTTGCTTATTGTTTAATGAGATTTGAGCTGCTTGATCTCAGTTGTACTTTTATACCTACTATACAGCATGCAGCAAACGGCGCGGGCGCCGGCGGGCGGTGTCTGTTGAGTAGAGGTAGATTGTGGTCGTTGATTCACACAAGTATCAGCGCGGAGAGGTCTGCCGCCGCGACACACGACGTCGCTACATTAAACTGGGCTAATCTCGAACATGCAAAAACAATTTCATAAACAATAAATTCGCGAGCAGCAGCGCCGGCGCATTTCTCCGCGATTCTGTCAGATTAACCGCTGCCGCTCGAATTAAATTATGTTTTGTATCGGATATAAAACGTCGTAAGCGACGCACACAATGTATGAGCTGGCGACGTTTAGTACTGGCGCGAGGTAGGTCGTCGTCGGTAGCACTCGCTCGATATGTATCGCGCGGTAGTACACTGGTGGGTCGCAGAGCTCGCCGCGGCGCGTAATATGCGCTACTATACAACGAGTGGTGCCCCAATTGTGCCGCGAGATTAAAGTCCGCTAATTTGATTGTTCTCGGTAAAGTGACCGCCTCGCCGCCGCCTCGCCGTGCGCCACTTCACTGGGTCGATCTCGTTCATAGAACTATCGAATCTTTATAATGTGCACTTAAAGAAAATCGAATCTTAACTATGCAATGTATTTTGGCCATTATCGGCAAATATTAGTGAGCGTTTAAAGTTGTGCCATAAATAAACGTAGTGTTGTGTCGGGTACGGTCAACCGTTAATTAACTGCATAAATAATAAATAAAAAACACACGTGGTGCGTCAGCGTGGCTGCGGCCGGCTGCTCCGTGTAAAACAAAGAGTTGGGAAATATTATTTTTTTAATAACGTAATTACCGTTGTGAGTGGAGTCGCGGGATGATCACATAGTGCCGGGGGCGGGTGCAAATTTACTACCATTCGCTTGCTTCATTACACACAACACAAGCTCGTGTTACATGTCGAAAATCTTAGTTAAAATCACAGAACAATGAAAACCTATCTCTGTTCTGTAGTTAAAATGATCATCTTTGAAGATTTGCTTCTGTTCAAAAATCGTCTGTTACAGGTTGGCTGAGACTTATTGAAGACAGTAATTGACATAAAATAACCGTTCGATGAGTAGTGAGACGACCTAGTTCACTGATGTATAAAATTTATGAGCAAATCCAAATTTGTATCTTTTCCCAAGTTTATGTAGCACCTACAGTACAGCGCTCAGTTCAGCCGAATGCAACCGAATATTTGACATATTAAGGCGACAGATATTTAAGTCCACAACACAGTTACCAGCCCAATTTGTTTTATAATTTAGGTATTAATATAGATTGAGTTATTAGGTCTCAACAACCAAATCTATATTGTAAAACAGCTTCTCACTCTCTCACTCTCTCATTGCGGAACGGCCCGCATCGTCGACTGACGTCACACTTTTTGGGACTGTGATGGTGGCGTGAGTTTCTTGCCAGTTCTTCTCATGGCTCCACCCTGTCAGCGAACTGGTCGTAGGCAAATTCACTGACGCTCAGTTTCGGATAGTAGTGACTTTGTATCCTACACGAATAAACAAGATTTCTTTTCATTTCATTTTGACTTTACTCAGTCGAAGCGCAGCGTGAAGAAATGGTTTTATGGAGTCTTCGATAGAATCTCGCAAAATAGTAGGCTGCCTTTAGAAATAGAGACCAAATGCAGCTTTAGCTTGCAGATCTATCTATTGATAGATCTTCAACACTAACTTACGTAGTTCATTGCGAGTTTCTCAAATTTATCATTAAATTGTTTGCTTCCATTTTTGCTGGAAAGCATTCTTGAAAGAGCCTTGCAATAAATAATGCAAAGTAATCAAACTAAAATAATAATTCAAACGCTTTGTGTAAAATAAAATCTATTCGCATATGTTACGAAACTACACATACCTACGTATGTATATCGTAATGCGTGTATAACAAGCGATTATTGCATATTATGTAGTTAGAGAGGGCTGTGATGTGGTGCAAAGTGCAGGCGCGGCCTGGCGGCGCGGCGGTGGCAGGTGGCCTCCGAGCTAATCGCGGCTGCATTCTCCGCTTCGCCATTTTTATAATTTGTATCAATTTCCGACGCAAATCGATCGCGTAATAGGGAACCAATTGAGAATGGACACTGCACACAATTTGGAACGTAATTATATTATTATATCGTAATTTGTCTGGATCTTAACGTCTATGGTTTAGAAAGTAATGAAGGGAGCACGTACCACAGATTAGCTACTGTCTTGAGACATTGAGCGATCAAGCCATGGTGGGAGATACGTATTACTGTGGACTCAGATAATGCTCCAATAATAGGTTTTGAAGATGCTTTTTATGAGTTAAATTTTAAAGTTATTTTAATCCTATTTTCACTGGAAATAATTTTTCAACTACAAAACTACAAGATGACCGATACCCAGTAATTATTTTGTAGCCTTTGTAGCTTGACAATAAAATAATTCGAATTTGAATTAACTAATATTAAGTCTAATAAATTTCTTACGTAATATTCCTAATGACTATTATGATCAAACTGTACACGTGTATGTAATAGTATTGCGTATTGGCACGATAGGGTATATTTTAAATGCACCATGGCATGGTGTTGGTAAGAAGTATTATACATTATTAATAAAGTATTAGTCTCCATAGACAGGCAGGCGCATGCACGCAACGTTCATATTTGTAGCTATCTGTTTTAGATCTAGGAAACGATAAAGATAAGACTGAATTTGATATTTAGTACGAGTTAGTTTGGTCTGACGCGACCGACTATGTGCCGAATGGTGTCACAACGAACAGTGCGTCGAATTCCGCGCGGGGTTTGAGTCACAAGCGGGACATTACTCACGATGTAGTTTTTTGCAAAGATTAGATAAAGTTATTTAGATGCCATAGATATTGTCGAAATAGAAAATGCACAAAAGTATAGTCCGATGTAGGACCGATAGGTAGGACGCTGATCATCATCATCATCTCAGCCTATTGCAGTCCATTGCTGCCATTGCTGGACATGCGCCTCTCCTAACACGCTAGACGCTATGATGTAAATAAAAATAGTGTTGGCCTGTCCTGCTGTTAAAAGTGATTCTCTAATAATTTAAGCTCTGGATGCCGCTTGAGTTGAAAGTCTTTGTAGAATGCAATGATACTAAGCCATAGTCTTCTGTAAGTTCAAGTTTTGTTCAAACACTAAAGTTGGTTGAACATGTTTATTGTCATAATATTTTTACTGCTTACGACCTATTCTTAAGATGCTAACAACCGAGAGAACAACATAGAATGTTTTATTAATACCCTTTGGGTGTAGTGTAGGTATATCATGTCATAATGTGTCATTCTTCAGACAGAGCTATTGTTTCTAGGGCTTTAAATAAATAACGTATTAATAACAAATAAAGGTATTATGTTATTGGTCCTTAACGTGTGATTAACAAAAAGCTCACGGCCGCCGGATACAGCGCGCAGTAATGAACTGTGTGCTCCATTGTTCGGCGCGGCTACATTACAAATGATAGATAATGATTCGCAACAAAAACCTCGCGACTAAATTTAGTCGTAGCTCGTTGTAGTGGAACAGTCAGTCGTGTCGCCGTCGCAATTACGCATGCGTGGGATGAGCCTTAATATTCCTAAATCATAGTGCGGGTAAGACGGGTAGCGGGCCAATTTAGCACGACATGGCCGCGACCAGCCGCGACGCCCGTAATGAACCGCCGATTACCTCCTGTCGCACTCCCTCGCCCCTCCCCCCCTCCCGGACCCGCCACCCGCGCCCTCCTCCACGAGATAAATGGAGTGATTTTAATTTGTCGTGAATAGAGTAGAATGTTGGCGGTGAGCCGCAGGTCAAGTGTTACTGGTCATTATTGTCGGTTCGTCTGGTATGTTCTAATGTAGACCGTGTTCCGACCAAGCTTAGGGGATTTATTTGTAGATAACTTACTAGAACTACTTTCTTCTGTTTTAATTGCTAAAATCTATTTCTATTTCTTCTTCTCTTACTTATGGTCTCGACTGCTACAAGACGAGGCAACAGCCAAAAAAAAGTAGAAAGATATATAAAATAATATAATATTATGAATATAAATATATAAAATAATAAGCATATAAAAATAAATCCCTATTTTCACGCGTGAAAGTTTGGACCGATTTCGACGGGACTTTTACTGGCAGATAGCAGCTAATGCGAAAAGTAATCGTAGGCGAACGAAGTCGCGGGCACAGTTAGTATTTAATAGATGTAAGTATTCAAAAATCTTTGAAACAAAAACACACATCAAAAGTCACAAATTAGTAAAGGCTGTGTGTGCGCAGGCGCATCCGAATTCCTGAGCGCGGACTTCGTCGGCGGCTCCGCGCTCGGCAGCCGCTCGCTACAACAACTATTTGATTGAACTCCACCCACTAATTATATTCTTATGAAATAAACTCTGCATTTAACTTGAGCTCTCCGCGATCACAAAGGATGTGACGCCACATAATCTACATTCAAGTTACAACTTTAATGTGAAGTTCGTAAGGTGTTTTTCGATTTGTAGCTTTGTAAAATCATTTTAGCGTGTTGTTGTAGAGATGATACAGTAGCCGTATAACGAGTAGCGCGGACAGATTCCTCAGAAATGTTCCAACTGAACCTGATCAGTGTACCCGTAGTACACGCACCGACACTACTCTGTGGAAACATCCTCCAACATAAGATTAACTAAGGATATACACAATGTTGCATCAAGATAAAACATAGTTCATTCATTACTTATTATATTGTTTTAAATTTGTTACTTATGTTGTACCTCGCAACTCATTTACATGTAAACTAACTTCAATATAGCCGTCAAAAAGCAAGTAGTTAGAGGTCGATAAAGTTTGGCCATATGAAGTTTCATCAGTCGCGCAAATAGAAGAAACGTAGAAAATATTTGAAATTTAAGTACGAGTAGCTCAGAATTATTAACTGTTAATATTACTACATAATAACTGTATGTAACTTAGTATACCGAGGAGGGTAGCTCAGACTCCACAACCTGTTGACACTACAAAATGATGAACATTAATCGTGTCCTGCGCCGATCCGCGATATTAATGCTTCAATATATTTTGCATTTGCTCGCCATCTGATATCAAGGCCTCACAATACCGCACTCGACAAAACGAACACTGTGTTTCGGATAATATTGCGTATTTATACACAGTGTGGTTAGTTGGAAAGCACACCAGATCGTTTTGTCATATCCTCAGCACCGCCCTCTCACACGGCGACAATTACGAGATGGACAGTAGAAGTAATCGCGTTGGACGCACACAATTTATTGGCAGCTCTCGGCGCTTATTATTTATACAGGGATGCCATTAGTATCGACAGCTTTTGTACACTGTCAGTAGACGCATCACTAAAAACTTGATTGTAAATGTGCTACTGAAATTCATTAGGGACTACAGAAAAACTCGGTGCACTTATTGTTGTGCTGAATGACATTACACGAGTAGTTTATTACTGCTGACCTCCTACACTGTGGGAGTTCTGGTTTGTAGCAGAGCAATACATAATATAACATACTATTTTTACGTCAAGTGATAACAACAAGTTTGATCAAACACATCACAACATTTATTTTAATAATGTGTCACACGTTATATAATTGGTAATTAATTTAACTAACTCATGGTCATTACAATACATGACCATTGTACATATTGTACATATCGTCGATAAGTGGAGAAATAGACGATAATTATATTATTACATTATGTATAACGTAACTCGTACTTAATTGTACTTACGTCCTTACTGATATTATGAATGCGAGAGTGTTTTTTGTCGTGTTGCAACGGAGCAACGGATTAGCTAAATTCTTCTCGAAGTTGGGGAGTCGGAAAATGACATAAGGTATAAATTTAATTGCGCAGGAGATATCACTAGCGGAAGTCAGCCAAACGAACTTTTATGATATAATTATGTATCGCCTCTCTTTTTGTCTCGTCCGTGTTTTGGTAAAGTCCAGGTTACGACCTGATTAACATCTTAAAGTACACACTTTGCCTCTCTCCGTCCACTACAGAAAATATACAATAACATACAACAGAGGACAATAACAGAGAGACATGGTCTGTTGGTGTGAACGTGCAGAGTGCAGGTGTAGATGACGTCACGCACTGTGTTGTGTGCTGCGACGGTAATTACTACCTATACCATCGCGGTACATGGTGTTTAATGTGCAGCGAGTGTGCTCTGGTCATATACGATTAGGATTCGTCGCCGCCAGTGGCGCTGCTCGTAAACATGTCACCCGTGGACGTCGTGAATGTTGCCTCTTGGCACTCGATCAGCCGCAGCGTGACACAAGCGCGACCAATCAGTCGCCTCTCCCACCAACACCCACTATTGGTATTCTACGAGCAAGCCGCTCGCTCAAAATTGGGTAAGTGATCATCATACACCCTATAACACACTTATATTTATGGTAATATTGAAACTTGTATTATAATTTTGATGTTCGTTCATTCAGTGAGTACGAATGATTGAATATGTGTCTGTGGAAAATGATTGCGTCACTTTGTGTCCTTTTATTTTTCTTAAACTTGTTGGATGTTTGCGTATGCGCATACATTTAAAATTCGAGTTTTATTGAATTCGAAAACAAAATATCGTTAAACTTTTGTTGCTATGAAGTCTGAAAACAGATGAAGAATATTTTATAGATTTGTACATTATAAGTTTTATTTGTAGTTGTTATTTATTAGGTACGAGCTGTTGCCCGGGCTTCGCTCCCATAATTATGTTTGGCCACTGCTCAGCTCCTACTAGCATATAGCCTTTTTCGATAAATGGCCTATCTAATACTAAAAGAATTTTCAAATCGGACAAGTAGTTCCTGAGATTAGCGCGTTCAACCAACCAAAATAATAAAATACTGTTGTGCACTTCCTCTCGACAAAGTTTCTCTGTAAGCCGCCGCGCGGTTACGAATAACTTGCTAGATCGTCTGTCATTATTTGCATCTAAAAAACATAATTTTACACTAAATTTCATTCCATCATTCCTTGGGTCTCCCTGTGTGGTTGCCTGTTAACTAGCTAATTGCTGTATATAATAATCATCATCATCATCAACAGCAACCCATTAATGTCCCACTGCTGGGGTCGGGCCTCCTCTCCTCTATCTCGAGAGCTAACAGAGTTTAGGCCATAATCCACACACACTGGCCTAGTGCGGTTGGTAGATCATATACACTTAGAATTACTTCTAGAGTATGTGGATCTCCTCACGAAGTTTTCCTTTTCCGTTAGCAGATGGTGAGTCACTTGACTAATACATTCCACAGAGTGAAATCCACATTGGTACTGCCGGTCGGAATAGAACTCGGACCACATGATTTGCATGCCGGTCACTTATCCATTCGGCTACCATCGCTTTTGATAAGAATATTATGATAAGATAATAATTCTTGAATTCTATATTTATTATGATTCAGTGTATATGAAATAGAAAAAAAAAAATCTATTTCTTCTATTTCTATGCACATTCACATTCGCAGTATCAGCATATAACATAGTATATGAGATATAATATCACGAGACTGGCGGTTAACACCAGGTGGTCTCCAACCAGCTGTCTTCTATTACAAAGTTATAACTAGTGGTGTAACATACGAGTATGCTATAGTCCATGTTGATCATAAAAACTATTCCTCAGTATCAATGTGGTATTTATGGAGTGGTCGGCGCAGACGTATTGACAGCTCTAATAACTAAGTGCGCAAGTACTCGTGTTACCTAGGTAATGTTACTTGTAAGAAATACTCTAGTTATAAACAACAAGGTTTTTGTTTGTCTCGAGAGTAGTCAGCCGTAGCGCAATGACTACTCTGAGGGTACATACTTACGGTGTTCATTACTTGTTCGCTAAAGTAATGTAACAGAACGAATCAGTGTTCAATCAGGCTAATGTGAAACAGCACATCATGTTATTAAGTAATTATAAGTAATTATATGTTGGCCTAAACCCTCTCAGCTCTCTAGTTAGAGGAGAGGAGACCCGAGCCCAGTAGTGGGACTTAATGGGTTGCTGATGATGATGATGATGATATGTTGCCCTCGACTCTGTTCACGTGGAATTCCATTTAATGTGACTTTTGAATAACTATTTACAAATCCCTTTGTAGTTATAAGGTAAGCTTTTCATGCAGTAGTTTCAGATGTACGTTGTAAGATAAGTAAGTAGATACAGGAAGATAAATTATACATTACTTCGAGGATTCATAATCAATATAGCTATAGTCATTGAATGCATGCCTGCATCCAATGACTCAGGATATGTCGCTATAGAAGTGCCTGATATCTACAGGTTGATAATGATTATAATTGCACATGTTACGTGAACGTTAAGGTTTGCCCGACAGGAAGTCTTGATTTAACATTAATTGAGGCCTATTTAAAGTGTTGTGTATTGAGTTAGCTCGCATCCGAACTGCCGTTGTTAGGCCTGTACTCCACCAGAGTTGAGCAGATACGAGAAGATACAAGTATCGTATACAACCAGTCGAGTTACAATATTAACAATACAGTATAATGCGCGCGCTGCTCATCGCACATATTTCGTTTTAACATAACTCATCGTTTTGCAAATTTGGCTAACTACCCGTTGTATAAAATACTTGGTCTTCTTACCCAGTGCCAGTAGCATAAAGCTAAAGCTCGCCTCACTTAACTCTATGATATAAATAAAAGTAGTATCACTATTGTGATAGAAATTATAATTCTCTGTTCGACCGAGTCACTGCGAGTGTGAAGACTGCGAATAATGGTGCGCGGGAGTTTGCGCCTGCGCGGTGCATCTAACTATAGAGCGATTTACTTGACGCGGATACCAATCTATATTGAGACGCGACTGTTTTTACGATTATCTGCTCTGTATACTAGGTCTATGATGTTGTTTAATAATGAGTCACAAAATTGACCATTAAAAACCCAGTCACTTGCGTGTTGATGATGTGGTCTATCAAATCCGTAATAATGAAGTCATTTCAATCTAATATTTAGTTTCATCTTACATTGATATTATTTCATAAGATTAGTTTTACACAAACCCAGCAACCGCTTATGGCAACATTATCACAGTGTGGACCTTTTTGCTGATTCCGTAGAGAATCGTCAACAGTACACGTGTGTCTATCTCTCAGCTTGTATCTTCACATGTTACAGATAATTGTAGGACAATTACGCACGTGTGCGACAATGACAAGATGGTGCAGCGGGAGGCGGCCCCGCGGCCCCGCGGCCCCGCCCCGCGGGCTGCTACTGGGACATACGTTGCGCCCGCACATCACACACACACTGCTGCACTAGTAGTACCGTACATGACATATCGCACACTTGTGACGGATCGTAATTATCGCACGCCGCCCGTGACTGATGTACCTACTCGACTAGTTATGACTTTACTCGTACGTGTCTATCAGACGGACTCCATGTTACCTTTGTTATAGAGAGTGAGGCACGGCCTACGGGTGCGGCCTCTCTGTGATTATCAGATGCAACCACTTACACTTAATATAGTTCACGTTCACACTGTTGATTAGAGGCGACTGCCAACTCTTCGTAATCAGTTATGACGCATACCCTCACCTACCGATCAATTATTCGTTTTTTTAAATTTAATGGTTTGTTGTCTCATCATATTGTAGACTACCCCCTATTACATGGTATTCATGTGCTGACCAAATGTGAATGCAGTGCATTTATCCCTTTGGAGAAAAGGCGTGATGTTTGTATGTTCATATAGGTAGGTGTGTTTATGGTGCTTTAAGTTAGTGACTATTGTACCTATCCGGTAAACAAAGAAGTTTGTTATACAATTGAAAAAGAGTCATCTCTGTTGTTTCTAGTATCATTTGTTATCAGTGCAAGCCTTCCTTAAGGTGGGTAGTAAAAGAATCTTGTTATCATTAAGACAGAATAGCGCAACTTCTCAGCAGCAGCTCAGAAATACAGAACAAAAGTAACGTCATATTAGATAATGTTTTCTGTGGACAAAAGTCATTTGATGTGAACGTGGTCACAATTTGGACGACTAATCTTCTTGTATGTTACATATTTTGTACACTTAGCTTACTGGCTTGTTGTTACAAGTTCACATTATCTTTGGTGAGATTAGGTAAGTAAAGTGCAATGAGTGTTAATAACATGTTGGTGTGCGGGCCGCTGCGGGGCGGGCCAGTGGCCGGCGGCGGCCCGGGCCACGCTGCACCCTGTGACCCGCGGCGAATGTGGCGCGCCCGCGACCCGCGACCTGCTGCTCGACGCCACGCACCTTTGAGCTCTTCATGTCGGCAGGTATAACTATTAGATCAGTAATGCCTTGGGAATATGGCTTGTAAATATTTAATAGATAATCTTAGATCAGAATTAACTGTACTTTTACATTAGGTACGTGTTTCTCAAATAGGTAGGCAAAGAGTATCTCACAATAAACAGGTTTGTTTGGTCTCATGTAATAGGGGCCTATCGCCATTAACGCATTATATAGGGAAAATCTCAAAATAGGTTTGTGGTAAAGATGTAGAGGTATGGGACGAGCAGACGAACATTGTTGTTGCAAAAGATCTAAGAGTCACTTTTGTTAGTTAGTTAGTAGTTAGTCACTAGTTAAGTTGAAGTAAGCTTTTTGTCACTAAACGGAGCAAACAAGCATAGGTACTTGCTCCAGGTCTGATGTCACCATAGTTATCAACAGTTGCCATACTGCTGCCTACACACAACACTCGGTTGTTGAAGACATTAATTGTAAGCACTATATGTAATGTAAACAAAAATATACAACATAAAATCTCTACGATAATGTCAAATAAAGGGCAACATTTTTAAAAGAGCATTTGTTTGCATGCATTGCAAGAGTGATTGCTATATGAGAGCAGTTAGCACATAGACAACACGAGTGATGAGTGGAATGTGCATAGATGACACAACTCGGCACTAAGCCGCAGGTACCGGCATGTCCATGTTGGGCGAGCGCGACTCTTGCCCACACCCAATTGATTCGCGCAGCAGCCCGCGGACACGAAGCCTGCATTTTATACTAAAGAACGTGTTTACGTCGCATTATAGACATCCTTCCTCGGTTACTATTATATTTTATAGTAGGTCAATCCAAATATAGTATTATTTTATTATCAACGATATTTACATTTTTCTGTACGCAGCAGCTAGCAGCTGAAACCAGGACGTCGCGAGAGGTGGAAAGGAACAAAATAGACGTTCTAGAGATGTGGTGCTGGAGAAGACAGTTTCGCACGAACGTCTCGATACTCCAAGAACTTGGTATCAAGTAGCGTATATTTATAACAGTACAATCTCACATACTAACCTTCTTCGGACACGGTTCCAGGAGAGATAACCAGTCCATAGAACGCCAGGGTCTACCTTAGATGGCACAAGACCGCGCGGGAGTTCACATGGACCGATTTTTTTAGTTTACTATTGTCGAGTAATTTTTGCGAAAATGTATCCCTAGAAATTTTGCAACATTTCGAATAATCTTATCATCCTGCGACATGTACCTAATATATAATTAGAGCTATTATAATAATCGCCACTTGGTTCGCAGTGACATGTGCGCTGTACATTAAGTTCCAATTAAATTATATGCAATTATATGATAAATAGGTCTCCGAATTTAACTTAAAATAACTTTAAATTGTCCCTCAAACTAGAGTCTATATTAACAGTTTAGCTGTTAATATGGACTCTAGTTTAAAGTTAAATTATGAAACGGTAACTCCTATATAGGTTGATCTTATATTGGTTCTTATACTTGCTGAGGGTTTTATTATCCACATGATCAATGTTCTTGGTGAAACCAAATAAGCTTTACGTACACATTTGAAAGTACGTAGTACAAGCAGCTCGTATATCATGAAATAATTTGTGAAATTTTGCTCAAAATCACACAAGTTCTACATAACATAGTACATTTAGCTTACCTATTGGCTCACGTGTATCAGTGAATCTAAAGAAAACATAATTATTATGGATCTTTCTTCGTACTGATTATTGCAAGGAATGCGAATTGCGAATCTTGGTCGATATCTGACTATCGTCGTCGGAGCGTCTGGCTGGCCTGCGCCGGAGTGCTGGCTCGGTTATTAATAAGCGGACATTTGGCACTAATAGGTATTATTACTTAAATGGCGGCGCTTGAGGCTACCCACTACCGCTGCACCGCGCCCATATCTCCGTACCTTCTATAACACTGTTGCTAATAACATTATGTACGACAACGATCTCATAAATCTTAGATGACGTCACACTGTCAAAATGTTGATATTTATAATAGTGAGTAAAAGTTATCAGTTCTTCTAAAGTTTTATTTTGCTGATCATTGAAAATAGTTTTAAAGAGATGACTTGTGCTTACTTTATAATTATTAATTTGTACAAATTCAAGCGAAATAAATATGCAACATATGATAGATACATATTTTATGAAAAGGTATATTAGGTAAGTATAGGTAAAAATGTGTTGGTCGGTGTTGCGCGATGGTATCGGCGCGGGCGCAGACGTCGGCACTGATCGATCCGTCACGCGCGCCCCGCAAATTGAAAATATTGCAACACCACGTTATCCTTTACAACCTACCTATAAATAAATAAATTAATATGCAAAAATGTCTCACAAATATTTTCAATCGTTGAACAAAGGGAAATTTATAGATTTTCCGGACGTCTACTAACAGTTTTTAGCTTATCTATGTTGTATACATGTCCTATATTTTATTTAGTTTACGTAGTTATTTTTAAGCTGTTTGATCAGCACATTTATTTATTTGTTTCCTATTAGAAACAGTAGCTCAGCCAAGGATTCGGATGAGTAGCAGCAGAACTATTAAATTGAATGTGTTTTCAAAAAAATATTATCTACATTTCAGATTAATTTGGTGGCTTTTAAATGGCAATACATATCTTTCATAAAAATCGTCCTCACAATTACTTACGAATACAAACAAAAACGGTTCGAGCGCCCTGAAGTGATCGCGAAGCGCAACATTAGTCAACTATTGCGCTTGGCGATCACTTCAGGACGCTCGAACCGTTTTAGAGCTAGTACAGTATTATTTTACAGACTAATTTTATCGTCAACCTGTGATCACGTGAAGCAAATGAGTAGATAATAAAACACAATTTAGTTTGTAGACTTGATTTTAATTTTACTAAAATATCAAATTAATTTTCTGCGAAATTACATCGTTGTGCCGCGGGCGACTAACACGGGACCTTATTTAATGGCTGCCAAGTTGGACCCGAGCAGTTGCCTCGCCGCGCACTAACTAACACTAACGTAATAACGTAGCAACGAATCAAAGTCATTTTTGCATAATATCTGGATAAGGCAAAAAAGGATACACTGAGGACATAAATGATATCGATAGTGTGTTCCTGTGGGTGAGGAAAGTCGCAGACAGATATTCTTTCGTGCCTATACTGATATATATAGTTTCCATGACAGCAGCATGGAAACTGAATAAATATGTTTACTTGTCTACAAAAATTGCTCATTTATGTATTAAAATTCCCTCCCCATTCTTAGGGGGAGATCTGTGCCCATCAGTAGGACGTTTATGGGTTGAAATGATGACTATGATGTATTAAAATAGAGTCGAGCATTGTATCAACTTTTAAATATATGAAATACAATATTAAAAGCGCTACATGTAGAGAGGTGACGCCATCAAGTGAAGAGTCAACTGGTCCCCCATGTTACATGTCCACTGAGCGTCTAATATGTTTGTGTTCAGTCCCCCGTGTTCCTCGTAGTCCGGACATTGTGCCACTTCACTTGTTACACTGCACTATTTATCTACAACTAGAAACGATTCTTATGAGTTTTTTATAGACTCTTATGATGTTTGTATGTTGTAACTTTTATAGGATGCTTTCACACTTCCATAAAAGTTCAAACATAAATGTACAAAACATTTTAAATAAAATAACATTAAAATCTTTTACCTAGGTTTGTTGTGTGTAGAATTACTTGTTTTATTTATTGGATTTATTGAAAACGGTTCATATAAATAATTGCGACTACTATTTATTGAAAACATTAACAATAAATGTAAATTAGGTGAGGCCTATTATACTGGTCATTTGGTTGATATATAGCAATAATTGTTGTGTTTTGTTATCAGTTCAAAAATTTCATTATTCAGACGTACTCCATTACACTTCTGTCTCCCCTTCAAGACAGAACATCTAAGTAATACTTTTTATGCCCGATCCGGGGATCGAACTTACACGTAGCAGTCGTACACATTTTCACTACGCCACCGAGGCACGCTCAAACGTTCTAATACGATATAAAACAAATACAGTGACAGAAGTGAACTTTGATTGAACGGATTTAAAATTCTAATTGGAAATGGTAGCTTCACAAAGACAAATAATTTGCAATGTAATACGATGAACACTTAAAAGTTTACTACAAAATTCTTACTTTAGTCTACAAACATGTTACCCTAAGGATTTAGAGTCACATTGGAACTGTACTAATATAATCAAACTCAACTCTGTACGATTTAGAAGTTCAAATTAGTATTTCTAATTCAGCTTACAAGTTGTGTATATCTACCATTTATGTTCAACAAGGTGTAGGTTCAACTTTTATCAATTTGTCGAAATCATCCGCATGTCATTTGAACCTGATGATAAAAAAATAATATCTTTTATCTTGTTATCATAGGAGATAATAATATGCTTATTGTTTGCTTTCAAAGTTAGTGAATTATCTTCATATCGTTTGATACAAGTGATTGAATCCTTGTTGTTGTTACTTCAACAACATGAGAGCACACAACTGGCATATTAAACAATTGGTAATAAATCTTCACACACACACACATACACAAGACAGGCTCCACACTGTCCTCACTGACAAACATCCGGCCTCCTGTCGTTGACGAGTCGGATAACATTTGACTTGCAACTAACCAAAATACTTTCAATCACCAAGTCAAATTGATACATTTAACATTGTAGGTAATTGTCAATGGCATGACGTGGGTGTGGGTGCTCGTTGGATCTCAGGATTATTCAACTCACTCTGAAATTTGTCACGTTGTCAATAATGTTTTAGAAATCGTTGCTTTTTTATGTAAATAGGTCTTTGCAAACTGTACTCCTACTGCGAGATACATCATAGTTTCATGTTTTTACACATATTGATAGTTGCAAAAGGCTTCAGTACAATTTATTACTACAATACTACACAATATACGTAAGACAAAATCTTCAAGACCCATTATAAAATTTGGCGCACACGGAGGACTGTCACATTTTAATACATTTAAATTAGTATCATCCTTCATTATAAATTAAATGAAAATTGAGAAATGGTTCGAAAGTTACCATACCATGACTAGTTAAAAATTATTTAAAGTAAATTCATAATATATTATAACAGTAAACTCATGGTTTTCTTAAATCTATAAGTACTTAACATTATAAAGCATAAGAGTTTGTTTGTTTTGTTGAAGTCAGGAACTCAAGAACTGCTGAATTGAATTGAAAAAGGATTTTTGTATTGGATAGCCCATTTATCGAGGAAGACTATAGGCTATATACCTTCACACGCTACAACCAAAATGAGCTCAGTGGTCGCCAAATAAAGATCTACGGGAGCGAAGCCCCGCGTGAAAGCTAGTAAATAGATATAAGTTGAGTCAAGGTTAAGATGGAGTCCCAACAAGTATACTGTGACCCAAAGTGCCGTTACTTGACAACTTCATAAATATTTGAAGTAATAATTAAACAATAACATCTAGTTATCTTGTCAGTCTGTCTGTCACAGCAGAAAGTGTCACATAATTGTACAAAATTGTTAGCTAGTGTAATTCTTTGATATTTAATTAAAATAATTGGGCATAATTGGTCAATAATTTGAATCAAGTGCTAAAAGACAATTGTATTGATTCTAATTTGAAATAATTATGGTATTGGCTTAACATGGCATGTTGAAATATTGTAAGTAGCACTATAAGCAGCAGGTAGGTAAGTATCCACTGTTATTATCTATGCTAATATTAAATAGCTTTGGTTGAACGCTTTAACCTCAGGAACTACTGAACCAATATGAAAAATTATTTTAGTGTTGGATAGCCCATTTATCGAGAAAGGATATAGGCTATATAAAGTCACGCTAAGACTGACTGGAGCTGAGTAGTGGTCAAACAAAGGCCTCGGGAGTGAAGGCCCGCGCCACAGATAATCTATTATAAATGAATAATTAAATATATTATTAACTTATTTCATTCTAATAAGAAAATATTACGATAACGACATCCTGGAAGATATCATTGCATCACCAACCGATTAAGTCCCACTGCTGGGCTCGGGTCTCCTCTCCTACCTATATCTAGAGAGCTAAGAGGGTTTAGGCCATAACCCACACACGCTGGCCTAGTGCGTGTTGGTGGATCAGACATACTCATGAAATTTCTTCTAGGGTATGTGGGTTTCCTCACGATGTTTTCCTTCATCGTCATTAAATAAATAAATATACTAAATAATAATTCTATTATTGAATGTTATAATGTACACATATGTAAAGTTATGAGTTCAGAATGAGCAACTTTGAGTTATGATCGAATTTAAATGATGTACATAATGAGTACAGGTACAAGGCACTGTATAATGACTACAAAGTAGTTCATTACACTTACAAGTTGTTTGAACAACACGCTGGCGCTGGAATCATAAATAAGTGCATCATTTTGTTTTTATTGTCATCAACAGTATCATGTGCTGCAATCAAGTGAAATGTGAACTGATGTCATTAGTAAACATTATTATGCAAAACTTGACAATGTTTAATATTGCCATGGTTATTTAATGTACCTAATAATCTTAAATGTTATGTGTACGTATTTAACCTACCATGTTCTTCTCTGCATCACTCTAAGATTGGCAGGTAGACAATGCCTTTGGCATTAAGCCCACCGTTGTACAATGTGCATAAAGTTTTTTAAATAAAAAATAAATAAATATTTAAGACATTGAACCAAGTGTACATAATTTTTTTTTTTGTCTTGCCCTGATATTAATACACACTAGGAAACAAACCCATGTGATATGAAACTGAATTAAAATGTAAACCTAGTTGATAAAAACAGAGTGTCATATTATCTGGGCTTACTGTTTCGGACAAAATTTAACACGGCTTAATGATGAATGAGATCGTTTTATTATGTAGGGACGTCACTGACTTTTGGACAAACTATTTTCAGGTGGCGCACTAAAATAGAGTTTTAAAAAGGGTTTTATTAAATGCAACTTTGAGTTCATTACGTTAGTTGGTTTGGTAGTCCCAAGGTAGTAGGGGTTCGTAATCTTTATATATAAAATTAATTCCTTTTTCGTTTGATCTCGCCATAACCAGAGATGGCTTGACGGCATTTTTGTTTGTTTTAAATATTCTTTTTATGAAGATTCTTATGAGGAGAAAAAAATTAAAAATAAATCTGGTCACGGAAGCTGTTGGCACGTTTGTCACTACATGATGTATGTATTTAATTTAATATTAATTCTGATAACATCATGTTTGTTAAACGTATTAATATAAATATTGTATGAAAGCGCCACTGTTGTAAGATGTTGAGTACAGAGTATCTGTTTGTGTAGAGCACCCTCGCTTCTTCAACCCTCTGTGTTTGGGGTGGGAAATAGTACCGCTACCCGCCGCACGATAGCGCTGTCTCTAGCTACCTCTATTTTAATATTTTCGAAAACTTGTAATAGTACGATAACCACGTTTACAAAAGAACTACATATTATCAAATTATGATCACGTTCAAAATACATTTAATAATAGTATCAAAACATATAACGGTTTACAATTAACTAATTCTTTAAAGTTTTTATTTACATAATCTCAAAATTATTTATTTATATTTGTCACTAAATTTATGGAAAATCTCCGTCTATTTTAATATCATTAAATTAATAAAACACTAATATAATGTAAAATATCAAACAAAACCAGTTATTATATTTTTTTTCCAAAGTGCTTCTTGATCGAGTAGTTCCACTATTCGCTAACAGATGGCGTTACTAGTAGCTATCTGAAGCTAACTCGACATCGCGACATCTTTCCCTCCGCAGCGTACGAAATTTGATTTTCAAATAATATAATTTGTATATAATATAAATAATAAAAATTTCCGTAAGTACCAATAACTCATAAAAAGTTTTGTAATACTTCATTTCTGAACTTATGTATATTGATGGTTATATGGACATTTATTGCTTATATATTTTATATAAGACAATAGAAAAAAAAATTGTTTGACTTAATAATTTGACTAGCAAATTTAATAAAAGTTTGAAAAAATAGAAACTTCTTTAACTTTTACTAGAGAAAGAACTTTTTTTCTAATTAGAATTTGTTTCACTGCGTATCGTGCTTATGTCCTAGATTGGGTAATCTTCAAATTAAAAATGCCAAGAACTTAATAAGGTTTTGGGAAATTGTGTCTAGTGTGGTCCAGTCAACAAACGTTGATGATAGTAAAAGGCTATTGCTTTTTTCTTCTTAATTTATACTTACAATTTAGTTAAACGTGACTCTACCTATTCTTAAAGAGAAATATTACGATTTTAGATCAATGCCATTTTTTTTAGTTTTCATTGCTAGTGTGAATGTCAACAAGGTGTGAAGAAATTTCATTTAAATTACAAATTTTACTATTTGCTAAATTATTCGTAGAGATTCTTAGGTAGAGACATTCGTACAAAAATGACAGGTAGAAGTGGATTAAACCGATCTGTCGATAAGTAACGTCTGAGCCAACTGATATAATTACTGGTCACAACTTCAGACTTCTTCAACCTGTATGAGAATCCTTAGCAATAATTTATAAGTTGTCTGGTAGAGAATACTTTTAGTATTAAGTTTGCCTTTTGTAGTACACATTGCACAAAGGCAATAAAGTTTTTAAATTAAAATAAATAAATAATTGATCAATGGATTTGAACCTGAGACTTTGACTCGTGTAAATATGCAGGTAATATTTATGTGTCACAAAGTCTATGCAGAGTGAGGGTAGTAGTGTTAGTTGTATGCGAAGTGTCATGGCGCGAACATTCAGTGCATATAGTATATTATTCCTATATTAGTGGAGAAGTGTTGCCACATTATTGTACAAGGTCATTACACACATACTTTCGCATATTTAACGAATTCATTAACTGTTTTTATATATATGTTTTAGCGCTACTAACGGAGGTATCTATTCATAAATAATATATGAATATACATAGAGCTTTGTTCGTAATAAAGTTAACAAAACGAAAATGAAAGTATTTATACAATGAACGGTGATGCGTGTGAATATCTAATTAATTTTGCATAATTACAATATTGATGTCCGCTACACAGTGGGTGTAGGAGCCACGACTTGACTGTTCTGTCTGTGACATGTAAGGTGTTACGTGCGCAGACGTGTGTGCGGCGACTAACTATTATATTATTTAATTTTTAGTTAAACTATATGAGCTATGATATGTAGAAGGTCGACTACTATGGCCACATATTGGTTTTCAGTATAGATATATACTAGAGAATAAGTCATCCATATCAACGTACAACTTTACTGTACGGACTCTACAATCTGCATGCCCGTCCGTACAGTAACTGATTACAACAAAAGTGATTGAATATGAAACTGTCACCTATTGTTTAATGTGCGTGTAATTTGATACTAAAAGTAAAGTGCGATCTAATAGTTTTATTATTATTAGCTAGGTATTTATTATTATTGTAAATTTTTTATCGTGTAAATATTTATTAATTATGACAAAATATTAATTTATCTAAACAATTTTTTTTAGATGTCTTTATTGTTATGTATAAATAACTTAAATGCGTGCAAAATATGAGCATTTGATAAAAGAATTTAAAAGATAGAGAGTGTTGTATGCGCCGTCGGCTCAGTATGTTCGGGAGCGCGTAGCTCGCAGCGTACAGTGTACAGCGACGCGACGCAGAATTTTCCGCGGAGAGCTAGCCGGAGGGGAGCGGGGGGGGGGCGCGGGGCGCGGCGGGCGACAACGGGGAGCGCGAGGCGTGCGGGGAGCGGGGGGCGGGGCGCAGTAATTACATCGTCATTAGCGGGCGGCGGCGCTGGGCGGGGCCGCCCCTCTCCGAGCGGCGGGCGCGCGCAGCGGCGCTTCGCCCCACAGTCCGCTCCGTGCTGCCGCCGCGCACGCACGCGCATGTCGCTCGCTGTCGTCCCCGGTGATGTGAGGTGGCCCCCGACGCTGCCACAGCGCTGCGCGATACACGCGCTATTTTCGCGAACGAGTAAGCCAGTTGAAGGCTTGACAGCCTTCGAGCCGGCAAGACGCCGTCCACCGTGGATTTGAGGTACGGCGCCATGGCGGCGACCACGTACATGCCCGCCGACATGGACTTGAACACCATCGGCGGGTACCACGCAGCGTCGCCGCGGAGCGCCGAGCCCGCGGACATGAAGTACCAGCACCCTCTGCACGCGGGCGGCTCGCCCTCGCCGGGCGCGCCCGTGCTCGGCAACCCCTGGACGTCGCTGCCGCCCGCGGACCCCTGGGCCATGCACCAGCACCACGCGCACGCGCACCAGCCCGACGTCAAGCCGCCGCCGGCGCCGCACGAGCACCGCCACCTGGCGCACTCCCACGGCTGGCACGCGCCCGTGGTCAGCCCGCACTACGGCGCTGGCTCGCCGCTGCACGGCGGCTACCCCATGCCCATGCACCAGCACCACATGCTCAGGGACATCCAGCCCTCGCCGCACCCGCTGCACCACCACGCCATGGAGCGCGACCAGCCCGAGGAGGACACGCCCACCAGTGACGACCTAGAGGCCTTCGCCAAACAGTTCAAGCAGCGCCGCATCAAGCTCGGCTTCACGCAGGCCGACGTCGGCCTCGCGCTCGGCACGCTCTACGGCAATGTGTTCTCGCAGACGACCATCTGCAGGTTCGAGGCGCTGCAGCTCAGCTTCAAAAACATGTGCAAACTGAAACCGTTGCTCCAAAAGTGGCTCGAGGAGGCGGACTCGACGACGGGCAGTCCCACGAGCATCGACAAAATAGCCGCACAAGGCAGGAAAAGAAAGAAGCGCACGTCGATCGAGGTGTCGGTGAAGGGCGCGCTCGAGCAGCACTTCCACAAGCAGCCCAAGCCGTCGGCGCAGGAGATCACGTCGCTGGCGGACAGCCTGCAGCTGGAGAAGGAGGTAGTGCGCGTGTGGTTCTGCAACCGGCGGCAGAAGGAGAAGCGCATGACGCCGCCCAACACGCTCGGCAACGAGATGATGGAGGGCATGGGCCACGCGCACTACGGGCACAGCGACGTGCACGGCTCGCCGCTGCAGCACTCGCACTCTCCGCCAGGGCTGTCCCCGCAGCACGGGCTGCCGCAGGGCGCGCACACGTTGGCCGCGCACTAACAGTTCGCCCCGTGGGCGCCGCCGCGGCCCTACTACGCGGAGCCGCACTAGCCGCCAGCGCCCCGCCCGCGGGATACCTACTTGTACATAGCGCCGCGCGCCTGGACGTGCCCGCGGCGTACAGTGACGATCCGAGAGGGCGCCCACTTGTAAATACGTTTGTGAGGCGCCCCGTGCACAGGACCGAACGCTAACGTTTAAGTTGTTCTTTATAATTTCAGTGAAGTCATGATTAATTATGTGAGTAATGTTAAGATCGAAGCCAGTAATCGTTTATACTTTGTCGAAGCGCCGAGGTTCGGAGTGATCGCCGATACGTTTAGCTAGATAGTCTAATTGATAAATAAGAGCTTAATCGGAGGTGGATCCCGGCGTCGCTCACGCACCCTCGCGGCGCGGCCGCGCGGTCGAGCTGACCGACGCACCGTCGCGCCTCAGCCCGTCGTGCGGTAAGTACGGCGACATTACACACTTCGCTGTATTACCTACTGAGTCCTCCTGTCTGACCGGCTTCACCGGCCTCACAGGCCTCACCAGCCTCACAGGCCGCCGGCCCGCCGGCCCCGCCGGCGAGGAGTGCGTAGCGCTTACACTTTTGTAAAGGACGATTTCATCGAATTTATTTATAGATATTACAAATTAACGATGTTCATACATGCCTACCTGTCAGTAGGGAGTCATTGTGGTGTGGAATAAATTTAAATTGTTGCTATTACTGTAAATTTATGATTAGTGATGAGGACGAGAGTAAAAAATATGAATCGGGTCGAAGCTTCGTTTTGTAAGGGAATACGAGTGAGTCAATAGGTGCAATTTTTATTTTAAGTGTTGTAAGAGACGATCCGCGGCCCGCCTGTTGGTGTTGGCGGGCCCGGCCCGGGCCGCGCCGAGCCTCTCGCCACCTAGGCTCGGCGCACATCTAGCTCCCACATCATAATTTATTGAGAAATATTATTAAAAGGATGCAGACACGATGCCAAAATGGTTTTATTCCTGTTTTTTACTTGTTTTGTTGTTTTTTCGTTTGTATGTATTTGTGGCCAACCTTGGTACTTAATACTTGTAAAAATAGGTATTTTTTCTATATAAAATAATGTACCTACGACGTATATGATGATATATATTAAAAAAGTTCTTTATAGAAATTGAAATATGGAAATGACTTTTATTGAATACTATGTCCTCAATGTGGCGGCTCACCGAGTCGCCACAGAAGTACTGACACCAGCCGCATATTGTTGAGTCGATGAAGTCGTCTGAGTAGTACTCACTGTGTCACTCGCCGGTGGCGCAGTGGCGCAGTGGCGCAATGGCGCAGTGGCGCAGGTAGATGTAGGCAGCACACGGTACAGTGTGCACTAGGTGTTACGAAGAGACGAATGTTGAACAAATGTTTTACTAAAGTTGAACTAGGTGAATAATGTAAATATGTGTTGGTCGATGGAGTTAGGTGCGACTCTGTATAGCCGTAACTATTACTTAGTGATATGATATTTTATATTATCGTCTAAGTATTTAATAAAACAGAGTAAATATTTTAACACAGACTATTATTGAGTGAATCCCGGTCAATAGGTCACCATGGTGACGAGAAAAAATCCAAGGCTTAGTTGTTTGTTTGTTTTATTTATGAGGGTAGCTGTGAGCTGCGGCAGGTACCGGCAGGTAGAGTGTAACTCACAGAGCCGCCGGCTTGTCGCTTGTCTCGGCCCCTACACATACACACATCTCACACATCGATAACTATCATTTTATTAAATTCACACACGATATGTGCACTAAAAACTTAAAAATAAAATCCTTTGTACGTCTGTTTCGCTCTGAAGTTATGACTTAATTTGTTTTGTTTTTGATGCAAAATTGAGTTGGTGTTGTTACCATTATACCTTATGATACACTACACATTATGAACTAATTCGTTCTAATACATTTAACTAGTTGACGTAATACCATCACTATCACACAAAACGTGTGCTCAATGGGCACTTACAACATTATTTTAGGTACTTTCTCATCTTGTGTTCTATCTGAATAAAATTGCACTAGGTATATTAATATCTATATTATAAACAACTTTTCATCAATCATTAACATTTATTGTATGTTTGAGCTGTCTTGACATCTCTTGTCTCAAACGACAATCTCGCTTCTTTGTGTGTTTCGTGTTTATATTACTTAACTTTTTAATAACCTGCATTGAGTTTGACAACTTGGGTGTTAGTTAAAAATGATATATTCGTAGTTAGACTAGTTAGTATAATTAATGTCCATAACAGTTATATTTGCTATGTAAAATATAACGCATTAACAGTTTTACTGCTCCAATCTAAACATAAATAAATAGTGAATGAATGATTACTCCGCGGACAGGTTCTGTAACTCGTATATCTACTACACTTAGTGGCGCAATTAAACTAAAAATCGCCGAAAGCCGCACGAAAAAAATTCGCTAGAACGAGTGTGTTGTTAGCTTTCTCCTGTCAATAGTGACGGCAAAAAGTGTCGCCGAAGTTGTCGGCGCCGCGTGGTGCTGGTGGGTGGTGCTGAGCAAAAACCTCACGTGACAGCGCCATGGACCAGTGACATTCCACCTGACTAATGAAGCGGCACCGCACCAGTGAAACTAGTCGCCAGCACCGCGCCGCGCCGCCCGCGCCGAACCGCGAACTGAAAAACGTGGCGCGAACAAATAATGTTTCAGGAAACATCAGTAACGTGTCACATCGTACACTTTGTCGTTAACACTTTAAACATATCGTGCTAATGTTTGTAAATCGACAATGTTCCTTTAATATTTGTTGAATGAAAATGTAAACAAATACGGCGCTTATAAATATCGCTCTCATTAAGTCATGTTTACACACAAACCGATTGTACGCTCCGAGCAATTATTTCATAATTGTTATGCATATAATGCATTTATTACATACATTGAATTTATCTACATTTATTAAAAATGTATACCGTAATTGGAAACGAGTCGCGGCGCTTCTCACACACATTCTATGACTTGGCATGTGTTCATGTATAGATTATTTTGTTACTGGATGTGAAAAATTTTCATTTTGGCGCATAAGTAGTGAGTGTGCACACACATCTATTTATTTAATTATGCAGAAATACTAAAAAACAATTTTATTTATTTTATAAAACGTCCATTATTTTATTTTGGCCATATATTTATTCCTATCACACACAAACATAGGTAGAATAGTTGATAGTTTTTTAGTTGTTTGGCAGAACGTTTTTGTGTCTGGTATGTTATTATTTTTAGAATAAAACGACAATGCTCGTTGGTTTCCGCCTGTTAACCCCAAACTTTTTGCCTGAGCAGCGAACAAGAATGTTCATCGCAAAAAACATCGTCGACCGTGCGTCGCTATCTACCTATTGTCAAATCATTTAATTGTTAGAACCCCGCGCGCTGCACACCGACGGACCACGTTGCTATCAAACATATTTTTATAATTTGCATAGAACAGTATCACTTGTTACGTATTTATTTGTCAACAAACTTTATCTTATTACGAGTATTTACAATTTGGAACGAAATAATCTATCATTTAACATTTTTTGCGTGCTCGAGCTGACTTTGATAATATAAATTAATAATGTCATTTTTTACTGCACAAACTTTTAAGTTGAAAATATAATTAGCGATAATGATCTAGCTCTAAGCATAGATGTAGGTGCTAATTGGCATTCAACATTAATATAAATATATTTGTATGTATAGATAATTATATAGGTGTAGTGTTTATGTGTGTGTGTAACAAGGTTTTCAGTGAAACTTTTATTGTTTTTTGACAAACGTTCGGAAGATATTTTTTGTAGTAATAACAATGGTTGTTAGTGCAGGATGTATAATGGCAAGACGTTCTGGCTGTTAGCCGCGCTCAAGGTTCGACACGTTAGCGTTACTGCGACACAAATACGGCGCGGCCTTCGCACACACACATCTATGGGCGCTGAAACACACAACACAGACACATACACACATATTATATCTAACAACTACATTAACCCACTTCATGTCAAGTTACCACTATGACTGGTACTTACTATAAGTTGCCACAAATTTCCGCACCTACATAATACTCGTCAACATATCAATATTTTTTTCTTTGTGGTATTTCTAACTAATTTTCATGAAAAATTATTCTTTATTCGTGTTCCACGCAAGTAGTCTATTATCAATTTAAAATAAAACGAGTCCTATAAACCTATCCAAGCTTTTAGCTCTATTTGAGTGTTTTGTTGACGTCAGAGTATGACAGGTGTCAAACCCACGAGCGGTAAACATTTTTGAAATTAGATGTGAATCAGCCGCGCGAATCTTGTAACAAACGTAGTGTGTGCCGCGGCGTGACTTCGTTTATTGCATCAATAATACAATTTGCCATTACCTATGTTCACACATAAAATCAAAATCGTCATTAGGCTCACCTCTTGTAAATATCACTATAGATGCATCAATTGGCTATATTCATATATGTAACACTCGCATGTTGGTATATACTTACGCGTATCTAAAAGTAACTTTTAATCCTTATCAGTAATACATAATATATTATGTAAGCATAATATAGTCGCGCTAAGGAACGATACGCGGCTACGACAATATCTAGGGAGCGAAGTGAGCGAGTTACCTGTCAGTTTTTCTGCATTTTGCCGTAAAATATGTATTTAAAAAAGTGGGGTCTGGGCCCGGGCAGGTGCCCGGCGCGGCCACCTTTATCAGCGGACATGTTCTACTCGATTTATAGTCTCCACGGTTTTGGTAGCGCCGCGAGCGGTCCGCGCCTCACCGCATGCTCGCCTTGCCTTGTGCCTTGCTACGAGCCGTAGGCGCAGCGTCTCTCTCGGCATCTAACGTCAAGTGTCACCTCCGCAGACACCATCATCACAATAACAATATGTAGTGTAACAATTAGTAATGTAAAGTGGCACGTGACGCCAGTTTCAGCGCACATAAAAACTCCAGATTGACACAAAAGCGTTCGACATAAGCACAATAAAGTCAGCGCGCATGATACCCCGCGACACGCGACTTTGTTCCCGTAACTCGATACACGTCCGAGATAAACTATATGCTATATCTATTTGCATTTTATAATATCTATGATTTTGATACGATCGCTATAATAAGAGAAAGTTCGAAATTTAGTTAGTGAGTCGTAAATCTGTAGCCAATATGGTATATTACTTTACTTAATTAAACAAAATACTCGAATAATAAAAAGATTTAAATCTAATACGGTGCTATCGGTTACTTTTACAGTTCTTTAATAGTTGTAACTGTGCGTTGAGCAAATTTCACTAAGACTGGTACTACATGTACACTATTACAGTACCAGTAGTACGTACGCGTAACGTGGTAATAGTCAAGCGCTCGTCTAGTTTGTTTTATCGTTTAATGTTTAATTTAGGCGTTGTTTATGGGCGGTTATCGCGTGGCAAACGTCCGTGGTGACAAACGTTCAGCGGAAACTGTTTGTTACGTAACTGATAGCTGAAGAAGGCCGAACGTACCGTGAGTCCTTGGTCAGAGCGTGGCGCGTGGCGCGTGGCGCGTGGCGCGTGTGACGCAGGGGGCGTGTGTCTGACACGACACTTACATAACGTGACGGGCGGCTCGGCGAGATCACGGTGAAAATGAGCATCTCACCAATACATTAACATTCCGTTTTCATTTAGAAAACTTTGAGAATGACGTCGATCGAGCTAATCATATGAATATTGTGACGTAAGCTCATTGTATATTGCCAATTCCCATATACTAAATAATCTCAACATTAACAAATTTGTAGCTTCCGCATACGTAATCCACGGAAACACCTAGTCTACCTATATGCCAAGTATGAACAAAAAAATTACCTGTATACGATGCGGGCAAACCCGCGGGCGGATTTATAAAGGATTGTGTGTCAAATCTTACAGATACGATTGTAAATCCATCCGCCAAATCATATATTATGGGGTAATGGTTCAGAAATCTATTGAAATTCAAACTTGAAGGTCTCGGAACTGTTCAGCATCAAGTGTCGACCTACTCTAAATATTATACTTTAAGTTGTTTGACAACTAATTGAAGGAAAGTTATTTCCTGACAAAAAATTTCATAATAAAGCAAATTTCTATATGTTTATTATATCTAGTTAACACACGTACTTATATACGGAATCTCGTAAAAATATATTTGGACTAACGACCTAGCTACGGACTGGTCGTAAACTAGAATGAGAAATTTAGCAATTAATTAAATGTTATTAATTAAATAGAGAAGAAAGTTGGGAGGTACAGTCAGCACATTAATTAAATAAATCGTTAAATATTAAATATAAGTATTAACTACTAGTTTTCGTCACTCGCTACACTTATTGACATGTTCTTTCTCAAAAATATTCATGATTTAGTACCCAATTTTGAATTCATCTTTTTGCTAGATAGCACCGAAGAAATTAATTAAATGTTTTATAGATTATTATCTTATAAACGTGTATCGAAATTATAATTCTGTTTTGAAGGATTTTAGTGAAATAACAAATAGTTGCGTTTATGGGGGCATTTATTTGTGGTTTTTGTTTTACTAAGCAGAATATTGTCATGACTTCCTACGTTCAAGTAGATATTTATATAATAATAATATATAAAAGTTCTAGACTACAGACATATCTAGTTCTCTCACTAACACTACTAACAGACATTTTATTTAAAACAACAACCTAGATATCTCTGAAAAATTATAATGTAGATAAAGTTTAATGACCTAAACATTTCCTAAATACTTTAAATTATGTTGAGTCGTATCTAGTATTTAGTTATGAACATTTTAGTTAACAATAGTACATAGGTATTAAAAGAATGATATATATTTTTCAATAATTTCGTCTGGTAGAGCGCGGCGCGGCGCGATTGTCGCCGAAACAATAAAGTGTGGTATGTGAGCCCGCATGTATTAAGTGCGTAGGTACCTAGTACCTACTGCACTGATACTACCTAGGTACTAGTTAGCTAAGTACGTTACATGTGTGCCGGTGTTGTTCCATTTGTGCCTTGTAATCACCGACAATACGAACCTCACTGTGACGTCGACGGATTGATGCGAGGAAACCTTGATATATACATTCATTCATATTTCTAATACGACTAGAACTGTAGACAATATAAAAAGTGTAGACGTGTTACTTGTATGATCAGTGTCAAATGAAATTAGTCAGTCGGCGATGAGTGATCTGAGTGTAGTCGCGGTCGCGGTCGCGGTCAAGTGTTGAGTCAATTGACCAGTAATTAGCTGCACCGGGTCAGTAGGGCCCGACAACTTCACTGTCTCTATCTTAAATCGAATACGTACATTTTGATCGAATTGTTATTATAGAGTTTTACAAATCACATTTCGCTAAATTATACATTAGCTTTTACTTGAGGCTTTTTTCCGTGAATCTTTGTTTGACTACTCAGCTCCTAGTAGTCGTAGCGTGATGTTATGTAGCCTATAGCCTTCCTCAATAAATGAGCTATACAACATTAAATAGTTTTACAATTCGCACCTAGATTTGAACGCGGTAATCTCAGGACTTACTCCTTATATGATCACGTTCAAACCAACAAAACTCTCAGCTTTATAATATTAAAGTATATAATAGATATTTGCGTGGCATATTGTCATGTGCTTGGACAACACGAATTAGGAATAAATAATATAGAAGTACTCAGTGTAACTCAACTTTAATGATTTATTACGAGTGTGGTTTACTATACTTAGTGTGCGTTTCTCATACAATGTCAAGATGTACCACAAAAGTTCGTTTCCCATATCTAAGCTGTCACTATAATAGTACCATTAGTAAAGTTTTTATAACACTAACTTTATGTAATGTGGCATTGTCTGCCGCCGGCTGACGAACTTTAATTACACCACCAACTTACAAAATGTCGGAATACCTAACATTAATTGACTTTCTTGTATGTAACTGTTTAGTAAAGAAATAGTACAACAAATAAAATGTAAAAACTGTTAGTAGATAAATCAGGCTCCATCAACGAGTCAATAAAAGTGCCGCACCTGTACCACACTCATATATAATATAATTAAAACTAGTTCAATATATCAATATAAATACGTCGAAATCATTTCGTATAGTTTCATATATATATTTTACATTTAAGTATTTAGAAATGATTGCACTGTGCCAATTTGTGATAGATACGCGCGCTAAGTGCTCTCAGCAGCACTCAATACTGAGAGGTCGGTGAACTAGTTATTTTTATTGCTACTCAAATACGAACCCACGTTACGGCCTGTGCAGACGAAATGCTATATGTTGCCAAATTAACAGCCGCCATGATGAAATGGTTACCATGGTAACGGATGTGGATGCTACTTGTAGTTGACATTTTAGACTTCCAAACCTGCAAGGATATTTTATATTTTGAAATATAGCTCCGATTAAATAATAAACATTGAAAACAACGCAATATGACACTAAATTGAGACGTAACCGTTCATAAGTATAAACCCTCTTATGTCAAAATTAGAGTTTACTGTTCATTGGTATTGAAAAGGGAAAATTAAAAACCATATACAGATTAGGTATCTTAGCAGCTTAAAACATTAATCTTAAGACGTTATGTGTGTCATATCATAACAAAACACAATATTTACTAATTTTATAGGCCTGATTTTATTTAGATTGCACCTTCTGTTGTGACAGAGGATACTTACTGAATAAAGTCGTAAACCTAAGTTAATGCTACATATTTAATGCACGAAGTTATTTGTAACAAAACAAGTAGTATGTAAAAGACCTTTATGTGAAATAGTTCTTATACAAGTGATGTCAAGTTCAACTTTAATATCACATTGTGAACTTAATACAGTGGGAATTTAATAAATTACGTCTTCATTATGTGTATGTATACAGTTGAAGGAAAACTTATACAATATATTGTTTTTCTAGTTAATTAACTAAGAGTTATTATTTGTAATAAATATGTTACAGTTGACAAGTATCAGACGTAATTATTAAGTGTCGCAACCGATCTACGGTATAGGAAGACATTTCTATAACGAAGAAAATGTTATTTTCAATAAGAATGTTACAAGTTTTCAAGGTTAATTTGAACACATAACCTTTCATTGCCTGAAATGACAACAAATGTCATGGAAGGAACTAGGTATTTGCTTTGTTTCAGTTCTAAGCCAAGTCTTTTCATTAACTATTTTAAAATTGAACACCTAATTTAATTAAATTATTAGAAGTTTATCAATCTATCTAATACAATTTCTGAGTCAAGCTGCTTTTGTAATTCAATAATTTAAATAAAACACTGTAATCACCGATTGTATCGAAAACAACTTTCATGATACGAGTAACATTTTGAACATTAATAAATTAGCATATTTTCAAGTTTTTTGGCGAATCTCTTAGTAGCAGTACCGACACTTGTCTTCCAGTGCTTATTATTACACTATATCACTTAAAGATTAAAAGTAATTATTGTTTACGTTCCGCTTAGTAACTTCTAAGGGAACTGGACTATCTACTAGAACTTAAAAAACTAAGTTAGTTATAAGAGTTAATATGACGTTAGTGAAGCGAGACCAGTAAGTGGCTAGTAGTTCTAGGTAATACATAGAGTCTATTTGTCTGTCTGTTCGTATAATTGTACTGTTCATTACGTTGCAATGTAATTAGGTACATTGCAGACAATATTTTTAAGGTCTTGCTATTTATAGAATCGAGTAAAATAGTTAAGATAGTTAAATATTCGGAAAACTCTGGAATTGAGGCCTGCTGCTGAATTTAGAACGTTAAAAACATCAGCACAGAGAATTTGGTTTATATAGGGTCTCAATCACATATTTAGTAGGTACTTAGGGATATAAAAACATTAAACAAGATAATATTATAAAATAGGGAGAATCATTTATTATTTACAGGATTAAAAAAATCGTTATTACCAGATAAAAAAGCAAATAAGGATAGGATTATAAATTAATTAAAATTTAGTTTGCCTATCAATTGTCAAAGACAAACCTAACCATTCTTATTTATATTTTTACTTTTTTCACAATAAGTTGATATTATCATTTTATAGTTTAAACTTTTTAGTTGTTAGCACTAAAGTTAGTTAAGCGAGGTAATTGTAAAAGTCAGATATCACTAATCACAATGTTTTTGTGTAATGTATACGTATGTCTAATGTGCGTATCGTCGCGTCGCTCCTATTTACTATCGATGTAAAACAACTAGTTACATTCTACACTATTACCATTACCCAAGTTAGTTTCAGGAAAATATGCTCTATATTCAAACACTGCAGATACCGTATTCCCATAGCTTATATTTGATGTTTCTTAGTAGAACATTATTAGTTAGAGTAATATAGATAGCAACAGTATCTATCAGTTGCTTTTTTATATTTCTACGTTTTGTACATTAAATTAGGCTTTTTCATCATGTCAGTAACAGTAGTATAATATCCTTGAAAACATAGCGAACGTTTGCATGGTTATAATATCCTTGAAAACATAGCGAACGTTTACATTTGACCACTTGAGCACTGACTCTTACAAATATCTGACACATAGCGTCATTGGTCATTGGTCCAAGAGACTCTGAACCACAATATCAACTTGAGCGGACTTGCTGTTAAATGTTTGAGAACGACTATAATAATTAAATATAGTCTATATTTAAATTTTTAAACATTTGATAGTGTCATCGAATCTGACAAAGTGGATGTCGAAATTCAGAGTAGGCTCGCAGGGTTCAAAACAAAATTTAAAAAAATAATGATAGAAATTTCGACGACGAGAAATATAAAGGTGTTTTCGGATATTTCCATAAAATTTTCTAGTAGAGCTTAAAGTCTGGATCACACCCGGTCAATAGCTTTGCCTCTTTGAGAAATAAAAGCGTAACGCTATGTGTCAGATATTTGTAAGAGTCAGTGCTCAAGTGGTCAAATAATACAAAGCTACTGTAGCAGTATAGGACCAGAGCTCCGTACACGAGTTCGTGGTCTCTGTGAGGCTGCGCCTCGTCTCGCTAATCATCATCCTTGACCCGCGTGGGAGTATCTCATCAATAACGCTTAGCAAGCTATCCACTATCAAGTATCAGCTATTGCTACATCGCATCTATTAGTTATTGTCAAACATTCCACATTCGTGTAAGAGCTGCGAGGCCGCGCTACGTTGCGACTGTAATCATTGTAGAAATTGACCTTACTGCGTATTATTTATGTGTTTCTAAAGGTTTTGTATACTCATCAAGTGGGTAATGTAAAGTATTTCATTATGTACATAATATATTATGAAAAAATACGTAGGTTTTCTTTAGGTATTTGAAAAGTTTTAGGACCTACTTAAATTTGTACACTGAGTTAATGGTTATAATGTGGTAATTATAGTGTAACATAGGTTTGTTTGGGATCAATGGGGTGCTATTTTTGCATTAGTCTGTATTTTAGAAAGTTATTTGATAACAAAATGTTGGTGGAAGCAAACTTTACACTTATACACTGACTTGCCAACAATAATCCATTATCCAAAATGAAAATACCTTAATTTATTAAATAAATGAATTCTTTCTGCATCTTGACAAATTAGTATTCAATTATTCACTCTTAATTTTATCTTTTATGGGTTTAACATATTTATAAGTTATAGCCAGTTCCTAATTCAGGTGCACAGCGTCTAATATACCAGACGATATATCGTCATTTTATAATAGTAATAATTAAATTAATGTGGGAACATTAACTCGACGCCATTTTACAATTCCCACAATAATTAAGATAAAAAATCCAATGTTCACAAGCCCATCTCTTTATTAGTGATCTTGCACTGCTCTCATAACTATTTTGTTATTCGAGTTTGTTTGTATAAATGTGCTGATCAACGGGTGACAACTAACATTTTAATTTAACACCGATTTGGTTAACGATCATGATAGGTATTATGTTTTGTTTCTCTTTAGGTTTGGACTATTTAAATACATTCACATAGTATTTTTTGAACATTGTAACTATATATATTATATTGTAGCCAAATTGGAAATAGAACAAATTAATAATAACAATATTTGACTATCTTACAATGTTTGTTTCTTACTAAACAATTAAAATAATAAAAACAACTTTTGGATCACTTTGAAATGTTTATAAAACTTGCAGCTTCATGCCACTGATATTGACTTAAGAGAATAATTTAAAAATATACTTATTATGATTGAAATCTTAAAATTCTTACCTATTTGACAGCATTTTGACAGTGACTTTTATAAGTACTAACATTCTCTAAGCGATTTGGCGCGAGTATAATATAGTTTTCTACAAATTTAATATAATGAACTATGTAGTATCAATCCGTTCCCAAAACAGGCTAAACATGCTACATATATACCATTCCTATAAGAATACCTACTAAATAAGTATACACAGACATATACTTTGTGAATTACGACACTGTGTCATTTACATACAGAAGTATTGTATACAGTACGTGCTAGAGTAGGTAATGAGCGTAGATAAACTTAAAGTTAGAACATTGCTGAACAAATTCGTTATGACAGTATCAGTACAGCGGCACAGGAACAGCCATTACGGCTGAGCAGTCGCGCCGTCCCGCCGCTAGATGTCGCGGCCCGCCTCCCGCGCGCCGCCGGCCAATCACCGCTGAAACACATATCTCATACATCGCGATATACCTACTGTATGTACACTAGTACTAAGTACACTATGCACTACACTGTGACTGCCGACGTGGACTGGACCTACCTCTTTCATGCACTTTTAATTCGCACATTTAACGTATAGGTACTACGTGTGACGTATTGAACTTAATTATAGTTTAGAATATATGGAGTATACGAGTACATACTACAATGTTACAATAATTGTACAACGAACATTATGAACGCTAGACATGCGAAGTCCTCATATCGCCTAATAACTTCTATTACCGTTGACAATATACACTGGCAAGTGATTTCTTTGTATATTGTTGATGTTTGCGAATTAATGAATATGTTGAATGTCGAATATAATGAATGTATTAACTTCGAACCCACGTCACTGTTTGATTTTATTGTTATTTAATAAATGATTGCTTCGTAATTGTATCAAATTGTAGGTAAGTAAATTATCAGCTATTTCCAATCAGCAGTGATAAGGATATTTATGTGCTTATTATTTGTAATTATGTTTTAATATTCATATAATAATGCCAAAGTCCCACTGCTGGGCACGGGTCTCCTTCTCTCGTCTCCTTTAAACAATGTGGATGGAGTTTAGCCTACTATACCACGCTGGTCAGACGGGTTGGTATAGAGTTTGTTTCGAATTTTCATTTTCTTGCAGTGCTCTGCATAAGGGGACTCCCTTAGTCGCCTTTTACGACACCCACGGGTTGAGATGGGCTAGTGACATTATCTATTCTTAATCCGTTCTACACGGATAAATTATAATAATATATTATATTCTACTAAACTCAGTCAAATATCCAGATTTTATTATTATTATTACAGAATGAAACATTAGGTACGTGTGTTTAAACTAGGTGTACTAGTAATACTAATAAAGTTTAGTGGGACATAAGTTCGTGTCAGTTTCCATACGACAGCACTGTACTGCTGTCCTATGGAAACGTACAAAATGAAATGTCAATCAAATTTAATTAATAATAATTCATTAAGTAAAAGACATAAACGCGTGAGCGTTATCAGCCTCTTTAGACGTTGTAACCAGATTTGTTAATAAAACTTGACCAATGACAAGAGCTAGCCACAAATATTGCCAATATATAAAATTAAATGTCAAATAAGAATAAAAAGAACATTTTACCTAAATGCACGATTGTTATTGTCATTGTTTTCTCGTCCTTTATTATCCATTTTATTGACTTACAATCAAAATGTGAATTCAATTAATAGCGCGGTGCGCCACCTTAAGCTTGGAAAACACCCACACATATAGTTAATAAAAAAACCAACCCACACATATCAACCTATATAAAAATATTATCAACTTGAAGCGATATCAAATAAACAACTGCAGTTGACTTATTTTTTATGTTTCAACTTTAAGTTTTTGTTGAACAAAAATATGTTGTAATTTGTTTTTCTATTGAAAAAAGTATCAATAATAAGTGGGATTTAGTTGTAGCCTAGTCTGCAACTCTCTTTATATCAGATAGGTTTTGGGAACGACGATCAAACAAATATGTAGTAGTTAAGGTTGCCTTACCACTAAAATTTCCGTGGGGAATGTCGTGGGTTTGATCCCCGCACGCGACAAATATATATTTGATTAATTGATATTTGTTTCGAGTCTGGGTGTTTTTTGTATCCGATAATTGTATCTTTGTAAAGTCCCCTAAAAAATCTCTATTAAAATCATAGCTAATTAGTACCCGCTATTTAAGATATAAGTAATGTTTATGTTAACGAATTGACTTCTATCCTTGATGTTTTAATTAGTAGATACTCATACTTCCTCATTTACTCACAACGTTTTCTTAAGATCATAATTAATTAATAGTGATGTTTTAACAATGACTATACAACAAAAATATGCGCTCTTTTATGGCATTTTCAGATACGAGTACCTATTATTTTTATGTATCAATTCAATATTAACTTTGGGAAGATTCGTGCGTCACGTACTTTGATGTTCAATTTAAATAATTGCGGTATTCATAAAATTTCATGAATTCATGCATTTTTAAATCATGTTGTTTCAGTAGCGAGTATGTTAACTGTGTTTTAGATAATATCACTGAACTGTTACTATAAATATAATAATGTTAGTGATACTAATTAACTTGTAACCACGACTATGTTGCGTACATTCGTGTAATTATGTAATTTTAACTTAATAACTAAAGCAATTAATTTATTTATAAAAATATAATTAAGAAAATAAGTCTTCTGATTCAGAATTTATTGTTTTTGGGTATGTTTTTCATTATTGTAGTACTTAATGTTTTTTCTAATTAATTAACAAATATTTTATAATTATCATTATTTATTTATAGTTGAAAGTCAATAGGTTCTCTTCTTCGTGAGTAATCATAATCATATTTCACCAAGTAGGTACTAGTGTTAGACTTCGCAGAGGGAGAACAGTTGTTTAATAAGCGTTATTTACATTTACTTTGATACAAGACTTTTGATCTCTAATTTAAACACGATTTAATAGTTAAACATATAACTCTGCACAAGACAATGTTACACTTTCATAAAACCTCTATTTGATATTCTATTTAAAGGTATTTAAGATATTGAAGTCACGCGGGGCTTCGCTCTCGTCGTTCTTTATTTGGCCACTGCTCAGTTTCTATTGGCCATAGCGTCATCAGCAACTCATTAAGTCCCACTGCTGGGATCGGGTCTCCTCTCCTCTAACTAGAGAGCTGAGAGGGTTTTAGGCGATAATCCACTCACGCTGGCCTAGTGCGGGTTGGTGGATCAGACATACTCATAGAATTTCTTCTAGGGTATGTGGGTTTCCTCACGATGTTTTCCTTCACCGTTAGCAGATGGTAAGTCACTTGACTAGTACATATAAATTCCACAGAGTGGAATCCACATTGGTACTGCCGGTCAAGATCGAACTCGAACCGCGTGATTTGCACGCCGGTCCCTTATCCATTCAGCTACCATCGCTTTTGGCCATAGCGTGATGTTATATAACCTATAATCTTCCTTAATTAGGCTTCTTCTTCTTCTTCCTTAATTATTAATTAGGCTATCCAACACTAAAAGAACGTTGTTCAACCAAATATATAAACTCTTCAGCTTTATAATATTAGTATAGATTATTTCCTCTGTCAAGCTAAACAGATTTAATTCTGAGACAATTGAACGAATTTGCGGCCAAAAGTTAGTACGTACCTAACAGATGAAAAGCACATCTGTCATAGATGACAGAATATGTGTGAGGCATTGTGTATGCAACACAGTTATCAATTAATTGAAATATTGTTTGTGTTATTGTGATTGATAGGCTGCCGGCCGTAGTGCTCATAGTGAGCAGACACAGCAGACGATACTAACTACATCCTGCAATTGAGCGTCTAGACGTCTCGTGAACTGGACTGGACATGGCTCATAACCTAGCCTTATAACCCTCTCTCTCTTATTTGACTGCCGCATGCCAGTAGCGACTAGCGGGTGTGTGTACAACATCGAGCACGTTATCGGGAGAAATAGTTTTGTATTTCATGAAATTGTCAGTATCAATCCAGCGGTAGTAAGTATTATGTGTTTTGTCTCCTTAAATTTAAGAGTGAGAGAGAGTGTATATATCAAGTATAAGTGAGTGCAATGCAAAGAGATATTTAATAATTTCTGAGAAATTTATTATTATACTATCTTTTGCCCGCGACTTCGTCCGCGTAGATTTCGATATTACATAGGTCTTTGTTTTAAGTGCAATTCATTAATTCCACAACACCCCACACATTTTACGTCATTAAAGATAACATTTATATAATCAGCGTCCCTGAAAACCTCGAAAATGACATCCATATCAATTTCTAATAATTTTCACAACTATTTCATCCCCCTATTTCATGGGACCAAAAATAGCTGGTGAAATGTGGGTGCGAAACACCTCTGCAACGGGGTAGCCTTCGGGAAAAAGGCTTGATGCTATGTATGTATGTATTTCATCCCTTAGGGTAAGTTTTTATTATTATATTTCGCCCCTGAACTTCAATTCGAATTCCATCCCTATCAAAAATATTAAAAACATTTTAAGTTTCTCCATACTAATTTGCAAAACGTTAACTTCAAAACAAAGACCTTTTCATACAACGTTTCATCCCCAATTTCACCCTTCCAAAGCCAGTGTGTCAAAAATATTGATGAGGGTACTTTTTATTTTGATAGTAGTAACCCCAAAACAAATTTTCAAATCTTTTCACCCCCTTAGGGGTTGAATTTTAAAAAACCCTTTCTTAGTATACCTCTAGACATTAGGACAAACACACCCTCCAAATTTCAAGTCGCTACGACCAGCGGTTTAGACTGTGCGTTGTCTGTCAGTCAGTCAGGACAAAGCCTTCTATAATATGTATGGATACGTAGATTTTTAAAGTCTATACGATATGTATTGTCGGAATGACGAATTACATAATATAATATATGCTATAGTATTGTCGTCAAGTCCAGCAGTGGACGTCATTTGGATGATAAGATGATGATGATTGTCGTCACTTCTAAGATGACCAGTATCACAGGTTTGAGTCCTATGTGACACAAAAACATTACGATGTGAAGTACATAAAGTAATAAAATGTGAATGAAATCCAATATATAATAGTTAGTAGTGAATAAAGATAAGTACATACTAAACGTATTCACGAGGATTCATTGATAACGATTGTATTATTGATGTGCTTTTAATTGTTGTGTTTAGTGCAGTCGCGTATGCGCGAGCGCACTGTGCATATCATTAGTGCATCAATCATTACGACAAGCGCGTGTAACATTAATCATTATCGTTTGATACGTATTTAGTATATTACGGGTATAATGATCCGTGAACAAGAGAGTGCACACAAACTGTTCTATTACACACATCACGCTGACGACGCGAGCCCGCTCCACTATTAACGAGCGACTACCGTTCAATTAATACTCCATCATTATTTTAATATTCAAACCAAATCGATTGGCGTTCCGATACAAAATCGAATAGTAATTAACCGATCATATGTCGATCTCGGATCACTCTCGATCTCATTGATTGAGTCGAGTTATTTACATAATGATATTGTTAGTGGATGCAAATGTAAGTTATGTGCTATTATGAGACGGACGAACAGAGGACAGAGGGATAGAGGGACTTCTTATTGCATCGGTAACGGAACTAACATGCTAATCGACTAAGAATCGATTCGACAACAATTGTCGATGCATCATCATCGTTATGTCGCACAGGAAGTTATAAATTATATGCACATCGATCATCTTAATAGATATCGTCCGATAGTCTACGATTACTACTTGAAATAAAATTTGGCATTTTGAATCGTGTATTTATGAATGATGAATAAAATGAATGAAAATTAAATGCATTCAAAAATCGTGCAGATATTTAAGTTTTTACGTTGTTAGACGAAATTAAATTAATAGTATTTAATTTTGCATTATTTTTAAATATATTATTATGTGTTGACGTGTGTTTTATAAATATAATCTAATAACTAGGTATATTATTATAGTTCTGTATAATATTGTTACGTAGAGTAATGACTCGACAACGTAAACAAGTCGAACACATTAACATAATTAAGTTAATAAATTCATAGATTATGAATTATGATATATTGTGTACACGATTGTATCGATAAATTATGTGATCGATATATGAGTTTGTAACCGTTCATTGTCTCATTTCATGATCATGACCTTTGTACAGAGTTAATGTTTACCGTAGTCATGGTAACGGTTGCTGAATCATGAGGTAACACTTGTGTGTAACACAACCCACTCAGATATTAGTCTCTGTGTATATATCGTTATTATTTAGTAGCACACAGATGTAAGCTGTTTAATTACATACGCGGAAGGACATCGGCGGGCTCCTAGTTGACGCCTACGCCACAACGCTGTGTGGTGCGCGCTCGATGTCGAAACACATAATCCATTTCATTTTCTTCATCGCAGTCGGCTAAGACGAAGCTATTCCTTAGTTTTGTATTCGCTTTTCATACTTAGCTATTGTATAATGGTCCTATAAGGTCTATTTCAATTGTCTATGGTAAATTTCCTCGTCAATAGAAAATTGCAAGAATTTTGTTTAAATTTTACTTACGAGTGTTTTTATTGCTTGTTTATGTTAATTTAAAAGGAAGTTAGAATTAGATAATTAGTAGGTACGTTTATTTGTTGAAAAGACGAAAGTAATAATTTAATACTGGAAGTCAATTTCCTCTGTACTGTTATTTATTGAGACTAGACAGTAGTGTATGGACAATGGCCAGAGCCGTACTCGGCACTAGTCACACTTGTTAAGTTTCCTTCCTCAAAGTTCCGACAACGTTTGTGTTCGCTCACAAATACTTTCTAAAGTTTTAAACAATCATGCCTATCTATTACTCTATAGGAAGACATACTGGCTTGTGCATGCTTGGTATGAGTTCCCGTTTATTATCTATCCGTCGCAATACTAAACCTCCTCTACTCTGAAACAAGTTCTGAAGATGCGAGAAAATTTGGATCTGTCGTAAACCTGTTAATTCATATGTTGTCATTCAGTATTGTATATTTCATTTAATATATAATTATGCGCCTTGTAACACTATAGTTACAAAATTTTCCGTTCGTCAAGAAGTTACATGACAACTGTGTAGCCAGTTTATGACAGATGTTATCCAAATAACTAAAAATGTTCCTTTCGATCACAGATCAATAAGTTCAAGTTCGACAATTAATAAATAGAATTGACTTGGTCTGGTTGTCTGATCACTAGCACACTTACTTTACTCGCTCTAATTATTAATACCCACTTAAGTATTAACTACTTACTAAACACCTAAAAACTCATTCGATACGTACACATAAATCAAAGTAAATAACATAATTACCTTCCACTTCATATAAAAACTAATTACTGTTACACTACACAAAATACACGTTACACAAAATCCGCAACGTTGGCTTTGTGTGTCCAATATGATAATACCAACTCAGTATTTGTTCAAATGTTTGTACACAGGCAGTTTTGTTCGAGGGTATGAGGGCGGCGCACCGCCCACCGCCCGCCCAGCTATAACTACTACAAATATATATATGGGTCATACGACATATTAGTGTAACAAAATATGAGTCGTGTGAGAAATGTGTGCGGCTCAGGCGAAGGTGAATTAGTTGGCGCCGCTGTAATGTGCCACTGAAACTCATTAATTGTTCGCTGGACGACGCGCGACGTCTTGCGACGGGCCGGCTTAAGGCACACGAGACGCGGCGACACGACAACTGTACGAAGAACAACGACCAATGTAGCTAAGTAAGTATATGAGAGTTGTAAGTATGAGTACAATTAAATGGTAAAATATTCAAATTAAATTAATAACTATGTGTTAGGGGCTGATTCATCGTTTCGCCCCACAACTGTTCCACCCAACGCATGGGACGTAAAAAACAGTTTCGTTCAGTGATTGTCCCATATGTTTGTTATATTTTACTTTGCCTTTTTAATGTTACAAAATTACAAGCATGGGCAAATCACTGAATGAAAAATATGTCTTCTGTGTTCGTCTCTTTGGGACGAATGTTTGGTCTAGAATTCTATGATGAGGCGTAAGTAGGGTAGTAGGCAGGTATAACGTTACAGTTTCTAGCGCTGATAGTGATACTGTGCTTGGTTATGTACCATCCTGTATAAATAGTCCACATATAATAGACAATGCACACGTGTACATGTGTGGGTCTATGTGACACACAGAACTGCAGTGACGTATATATCCCGTATGTGTGTGAGTTTGTGACACTGTTTCCGTTTCCGCAAGCATCAACCTTCGGTCACGTTTCACATTGTCACTTGTAGGTGTAGCTACCTTCTGCTCAATGTACCACATGATATGTAAATGTCTACACACAACACAAACACAACGTTATATAAAACTATGTATCTAGCTTTCGCCAACGGCTAACGTAAAACAAGGCTTAAATGATGTGCTCGAGTTTTAGACTCAATGTTTTCTTTTTGACAGCACAAATATTTTTGTCTTATGTGGGAATCGAACCCACATTTGGTGTTCAATAGCATATCGTCACCTTCCGCGTCCCAGGGAATGCCTAAAATATTATCTTGTTAACTGCAACTATATTAATCAAAGTATTTTTTTTTAAATCAAAACATATTCTTCATATTTGACTGGCCTGTTGGTCTAGTGGTTAGTGACCCTGACTGCTAAACCGGAAGTCGTGGGTTCGATCCCCACCCGGGACAAATCTTTGTGTGATGAGCATAAAGGTTGGTTCTGTGTCTGGGTGTAATTTATTTATAATATGTATGTATTTACAAAAAAAAATGTATTTAAGTAGTATATCAGTTGTTTAGTACCCATAACACAAGCAAATATAATTGCTTACTTTGGGACTAGATGGCGCTGTGTGAATGTGGTAGAATATTATTATTATTATTCATTTTTAATCCAAGACATAATCTATCTGTGTGCCAAATTTCATAAAAATCTATTCAGTAGTTTGTTCAAAACACATTTTGTTCATAAAACATAATAGATAACAAACATCCGGTGACTGCCGTGGCGTAGCGGTTAAGATAGTCGCTTCGACACTAACAGGATTGTGAAGTGAGTGAAGTGAATTCGATTACCACACGCGAAAAATATTTGTGTGATTTTATATTATTATATGTATACATATATGAGACCTCCGCACCACAGGGCTTCAGCCCTAGTTTGGGCACTGTCTTTAAAATAAAAAACACTGTATTTAAAACAACATATTGGCATCATATAACGAGCGCCAACTAATTTTCATGGCTTGTACAGATTATATATAATAAACTATTTTTAACAAAAAAATATTAAAACGACTTCAAATCAGTACTAAAAAGCGAAAAATAAACTGAATTAGATATTTAATTCCAAGCTAAAAAATACCTACCTATCTATTTAAAGTATAATACCCTATTACTAATCTGTTTGCAGTCGGTGCCAAGCCTAAAGAGTTTGTTAAGCTACGTACTACTTAGTACGTACATCTGTTACAGCTCGCTACTTCACACCACCTCGCACTTGCGTGTGATCGTACCTAGTGGACGGCTCAAACTGAATGATACAACCTCATTAGGCTGGCACCGACTTCAAACAGATTAGTAATAGGGTATTATACTTTAAATAGGTAGGTAGGTATTTTTTAGCTTGGAATTAAATATCTAATTCAGTTTATTTTTCGCTTTTTAGTACTGATTTGAAGTCGTTTTAATATTTTTTTGTTAAAAATAGTTTATTTTACCATTTTTAGTGTACTTTTTATCTAGCAGATTTAATAATACTGGCTGGAAAACTAAGACGGAAAACCGAATTAAAGAATCTTCGATAGAAGGGAACGTCTATTTAAATATTCTAACAACACAACCTGATTGTAGAATAGAGGAATCTCAAAACTCTCAGCTTTTTATGTCTTTCTTTTTTACTATAAAATGCGACTGGTAACAAGTATAGGTATACAATGCAGGTTAGATACTATATCGAAAACTTAAAATATCATCTAAGAATTCCTTTGAATTATACAACTTTATCTTCCATCAAGAGCTCTCACCTCAGACACTTGAAATAACACAACTTAAGGTTTATACATGGATGTGATATTTAAAGAAATCATCTTCTTACTCTAAACATTAAGAAGTTTCCCTTCCAGTGACAGATCACCTAAATAACCTACAAGAATACAACTATAGGTTTATAAGTACCTATAATGTTGAAAGAATTATCCTCCAACTCCTAAAAGTTAAGGAGTTATACCTTCCAGTGACAGCTCACCTGAATAACCTACAAGAATACAACTATAGGTTTATAAGTACCTATAATGTCGAAAGAATTATCCTCCAACTCCTAAGAGTCAAGGAGTTATACCTTCCACTGACAGCTCACCTGAATAACCTACAAGAATACAACTATAGGTTTATAAGTACCTATAATATTGAAAGAATTAACCTCCAACTCCTAATAGTTAAGGAGTTATACCTTCCAGTATCAGCTCACCTAAATAACCTACAAGAATACAACTATTGGTTTATAAGAACCTATAATGTCGAAAGAATTATCCTCCAACTCCTAACAGTTAAGGAGTTATACCTTCCATCACCAGCTCATCAACATGAGATGTTGACTATCAGACGTAAATACTTAAAGAACTTTAAAAAATATATGAAACACGTAACATGTGCCTATAAAATTTGAGGGTTGCCTTCGATTTCCCTGAGATTCCATCATCAGAACTTGACGTGATGAATATGGGACCAATTCGGAAGTATACCCTTTCAAACAAAAAAAGATTTTTTTAAATCGGTTCAGGCATCTCCGAGTAATCGATGAACATACATAAAAAAAAAAAAAAATACATACAGTCGAACATATAACCTCCTCCTTTTTTGAAGTCGTTTAAAAAGGCTTCGTTCCAATTCCACTCGACTACATCACATACTAGTTTGTAATTCTGTGTCAAATATCGCTGAATGCCTGCAGCTCGGATTAGAACATTTACTTGTAAATACATAGTTAAGAATGTGATGTCGATCTCTTGATCGCAACGTGTACCTACTTGAGAAACACATTAGCTTAGAACAATATCAGCGCTATTAACTAAGTGGCAAACTGCTGGGCTATAGCACTTAGTAAAGAGCAGTCATCAGCAATCCATTATTGTCCCACTGCTGGGCTCGGGTCTGCTCTCCTCTAACTAGAGAGCTGAGAGGAACACAATTTAAAATTTCTTCGAGAACACGATTGTTCCGGTTTGACCCCAAGTTCAATAAAATGTTGAGTGGAGTATTATTTATAGATATCAAGCAATGATGAACAATGTACTCTAACAACTTGCCTGTTTGAGCGGCACGCACTTTATAGCAAAATAGATCACATATATATCTTTAATGTAAAGTTCATTACAAGAGCATTTTTGTATGTAATGTGGTGCCAACCGACCAAATTAATGTATATACCTATACATGTACTTACTCCTTATTCCTGAGAAAATTCAACTTAATATCTGTAACTGGGAAGTTTAGTAGATCGGCTCTAAATGCCGTTACATTTTCGACAAATTATTTCCAAGTACAAGTAAGTATAAGTAGGTACTTCCTACGTCACCTTCCTACACAAAGCAAACATGCAAATCCATATAAAATGAGAACACAAAAAGTTTAATTATAAAAGTGTGACGTATGTACAGTCGAGTACATTACCGATCATGAAACAGGTTCAGTAGATACGGTTGATGTATGGCGGTTTGGGCGGGCGGCTCCGAGGTCGCAGGTCGCAGGTCGCAGGTCGCGACTGTACTGGACTCTGTGACCGCTTGACCGCTTCGTTTGTGTGCCACGTGACATGTTCGTGACACACTCGCGACCACCACGCCACGCTAATGTCACACAACACTAAGTTACCTCAAGAACGCTTTGTTCTGAAAAAGTAATGTCATTCTTGATTAAATCTTTTGTTACATTTTAATTTATATTATTTGTACCGTCGCTTTCTTTACGTTACATTTGTAAAATATACACACACACATACACATATAGCATCACATAATCATAAAATAAGAATAGGTAATTAGGAACCCGCTCTTCCAGGATACCATGCTACTCAGCTCAGAGTTTAATACTTTCCCGCTTAAATCACATAAGCATAGCAACACGCCTTTTCTCCGAGAGGGTAGGTAACACACCACACTAGTAGTAGTACATCACACCTACATTTTATAGCTATGTCAGGTACCATGTAATAGGGGGTAGGTACCTATTACTACGTAGTAACCGAGCACATTTTCAAATACCCGACTGACACTAAGAATTTTAAGACATTGGTACCTACCTAACATCGTTTATTGCAGCAATGCAAACTGCCTCGGTGGCGCAGCGGGAAGTGTATACGACTGTTGTGCAAGAGGTCCCGGGTTCGATTCCCGGGTCGGGTGAAAATGGTATTGGACTTTTCTAACATGAAATTCCAGTATTGAGATTTTCCCGGAGTTTGGTAAACAAATGTTCCCGGTGGATGACAATAGGCTCGCCCCCTATTTCATGGGGCCAAACATAGCTGGCGAAATGTGGATGTGAAACACCTCTGCCTACCCCTTCGGGAAAAAAGGCGTGATGCTATGTAATGATGCTATGCAATAGCAATGTCAAAATTAAACTATTCCAAAAAGTTCAGAGGCAAGAAAGTGAAATTGCTTAATGTTATTATTTCATTAGTTATGACGACTAACATACATTATTATGTATTACAAATATAAAAATAGTGTAAAAAAAACCTAATAATAATTAAAGTCACAAAACACTAATGAATGTCAACGAGACTGATCATCGCTCTTACTTATAATGATTGTATGTCCAACTCATTTTTTTAATTATTTCAGACATACTGCGATAGCAATCTAACGTATCAACATAAATTAAATATAAATAAAGGCTTAATTATATCAATATAGTCAAGATATCACACCATTTGTTTAGCTAACAGAAGGCCCTACATAATATGTAATTATAAAAATAAATCAACATTAGGGAGGCACCTTTTGATTTACATAAATAATGTCTTTATAATCTTGTTAAGTATTATCGGGACAACAGTCCCAGATGATATCTTAAATATTTGAATACACCTGTAGTTGCTAGGGTGCTAGACATCAACGAAAGTAGTTTCGACTTGATGACTAGATATGTGTGTTAGTATAGATGAGGTTTTTAGTAAAACATTATCGATATCACAGTATTATATTTGGACGACAGTTCAATCAAGTGAGGCCTATACGAAAACTAGTAGATCTACACTAAACTTGTTCCAAATATGGGCTTTCAAATTTATTAGAAAACATAAAAGTAAACAAAATCTTTCTTGTAATTAATAAAAGACAAAGTTTAATCGGTTTGTCTATTTTTTAATTACAAGAAAGTTTTTATATACTTCTCAGTAACATGTTCGAATAAAGTTGTATTGTAACGAAAAGAAGAAACTTATGAAGAGGTTTTTTAGTATTTCATTAATTTATTTTAAAGATATATTTAATTACGATGTTTGTTATGAAATTTTTATTGAACATAATTTTAGAAGCCGTTGAATAAATATTTTTACAACAATTAAATGTTACGTGCATCAAGTTACTTAAAGAGAATGCAGTTAATAATTTCTGAGTATCAGTTGTGGAGCTAACTATCAATAACAAAAAAGTATTAAAATGTAATATAGAGGTATGTGCGCAGTGGGCAGGTGGCGCGCGGTGCGCATGCGCGAGCCGCGCGGGTGCGCGTGCGCCGATCGCGCGATAAGGCGTTTCCTTGACGGCCCTTCATTCGGCCGTCACACGCTTTTATTACCGTTTAGTGACTACCTGGAAATATTCACTTTAAGTGATAAAACACAAATAAACTACGTGCACTAGACATGTCATGCAGATAACATAATGAGCACTTACGTTCACACCTTAATAATATTTATTAACACTCATTAGTTTTTGCCTATTCTGTCATAAGTCATTGTGCACACTATCATTACGTACAAACTTTGTCACTTAGGTATCTTGACGTCGGTCAATATGTCATTGTGTCCAACGTACGCAAGTAATCCGATTATCTATAAAACACATAAATTACAAACAAAAAGTACACACTCAAGGAAGTTGCTGTAGTTATTTTGAAGGAAAACTAAAAGTGGCTGAGGAAAATATTTTGGTTAAGGACAGCGGTGTTCTTGAAGCGTACCGACGACAGATAAACGCAAGGACGACGCGACGGTGATGCGCACAAAGTAACAAGTAATAAATAACATGTACGGAACAATGTCACGGGGCCACCTTCCTGTTCCGGCGACAGTTGCCGGCAAGCTGGCGACAGAACGACGCGACCACGACAACTGTCGCTGCTGGTCGCGAGCGTGCAACCTGCCTACACGAGCCTAATTTGTTGTTGACATCAAAATTATTGTTCCGGTTGTTTAAATTATTGTAGAGGTGGATTAAAACTAGTTCGATATTTTATTATAGATTTATATCAGTACTTTAAACTTTGTACATTGCCACAAGGTAAGGTAATTCATGTTACACACTCGAGCAAAATAATTAAATACTTCATTCAAGTGCTTTGGAAATTAGTAACTGTTGTTAGTAAATACAGGAACGAGTAAGTATATTTATGGTACCTGCGATTATATATAATAACGTTTTTGTCACTATATCCACCTTTTCAAATGATTGTTAAGAGCAAACTCTAGGTAGGTAGGTATTGGTAATTGTATGGAAACGTAATAAATACGAATACTAATAAATACAACATTTATTTTCTTTTTTTTACACAGCATCATCTAGCCTAAAGTAAGATAATAACATTCTAATTCCCATAACACAAGCTTTTATTATAACAAAAACAACAACTGATAAACATACATATGCATTTTTAAATACTTACATACAAGCATCAGATCATACAAATATTTGTTCCGACCCGGGGATCGAACCCGAGACCGACACACCCACATTTCGCCAGATATGTTTGGTCCCATGCAATAGGGAGTGAGACATTGCCATTACATTTGTTTCCTACTCCGGACTGATACCTACTGAAAAATGAAGAAAAAAAATTTTTTGAGCGACCCGGGAATCGAACCAGGTACATCTGACGCAGTCATATAGGTGGGCACCACTGAGGCAGTAAATAATAGCTTCGATGTTATCCTGTTAAAGAACCAAGATATATTTTGGTGTGTCGATTTCATTTTCGGTTACAAAGCATGAACAATAATGAGTATGTTTCCACATAATTGAAGCAATCTTGAAGTTAAAACATAGTGGTAGCGAGTAATTGTGAGTGCGTGAGGGCGGCGCAGGCGCGTGTGTGCCGCACCGTGCCGCACCGTGCCGCACCGTGCCGCACCGTGCCGCACCGTGCCGCACCGTGCCGCACCGTGCCGCACCGTGCCGCACCGTGCCGCACCGTGCCGCACCGTGCCGCACCGTGCCGCACCGTGCCGCACCGAGGCTCAATCTTGCCGCGCACCTGCACAGCGCTGCCACACACAGGTAAGTGACGAGCTAACCTTGATAATGTTACTTTAATGCGTGTAGTAATGCCTTTATTAGACAAATATATCGCTATCATTGCCCCGGACCATACACGTTACCACGATCAAACACATTACAATTTTATTACCAAACTAGAGAGCCTTTATTGTCGTGTGTCAATGGCTGAACGAGTCAACCAACATCTTGACTGTGTTTTGATAAACTATTATCAATTGGACATGCGTTGGAAAGCGTCGATAGTTTATATAGATACTTCTTTTGACAAAAGCTTAACACAAAGTATCTAGGAACAGTCGATAGGTACTCTTATGTTAGTTACTCTTTTTCCTTGTTATTGAGAACAAATATCTAAGGCCCCGTACAATGAGTACCTACCTGATGAAATACTTAATACCTTGAAACAAGATTGTGAATGACTCAGAGGTGCAGTGGAAGTGTATTCGACTGGGTTCGATTCCCAGCTCAGACAAAATCGATATTGAGTTTTCCATTCATAAATTTCTTAGTTTTGGAGATGCGAGATGTAACCTAACAGACGTGATAAAATAGGCGTGGGATGCATCTGTCTAGTCTTTCTGAAATTCAAGTGGTGAAATCAGTAGGTACCTTATAGTAGTGGGTTCGATTCCTACACATTTTTTTGCCTTATTTTTTATTTCTTAGTGAAATGTTTTAACAAATCTAAAACCATTAATAGATTTTGTTACACCTGCTGTAAAAATTATTTTAAAGATGAAAACTCTCCTAAATGATGTAGTATAGTAAATATAACTAGTCGATATAGTAAATATAACTTTAAAATACTTCGTATTGAAGTAGGTACGTAGGAGGCACATGTGCTGATACAAATGTGCGCGAATTAGCGCTGGTACGTATTGCAGTCGATGCACTTAATATAAATAAAGGCGATAAATCGCTTGCGCCAGCGCGCGTCGCTGAACGATATTGATTGTGCGTCCGCGCACACACCAAATGAGCTTTTTAATTTAATATTACTTTAAATATTTCTATATAAATGGTTGTGGAGATTGCTTTGCTGTTGGCCATTTGTAATGTACTCTTTTATTTAGTTTTGTATATTGATCTTTAAAGAGAATATTCCTTATTCATGAAGTCATTTTCATACAAACTTACATCTAGAGCTTTGACCAAGTGAAACCGGGAGAGGCAAAACAAAGTGTGTAGTTTTTCTAACATAGGTTATATTGAGCAAGTTAGAATTGTTACAAGTAAGTAGTTCAAGTACAAGAGTTTGTAAGCATTTAATGCATCCCTATGAATATAAACCAAACTAAATAAGTACTATGAGTTATAGAAAACATACAAAACCTATATTTTTTGTGAATATTTTCGTCAAATTATAACAAGGGAACTCGCGCCTAAATTCTCAAATAATATTACATTACGTAAAAGTTTAAATGTAAATTACAATATTATTATAAATAAATCCATAGAACATATCTAACTACCGCTTTCCCACACTAGTGACCAATCAAACGTTAAAGAGAAAGAGCCAATACCCTAACCATACATAGATTAGTTGTCACATCGAAGTGTACAATTTATAGTGCACCGTCACCTTGTGCAACATAAAGTCTAATAAACTTATCCGTGGGTTAGTTAATGGGACCCCGGGAGGTTACATCTAGCATGGAGTGAAGCACGTGTACTTAGAAGACAAGATGTCTTAAAGATCCCCGCTTGCTAACATAATTTTCACTAAAGGGAGAGGCAGAGGCGTATGACACACATTTCACAAACTACATTTTAGGTTACATGTGATTGGGAGCGAGCCTGTCGCATTCAGCTGGGCATTTTTGTATTCAAACTCCTCCGGGCTGAGACCATCTCAAGATATTCCCCAAGGCATAGTAAAGGTGTTGTGTACAGATGTTCTCGAGGTAGATCGCACAACACAGTTCAGAAACACGCCGTCAAATTAAGTTTGTTTACTTATCTAATTTTATACATTATTATGTTAGTCTATTAGGTATTTAAATGTTGTAAATACAGTGATCATCAATTCCGTATAGTGACAGATTAAGAATACATAATGTCATTACCCCATCTCAACCCATGGGTGTCGTAAAAACCGATTCAAACCTATTATTAGCCTATTACTATTATATTGTAAACTGAAACTAATGATTTGACTTGATACTGAAAATTTTAGGATATATAAATCTAATATATATTTGCCGGACCCGGGAATCAAACCCGGGACCTCTTGCGTAGTAGTCGTATAACTTTCTTGAGAGATAAATATTTTTAAAATGAAATAAAATTACTTAGCATCACGTGATTCTCCCCGTAGGGGTTGGCAGAGGAGCAACATGCGTCAGTGGCGCAGTGGGAGTGTGTATAACTGCTGCGCAATAGATTCCGGGTTCTATGCCTTGACATTGTGTCAAGTCCGTCCGAGCATTTAACTGGATAGCTGTAACATCGGATCAAGGAACAACACAAATTTCGAGTTTATAACCGATATGTGCAAAGTTCAATATTGTAAAAGTAACATTAAAGTTCATGTGTTGCGGTTGCGTGTTGTCCAAAATTGAATATACTCATTAAGTGAGGTAGTGTAACTTGAGCGTGGTAACTGATAGTAGGTTTTTGTGAGTGCGCTAAGGTGCGCGCACACCTGCGCCCGCCGACATCTGCCCCCGCTGTACTGAGCCGCAACACAAATCAAAATGTTTGTCACATTGACGAGTAAAAACAAAGTGGCCATTAACTGTGGAAACATCAAACTTAATGAGGAGAGAATAACTGAGTACATTGCGAAAAGAAATGTTTATGTGTGCCTAATTCCAGCCATTCTAGTTATATTATATACTAGTTATAACCAACTGATCCGCCCGCGTGTAATTTCGATATCGAGACCACAATAACATTCTCCTTAGTTCCATTTTTTTTAAACTGCCTCTCTGGCATAGCGGGTAGTGTATACGACTGGGCATTAAAGGTCCCGGATTCGATTCCCGGTTAGGACAAAAATTATATTGGGTTGTATCACAAAATTCTTAGTGCAACAAATGTGCCGGTTGATACTTATGGGTTCGCCCCCTATTATGGGATTACGGGACCTAACATAGCTGGTAAAATATGGGAGTGATAACGTCTGCCTACCTCGCGAAAAAGTTGCGTGGTGTTTTATACCACGATGATGACAAACAAGCTTTCGGTACGCTTGATGGTAAACCGTTACCGCACCCTATGGACGCCTGCAACACTAGTGGCGTTAAATGCACGTTGCCAACCCTTTATTACTCTCCCTCCCCAATAAGCTCTGGATACCACTACTCACCAGAAAGAATACAAAACTACATTATATGTATTATGACTGTGGTCTACTGTATGGTGGAGGCTCTGTTTGTGCGGGGGTGCCTGTAGCCTGCTGTGCCCTACCTCTCTTTACTTACATCATGTATGGGACGATAATCCATAATACTCGTATAATTATTTTGAACCTAATGGCTGTACGTTTATCAGTGTAATACTTCTTCAACTGGAAATAAACTTTGCACTACTTTTTTATTTTGTCTAGCTTCTATTATAGGGTATACTCATAGGATTGTCTTTCTAGTTCGCTGTCACTAGATAAGCATTATGATTTTACTATGCCATAAGTATAAAAATACTTCAAAAAAGTAACAACAACTTGGGCAACAGTTTACGAGGGTTACATTTTAAAAGTAACAATTAGCAAACAATGAGAATCGATTACCTTCTCCGGACCATAAAAAGATAAAAATACGTAAGAAAACAAAAAGAGCCGACGAGCAATCTATCCGAGAGCCATCAATCGGTTCAGAGCAGAACAAATAAAACATTAGCCGCGTCAAACCCCAACAAAATATAAAGCCGGTATTAATTTGACATATACCGCTCATCCATAGTAACAGCAGGTGTTCCTAAATTGTCTATGATAAATATACGCCATCAATACAGCACCCTCTGCGCCCGCGCCGCGGTGCGCTGCTCGACCGCGACACTAATTGTGCTCACGACGGTTTATCCGGAACACTTATTAACTCGCCAGGTACCCGCCTGACCTCCCAATTCGAGCATACGCTGTTTTTATCTGTACAAATAGACCCACGGAGATCCTCCCAGAGATTACCCACATCGCGCACCGCAGCTTCGGTAATTCGGACCGTGAAATTTCGGCCACAGCCTCTACTGAAATTTGCATAAAACAAAATCTTATTGCAGATAAATAAACTAATAACTATAAATACGATTTACGAGTTATTTTAATAGCTCATTCGAAATGGTAGCTCTATTCATTATGCGGAAGGTCGTTGTGAAAAATTTCAAATAGTCAATAATCCTGATATAGTTGACAGTTAATGGCGTCGACACCGATTTGATTCTGAATTAAGTTCTAAATACCATAAGGTCTTAAATATTAAACCGTATAACGAACGTTAATGCGGTACATTCGCGCTAACAGGCCGACACCGAAATGTAGTTTGTTACCTAAATTAACTTAAACTCGTTTCGGTATGTGGATTGTGGAGTCCTTAATTATCCGATCCTTTGATAAATCCTTTACAAAGTGCGTTATAAGTGCAGTAAGTACAACTTTCGAAAGTCCTCCTCGCTCTCTCGACTGAAACATATATAATATTAGTATCAAACACTTCTGTCAGCGAAGGTTACGTCTAAACAAAGTTATCGAGAGATAAGATAGTGGCAGCAAATGAGAAATAAAAGTTTTAAAGCGTTTCGTAGTTGGCACACTTTCTTATAGACTAACGTAACGTAGCTGGCCATTAATTGAGAAGCCTATCTACTTGGAGTTGACGAAATATGAAGAAGCGGCTGCGTAACCGGCACCGCCTGCGCTCGCTCCACAATGTGTCGCTGATCAAGGACATCATTTGTTTGCACAATTTGAAACATGTTTCGCTTGACCTGGAAATCGAACCCGACACAAAATAGACTGAATGTGATACTAACGGTTTGTATCACACGTATACCGAGTGAGATATTTGTTAAGGAGCAAACGAGTTGTGTTAACAAATCGCGTCGACGCATAATGTCGCTAGTAGTTGCATATTCGTGTTGCACTTAATGATTCAGTTACTGCTATATTTTAAAGGCTATACACATAATAATTTATGTCAACGAGATTCTTAATCCGCAGCAATAAAGTGACAGACTAAATCATTTGTGTTAGGTAGTGGAACGTCGTAAGTACTGGTGGTAGAGTCGGCCCTGGCGACATTTCGGCTGTAGCGCTGAGTGCGGGGCGCAGACCCATAGATCCCACGCGACGGCCGCGCCGAGCCCGCCGAGCCCGCGCCAAACTGGTCGATCGGCTCTTGCGCAACTCGGAGACTACAGTTGGTTTCCAATTTTATGTTGACCGGTTTCAAAGTTGTCTTAGCCTTCTAATTTCGGCTCGTTTAGATTGGAAAATACGTCGACAAAGATACGAAATGAAACTCTGAGTGAGATCGGCGCTGGTGTTTTCACTCACGTATGTCCGCACGACGCCGCCGCCGCCGCCCGCACTGTGCGGCACTCACAGCCCGCGTTAACCTTCCTTAATTCCTACCTACCTACCTGACGAGTGACAATGATCATTGTCACTCGTCAATGTTAAGTCATTCATTACACACCCCATGGTGTTGAAAGTAATGTCCCACTTTCGCATAAACATGCTTCTTCAACTCGCATGGTGTACGTTGATTCTAACCCAAAAGACCCTTGTCCAGTGTGACGTAATGGGTCGTTGATGATGAAGTACGACTGTGACGGTAGATTTTAGATATTTGAGTTTGCCTATACTCTTTATATGATTTGCTCTGGAAAACAAAAGATGTATGAAACATTTTTTCCTAGTTTATGTCCCATGCATTTTATGTTCTTGTTTAAAGTTACATGAAACACATATAAAGCTGGCTCATTCAATAAATAATAATGGTTCTGTTCAAGACATGGTGGTGAGTTAAATGTGTAAGTAACGTTATGTGTGAGTTGCTTCGTGGTCGCAGGGCGCGTGAAGCGGCCCACGCGTGCTCAGTACAAATACAGTCGGCGGGAGTCCGCGCACAAATCACCACGATCGGACGTGCGCGCCCTGGACCCCCGGAGCCTCACACGCCGATAGGGCTGCTCATACACTACACTCCTAACCATCGTGCGAAGCATTTTGGTCGGATAAGAAGTGCAAGTTCGACTTCGAAACCTTAAATCATCAGACCAGATTCCCTGCTTACTTAGTACTCTAACACATGTTTAGGTTCAGTGTAATATTAAAATGTATTTATTACACATTATATTTTTCAACAAAAAGGCCTTAATTGTCTCTATCAGGAATTGTTTAACAGTCAGTATTGGTGCAGTCGTCTATTCCCAGTGAATATGATTATCTCAGGGTATGTACTTCCAAGGCTAGTATAGCAGCAGTGGTGTCAGCCCTGGAGCGCCCCCTGCCGCGTCGACAGCGCCAACATCTCTCACCTCCGGGGCCCGTAATGAACAATATAAATGTGCCATTTGGTCGGCAGCACGCCTGCGCCACATCGCCGCGCCACCACGCACCACACACCTTCACCTCGAGAGACGATACCGCGCCTACAGATATCAATACCAATAGCTGGTGCTAGATACCGCCTATGATTTACTGCCTTGTATTCGCTACTGATTCTATAAACTCATAATTTAACCTGGATGCAATAAATAAACGTTTAAGTGCAAGCAATCTGTCGTATCCATCTCAGGATTGTGGATAATAAAACTGTTGATGATTTGTTCAATCCCAGGTGGTACGGACCGGTCTCGCGGAAACTTCTCAGAATTATATGTCATATTTGAGTTTGTCAAAATTTACAACGACGGGTTTTATAGAAATCTTACATTCGACGCAAACGGAAATATTCATTATTAACTCGACAAAAACTACTCAAATTAAATAATCGAACGATCAATAAACTAAACCATATACTCGTAGTTTAATAAAGAGGGACGTTATAAATAAACGATGAAATTTTCTAACAACTGCCAAATTTTGTCGCCCATTATAGGCTCTTATGAAAATTGTCCTTTAAAAAGTGGATCCCATAAAGGGCTGTGACAGGACTATTATATTATTAGGATCGTTTTTAGTAATGATAGGGCCGGGGTACGCGACCTCAGATCGCCGGGAGGGACTAATCGTACGCCGACACAAAAACTTTGGGCACTTCATTATAGTTAGTTATATGTGTACATTATTAAAAGATCGTTCGGGCCCACGTCCTGTGCCGTGTGTTGGGAGCGCCGTGCGGGCACACACTTCATTTTGCATTCCATTAGAGTGAGTGGAGCGCGGGTGGACAAGGGATGTATTGACATTCTTTGACGATAACATATGAACCAATTAAACACAGAGCAAATTATAAAGTCTAAATATACAAATAGCTATAAAAAAAATTCAAACGAAAGGAAACTTGATAATGTCAGAGAACCACCGACAAAGCTCCTCACAAGAGCAGAACACAAATCTAAAGATAAACAGACAATAGTAGCAACAAAAAACGACGCCGAGCCCCGGAGCCAGAGGAATTTGGAAATGAAATTCGCGGATCGCATTTTGCGAATACTCTCGCGTGTTACTGCATTATTATTTAAGTTGGGCCTTTTAAAAAATGGTTCGAATCGTCGGCTGGTGGTTTTTTTGGCGGCGCGTGCGCGGGGCATAATTGGCGGCCGGACGCGCGGAGCGAGCTCTTTTTGCGCGCTGCAGACAACGTCGCCGTTTGATAACAGTCCCCGTCTAACGGAACCTAGTCACAGAATATACGCTCTATACTACCTACCTTATTAATATTCCATTGACTAAACGCAGCGCAGGAACTGTTCATGAGAACAGAAAACCCATTCCGACGACAAAATGTCACTCTTAATGGATAGTTTGTCACCATAGGAAGAACATTACGTTCGACGTGTAGGTGTACTGATAATTGAGTAACATAAAAACCGATGTTTCTACAAAAATGGAAAGGTTCGACGTTACCCACCTACAGAGACGATGCGATGAATGAAAACAACCGAACACACTTCAAATTTTATAACACCCTGTTAATTAGCCTTTTATCTTCCAAATACAGTATTATTGCAACCGACGGTTTGAGCTCGAATGGAATGACGTAATTTATATAAAGAAACAATAACTGCAACTAAAATGAATACCAAAGACATCCTGAGATGCAGGTAAGAAAAGGGGTACGCGAGAGAGACCCTTATAACAAAAATCGGTCGAGTGTTGCTCCGAGCGATGGTTGACCGATGAAACGTTTCGTTCCTTTTACACAACACAAAAAGTAATTTAGAGCACGATGACGGGTCCCAATATGATAACAGGAATCCCGTTGCGTAGCCCGCGGTGCTCGCGGTCTAATTCTATAGGGATGACTCGTAACAGCGGATATATAATATGTTCGTTTTTGCCATTGTCGTTAGCTCCACGAGCGCTGTTAATGCCTGACCTCACAGGAGCGGAGCCGGGGGCGCAGGCGCTGGCCGCCAGCGTCACTCACAGCGCGTCCGTCAAATGTCATTCGAATCGTAACACAATGGAATAGACTTTGCAAAAATGGGTACGCGTGTCGCAGCCCCGACGGACGCAACAATGGATCCAAAAAACAAACAATCGGAATAGAAATCGAAAACAGAACTTCTTGCCGATGCGACAGAACGGGATTTTGGAAATCCGGTTTAAATTTTTGTTTGGTTTTGTTAGTTATAGCTCCACCACCGCTATTGTCAACATGTCACTAGTTTGGGGACACAATTATACAAGTTCAATAAGTTTCAAGCACGTCTTCAAGAGATCCTACTTACTTAATACTCATTGACTGGAGATAGAGGACACAACGCGACGTGCTGCACAGCTTCAGGCTGTTTATACGGAACAATACAGATTAAATACTCCGTATTGATCCTTCTAATACCAATTTAATACTACTCAATACAAAACATAACATTTTCCCCTAACGGGTAGACAGAGACTCCCACATTTCGCAAGCTATGTTAGGTCCCATGTAATAGGGGGCGAGCCTATTGCCATCTACAGAGCACATTAGTTTCCAAACTTTAGGTTGATACTCAGAACGTAGCCCGAGAGCTCTCGCGCAGCAGTGGTATACACTTCCCACTGGGTCATCGAGGCATTCAAAGTGAGTAAAGTAAAATAATATTTGACAAATGATGCAAAGTACATACGTGAGCTACTAAGACCTGGCTTACTAATGACTGTGCTAGTGTTTTTAAAATATAAATAAATCAGTATTGTGTTGCTACGAATACGAAGTGCGTTGCCAAACAACATCTGAAAATTGTAAAGAATTGTATTTTTTGCACGTTTGTCCCCTCTGTGTTAGTTGGCGGGTCGTAGGCCAGAGGTGACGGTGTCACCCGACAGAACAACACACACACACACGTACCCACACGCATAAGGCAATATCACCGTTTCAAAATTTTCAGTAACACGTAGTTATTTATACGTAATTAAATATTAGTCGTTTCTAAATCAAAATACGACACAAATTATATTGAAAATAGAAAAACTTTTACGGTATAGGACAACAATAGGTGTTTTTAGTTACCTACTGATTTTCAATACTGACTTTTGACCTTTGTGGTGATTTTCCATTGAGTACGAGCCAACAAGGCTGCATGTCTGCACAGTACATTTAGCTTTTATTATATCCTTTGATCAATCGGTATTCGGTTTTTGAAACGTTCAATCTTTTCAAATCATAGGTATTACACCTATTGCCGTTTACTGCCACAATTCCAGACACCTGAACCGGGCTAATTTAAAATTTGACGATGGCAATAGCAGCAATAATAATGATATAATTTAAAGAATGTTGTATTCGAGTAAGTGATGTGAAGTGAACCGATGTTGTCAGTAAGTGGTGTAGGTAGTGAGTAGACAATGGCGCGAGGAGGGCGGCGGGTGGAGGTCGCGCCCTCTGCCGCCGCGCACTTGCTACATACCACTACGAGTACGTCCAATAGTGCTGCGATTGTTGTCCAACTACTATTAGTAGGTACCTATCGGAATTATCTATTATGGTCATTACTTCGTCGATTATATGTGTATTATCAATTATTTACAGTTTACTTTAGTAATTACAGCTCTGTATCAAGATTTTATGGACAATATGTATCAGTAAACTATTATTATATTTCCAAAAAGTTTTATTATCTGTGAGTAATAACTTGAGGAAACGCAACCGAACAGCTCCTAGTTAAAAAGTTCGTTACAAAAATATGTTAGTTGACATAATAAAGCATAACTACAAAAAATGTTTAAAAAACGATCAGTCGAGGTGCATTACAAAAAACTGATTGTCGAAAGGTGAGAAAATCCGCTAATTAACACATCTAGCGAGCGTCGAGCGGAGGGCTCCAGGCACGATTGTTCCGCCACCCATTGTCGCTCCTGCTTTTATGAAAGTATAATTAGCTTTTGTTCAGGTGTATTATTTTTTGAGTAAAATCCTCGATCGAACTCCCCATTCACTTGCAAAACAGGGAAGCCCATGTTTACGACTCGATGAACAGTAATTATCGGGGAGAAAACTTTTTGCGGCCACAATTTGTCACCCTCGAGAAAAATCCAGTCACGTTTCGTAATTGGGTTTCCTTGTTTGGCACTAGCAGATGTTATTTGTGCTATAACTAACTGCTGATAAATGTAAATGCTGCGAGAAGATGCGCAAGAATGTGCGTAAAGTGTCCCTCGGGAGCGGCGCAGGCGGCGCGTGCCCGCGTCTCTGTTGCTTGTATAATTAATTTGTTGGTGAGAGATATCTCTGCGCTTCTATTGCCACTGCCTGCGCCGGCGCATGCGACGTCAGGTGCATAAGCTTTATTCGTATTTTTTGCTTCCTCTTCCCCTTTGCATAAATTAACATTTTTGCCAAGCACAATTGTCCCGAAGCGAAAGGATTCTTTGATTTTTGACCTGTCATTGTTACTATTGTTGGGATCAACTCGGTGCAACTCGTTGCCGTAAGTAAAAGAAAATGTGAAGAATGTTGTAAAATTTCAAAATTTCTTATAACTTTCAAATTCTAAATAAAATAAAAGCATCTATAGAATTCCATGGTTTGTCTATAATTATTTTTATTTGTCAAACTAGTTACAGATCACTGAATGCTTTGTTATCTATTGCAATCATCTCAACAACAGTTTTCTTACATTCCAAAATCAACCTTGAGAAAGCTACATTGGGTTTATATTCATCTTTTGCAGCAAGATCTTCAGCACCTCCAGCCTTGATTTTGTGCAACGCAATTTTGAACTACATAGTACATTAAATACAGTTCATTATTGTAGTGGCATTGGTGGTGGCATGTCACCTGGTCGCCAGGGGTCGGCAGCTGGGGCATTGTGTGGCTCATCACTTGACTCGCGCGAAAGGGATGCGGTGCCATGTGAACTACTAACGGAATCCTGAGAAGGATGCTCCCGCGCAGATAATAATGTACTACTGTAAATACAATAGTAATGCGATAACTTGGTACTTATATTGTTTGGGACATGATTTCGTTATTAATACTAAGATATAAAGATATTTGACAACTAATTTTATGACAACTTTTAGAGTCACGCTAAACGAATCGATATAAAACTTGTAATGTTCTTCTTATTAGAACTAATATTTATGAGTTTATTGATCTTTGCATGTCAACCTTTGTGGCTGTAGCTATGTTACGCAAATATAGAAAGTAGAAAATTTTGAATCAAGTCATAAATTTTTAAAAGCCTATTTTTTATTTAAAAAAATAATCTGCTACTGATTACTAACGAGATAATGTAATAAGTAATGTCGCACCCTGCTATCGTATGTAAATGAACAAACTCCTATTAAGGAGTATATTCATCGAAGAATGGCTAACTTAATGGAAAAAGAAATTAGAATAAAAAAGCGTGTCTACAAAGAGAAACACGAGTGTGTGTTGGTGCGTGTTGTTGCCGATTTTCTAATATATCACAAACATTAATATGCTTTGGACCGGTTCTGGTGAGATCCGTTAGTGGTTTATGTAAATTATTTAGTTTATGGCGTGCCTCCTAGTTTACATTCGAATGCTTTAACTTTAAAAACATACCTAATGTTGTAGCATAGAAACCGATATCGTACTCGCGGACAAAGTGAAATATCGGAACCGAATTATAGAAAGTATAATTTATGAGTATCGTAAACAGGGCATTAGCAACATAATAACTAATCTGTACGACGCGGACGATACCACTGATGGTGATCGTGCTGATGATGTGCGGCCATTGCGAATATATATCAGAATTGGAGACTTGATAAGTAGGTACATATGTACATACCAACATATATGTACCAGATTATAATGACAATACCCACGTTGATTTATTGTAAACACATGAAAAAAGTAATTACATATGCCGCTAAAATTAGAATGCGAACAAAACATTCAACACAAGGAAACATGAAGTAAAATATTAGTGAACAGAGGCGACTACTGCGGTAGGTCTATTATGTTTATAGAAATTAAAATGACCATGCTGCTCTTATAATATATTGTTTAGAAATTTAAATAATATTTTATTTTGATCAGATTGATAGATTTATTAATTAAGCAAGTTGATTTATATAATGATGCAATTGTAACTGTATACGTTCCAACTGAGATATACTCGTAGAATGTCTACCGCGAGAAGATTTCGTGGGAACTAATATTGAAATTACACATTTGATTTAGATGCCGTTACATGTAAACGTGACATTTCAATAGAGGAGACGTTTGTAATGAAAAGAATTCGATTACTATGCACCGCGAGGAGGGCGACGACGACGACGGCGGCGCGAGCGTTAGAGCCGCGGCTAGGGAAACGTTACCCAAACTAGTTTGTGACCAAACGGCCATCACTAGAGCCGCATTGTCCAGATTAATGCACAAAACCGGATGCTGCGTCTCCCGGCCATCGATAAAACGGTCACAAGCTCTATAAAACCAGCCCCGACGCTTCTTTATGTGATCTCTAGCGCTGACCGCCCTTTCATAACGAAGCGCGATTGTCATTCATCACGCGAGATGAAAGGAATTTGAATAATCAGCTGATAGACGACTCCCGAGCCGTTCGTCTAACGGAACATGTTTGATCAATTATCCGATCGACTAGTCCTATCTCCCTAACCGCCGTTTCTAACGAATTTTCGGCTCACTCTTATAGAAATGGAAAGCTAACCAGTTTTTTACTCGAACAACCCGCGACTCTCGTTTTGGAATACGCAGGTTATGATTGTTTAGAAGAGCCGTTGTAACTCGAGCCCCGCGATACAATGGGCTCGGGAGAAATCGTCGGAGGATGCAGATACAGAGGGCTCAGATAATATCGTGTTTCGTGAACTCTGCGCCGATGTCTAATTTCCAATACAATGGGTGCTGTAAAAAAGTGGCCCAAAATAAATGTGTCACAGTGCCACCCTCGGGCGGCAGACAATGGACAAAGGAGCCCTCGAGAGCGTGCGTGAGCGCATTTAGCGACGACACAATGCGCTGCGCCCACGCGCTTTGTGCGCTTTGTCGCGCGACACAATCCTGCGCTATCGATCCTGACGCACCGATCGTAGCGTATCTACTAGAGGCACACGTGCACTATACCAAAAACAAGTAAATCACATTATTCTCGAGGTGAAAGTTGAACAAGACGAGAAAAGTAAAAGTCTCGCAGCAGACGCGCCGTGTCGCATCTGCTGCGCCGATATTATATTATGTTAATTCGTTTTGTCGATATGCGGAGGCGAACACTGAAGGGTTTGTCGCGATTGTTGTCCCTTATCTCGTGTTGTGGGTACACAATGCGACGACGATTGTATTTTTTACAAAGAGTCAAGAGACCAAAAAACTCCTAACTTCTTTCGTAGCGTATTCATTTAGTTCCATTTATGCTTTTCAATAATCTACTACAAATCGCCCAATCTCTTTGTAACAATCGTTCTCATGGCTATAACACGCTATTCATTATCTATTTGGTATCGCGTTTTGTAAACAGCTTGAATTCAATGATTTATGTTTACCTTGACAGGTCAAACACGAGATCTTTTATAGAGCCACATCACGGGCGATACAAACACTCACTTGTTTAATAATTGAATAAAAAAATAACAAAAAATGAAAGAGGTGAGAAGGCAAGTAATAAATAGCTTGTAGTCATGATGGTATACGGACTGAGCTCCTTCGACGAGGTTAATTTCGCAGTTTGGAATGTGATTGACATACCTACTGGTATTCGGGGGCGGATCAATAAAACAGCGAGGCGCGCGTCGCGAAAGTGAACGTATCGGATGAGATATGATGCACTAAATCGTTTTTAATCATGTTTCTGATTGAATCGCAGCTGATAATGATCTTCGATTAGCGCGCGGACCGCGGCCGTAAGTCACTCCGGTCGGGAGCGCGGCGGCGGCTGACGGCGGCCGGCGGCTCCTCTCAATATCGCCATTTGTTCCTAATGGATCGGACACACAGTACTTCTCGTATTGATGGCAATCTCTTAAACGCGAATTAGTGCGGGGAACACGCGCCATATGTCACGCCGCGGCTTGGCGCTGCGGTGCGATGGAACTCCTCCGCTGGGTTGTAATGTGGTGAGCACATGCATTTTAATTGTCCCATTATGTCTTGTTTGGGGTGATGGCGATGTGACGCGGAACAATGCTTCCACTCTGAGACAATATGGTTTCCTGGTCACTTCTAAGCGGTAAAGGATCGTTTTAGTGATGTCATTTATGCCATAATGTGACAAAGTTCAAGTGCTGGTCGTTAACCCTACAGCACAGAACAATGCCTCCCTAATCAGTTAACTAATATACGAGCGACGTGAAAATACTGAGCCCATTGAAGTTACTATCATATTTTTTCTAATTTGCAATTTAATTGTTCCTGTTCAAGAGCAGTTTTTATCTAAATGGTAATGAGTACCTACGATGTACAAATAACCGTACATACTTCATTATTACAACTCACACACTAAGACTTGTGCGAGTATTAGGTATATTTTGAACATGTTACAGGATTTTCGCGAACCAAATCAAAATTTACAAAATCGAAGGTCATTTTCTATTTAGAGGATAAAAAGCGTGTCGAGTGTGGTGTGGCGCCCCCTGGCGGCCGCGGGCCACATTGTGAGTCCGTCCGATTCGCCGCACCTATTGTGCGACTGTTTCCAACCAAAACGTAAATAAAAGCAGATGTTACCGTACTTCAAAATATTGAAACGCACTTTGTAAGGTCACAAGTGAAACTTTCGGCGTGGAAAATTGGACCGAATTTGCAAAGAACTGGGCTCAATTTTGCGTATCTATACGAATCGAATTTGTTCCGGCGTAGCGCGTAGCTGGCGGGCCAAGGTCCGCGGTCGTGTGGGTAGTTTTACAAAACCGAAATAGTGTAGTTTAATAAAACTCATATTAAACGCTTGTGGTAGTGACAGGAGCGCGGCGATGCTATCGTCGTGACCCACGAGCCGCGCCGCGACACACATGTTTGTTTGTGATCATATGTGAACATACGTATTTCTTTTTAATTTATTGTAATCCGCATCTACATAATAACCGTTTACTTTGTAAAGTTACATTATTTTTCTGTAAAACAACGCAGCTCTTTCACAATGAACACAATGCAGTAATGGAGAGTACCTACGACAGAGAGAGGAAAAAAGATACAATTCATATTTTTCCCAAATCTCCTACAAAATCCCTTTCACGCGGTTCTCACTGGTCACGAACTTGTTAAATTAAAGACTATCTGACCCCAGAAGCTTTCTACGTTGATGTTCTATTAGGTATTGCCTGACGATTCCAATATAGCAGCTTCATTGAAACTGTCAGACAAAATTACTTAATAACATTGAAATTTCATTGAATTCTTAAAAACGCGTCACATATTCGCAGTAACAGAGTTATTAGCAGTTCGTTTGTACAAAGTGCCGCTGTTTGCCAAGAGAGCAAACACTCTGCGCCCGCGACACTTGGACAAACAGGTGTACAGTAGTGCGGGGACGCCGCTCACACACACACTACGACTACCTACAGACACAACCGATCATTAGCTGTAAATGCTGTAATTGCTTCGATTTATATTAGGTACCATCATTCTACCAGAAATACCTATATTTGATTGCACATACTCACATGTATCATTATACTGAAATGTTTCTGTTCGATTCTAAGATATGCTAGAGGTATAATAAGAGTATTGTGGACCGACCACTAACAACGAAACTTAATCTTGGACTAAGCCACTGTGTAGTTAGTTCAGCCTGACGGGATGGAACTGACGACGATTATAGAAACAATTAGTGTTAAAATAATCGTATCTTTAGAGCATAACTGATTATGCTAATACTTAGGTTCTAGCATTCCCATTAATATTTAACCTTTTAACATTCTTAAATGTTTTCAACATACATTTTCATCACCTTCGCTGTTTACAATCTATCGACTGACACTGCGCAGTGTCAGGAAATCAGGAACATATGTTAATAACGTCTCTTAGGGTACTTAATGTCCATATGTTTAAACAATTCTTACAATTCGCAATCACTTAACACAAAGTACAATAGCGACCACAATTGACCACCGCCGCACGCCGCGCGACGTCATCACCCTCCGTGATGTACGAATGAACAAAACAATCATTTGTAGAACCTACAGTTAGTTGGTAGTGATCGATCACCCAACATTAGTGCACAATGACTGCAAACTGACACCCTAAGGAAATGATTTGGCATTATAATATTTACAGGCTATTTTATTGTTTGTATTGTAGCTAGATGTTTCTGTATATGTATACTTTGTTTGTTAAGATTATTTTTGTTGTTAGTGATCAAAGACTTTATATTCCTAGATTGTTTGTTTTAGTCACATAATCAAATTATTTTGTAAGCAAGTGTGCGTCACGCGAAATCACAGTTAAAGTGACATTATTATTAGTCAAGTTATTTATTTAGATTTTCTGGTTCACGTAATACAAAAAAAACGTGTTAGAACCATCACGATTATTTCAGCTTTCAAACAAAAAACTGCATCAAAATCGCGCCATTCGTTTATGAGCTACGATGCCACAGACAGACACACAGATAAGTCAAACTTATAACACCCCTTTGCGTCGAGAGATCAAAAAGGGTGTTATCAAATTTTTCTAAGTGCTAACTAGTTCTAACTGATAAGGTTAAACCACAAAAATTTTGGCAATAATGTCAAGCTAGTTTTCTTTATAGATACTAAAACATATCAGCATCTGACAGACTGCTTGCTATTCAAGGCAGAGATATTTCACCATCAAGTAAACAAAACTACACAGACCCACTGTTAATTGACTGTCTTTAGAGATCTTAATCTACCATCCTTCTAATCTTTTGAAATTTTACCGTTTGTATACATATTTTTATAAGATTTGCGATTTAAAAATGAATGCGATTCGTTCAATAGTGCGTGTTATGCATCGTTGTGAAATAAATATTATACAAGTTAGTGTGTGTGGCTGCGCTCGAGCGTTATTGAGCGGAAGATGTAATTTGTAGTCACCTCCCTCGCGATGTAACAACATTATTTATTATATTTAATTGTATTATTGTACAACTGTATACTGTTAGTAATGTAATTAAGCAATGAGATATTATTATGTTCTGTGATATTATTTGCTAAGAATTATTTATTCAATAAACTTACATATTTTATCATGATATAGGAAATATCATACTTAATTTATTATGTTGGTTTAAAACAAATGTCGAAGTTTAGGATCCCATAGAATATAATAGGTAATCGATCCCGGTGTAATTTTTTGCGCAACTAAGAAATATTGATTTGTTCAAAGATCTAAGATGTATGTATATATGTGTATTGCCTCGTCTATCATTTTGCTAAATATAAACAGTAGAAAACAGTTTGACTATAATTCTTTCAGCGTTAAACATGTGTCCGAAGCCCTCGAATGAGAAGTAAACTGGTTGTTCATCATATGGGATCGTAAATCAATCGTGAGTTAAAAGTAAAGGTTGTACGCTCCGATCCACTAAGTCTGCCTACCCACCAGGGGTGAGTCGTGACGGTTATATAAATACAACATGTTATCATCACGCTACTGCCTTATACGGAGAGGCAGGTATCGGCGCCTATCGACACATAAACAAGTAAAGGTGTCCCCTATGTGCATGTTTTTATCGAAGGCTGGCCAACACGCACGTCTTTACGTGTGTTATATGTAATATGCGGGTTTATTGCAACGTTTGTACCAATCTAAATGGTAACAAAAATATGTGCTATGTAAGTATATAGGTCTAATAGGTACGTCACTCAAGTACTAGCAATATATTACTTACTATTACTTCTGAGGTAGACCCTGATGTTGGAAATGTTCAAATCGCCCAGAAGGCTTTTTGTAAAATAGTAAAAGAATTCCATTATTCTAACCTTCCTTTTTTAATTTTATTTATTGAAACACAAGTCTCGTCAATGATTTTAATTAAGTTCTCGCAGCGGCTCAACTACATTAAGTGACAGGCCACACAGTTGCAACAAATCAGTGCATTGTGGACGCAAAAAACCGCACGTTTAGTCGCTCCCTCGTACACAAATCGAGTTAGAAGTAATCACATTAGGGCCCTTCTAAATCCGTCACTTGTAGCCACCCTGCGCCGCCGCCGCCGCCGTCACCGCACTGTCCGCGTCACAGTCACCAGGCGGCGTCACACCGCCACGCTGATGAGCTATTCTTTATCCGAGGGGAACAACCGACATAATCAAACTAACTATGCGTGTTCAGGTATGCTACATTTATATTTTCAATATTTCATTTTTGGAGGCGACCGCTTTGACGATCTTCAGGCCCTAGTCCGCCTGCCCATCTTGCTTTTAGATTGGGTAACTATACATTAACGAATTGTAATGTAAAAAATTAAAACCCTACCATAAATTACACTATTAATAAATTAAAGTTTAATTGACAGTGACATTTAAAAAATAAATGTAATAACATTATGGCTCTCAGAATTGACAACTGAAGGTCTTTTAATAATTTTAGCGCAAAAAATTGTGTTACATTTATTTTGATATTGCCACGTGGTAAGTATGGCATGCGAACATTTTGTAAAATACTGGATCATTTCACCAATAAATTGATACGTCATAATGTTAACTACCTACTACACTTGTCAAAATATGTGATTTTGTAAAATGACAATGGATTCGAAAGATGGAACAATAATATAATTGGTTGTATCCAAGATGGCTGGTGTACAGTCCGAAACAAAAATGCTTTTTAATTATATCACTGTTCCATTTGATGGCTATAATTAATGTGAAATTACGTCGAATAAGTGTAAGAAATTTTAAAGATTAGTGACAAAAAATCTGCTTATACAAGTTAAACACCTCTCATATGACTACATCAAGAATAATTCGACGATCTTTATTTTGAGTAGAAATATGGGTATACTCGTACCCGTGTGTACGGAATTTTCAAGTTCATGTCTAGAGCCTTTAACAGTAGCATTGAGTTTTAGTAGGCACATAAGTGACTAATGCCCAGTTTTTGAGCCTATTTGTTCATGTGGAACTGGCCGTAGGCAAATTTACTGACACCTTTTCTGGCTTTGTATGACATTCATAAGTATCATGTATGTGATCCAAATGAAATAAAAAGATTTGACTTTGACTTTGACTTTGCCTAAGTTATTGATAGGACAAAATATATCTTAAGTAAACAAATTAAAAAAACGAAAACTGTATGATATACTTACTAGTTCTATTGTTTTACTTTTATATTCAGTCAGGTTATAATTTAATCGATAAATAACTTTCATCTGAGGGCTCAGAAACTGGGCCTGAGAATATTTTCGACAGGTGATAATGAAGACTTCATTAAAAGTGACAAAGATGATCGCGTATTCAAAAACGCGCTCAACAGATTTCAGGTATCGACTGTACAATAAAATATAATAGTTGCACAGTTGTGTAAATGTCAGTCAGTTGTCAACGTCGCACGTCGTCGCCGATGGAATAAGTGGCGTGGTTAATTGACACGTCGCTGATATGATATGATGTTCATGTGAGAAGGGAAGAGCGACTGCGACTGTCGAGCGAGCGAGCGAACATACGGAAACTAATGGAATAACTGGTCTTGATGCTAAGAGATCACACGCACTTACATCTGTCTTTTTTTGCTCAAAATAGGAGCCTGTGTCAGGGTCAAGGTAACTGGAGGTAGGTCAGTTTACATTGGCTCTGTCAGTTTTGTATACGATCAAAAAAAAATATATTGTGGGGAAATCTGACTTTTTCTATGAAATAAATTATTAAGAGTAACTTTTTTAAAGTATCGGTACAGTTGGTTTTATTATAATTTTAAATGGTTTTGTTCAATATCGAGACCTTTGTGCATGTATTTAATAATTAAGTTTAATAAATCTGATACTTTTGTTTTAACAGCTGTTTTATTGTTTAATATTTTGGTGAAATAGCGGTGATAATTAGCTTAAATTTCTACAAGTCTAGTCGCTTGAAATGTTCTATTTAAGATTTTTTTATAGGTAGTTTGTGATTTTCCAAGAAATGTGAGTATACAGTTAAAATTGAAAAGTAAGATTTTATCAAAGTGGAAACTTTTATCCAAATCGTTGGAGAGCTGTTTCCAACGATACCGGTGTACGTGCAATAGTACCTATTAGACACAAGATAGAACACATATGTATTTGTGCCTACAAATTTATAAAACACTGCAAAAAACTAGTTAATATAGTTGTGAAGATATTCATTTCAAGTATTGTGTGGGAAATATATAAACGGTATAGTCTAAAGGCAATAAATAGTAAGCATACAATAACTAAGATCGTATTGTGCCAATACCGTGCAACGTGGCATAATATTGGCACAAAGGACATTAATACGCGAGTTAAATACATCCTACAAGTCCGCGATCAAAACATTGACATCGAAAGCTATTGTGGCCACTCGCTGTCACTTACAGAGTCAACAATGTACTCGACGTAAGTGGCTGATTATAAAGTTATTACACACAACCCGCTACAATAGTAACACAAATATTATACAATAGAGGCGAAACAATAAAAACATTATACATTCAAATCTGGATTGTGGCTCTGAGTGTGGGTCAGCGACACCGGCCCACAATGCGCAATAAAAATTATAATACCATTATTTGTTTATCAATAAACGATTTGCATGTGTTAAGTGCACCGCGCCTAGAGCCAAGAGCCGAGCGCTCTCCGCGCTGTCGCGTCGTCATGCGGGATTAGCATTTGAATGCGCCCGCGCCGCGATACGTCACACACTCACACCCGCGCTCAGCCGCCAGGGGGCGCCACCATCCCGCTTCATTGAAACGCGGACCTAATTATGTCTTAATCTAGATTTGAATCTGCTGTAAATCTTATTTATTGTGTATGATTACCTGTGCTTGTTGCTTTTGATGAGGATATAAAAATATCAACGTTAATATGTTGTATTTAAATATGGTCGCTGTCATTTTTCAACATTTGCCAAGATTAACAAAATCAACTATGACGAATGTTGCGATTCCGAAGTAGGACCTCCTCGACTCTTAATTTTACATAGATTGTGTATAAGTATTGTACATATACACATACAATCAATACTTACGGTATTTTATTTTTTACCGATTGTATGTGTATAAGTAACAAATTTTAAAGGATATTATGTTAATGAAAGTAAATCGGTGAACTATCATGATCATCACAGTGTTTTTCTTACTTTGTCGAGTAGTTAAGAGTGTGACGTAACCGAGCCGGCTTATTAGCAGTACTTACAGCGATTGTCCGGGCAGATACCCGGAGCCACTTACCGCAGTCTCGCCGATAACCTCGGGTTACTCAAATTTTGTTTTTTATACTTCGCTACACTTTGATGTTACTGTCAAAGATTGTACGAGTAACTACATACTTGCTAAGTAAATTACTGGCCGGGTTTCATCATTATTTTCAGTTAAAGCGCGGGCCTTTCCTACTGTGATGAAAATTAAAAATTAAACTGATCTATAGGGATTATCATAATCATCATTTCAGCATATCATCATCCACCGCTGGACACAGGCCTCTCCTAACAGTAATTGGTCCTCCACCTTCCGCATCCAAGGGATACGATCGCCATAACTCAACATTTTTATAAGTATGTAATTAATCTTCCGACACTAGTATAAAGTGAACAAGAAAAATTTTACGTGAAAGCAAATCTAAGCTTAGGTCTTATTTTTGTTTTTTTTTTGACAATATTTGTACAGGTATTACCATGAGAACTTATTACAATTTCTAACTGAGTTGTAAATAATATAATAAATGATGATAATTAATTAGATAAGTAGGTACTATTATAATCGATAGGTGCAATATATTGTATCACTGATGAAGGTGAAAGCGCTCGTCTCGTTATGAAAGTGTGATTCAGGTATCAAAAAGTAAAGTAAAAGGTGTCGCACATTTGGGCGACAAGTCGCGCTGTCGCATGTCGCACGGTGACGCGTGCGCACCCGTTTCTCCACCGAGCTCGGTTTCATTTCCGCTTGTATGGTTTTGTAAAAATGATATGAATAGTCCGAAAGTGAACCCAACTTGAATATATTTAAATTAATTACGCATCGCTAATGGCGAACGGTCCAAGGACGATTTTTGCATATCGTTGTAACGGAACATAAATAGTTCTCGGCCGCGCCGCGCCGCGCGCCCGCGCCAGCGCTCATCACATTTTTATACAAACTCGTCAACCAGTTAATAGTTTACTCAATAATACGCTCAGTTTTAGGAAAACATTTAATTTTTCGTAAGTATATGTTGATTAGGTTGATTTACTTACTTGTTTTTGTAGCTGTTTTTAGCATTGACTTTTCGAACTTTGGTATTTAGTTTTGCTTCACGGCGATCTGTCTTTTGTGGATTTAGAAATGTTATATTTCAGTCGATTTGCGTAATGTTTGATTTTGTGAGAATGGTATTTGTGTAGAGGGTATTATTATTGTTAGTTGATAGTTGCCGGTAGCGACTATTGTTACATGGTAGTGGCAGGGTGCAGTGTGCCGCGGGAGGCTGCCCGGTGCGCGGCGCCCGGTGCGCGGTGGCTAGGCCCGACAGCGCGAGGGGACCGAATCAATCCACCCCTAACTTCTAGAACAGGTTTTGTACAAGTACACTAATTTGAATAAATTCTTATACAACGCATCGCACAAGTGGAAATTTAAATAATTCTGGTCGATTCTGCATTAATCTCCCGGGTTAGTATAAAATCTGTTAACAATGTGAAACATATTTTTTCTACTTTCTTCCCGCGTAATTGAATAATGTCATTTACATACATATTTAAATAACAAGTTAGGCAACGTCACGCAGCGCCACTCGTTGAAATAGAATACGTGTAGGACTGGTACCTACTAGATAACAATTTATGTATTTGGAAGACATTTAATATCTTTAAGAGATATCGCTGAAAAAACCAGAACCACTTAACATATTTTTCAAACTAGTAAAGATTTTACGACGCATATTTCACAAGAGGTCGATCTACTAAAAATATACTAAATGAGAAAATAAATAAAATGAATACCTACCTATTATTTCAACAGGTGAACATAGCACACGTGTATTTTATTTTTTCTATACGCTAATTATAACATACAAATTTGTTGGACATCACATGTTGAGCAGTTCGCGTGGCTGACTGTACTTTTAATCAAACATGTAGTTGGTTGATATATCTGATTCGTGTATTGTTGACCATTCTATCAATGTGCAGCCGTTGTCATAAAGTACAATTATTATTTGATCGGTACTAAATATAATTTTGAAGCAAAAAGTTTACATGAGCTTTAGCCAGATTTATCCAACGGTAATGTTCTATGGTGATATTGAACTACACGTTCATTATCTAGTATTAGTTGTGAAGGTGATAATTTTATTGTAACGATATAGTTTATAGGAAGTCGATGACAGTTAACATCAGTCGTATTCTAAAAATAAATAGAAGAAAAAAATCTATTTTCATTTGCGCTTTGGTGAATTGGACTATGACTTTACGTAGTCATTCTGAAAATTAGATTTTGTAAGAAAATAGCCACCTTGAAGAATTCTGCTTTCTTTCTTAATATGCTAAACTAGGCGTAAATTAGGTGAGGCCTATGTTTAGCAGTGGACGTCGTTGGGCTGATATGATGATGATGATGATGATGATGCTAAACTTAATCGTAAGAGTGTTTACACAACACTCTTACGATTAAGGCTGTTGAAAATCGGCTGTTATATAATATGCCGCTTGTCACACTAAATATTTATCTTCATGAGCGTAGCGGTAATAAGTACATGAGCAGTGCGGGACGCGGGTACAAGTCCGCACAATTAATCAAGCGCGCTGCCGTCGACTCGACGCGTATATACGTCGGGACGCATTTGTTTAACAAACGCACACTAAACTGCGTTTTGTCGTGAGATGTGCGATTAATGAACCGTCTGTCGGCGCACTTCTTGTCTTCATCATTTTATAATTAATTATAATAAGTTAAATGAGAGATGCTTCACTTTTTACTGTTAGAAAAGGAAAATTCGAAACAAACTCTATACCAACCCGTCTGGCCAGCGTGGTATAGTAGACTTAATTCCCTCCACTATCTTTCGAGGAGACCCGTGCTCAGCAGTGGGACGTTTATGGGTTGAAATGATGATGATGTTGATGAAATGAGAGAACGTAAGACAGAGCAGTTTTTTTATGTTGAAATGTTATAAACAGTTCTACGTCACCATACACCATATTATTTAAAGGAATTGTAAATAACTTATTTTAGTTTCCTTATGCTTTGGCTTCAGAAAAAATAAAGTTTTTCTCCAGATAAACATTGTCACCATCCTAATGCAGTTCAATATTGTAGTACAATGGCCTCTTCAAAAGAGCGTTATCATTGCCTCTCTTTAACTTAATACATCCTACTGAAGTTCTTCTGGCAAGTATACGTCATGGTTTTTTTCAGCTTAGGTAACGTGCTACGTTTTAGCGTGCTTACCTAATAAATAATCGATCTCGAAGATTAAATTTGACCGATATAGCGGATGACGACGTTTAGAAATCATTGTAGCAGGTACCCTCCGACCCTAATCTGGAACAATACGCCCATATTGGCAGAGTATCTCTCATATGAACCTTGACGCCGGATGATTACCGTCACGCGAGGCGCGCTGGTCAAGGCGCCGAATGCGCAGTTGCGCACGCCACCCACCAACACGACCTAATGCCAACTATTGACAAATATTTATTACCTTCATTAAGACGTTGGCTCCGAATCTAATGCGAAGGCGGTCCTGGTCAGTTGGTGGGCTTTGAATTGCCATGTTTGATTTTAAGCGACTTAAGTCAGTTACGCTAAACAAATAGGTACCTCAGAAGATTTTATCTTGGTCATCTCTTTACAGCTACTTTCCCAGACCACCTGGCAGACGTCAGTGTTTGTGGGTAATCTGAATTAGGCCTTTACAAGGAGTAGGCAGACTGACAGTTACTGGTTTATCTACCGTGTTGACGTCTGCATAGTCTTTAATATTTGTGACCCAAGATGATGGTCAGGGTCCCGACATCTTGGGTGAAAGGTGAAAGTTTTGGAACACACCCTATATTCCGATCATAGAGTGCCATTATTCGACGGCAACAAATTTAGATGGCAGTTCAAGTTTCTATAATTCTTGGGAACTATTAATTGAGTTAAAGTTAAATTGAAGAAAAAATCCGTTTGCAGCGACAATAGTTGGTATTGAGTGACGATATTAATTAAGATGAGTTAAGTACAACGAACCGTGGGAACTATCATCTCTACAACTTATTGGATAAGAATTAACTAACGTTAACCAATTAGATGTCAATCAAATCTTTATTTTACTTGTAGTGATTATTGGTTCAGTATGAAATACATTCATATACCTAATGTAGACTCTACTATTCAAGTATGTTATAGGATGACATTAATTACATAATAATATTTAGGGACAGTACTCAGCCTAGTCTATGATGGTTCTATTTTTGAAAACTGTGTTATGAGATATGATTAGTTCACAATTATTTGCTTCAAAGATTGATTTGATACTTTGAAGCAAATGATTGTGAAATTTAGACAAGTTGTTTATAAATAAATGTAATCAAGTTAATATAGTACCTAAGTCAAAAACAGAAGTGTTATAGAAAAACTTTGAAAAAATTAACAATATACAAGTAATTTTAACCGAAGTAAGAGCCAAACGATCTGTAAATAAAACTGAACAAATCTCAACGCTCATGATCAGCGTAAAATGGCGACGCGCGTCGTAACGAAATGAAAAATGATTATAAACCGAAATCGCTCAAAATCCACAACGACACGGCGCGTTACGCGGCTTTGTTCGCCTGTCGCGCCATGATTTATCGCCGCTCGGGAATCGAACGCCATGCAAAATGTTGCGTCACGCCGTGTATACCCTGTACACCTACTACCGCGCTCCTTGCTGCCACAGACTAGACATTCAAGGACCGAGGAACATGGACCTACTGGTGGTGTATAGTTAGTGGTGTGACAGTGTCTGTGCAGGCTGTGGTCGGTATTACAGTGATCGGGCGTGTGTGTGAGAGCTATAAATCGGAGGAATGAGACGTCATTCCGATTCGATACGTATCGGCCGCGTGGGGGACTTAATGCTTAGATTCTCATTGATTAAGTATACCTATTTAGTGAGACGTGGATTATTCTAAGTTTTTCTATTGGGGTACATTAAAATATTGTTCTTTGTTGTACCGAGTAATAAATCGCGAGGCAATAAGTACTGATTATATAGACACGACGCGACGCGGTCGAGCGGTCACCGCGGTCGCCACAGTCGCGCAACTTTATGTGGCGTCGCAATTTATGGTATGTTAGTGTAAAATCTTGTTGTTTATTGCTAACATTTTCTTTTATTAGTTAAATTTATGAAAGAGAGTTACGATCGGTGTTTGACGGTTCAGGGGAACCACAAATAATGTCCTAGTGCTCGCACCCGTAATAGGCGTAAGTACTAAAACTTCGAAAGATTTGTAGGAGAGGTGTCTACGAACCAACTACGCGACTAAAGTCATATATAGGTAGTGTGTTACATGTGAGTTACCGCTCTAACAGCAGAACAATCTATTTCTCTCAGTCGGCTCGTACAGATTACTCGCTATATTCGATATGGTCTATATATCTTGGGACACAAAAAGTAGACGTGTACAATATTATATTAATATTGTACGTGTACATGAGATATTGTTTAGTTCATTTAGCAGAAAGGTTGTAGTTAAGGATAAGTTCTGCTGATACAAAACTAAGCTTAGGCACTATAAATTAAATTAAAATTTGAAATAAAATTTAACTAAGTATGTTTGAATGAGTAATTGACAGTTCAATTGGGCCAGGTTCTTCATCAGCCGTAAGACGTCCACTGTTGGACATAGGTCTCTGCAAAAGATTTCTATTAAGAATGCGATCCTGTGGATTCCGCGTTTGCCAGTGCGTGGACTCCAGTCAAGTACCAATTACTTACAATTTTTATACTTAGATATGTATCTAAAAGTATTATGACTATGTGTTGAAAATGCTAAAGTTTGGCGTCGCCACATCGTCGTTAAGTTACCATCACGTCCACGCTCCACAATGTGGTGGGAGCTTTACCAAAAAAGGTAGCATAATATAACATAGCAACACGCCTTTTTCTCCGCTGGGGTAGACAGAGGTGTATCACACCCTGTCATGGGACCAAACATAGCTGGACATGTTTCCAGCTATGTTTGGTCCTATGAAATAGTGGGCGAGCCTATTGTTATGAACTGGGTAAATTTCTTTACCAAACTTCGAAAACTCAACACTGGAATTTAATGATAGAAAAACTTAATACCACTTTCACCCAACCCGGTAATTGAACCCGGGACCTCTGGCACAGCAGTCGTATGCACTTCCCGCTGCTCCACCGAGGCAGACAAAAAAGGTACATAGAAAAATTACAATTTTCCGATCTTTGACATGTCTCGAACAAGAAGTGAGCCTGTCTTGTAACAGTTTGTGTTCCGCCTCTAGTCATTCGTTGTGTGGCTGACCTGCCAACCGCCATTGTTTGTGTAAGGAGTCACCTACCGGGCCGTGGTGGTGGACAATGTACCACATAGTGGTGGCTGGTGGTGCCGCGTGGTACAATGGCGACACGTATCGGCAGCGCGCCGTGTCTAATGTGGACTAATGCTACCTCGAGGAGCACAATGACACACACAGACAAAACTGTTGCTGCGTGTACGTAAGCGTTATACTCCGGCATGAACTGACCAGTCGCGGGACTATCCGGTAGTTTGTCAACTCCTGAAAGAGTGTTTCTTTTGTGAAGCATAAGAAAAAGGTATCAAATTTTCATCAGGCAAATTCGCCATCAATATTAATTTGTCAACTCAAATTAATCTTGTTGCCGAATTGGCTTGACGAAAATTGATACCTTTTTGATTTTATATTACGACGTTCTTAGGTAACATCTAGTTCAAGTATATAATAAACTTATGACAAAGCTGCATGCAACAAAGGATAATACAGCAAATTAGTAATAATCGTGTTTCATAATAAACAGCAAAGTTAAGGTTTATAAATCCTATACAATTTAAATACAAAACATCATATTGATTCATAATTTCGTAAGCTACTAGTTACGAATAACTGCAATATTAAAATCAACTATATGAACGTTGCAGTATTAAGTCTTTCTCTAGTGCGTCGTACGTCGTGTGACAATGAGCACGGTGCGCGCCGGCTCGTCGCGTCGCCTCAACTATTCGGCTCACACGTAAGCTGTTAGGAACGACGCGGGATAATGAATACAAATACACGGCTATTTAACTTCCTCGCCCAGATCACGACAATATTAATACACTTTTCGTTCAAGCCTTTTATTTCAAGGGCTAAGAGCTTTAACTTAGAACATGTTTACATGCCGCCGGCTACGCTGACCACACAGCTTGTAATGCGAGGAAAAACCAATGAGAATCTTACTAACCATACTAATATTATAAATGTGAGAGATAGGTGAGATGGATGGATGGATGGATGTTTGTTACTCAATCACGTTAGATCGGCTGAAAGTATGTGTATGAACTACTTTTTTTCGCGGTCCCCCGCGAGTCCACCGCGGGCAGAAGTTAGTAAGTAATAGTTCTGTAGAGGCAGAGACGGTAGCGTAGCGAGGTTTTAAATAAAATAATTTCTGTTATTGAATTTAAATAGTGTCACTGCAGCAAAACAGTGTTCAAAATAGTCAAAAAATGCCTGTAGAGTTGCAGCTAGTGTCATTAACTATTAGAGAATTAATGTTGAAAATATGTTTTTTTAAGAATTGCTTGCCATCAAACAAGAAACTGATTTAATTTGAACAAGCCTTATATATTTTTGGGTTTGTAATGTTATACAAACATATTCTTAATTAAAAAAAACTTAGTCTCTACATTATTTTAAAATGTGTAATTGTTATTTAGTGTGATAAAAGCTTGTATGTAGAAAATGTATTTATCGATGACATTAAAAGTTCTTAAGATAATCCTATCCAAATGCGGCGTGTCCACAACGGAAATAACATAAATAGTTGTATCAAATGTAAACGCAAATAGTTATTACTTATAATGTAATTTGATATATTGTACACGTAGATGTGCGATACGGACCGAGGACGTCAACACACCTGTATCTCATTATTTGTACCTAACTACAAACTTGTCCTTAAGCAACCTTACCTTTCTTGCTGATATATTGGTACTTTGGTACTAATGCTTGCATACCTTAAGGTAGACTTCTCAGACTTGTTCAAGTCTACTCATATTGCTTGCATACCGTAACTTCTCAGCCTCACTCAAGTCTACTCATCATCATTAGCCTGTACTAATTCACTGCTGGACATAGACCCCTCATGGCATGCCACTTTGATTGATCGATTGAATCGATCTATTTAATTAAGTGACCGATTTGCTACTACTAACTTGCCAGAGAAGAGTCCTCTCTTCTCTGACTGGTGTGTCGTATACAAGTGACAACTGTGTCGCGTGCCTATTCACCACTTGCTCGTTCACTAGCGAGGCTTGCATGCAACATGCTGCTGACATCAGAACCGCAGTGTGATCTATTTGCCTCGAGGTGGATGTCGTGATTGTCTGAGTTGTGAGATAAAGGATGATGACAAATATCTAGAAATTGCAATATTTGTATAATTTGTAGACTAAGACTTCAGAGGATAAGTCAGAAAATTGTTGTTGTTTGTAGTTGTTATTTTGTAAGTGTTAAACTTTTTTATAATTAAGTTCTTAATTTAGATACATAAATCTTTAACTGTACAATTCTTTATACTGTAATGTTGTGCAATTGCTTGTAAATAAATAAATAAAGTTGATTTATCTCCTCTCGTCATGCTGCTTCGGTGGAGTTTTAGCCTTACACAGAACATTTTGGTCCATTAATTCTCCTTCATAACTGAAATGACAGACGTTGTAGCTACCACCTCCTACACTAATAATAAATCAGTACGAGTAGGGACCTCAGTAGGACACAGGAGGTGACGTAACCTACAACTTTCAAAGGGCGCAGCCTTCTAAGTTCTAACACTAAAGTTCTTGTTTGTTAGTGGCTGTCCCAAATACTCGGTAACACATTTACTAAGAGCCTGGTACAGAAACAGCGTGAGATGACGGTGCAGTGTTCTCTGCACTATTTTTTGTCATTCCAACTTCGACTAACAGACCAAGGTACACTAAACATCAACAAGCGCTCTTTTGAGGACAGACTACGTACTATGTTGTAGGTTATAAAAGAACTTGTAGTTATTCTATACCAACGTTGGCGCCATATGAACAGAGCGTTAGGCCCCCCGCACACTGGCTACTACGCGCGGCGACGCGACGTCGCGGAGATGCGCGCGCGTGACGTGCATGCGCTGTCCACAGAGGTGATTACACTCCGTTTATGTTATTGTACTACCTAAATGTACTATTATTGTTTCATTCCTACATACTCTTCAGTTTAAATTGTAGCGCAAACGTCCCTACATGCTTCCTGAGATGCCTTTTATTGGACACGTTCAACAACTTTGTCGATTTAGTTTTAGTTTTTTTAAATACACTTGGAAACATTTTTTGAATCACGAAGGGTTTTATAAACATACAAGTTATGAACACAAATTACATTCAGACTAGAAACCAATATATATTATATAAATTTTGTGATATCCAATAAAGTTTTCCCTGGTATTCCTCCTAGAGGAGATCATGTTTAAATCGGTGGGTTTGAGGCAGAATCAAACCCGCAGCACTCGACGCGGTGTTAGTTGCGAGGTGATCACTTTTTATTCCTTAGTGGTGGTCAACTCTGTAGCTTACGGCCCGCAGTAAACGGTTGCCGTAGTCTATGGATATTTGCAATACAATTAGCATCACATGCGCGTTGCCTACCTTTTAGAACCCCATCCCTACCCAATGAGTTCTGGATACCACCATTCACCAGCAGGAACAATGTTATTATGGCTCCAGTATTTAACAGGGTGGAGGTAGTTTTTTTTAATATTTTTTTTTATTTATTGGCTTACCAGTAGTTATTACACTAATACATTCATTACAAAACAGGACATAATATTAAGATCTAAGTGCACAACTTGTGTAGGTAAACACCACATGCATAAAATATATGAGAAAAAAAATAAATTAAAAGAAAGGTTCCCCAGACAGGCTGCTCAGTTTGAGCGAGTGTTACTCGTTGTACCCTACTCCCTACCTCTATTAAAATGACCACTAGAGTCAGTAACGTACCTATTGTCTTTCTAGAAACGTTCTCAATCGACAGTAGGCAGGTTGTTATATAATCAGTAAGCATCAGTGAGGCAGCAGGCGTGGAGGGGCGCGGTGCTACTGGCGCTTCCCAGAAGAGCACCGACTCCCACGTTCGAACCTTGGACAACGATCACGCAAATAAATAATTCACTGATTTCCAATACACAGTATTAGCTTATCAGAAAAGCCTTTGTGTTTGCATTAACGTGTTTCTATAGAAGATTAGTCGTCTTTTGTTAGCATGTCGATTGTTATGTTAAATTGATGATCTAGATCTGTGGCTTTTATATTTACAGATATTCATATTTCAATTGTCATACGTTTTCGTTATCAGTGAACTTAGTTTGTTTTGTCTGTCTTGGTGTATGTGGGTTATTTCATTCCCAACAATCCATTCTCCAATGTGACCCCGTGGTTCCTAATTACCATTTCTAAAATGACAATGAATTGTTTACTGAAAAAGTTCCAATATTAGTTTTACCCATGCCAACTATCATATCAGATACCACATTCAGTTTTACTTCAATAACATACACATGACTTTTATGAGACAAACACGTAGGTAATTAAAATCAAAACATAAATAGTTCCATCGATGTATTATTGTAGTTCTGTTGTGATTGCATTGTGGCTGATATCGTGCTCGGTGTTCGCGGGGCAGTGCTTCTAAATGGCGCAATTAACAGATACGCTAATAACAGAGATCTAGCACATCGGCGCGGGCGCACCGCGCGCGGCTCCGTCACACGCCGCATCTACAGTATCGACCATTTAACCCACAATTATACAATCACTACTGTAATACTGTTTCCCATCATTATTTGTACATGCAATCAAATCTTTTATTAGCTATTGCTTGTCTAAAAACTAAGAATAAATCATTTTTTTAAGAAATAAATAATATTTAAGAAATAATAATTCAATAATTAGTATAATAAATCACACAGTGGGCGACTAATCAAGAACTAGTATTCACAAACATTCACTAAACAGTATCTTTTATGACGTTAACGAATTCAACGTGTTTTAAAACAATAAAAATACATAAATTCGTCTTCATCGCGATATATAATTTCAGAGAAGTATAAAAAGTATAATTAAAGTTATAAATAAAAACATAAGATATAGACAAATGTATATTAAAGATGGTGCTCAATTCGGAAGGTTAGCGATTATAACTATTCTGCTATCTGATTTCACAGTGAAGTTGCGTCGACAACACTACAAACATCATTGTTTATACGAGTACTATTACCCGCTGCTCTGCCTGTGTGGAACAGCATGTCTCCTTCAGGGCCAGTACACACACGTTACTTTTACAAAATCACGTTTTGCGGACTCTCTGCTATCGATCGCAATATAAAAATCGCACGTCTCTAAAATGCTCTGTCGCTGCATGCTGCTAAAAAGCAACTAAACTGCCAATCGCCTATGATGCCAAAAATCTTTCTATAGTAGTACTAGCACTTACGTACTTGAACCTTTTTACAAAATTGTATGATCTTAGACCCAACAATATCGAAGGCGCTTCGTTCGGCGCATCATTTGCATTAATTATTATAAAACTGTTGTCTTTGCATAAAACTAGTTTTTCTTTTTATAATTACTTTAATAATAGAGGTAACAATACTAATTAACTTATCCAAAAAAACTTGACGATAAGTGAACTAGGAAGGCGGTGCACGGTCTACGGGTAACATTCAGTGGATTCAGTCACACATTGATCACTTTAATTGACACGTGGAGACAAATAAATGACGTGACGATTTATGTATTACGCTAACTTGATATACATCCATCATGTTACCTGTTTGTGTACTAGTTACAACAAGTTAAGTTACCAATTAACTTGTTGTAAGCGGGCACAGGTAACTTGTGATGTTTCTTCTTTCGATATTAATCTAGTTTGTAACCGCTTCTTTATAATAACGAAGCATTAATTGTATTAGTTTCCTCCGCTCGGGTGCTAAGAGTGACTTATACAGGAAAGCTTTATCTGGATCTTCAACTGTTTCTATGCAAAAATTAAACCGATTCTTTGCTCTGTTATATTCTTTCAATACCACGACGCGACGCGACGAACGGTGGTGCGAACTGGCGCACGGCCCGCCTGGTGGGAAGCGGCCTATCGACGTCTGCAGCACCAAAGATATTATCAGCGCGTTCCCGACCCTTCAGAACCCTTCCCGCTCTAATGAACCCTGGATATCACTACCTACTCACCAACACGAACACAACACTATTGTCATTATGACTGCGATCTTCTGTAGAGCGGAGGTACTTGCCCAGTTCGCGCTCAGTTTGAGTGAGGATAGCCCACCCTGCTCTAAACCAAATACCACTATCCTGTACCGTTTTGTTAATGGATAGTTAAGTGTAAATGTCTACGTTCAATTGTACCTAATTGTCTCTTTTCATCTATTCTTTTCAGAAGTGTTTCACTTGTCTGTGTACTGTATGTAGGCAATAATGTTTACAAGTAAATTGCGTCATAGTTCTGTGAGCACGTAGTTTTCGCCACAGCTCCATACGTAGCGGTGGTAGGCGTGTGCGACGACCGGTCATTACCCGAATTCGGCGGCGGCGGCGGCACCGCGCACGGGACCAACAAAACACAAGACAAAGAAAGTGCATTTTCCTACACTGTAATCGTATATTATTTGGAGCGAGATACATTATTCATGAGGCTATGATACGTGGAGTAAGGTTCACCGCGTACTGTCGACACACACAGCTCTTGTTGGACTTTGAACAAAAACTAGCCCACAATTTAACCACGTACTTATTTTCCTCCAAAGATCAATAATAACTATGATGACTGACGAAACAAAAGTTTAAAATTATTGCATTTGAATTTTAAAAAAAGAATTTATCATTTCAAGGTATGAAATTATTCAGTTTGTTAAGAACGATTCATCTTCAGTTTAAGCTGAACCTGACATATAAGAATACTTAGACCATGAATTTAATAGCAATGTGAGTTAGTTAGTACAGACGAGTACAAATGGTCATTTATCAGCTAAATGAGCAGCTTATACTAGTAAATAATTTGAGAGGAATCCCAACAAACATGTTATTTATGAAGAAACAACGTAGCGTGGCACGGAGCTCGGCGCTCGGCACTCGGCGCTCGGCCAGTGATAGCGGCCATCGCAGTAATTATATAGGTATTTGTAATTAATAATGTGAAGTATTAACTGTGCACGCAATACGTGATGGGCTATACGGGTTTTTGTGTCACTTCAACAGATCAGCTTATACATACATAACTAAGTTCTTGTGCAATACTCCGTCACCATAAATATATACATATATCTTTCACGAAATCACAAGATACTATTTTTTTACGAATAACGTGCACACTACGTAAACTCTAGCTATTTAATATAATAAAATATATGCTTATTGTAATTAACTACACCACTGAATGGTCTACCGATTAAGCAGCTCATCTAACCATTCAAACTTGTGTGACGCACAGTATTCTCACTCGGATGTATTTTGCAACCTTCATTTAGATTCTTACTAAACAATAACTTGTTGCCTTTATAACGGGTTTAATATATTTCATTAGCAGTATCAATATATTTATAAACGGTTTACTGGTTTGGTAATTTTAATGTGCTTGTAGAAAATAAGAAGAAAAACTGGGGCTGATTGCTATTGTAGTAGATAATGTAGAAAAATGTTCAAGTATTTATTTTTCTAGTAAACTTTGTCGAAAGAATTTTCATTTAAGATTATATTATTTATTATAAAAGATATTCTTTATTATTGTTCAGTCGGTACGTGGCGTATGTCGGTCGGTGTCTAACGTCGAGGTTTGAGTCAGCGCGGCAGCGGTGCGATGCGGAGCAGTGCGGTGCGGTGCGACCCGGCCGGCTCTTATCGCAGTTATTGTTGCTAAGTGTTTATTTACTTATATAATAAAATCAACAAAAACATAGGGATTTACAATAAAACACTACAAGAAACTAAGAAAATTACTACTAACTACTTAATACCATTACGATACGAGGAAACGGAAACTTTATTACAGCACTTGAGATGAGATACACACACCCCCACCCCCCCCACACACACACACCACACACACACACCCACACACACATTAATTTTTGTTATTAGCTGCATTAAGTAAGTGAAGTACAAGTAAATAAATTTATCACACAAAATGTACATTAGTTATGGAAGAGCGGAGTCACCTGTCACAGGCAATTTTTTGCTTACTAGGTGACTTCGATCACTTATCAGAAAATGTAAAACTAGTTGATGAAAATAAAACAATTTATTATTATAATTTATTATTATTTAAATATCACCGGTACATCCCGCAAGCCGCTGCTATCTGTTCATCTCGCGCCACTCACTGTTCTAGACCAATGGATATGTTTTACAAACAAACTACATTACATTTAAGTATGATTTCTAAAATTAGATTACTTAAGGCTGTTGCTTAATATTGTATAAAATGGCGTCATAAATAATTTTGTAGTTAGTTAATTTATTAAAAATAAAACAAATCATAGCACACGCCTTTTTGCCCGATGTGGTAGGCAGAGGTGTACCTCACACCATACACATTCGTATTGCACATGCCATTGATTGGGTTAACTTAGAAGACAGAGAATTTCAAGACAAAAAACTCAATAACATTTTTGCCCAACCCAAGAATCAAACATGGGACCTCCTCCGCAGCAGTTGTACACAATATATCTACCCTACAGAGGCAGTTAATTTAAGTGACTGATAAAATCAATAGATACAAGTGTAGGTATTTAGATAAGATTATCCGCGCGGATCAAAAAGCACAGCTTGTAATTATTATTATTGTGATGGTGTAAGCACGCTTCCAGCAATCATTACTCCCACGTACCTTCTCTGGGGCGAACTTCATGCAGACACCTTTGCAGTGCTATGACAATATATTATGTCCTTCTTCATGAGGTACGAGTACGAGGTAAGGAGAGCTATCCTCTCAAGTTAGGCAGCTGCCGCTCGTCTGCCATTTCAGACAATAAAAAAAATGCTATGAAAGCTTATAGATTTTAGGTGTTTAATCACTGTATTTACATCAACTATATATTTTCAGAGAAACATATAGCTTCTAGATATTCTTGGTTGCAATAATACTTACAGAGCCTGTTGTATATAGATAGGTGTAGAGAGTAGTCGGCTCAGCTGTGGCCCCGGGCGGGCCGGGCTGGGTGCCGACGATGTTGGTGGGCCACACTACCCCTCTCGCTTATTAAATTTTGTTAAAAGAAAATTTAATTAAGACACTTTTTTCTTTTTATTTCACACCCCAGATTTCATTATTGGCGCGGACCGCGCGAAAGGGTTTAGTTTGTAGGGCTAAGAACGTATAGATGTACTACGGTAAATCTTTTATATTATTTTCTGGCGTTAATGTGGAAAATTAGTTACTAACTTCAAACTTCAACACTTCATTTGTCAGTTAAGAAGCAGAACAAACTTGCTAAGCTGGATTTGTTTAAAGATACATTACCATTAATAATAATACAATAGTCAGAGTTAAATAAAACCTAGTACGTAATTTGTAGCCAAGTGAAATAAGAGTCATGTCTTGTGTATGTTGTACGTTAGTCTATGGCACTCCAGGCCGGCGTACGTGTAAAAAGTGGAAAGTGAAATATAAAAAGTAACAACAGTTCGGCCGTAATTCGGGATCAGTTGTTGAGCGCGATTTACGACGCAGCTTATTAGCAGCTCGCAGCTACGCCTTTATTAATAACTGTGCCCTTCGCCTTCACTCGCTGCAACAGGGAAATTAACTAATTTAAGTAATTTTTCTTTTATACATTTTGAGAAATCTTTGGGTGTATTTTTTTTTTTCAAATAGTCTATCGGGATATTCAATTTTAATGTCAAAATATATAATATTTTGACATTAAAATTGATATTATTTGGAAGTGAAAGCCTGAGTTTCTTGCCAGCTCTTCTCAAGCTTCAACCTTGAAAGCAACTAGCCTTAGAAAAATAGCTGACGACTTTATATGACGTTCATAAATACCATCCAGACGATTTAACAGAATATAGATAATTGACTTCGACTTTTTCCAACTAAGAGAAAACGAAGATGAGTTCATTATAATTGTGGACGCAAGATATAAGGTTAACCGAAAGTTTAAACATATATTAGAAGATTGTCAGAGAAAGCTATTAGTTAATAAATCGGTGACAACATTACATATCACAACTTGCGTATAATCCGCGGAGGCAGACACTCAACAATGTCATACTTTACATTATAATATACTAAATAACCAGTCCGAATGAATCACTCGCCGATTCACCTGTCACAATATAATACGCACTGAGAATTACAAATAATATGAATATTTATACCAAATTAAAATATCAGTTCTCAGATTTACACAAATACTTAATATACTACTCACATTAAGCTAGTTTGAATATATTTGTGAAATTGGTATTTAAGCGGTGCTAATATTTAAGTGGTCTTATTTTCGTGGTGAACAAAACCCGATGTTCACACATGTGTCAAATTTCTACCTAAAATTGATTGTTAGTGTAGCGGAAAATTAACGGACACAAGGACTGACTGGATGCGGAAGGCGGAGGACAGAGTGCTATGGCGCGTGTTAGGAGAGGCCTACGTCCAGCAGTGGACTGCAATAGGCTGAAATGATGATGATGATGATGAATGATGTAGCGGAAAATTGACGGACACAAGGTATATCTTTGTGTCTGTTAATAGTATGTTGTTATGTGTCCAAGTGTGGGCATGAGGGTTTTATAAAACAGTAGTATATAATATAATTATGTACCGTTAATTCATGTAAATATATTTGCGACCGTGAGTATCAATGATTAATATACTTAGTTGCAAAATATTGCAAATTGATGAGATCAATTAGTGGTTTAAAATGTCGACGTTACACAAATGATAGAGATATATTAATTGCATTATAATTCGTTTAATGCTACCGATCCACTCCTCTACAGCTTTATAAATATTTATTTTGAAAATGGGCTTACCAGCAGCCGCCGTGTATCTGTTTGGGCGGTCAGGCTACCGAGCGAGCGCGCGAAATGCGTTAGTGTTAGAGCTAACTAATTAACTGCCTCAGTGGTGCAGCGGGAAGTGTATACGACTGCTGTGCAAGAGGTCCCAGGTTCGATTCCCGGGTCGGGTGAAAATGGTATTGGACTTTTCTAACATGAAATTCCAGTATTGAAATTTTCCCGGAGTTTGGTAAACAAATGATCCCGGTATTCCCGGTAGATGACAATAGGCTCGCCCCCTATTTCATGGGATCAAACATAGCTGGCGAAATGTGGGTGTGAAACACCTCTGCCTACCCCTTCGGGGAAAAAGATGTGAGCTATGTTATGTTATATTAGAGCTAAAATATTATGATTGATTGAATTTAATAATATTACGATAATTCAATCTCTATGTGCATTATCATACAAGCAACTCTATATTGTCATTTTTATATTTAGATTTTATAACTGAACTATAATTATTTATATTGGCTTACAATAAAATTCTTTAGAAAGTTTGTTTTTTGCAGTCTCGTTAGTCAAGTGACCCTAGAGCTGAGTACGAGGTCTGGGGTTGATTCCCACATAAGACAAATTGACAAAACAAAGACTCTAGGTAGTACACCTAGAGTCTTTGTTTTGTCAATTTGTCTATATGTATCAGTTATTTGATTGAGAAAAGTAGTAATAGTTTTATCTTTGTGTAGATTGATATGAATTCTTATAGTGAAGTAGGTATTGGTAGCTTTTTGTATATGTGTGGTAAAAAATATAACTAATGTGTTTCGAATAAAGTGGCAAAATCGTAGAAAGGACATCGTGGGTGTTAAGTGAATGATGATGATGATGAATCAGTAATATTAGGCGAGCGAGCAGTCGACCTTGTCTGCCCACCCTACAAGGAGAACGAGGATGTAAATACCTCATAAATACACTATATTTGAGAATGGACTCATTCAATAAAATCCATATTCAAACACATCAAATAGAACCTAAATTGGCAAGAGGAGCCGTAAAGTATTGCAGATTATCTCATATATCAGGACATAGCTTGTATCTAATGGTGACAAACCAATAATATATATAATATTTAGCTTAATGTTATACATGACTACATATACTATATCCTTAACAGGGTTTATGTGCTGTTAGCAACAACACCGCAATCGGCAGGAAGTGTATCTAATATTTAATTTGAATAGCTGTAAATACATAATTACTATAACTGCGGATTATCTTCTACATTAACGTGAAAGTTTGCAATAAAAATTAATAAACTGTCAAATGTATGCTGTTAATGAAAAATTACGAAAAGATAAAAATGAATCAAACGCACCAAACAATAGTTTATCGCGACATTAATATCAACATGACTAAAATAAATTAATGTTTTTTTTTTAAATTAATTTTGGTTAAAATTAACATAAACTAATAATATTTGATGTCATCTTGAACTAGTTTAAGTATGATTGATAATATTATTATTTTCCTTTATTTTTTCATCCCTGTACCTACTGTCTTTGATATATCAAAGAGATCCAAATATTAATAAAATATTAAATTAAATCTTCATTCTTTGTGTGTTTCGTCTGTCTTCAAACTTTTATTTGACGATTAGTTTGTATTATTTTGCTGCAAATATATATTATAGCCGAATCACTATTTTTAAAGTGGTATAAATGTTTTTAGCTAGAAAGTTTGGATTGTATTAATAGATAGATAGATTGACACATAGTCACATAAAAACGAAAGCTCAGAGTTACACAAAGTGGTGCCTGAACATTATAATATATCACATGACGTAGTTTATAGAAGTGGTGGACAGAGACGCGCGGAGGTGACAGACTCCTCTACACTCGACATGTAAATCAGTAACACAACATGGCGATGTCTCGCAAACTTGTCTAAATCAGAACTATTCCTATTTGGTGAGCACATCTTTGTTCTAATAGCTAAGCAAGCGCTGCTGGAATACGCGCTACTGCCCAATATCATAGTTGTATCTCCAAACTAGGAAACATTATGACAGAGCTTTGAAACCTTAATTTTAGGTGACTATAATCTTCATATTTGAATATAATAAAATATGCCTAATGTAGATCGTCATAATTTTGTATCTGAATAAGTATTGTGAACATATACAGAGTTGAACTACTGTTAACGTTTCTCTGTGTACAAAACACCCAAAGTGTGTTTCGAAAAATATATTCAAATGTGCAGATTTCTAAACGAGATATTTTGACTGTTATTTTAAGATAATTTTAATGATCTAGAAATTTTGCAATAAAACTGCAAATCACAGAACACCATTAGAAAAGGTGACATTTATTTCGACATTATATTTAAATTTACACACTAGACATAGATGTCGTGTTAAGCAACTGAAGATGCCACCGGGCAGGTAACGGCATGTGCCCACTGTTGCCGACCGGCGCGCGACCACCACGCGACGTACGGTTCTTAGTTGACATAACTTGAATAACGAAAATGTTTGATGCGACGGCCCTCGAGGCCCTCACCGACCTCCGGTCATTGGTCTTTTTATCTCTCGCGTGCCAACATGCGGCTGCTCTCATGTGAGGGTTAACGTCGACACTAGGTCACATTACAACATTCAGGTTGCGCTTAGACTAGATTGTACACCTGAAGATGTCACTACATTGTGCAATCAGAATAATTAACGACGTTGCTGACATTTGCAATTTTCAGAACAACTAACAAAAGTTGGTGTCGCAACCTGTGACGTCAAACAACTGTTTCACGAGGTGTTGCAACGCAACCGCTGACCGTGAATCTTGCACCAGACGCACACCACCACTCAATAATTCAATAATATCTCTCAAATAAAACGGGGAGCTGCGTGAGGGTAGCGGTACATATCGAAGCGATAATAAATCGCGGTTGTAACCGATCGCACCTGACTGCGATTGGGAGGATTCATAGTTTATGAAGATGTAGGCCAATATACGCGGAGGGGAAGGTGCGAGCGGAGGTGCGGAGCGGGGCGGAGGAGGGGGTGAAATGTATGTCGTAAAGCATATTCGCAGAATTATGCATCCCGAGCGTGTAGTAACGCGGCTCGACGCGTCAATATTTGATGGTCGCTGCAAATCGATGCACGAGTGGATATGATCCCTAATCTGTATTTACGATCCGCGTACATGATAGTTTGTGACTGACTGATGCACGGGGGCTTCAACTAGCTACTTGCTTATCCGTCTGAATAAATTGTTTATGTGGCATAGACACCTCAACAGCCCGCGAAGATAATTCCAGAAGTTTTCAACTACTTAAACTACAATGCGATTGTTTTTCGGAAAGCTTTTTTATTTATAATAGTTTATTTGCTCCTCTCCCTTTCCCCTTAGTTTTCCTTTATCTTCCTATTTTTGTTTTATAGGCAGCGGCTTGGTTGCGTCTTGTTCGCATTATTTAGTCCATGCTAAGAGAGGACAGTCATGTCCATGGGCGGCACCTCCTACCAAAAAGGGCGCCGCTTGCTTGTCTGTCACTTCAGGCAAAAAAAAGTCATACACATTACCTTTGACTATAAATAAATGAAAACAAACTTTCGAAATATCAATTTATCCAAATACACGAGTATGTATATATCTAATACGATCGACTTCATACTGCCGTAGAGCCTAAGCTCTTTAACTGTAAATCATCTAAATCAAATCATAGATTAGCTTTCATATGCAGATTACCTAGAACATTCCAAGTTTATATATTCTTTCCTGTTCAGCTGATCACGAGATTGGACATCATAAAATATTTTATTGAGTGGTTGTAACACATTTAGTTGATCTCCTAGTGACCTTGCGCCTCGCCTGCACACAGCAGGAAACTGAACGTCATTTACTTTTATTTTATTTTTTGGCAGTTGATTAGTATTGTATCTTCTATATAAATAAAAACTAATGCTAAATCTGTTGCTCAGCGTAATCTCAAAAAAGGGTCAACCATTTCAGCTAATATTTTATTGACTATTCGCTAAAGTTTAAAGAATGTTCTTATGAACAGAAAAATTGAAACCAAATGTACAGGAGATATGTTTATGGACATGTGGTCACCGGCATCGATATCCACGAAGGTGGAGCCACGGACACCAGCTAGTACTACATGGTAATTATTTGCGTAGTCATGAGTTATATTCTTATTAAAAGTAAGGTTAAGCTTAATAATTATTTTGTATTCAATCAAAATCAGTTAAAATACACATTTAAACCGATCGATCGCATATCGTTTAATTATGTACGTATCCACATAAATATATTATTGTTTTATTATTTATTATTTTGTGTAAGATGCCATTTCCACAAGTTACTGATCTATTGTAGCGCCCACGCTTACACTTACACTTACTTCAATGGTATAATACTGACTGGAATAGCGAAATCTAAAAGTAAATCGAAAAATTCATCCAAAGTTGTTAAAACATCTCATTCTTAGAGTCGTCGCGCACAATGTTGCGTTAATTAATTAATTATTTTTTATACTTTCTTAAGATTGGTATCTTAGTAGTTCAATAAATATTTGTGGGTCTCGTTTACTTCCTGGTGACATCACTAAGTAACACTGTAGATACGTAATTTTAGTGCAAATGGAAATATTGCTAGGCTGGTTTTAAAAACAAAGTTGACAGCTAACTTAAATTATTTGCTGTATACTCGTACTCTATTTTTTTTTTGAAACTTTGGACGCGTTTATTCTGTAGTGGCGTGATTTTGAAATATTAATCCATTATCGAACACTTCTATAAAATCGCTAAACAAATTAAAATATTAATTCGATTTAGACGCACTAAATGACTAGATACAGACAATTAGTACTTATATATCATTCCGCAAGTTTATGACCATGTTTATGGTCACTCAGATGGTTTGCACAACATTTTGATAATAATATGCTCAGACGTGTCATAAACATGGGGTGCACATACTAGATTAAATGTATGCTTATTCAGTTCATTATTGATGTCTAATAAACTCGAATATGAAATCTAAACAATTATAATAAAACCAGAAGACCCACATACTTATGAGTTGGAGGTTAATAGGACGCTACATCAAACTATACACTGGCTACATTCTAATAATCTATTGATAAACTTAGAAAAAACAAATATAATGCATTTTTATCAACGAAAGCAACACCAACAATTACATATTTGTTATGATGGAGTATCAATAAAAGAAACCGATAATACTAAATTCTTAGGTTTAATAATTGATAGTAATTTGACTTGGAAACCGCAGGTAAACGCCTTATGCAATAAATTAAATAGTTTTTCTTTCGCACTTCACAAGTTGTCAAAGCATGCAAATCGCGATACTGTACTAACTGCTTACCATGGTTATGTTGAATCCGTTCTGAGATACGGAGTAATTTTCTGGGGAAATTCTGTTGAAAAAAATCATGTATTCATAGCCCAAAAAAAGTGTGTTCGAGCAGTATGTAACTTACACCCCAGAGATAGTTGTAAGCCTTATTTCTACTCCTTAAACATACTAACATTTCCGTGTATTTATATATTTGAGGTCGCTGTGTTCGTTAAAGCCAATCCACATCTGTTTGAACTACAAGCTCCACGAAATCCGAGATTGAGAAAAAGAGAATCAAACATTTTATGTGTAAATCCTAGCAATACAGCCCTGCTCCGAAAAAGTATCTACTGCATGGCTCCATTATTATATAATAAAATACCTCGAGAAATAAAGGAACTAGATATGCCAATGTTTAAAAAGCAACTTAAAACTTATTTAATAAAAAATTGTTTCTACTCCACGACTGAATTTATAGATTTTAATAAATAATAATAATTTATGTCTTGGTTTATATTAATTATTGATTCATTTTATGATAGTTTAATCGTAGTAATGTCACTTCAGATAGATGTATGTACCTAATTATGATAAGTGTTTATTTTAGTTTTATTAACGATACATAATAATTTGTATACTCTTGAGTAGAATGTAGCGAACTAATTTATTTGTATAACATCTATTGTAAACGATACCTACATTGACAAATAAACCATATTTCTATTCTATTTCTATTTCTATTCTATTATATTTTTATAACCTGTTAATCATCACGCCTAGAACATAATCAGAAAATGTGAAGGAATCAAGTTGATACATGGTTGATAATATAATTTACAGTTACATAAAAAATCACTCAGTGGACTGCAGATTGTGACAATTCTGGTATTAAGTAATAACCGAATAACCGCTTTTCATAAACATTAGTAGTTTATACGACATAGCAAAAACGCTATCTATTTTAAAATTAACTTTACTTATGTAATGTAATAATAAAAGATAATTGTAAAGAATTGTTACCGCCTATGAGCATCGAATGAGCCAAGAACATAGGCAAGCTGTTGCTTGTGCCAGAGAGCTTAAAAATAGTGCTTTCTTTAACCTTCATTTGAAGATCCACATGTAGTAGCGCTCTGAAATAACGTAGCAGACAGTCAATGTATGTGTAACCAAGGGAGAAATGCGGGTGTTCTTCAACAATTACTGCACAAAACGAGAACAAATTAGTAATGCTAACAAAATATTTGTTTAATTTAATAGGAATAACTTTCTCCAGCTTTCCATGAAGTAACAAGTTACAAAAGTGCCGTGCAACACCTTCCTCTTTTACAGTGGGCCGGCTTGGTGTATGGTGTATGGCGCATCGTGGCGTGGGCTTATTAAAATAGTTGTAAAGCGATTAACAGTTAGCTATCTAATTAGCGCTATCACACACCCGTCGGATCAACTCGGATCGCTATGAACACCACAATTTATGGGACCGAGCGACGCCATATTAAATTGGGTTTGTTGACCATGCATACTCGTTTGGATCATCAGCAAGTATAAAAGTTAGCTAATTATCAACATTTGAATCGGCCGCGTTAATTATCGGTAGCTAAAAGCCACGGCCACATTTTATATTTTTTATTACGTTGATCCGGTATGCCGCGTCGTTCAGATTATTCCGCACATTTTTTATTTAGAGTAGGTGTATGTTTTAAGAAACATAGAACTAGACAAATAGGCGGCATAATATATTATGTGCAAATTGATTCCATTCATTTTAATTTCAAAATTATAATTAAATTGGGCGTTCATTTATATTAATATACCTACCTATGTAGTTAGAAGTTTAATATTATGTATACCTACCGATAGGCTTTTAATGCAAACCATTTTTAATTATGTTAGACGATTTTTTATAAAGGATATCTTTTATCTTGTCTTAAAATTATAGATTACCTAATATTAATTAACATATATGTGAGTTATCATATAATATCACAGTACCTTATAGGAACTAATCAATTTTGTTTATTTTTATTAGCATAGTACCTAGGCAAAAATATGTTCTCTTAACATTTAGAATAAGAAGTAACAAAAAATATTTGTAATATCAATAATAAAATTTAGGCCTAAATTTATGATGTTTAAGTAATATAAACTGTCTTTTTCCTATCCCTATCCACTTTTCACTGTAAAATATACCTTTATATAAATTTGAAATTTATTTTTCGAACGCAAGTTTAACTGAAATTAAACGCATGAGTTACATCTGATTGAAATCATCCACACCTACCTACGCACTACGCACTTAGCTTAACAGTAATCGAAGAAGTAGTGACAATGTAAAATTATATTATTACTATTAACTGTTGACTTCCCTACACAATATCTAATGTCGGACATTTACACAAATAACCGATCAACTCGTGGAGAACGATGCGCGATGTGGTGCTGACCACTTCGGTAGTCAAGTTACAAATGTCCCAGCACCGACCATTTCAACAGCCACTGACCATTAAGGTTTCAATTTCGTCAAAGTTAATAAACCTTACAAACGACTATTTATTGCCATTATATTATTTGAAATATAATATTTGTGAACACGCTTGATTTTCAATACGACGCCTACAAATGTGAAGAGACATAAAACTGAAATTTATATTGATATGTAGCGATAATAGCTGATTTTGTGCATTAATTGATCATTTCCCAATGCTTTTAAGCAATTAAGTCTTAGAATAATATGAAGCACAAAGTTTTCTACCTGGGCAGATTCTGGGTTGATATTATCAAGTCAGTCAAAAAGGTGTCGGAGCAAATATAATGAAACATGACGTAATTTTCACATTATCGATCATAACAATTATGCTATATATCAGAAGCACATAGCGGCTGTCACCGGTCAGAGCGCGTAACGACGCCGCAGATCTTTCACACGCCAAGCGCCATTGTTCACTGTTTAGTGTAGAGACGATCAAACTGATCACATGCGCAATTATATCACTCATGTATTGACAACTCGCCGTATGAGATAGAGCTGATCTTTTTATTGGACATTGTTACTGACGTATCGGTTACAAATAAGTGAGCCTATTATTGATAACCTATTGTCGATCATTGTGTCTCTTGTGGAAAATTTTCGTTAGTCTATCCTGTATGTGCTTAAGAAACTTTTTAAACTCTCCAATTTCAAGAATCTGCTTCGCTTATTTGAATTTATTTAAGGTTTATTATTAATTATTATGTGTAAAGGTCGATGATAATTGTTTTTGTCTTACCTATATGTATGAAATGAATATGAAAGTGAGGAAATAATAATTTTGTGCGCATTATGTCACTTCTCTAAATTTATGATCGATTGACGCATATTGATCTCTTGCTCCAAATACAATTAAAATTTCGCGAAACCAAAAACTAATTTAACAGATAATATAAATGTAGTGTAATGTTATCATTGGCATATTGGAGAGATATTAACAGTAACATTAGAAAGTATTTCAGTTAGATTTATTAGAAAGATAACGATTGGCAAAATAATTTAGTTTGCAATTTCATTAATTGCTTATCTGTATAGTATTTCACTTTTATTATGAGCACATCCGAGATGGATTTGAATATTTGTACGTATTAAGTAGATATGTATCAGTAGTTGGATCAACGTTAATTATATCGTCGGCGCGGTGCAGACGAGGTGCAGAGAGGCTGCTGGACTAGAGGAACACTGCTACTCTGACACTGTAGGTACGAAGGTGTGGAAAGAGCCGATTAACTTTGATAAGTTATGAGTAAACTGTGAGGTATCGTAACAAGTAGATCGGTCCGGCCTACGCTCGCGCTCGCCCAAAACACACCGTTTCCAACGTGTTATCATTAATTTGGACTGGTTCTGGTATATTTTTATTAGAATAGTTTCGCCTCGATACCGGTCGGGTGAAGGCTGTAGATAACAGTACTGGTATATTTTATGTGACAGTATAGTAAGGTTGGTAGTCAGCTGCGCCCGCGCCGCTGGGATGCCCACTTCAAATATCATTGGTTCGTGTTTCATAATGAGTGGAACATGTTTTTGTGGACGAGCGCTGTCCGTGGAGTCGTCGCGTGCACATCAACACGATAAACCTGAGAGCTCAATGATGGAATATCATTATATTGATTTCTTATTAACAAGTATTCAACGCTGTAATTTATATTAAACTTATATGATAATTTTAAATAAATGGAAATGTTCTGAAGTTACTTTAGTATTTTTTCAGTGGTGCCTCGTGAACCACACATTCTAATAAATGTTGTCGGTTGTTAAATGTTGTTACAATATAATTCATCAGATTTCACACTTTTTCGTAGGTGCAACAAAACAGTGCAAGCCACAAAATAGTTGCATCAGCCAATTACAACATGTAGCCTATGTCTAAGCGTGCTGAGGGGCGGGCTGGAGGGGGTGGAGGGGTGGGACATCGCAAGACGAAATAATGGCCGTGGCTAGTGGCACGGAACGTTGCGGTTGATTGTGTTCGCAGTTATAGATGTTACCACTGCACCACGCACGGGAAAAAGTCCAACTTTTCATGCACAAGCTCTCTTATTACCATATATGGATAACTCGCTTACATTATTGTCTGCACACTTGCATAAAACAAATTAAACCCTATTTTCATATACGTATAATGGAATTTTTATTGCACGTTATCTTGTTTACTAGATACGATTACTTTTTTCAGTGGAATTATGACATTTTGACAGTATTAACGTAATAGTTAGTACACGCTAATGTGTTCAATGACCACTCTAATAGGGTTTTTGCTCGAAAAGGCCGGATATAGTAGATATTGTAGAAGAAAAAACTTCTGACAGTTTTCGTTTACTTTAATAGCAATAAATTGGGAGTTAATGACGTTATCCTTTGTAGAATTCTAAATACATGATTGCGTTAAATCAGGTCGAAAATATAATACATGTGCATACTTTATACTATTCTCTCAGATTTGTAGCTCAACAATTCTAAATACGATAGCAATCTAGTCTGCGTTTTAGTTTGCCTTAATTAACAAAATTTTGTATGGTGTTATTTCTCCTCTTATTTTAGACATTCTCTTTCAATATTTTCTGAGAACATAATTTTATTATACTATATAATTTATTTAAAATTATCAGCTCCACGCCACTCGCTGTGAACATTTTAGAGTTTTCATTGAATGTGTGTCCAAACCGCAGATGAGTGTGATATACTGATATTAGTTTTTTAGTGAGCGCGCTCGTTAGCCGAATATAGCAAACTCTATCGCTATCTATATTATAATATATATAAACTATATACTCTAATGTAAGGCGATAATTTACAGCCATTACCGCTTCACACATCTAGCTTAGGTCAGAGACACACTGTTTAATTCTTTCGATTCGCACTGATAATGTTCACCTAACTGAATAACAGTTGTTTTTAGAGCGAAGACAAGGATTCGTTTGGGGCTTAAGTTTTTTGGTTTAATAGGCACTTTATAGCCTCGGTAGTTATGGTCCAGTTCGAAACCTATATTTTCTAAAGTAGTAAACAATTTATTTATACTTGATGTACATGAGTGGACTTAATAAAGTAGGATTTTTTTACTAGTCTACCTTGGGTCATGCAGAATATCGAATATAAACTGCTCTGCATATGAAATCAATGAAATCCAGGACGAAATTCGACAGTGTGTTGCAAGCCTTATTTTGGTATACAAAAAATAAAAACATTATCATGTGATTTTTGGCATTCGATAGTTAGAGGATTTCGCAAATAACTCGGTTCGGCCTTACTAATGAGGTGACATGAAACTTTACGATATCTCATGTCATTTAAATATTGACCTTAGTAACGACATAAATTATGTCATGAATCGATAATTCGCTATTGAAAATGTTATCTGTTTACTTAGATAAACGGTTGATGGCGGTGATTAGCAGATTCGTGGTTTTTTAACTAATATAACTATAATTTAGTTTAATGGCCCACAATCTTGATAAACGGTTATGGGTAGCAATAGCTGCTGTTATTATCTATTGCTAAAATATCATAATTTCATGCCAAAATGACAGCCTACGGGAAACATCGTTGGATTTACGAATTTGACTTTACTAATGTCTAACTTTTAAAGTATTTTTATGTATCTTTGTGGTTGAATGGTTTATTAATTAAACTTAAAATTGCTGCGCTCGGCAGGTGGGTTTATTCATGATACCAACAAAATTTTACAAAAACGCGCTGTGCAAAAATTTTATTTGAGAAAAATATCTATTTCCCAGGATCAACACCTAGTTTATTTTTAAACAGCAACATTTTATCAATAATTTTTCATCTAATCGTTAGCACTTCACATACAGAAACCGGAACAGTAATATTTATTTGTCAATGTAGGTTACATTTAGAACAGGTACATAAGATCTTGAGTTATATACAGTGGTTTTAGTTTAGTTACAGAGTAGGTATAGTGTTAAAATAAATTGAAATACACAATTAAAGGAACACAAGATTTGCTCGTTTAGTAGTTATAAGATATTGCTAAATATCATTATTATTATTTCACGACAATAACAAAAGTAATACGGAGAATGGCCTTGTCTAGAAAATTTTTAGCCTTTTTTTTATGCCCTTAAAAAAAGACACATCTGAACTAAACCTCCCACATAGAATAAGAGCATCAGTACATCGTTCAAAGAGGCTTCCTTCAGACTATATGCAGGAAAGTATTTGAAGATTTTGGTTTTTATGTTATAGATCAATAATAAATGTTATACTATAGTATATTCCACTATATAATATTTGCCTATTTACTGACAGGACAATATTTGAGTTGGACGAATGTAGATACATTCAGGCCTGGGCAGCAACAAGGCGCAAACAAGAGGAAATGAAAGGATCTTAAAGAAATAAAAAATGAAAAGCGGAAATTAATCTAGTTACATTCTTAAAACTTATGACCTCATAAGTTTTAAGAATGTAACTGAATATCCGAATAAAATATGTCATCCTATTTGCCGATGATCGCTGACTGGGTGAGCTGAACGATGAAGAACTGGGAAGAAACTCACACCACTCTTTTTATCCTGGAAAAAATACACAAGAAATGTGTAATTTTTCTAAACAACCAATAGAATTTATAATATTTACCACAACTCTATTCGTTGTTTCTAATTAGTAATTACACATGTTATCTTTTCCGGTATCGTCACCGCTGCAGCTTAGCAGTAAACAAATTAAAAGTTATAGCAGAATATAATTTCACGACTTCCATATCTATTATACGTATATAAATGCGCTAAGTAGTGGCTACTACTAGACAACAACAACCCTCCGCACCACGTCCACATCAAGGCAAGTGACAAACTCACGTACTTGATATTACAGAACAGGTTTACAGTCATTTTCCTGAGGCTGTCCGATTGCCTGTTTATCTATTCGCGTCTTGCGTATCGATTACCTTATATTATAGAACCCGTTGACATTTTTAGAAGCGCGTGTAAATTGCAAGGTGGACCTCCGTTCAGATCTTTTGTGAGATGTGACCTATTTTGAGACACATCGGGTTTATCTACTCATTACATATGTTTGCTTGAAACTAAATTGAGTAGTTAATAAGTTTGCGTAGGTTGTTTAAATATTCAAAAACATTTATTTTTATTTTTCATAGTTGATAAAAACAGATTTTTTTTAAACTATTTTATTTTTCCGATATTGTAACCGGTTCTTAACGATTACTTTAGCTTGTTAGTGAATCAATAACGTTATTATCATTTAGTTTTCACTTAGCTACTGCCAAAAAGGTTTATGTCTTTGAACGAAATTAAAAATATCTCTCAAAGTACCAATGTACATATATAAGGAGACAGACTATTAATATCACTTGATAGAATCCTACACAACTAGGATCCGTATTTATGAACCAATCCAAAGTGAGAGTAGATCTAGTGATTGCACAATGCATTGAAACTTGCGTGTTTCTTAAAGACCTGTTATATGAACGTTTTTGATAAGTTTTCAGAACTATCCCTGGTGATCTTGAGTACAAGTTAATTTATACAGGCACATCAAATAATTGGCGCTCAGTTGATGAGTTGCAAGCCAGTTTTTGGCTTACTAATAAGCTAGTAAAAATACAAACTCTAACAATTCCGAAACAAAAAAAACTAATTCTGAAATAAAAAATCTTATTCTCTAGAATTATTAACATTTAAATAACATTCACTAGGGATTTATTATTATGTCTTACGAGTACATAGCAACGGAATGTCGTACTAAAACAAATTTACAATTAATAAAATTGATCGTTCTTAAGAAAATACTTTGTTTAGGAGAAGACACTACAAACTTACAATAAAGGGACACAAAGAAAACCTAGACTCAGTAAAGCTAGCTGTGTTCTTTGGCAGTTTTTTTTTTGCCTTTAGCAGTTGTATCCTACAACAATCAGACCAACGATTCGGCGATAAGTCGAAGTCGAATTTAATTAAAAATGTCGAGTAGGTACGTAGACCCATCACATATTGATATTTATCCGTGAGTGTGGTGTGCGGTGTCGTCGAGTCGGCAGAGACGAGCGGCCGACGTAACATACGCACTTTATGTTTATTGGAATTGATTCGGTTATCTGCACTCAGCTTCTTTTGCTATCTCAATACTGCGGCGCGTCCGCGGCGCTGCGGCGGCCATTACTATAAAGTTGTGGATGTAGTGTCACGTGACACCTGCTGGTTACACAACGGGGCCATGTTGGAACTCTAGTGGAAACTTTTGAACTATTTGTTATTGAAGTCGGTAGTTTAGTAATGGTGTAGTTGTTGTTTATCGAGTGCGTTGGTTTTGAATATTGTATATTTAAGTGACATAGCGAGTAGTTCCCGCTCCAACTGAGCCAAAAATCCAACGTCGAATATAGAATCCCGTTTTGTATTGTTGTTCCATAAATCAGTCAAACAATGATATTCCACTAGTGGCAACGTAAAATGGACATAAATGTTTGAAACACGATAATACTTAATAGTCATATTATGCCTGAAGTTTGCAAAAGACATATCACGTTTTTTCGCTAAAGTGATAGGCAGAAACATAATGGCCGGCTATGTAAAATTCTACGCAATAGGAGCGACCTTATTACGTATTATCAGGTCGCGGTCGGTACAATTACAAAACGCCGAGATAATACTGAAAATTTCAAATTAAGAAAACTCAATACGTAATGCTTTCTGCTTTTAGTTCGAATCGAGCGCATGACAACAGCGTCGAAGAACGTAGCAACAGTGATAGGTACATATATTACAAAAGGTATATATATATAATATGTGTGTATGTTGTCACCCGGCGTAGTTATAGATGCGTCATGCGTCACGCGCACGGTCGTGCGTGCACGTCGCTGCCGGGAATTGAACCTGGGAATAATGGACTTTACAAGTATTTCAGTGTGAGTTATAGGTAGGTAGGTATCGGTGTTAAACTCATTGTGTGAAATAATTTCCTATTTAGTGTAGAAAAAAAAACAATTTGTTTATTATTTTTGTACTTTAAAAGTAGAGGGATAGATTAATAGATAGAAGTACATAATCTTACTATACTATATTATTATGATCTAACTTTAGGTTTCATCATCAGTCCAATGAAGTCCACTACTGAACATAGGAGTTACTTAATATCCAGCCACTTTAGGCTTACTCGTATAAAATGACAGACCCTATTTAAAACATTATTACTGGTTGTCTTCGAGGTCTATATCGGCATGAATATATTTCATAGAACGAATCGTTTGACATTTTCTCATCAACACATTCTATTGGATTTCCACTGACGTCAGCTCACCTGCTGTATAGCTGTTGTTGTTTATTTCAGAAACCCTCTTGAGTAGCTAACATTTTATATAATGCTCTTTCCAAAGAAGACGTCGTGCAGCATCCAGTACGATCTAGTTTTTTTTATCGTAGCTATAATTACCATATGTGTGAAGAAGTTTTAACAGCGACAATACTGTGTCAGCTTCTTAATAACCGTCATATAATTTTGTTGTCTGACTCTTCTAGACGAGTTTACATTACATTTAAAAAAGACGAACAGCAAGATTTCGTTTTCACTTTTTGAGTAGGTATGGAATGTTTGGTTATTGTGAGAAGTAGTTAGTTTTTTCACTAGATTTGTGGCACAATAAGTAGAGGCAGAGACAGTGTCAGGTGTGTCGAGCGCCGCGTCCTGCGACCGTCACTGTGACGGTGCGGACGTCGACCTTGCGGGAAACCGTGTCAGAGAAAAGCTTTCCTCCTGTTTGTAATGCCCACACTGTGAAACGTGCTCTACTTGCTCACAATACATGTCTATATTTTGCTGTTAATATCATTGCAATCTAGGGAAGTAGTTCCTAGGTATATTCTGTGTTGTATTTATATTCTATGAGTACATATTATCTACCTAAGAAAGTGTATATTGTTCAATAATTTTTGAAGCACTGGGTGTTCCTAACTTATCCTATTTAACCAACAAAACTTGTTGCAACAAAAATTGTTTAAATTTTTACTTTAAGAATCATTCTAAGATAAATTTTAAAAAATACATAGTCACTATTGATATTTATCGATACCTATTAATAGGGTTTCGCAATTTGTTTAGACGCCGAAAAGCACGTCATTTTTTATCTAATGACATCGAAATAGAATATCACGCATAATTATATACTAGCCACTCTAGCCAGGCATAAATATATTAATATCTAGTAATCATTCATCATGTATGTGCTAGTTGCAAACAAGCATGTATGCCATAACTTATGAAATGTGAGTAGGCAGCCGAATGACGACATAAGTAGGCGTATATTAGACGCTGTTTCATCTCTTAAGTGTTTTTATCAAATAATCTACGAATAAACGTCCAGCTAGACAGAGAGAGTTGTCGCTAAAAGAAAGGGGAAAGGAGTAATTATAATATTATTGCTATTAAGTATTACGTAAGAACACTATTTAAGCTTATCTATGAGAGTTCGACGGGACAGAGTTCGGCGGCGTTACATTACTAGCTCGGGCACTTATTAATTCTGTTGATTGTTGCTATCACTGATAAATTTCTTGTTTGTTAGTGTTGCGTATCTCTTGCAATTTTTACAACCTGTTGTAGAACCAGTTCTAACCTATTGCGTAAACTACTAATTTTAAGAGCGGTCCAAGTATTGAGCAAAAAGTTTGCACGTGTGCTTATGCAGCCGGCCGCGGCCGCACCGCCACCGGGTCAAAACTATAAAGTGATTAAATGATGATTTACTGTAATAAAGTAAATATTAACATTATCAAGTATTTAGCTGCATGTTAATGAATAACATTATTTCATAACTCATAAGATTTTTTATCCACAAAGCTTGGCTCCATCAAAGGTTATATTGGTTATAATTCTGGAAGGTTGATACTAAACACGAGTGAAACCGCGGGTCATAGTATCTTATAACGAAATTTGCTCACATAAGAAAAATAACAACATAGTCATATCTTACTAAAAGAGGTATCACAACTTCCTAACTACGACTAGTGGTTAACATCTCCAACAGTGAACGAGTCATGACATCTTCATATGGGGTGCCTATTGTCCTATATTTTTGGGAGTTGGAAGTAAATCATTGTGCGGCATTTATGGTCATCGTATGTGACAGCTGAGTGTCGGGTGTCGGGATGCATCACGTAGTGGTGTACACTGAACATCGGCTATCGTCACCAGACGTCCGGTGTCCCGTATCGGGCGCTACCAAATAGAGCCACTTGCCGATCGGGCGCGCGCACTCGCTGCATACTAATACAGTACAACGTTCAATCGATACAGAAAGAAATCCTCACACAACTCAACTATGTTTTCGGTTTTGTACGGAGTTATTTTGAGACTTTGGAATCGTTTCAATTTGTTTATGATGAATATAAAGCGATTGCGACTCTACGTCATTACATATTCGATGTTCATAACATTGAGGTTGAATAACAGGTAGTCCAAGGTGATGGAAAGATCCGATGCATGCCTCGTGCTTCTTGACAGTCTTAGCGCATTTCATCAAAACAATTGAGTAATAACACGTAGCTAGCAGAGAGATAATATAATACCTAACATTGGGATATGAATGGTGTAGAATTTTACTAAACACTTTACTTGCGAATTAATAAAATTAGCGCGATCAGACAATGATTGAATAACATTTTAATAAAATTTTCCTTTTAAATAGTATCTATTATAACATTTCAAGCTGCAGTTGAAATAAGTTTGGGAAACAGAATTACTTTTTCAAAAACGTTATAAATGAGAGATAGGTCATCGTGACAAAGTTTTATGATCTTGATCATTCATGAGTATCTATCTAAATTCTTAGCGACGCGACGTACAGTTATCTAAAGCAGTAATAATTCACTCGGCGGTAGCGTTATACTCCCAAAGTGAAAGATTCCACGAACGCCGGGAATTCTCCAACATTCAATCAATCAGTATTTGAGTTAATCCCACGATTCATATTAATTTGATGGTTTGACGTTCTCGTGATTGCACAGAATTAGTATCAACGTGACTGCTTTCACCTAATATTTATCGTTTTGTCACCGTTATACGTCATCTTCACTTTTAATTTGAATGCACAGTTAATAAGTTCATCGAAGTGCATGAGAAAGTGGTCACTTTATTAGCTTAATTTTTACTCAAAATATGACATGTTATTATCAAAACATGCAATAATTAAAGTGGACTACATGTTACTGTGTTATTTATTATATTAGGTCGATAACATTAATTAATTAAGATTAACTTCAATTCCTACAGTTCCAACACCACGTCCCACAGGTACAAAGTGACTTGACACTATCTCTATTGTAACGTTAAACAGATTGTAATCAGTCAAACTTTCAGCAAACCTGCACTATACTATTTGTGGATTCCCTGTTATAATTATGCATAACTTGTGACTTTTTTATGAACACACTTTGTAGATAAAAAAATAAGTTTTGTTCACGTGTTCAATGGTAGACGAAGATTGACGAAGTTTCAATTTCAGAATAGATTTTCCCGACTCAGCAGTTTCCCTACGGTATTTCAAAACACATTACCAATATTTTTTGTGTTTCTAGCATTAAGTATCGTATCCACTGAAGCGTAACTCGTGCGTTATTGACGCAGACCGATGAGCATATGTCAACGCATGCTTCGATGAAGCGCTTTTTGCGCTGCAACCACGAATCTATGACGATACGCCTCAGTGGTCCACGGCTCTTACGCGAAAACTGTCCGCATATCATTACCACTTTTATTTATTGTTCGGTTTCTCTAAATTGTAGCACACGATACATTGGTAGGTACCACCAGTCGCTGGTTATAAATCTTTTGTATTTTGAAAGAGGTGTCGAATGGTTTATGCACTTTGCAATGTAAACGGTTTTTGCATTTTAAGGAACGTATGCTTTTTTATATACATACTTAGTAATCATACTGATTGTAATTAACAATTTTGATAATTCTTCTCACATTGATCAAAACTAATAAGTATTTTATGGTGTATTAAGAACCATCTCTGAGCTATGAGGTTATCTTCTTTTGATCTGCAAAAATATATAGTTACGTCTATATGGTTATTGTAAAGTTACCTCATTGAGACCTTAAACTAAATCGAACTTCATAGAATATATACATACATAGCAGTGATTTTATATAACATCAGATTTGACAACAAAAATCTGGTTGATATTGATATTTTCCTTACAGAGGCGATCGATGCGGCCCGGCCCGGCCATCGGCAGTGGAGTCACGTACTGCGACGCGTAAGTAACGACAACTATATCTAGACATATATACACACACACACAAACACGTACCTATATGTAGGTGTTCAACAAGGGTTGATGACGATGTTATGATGTCACAGGGAGAATGGAACTACAATCAAATGACGATTGGGTCGATGGTGTTTTGGTAAAAAGTATGGGACCAACATTTATAAAGTTGTTTCTTTGTCCAATTAATCTATGGAAGGCAAGTATCTATCATCTGCGCAGTTCCGAATAATATTATTAGATATACACAGACGAAACAATATATTGCCTGGATAATGTTTAGTTTTCGTTTCAGAATAATGATTTTCAGACTTCATTCGGGGTAGTAAAGTAAGAGATTACCGTTGCCTATGGATATCAGTTGTATCTATTTTTGAAAAATTTGCATATAGTATTGGATGAAACTACGCTAATAACATAGTTGTTTATCTATGTAGTTACTTCTCAATAATAAAATTCACTACAAATTCATTCCTTTCCGAGCGACGCGCGCTATAAACTATTATATTTAAATGCATGTGTAGTTGGTAGTACCAAGTAAAGTACATAAAAATACAATAATTGCTGATAAGTAATGCACAACACCAGCTGATAATATTTTGTATATTGTCACATAGAACATTATCTTATTAAGTTATTTAGCTTACATTCCGTTCAGTTTTATCGGCACGATCCATGTGAACGTATATCGCGATAAATTGTAGTTAATGCATTAAATAAATAAACTATGTTATTGAAAGTACATAATTTTCATTAAAATCAATTGCGTAGTTTTTCCGTGTTTTTCCACAAAACCAAATATCCAAATAAACAAACTTTCTTCTTCACAAACGATCGAATTTATAATACGAGTATGTAGTACTTGTAGTAGAAAGATTTACATCGCCAGGGAAGTCCACTCATCTGTGTAAGAGCGAGTGCGTAAACAGAAACGATACTTATTTCCTCACTCTCATAGTCCGATGTTTCATGCATTGCGTTCTGACACATCTTAACATGCTTTTTAAGACATGATGGTGTAAACACCATGAACGTTCAAACTTTGGTCTGTCATCTAGAATTTCTCGTGAGAAAACATTCAACATCTGTTTGGTCGTTATCAGTTTATCACAAGCACTAGTGTCAACAACGAAGTAGTTTCTAAAGAAGTTGAAATAAGTGCAACAATGACGAGAGCGCCAGTCGGAGCCGGACGCGTGTCGATGTCGGTATGTACTCGTACTCACCGACGGCAGGTACTTGTGTATGTGCGTCGCGTCGTCACTAGAAAGTGATGCGTTCAGCCGGCAGCGACACACTCACCGACCATATTACCATCACCAGCCATGCCACCTTTGTGCTCCACCACCAACAACTGATCTGGTAAACTATCTACCAATGCAAACTCCGAAATCAATTGTTCATTTAGATATGTACATGATTTACAAACGTCTTGGAAACCAAGAGATGATAGAAAAAAATATTCGTTTAATAAAGATTTCTGATGAGTTATGTTTCCTTCACTAGTCAAATGAAAAATGTACATTGCATCTAGGTACCTACTTCAGTCTCATGTAGGCAATTGTGTTCTAAAGACAAGCTTATAATTTACGTCAGAGGTAACTTAAATATTCCTGAATGCTAATATCTGCGTCATCTTAGAACTTACATAATACTTTGCGGTTTGCTGACGTACCTATCATATTATAGATATCCTATCATTCATAGCATTCTCCACCATTCTTCGATAACGAACAGATAAAGAATGCTAATTAGGGCTACATCTCCATAGATACATACAGAATGCGATCAGAATCGAAGTAAGAGGAATGCTAACAACAAGCGCGTCGTCCCGACTAATAAATGTGACACTTTTACAACTAGCACTAGTGGCCGCTGTAAATAGCTCTAAAACCGTCACAATAGTATTTCCTCACCTACAGCGAGGGACCACCTGGCCGGGACGTCCCACACGTGGCCGGGCGTCCACCTAGCCCCGCAAGCAATTACACCGTATGTAAACCTCGCTAAAGATACGCGACAGCCGCAAAACGTAAAAATAATAAACTGGAAACGTCAAAAAGCTCAACGCTCGCAACGTCCGAGACAGAAAAGTAAACAAAACGCATCAATCAGAACCATTCGCGGGACATGGAGACGAGCGCGCAAAAAGCGCTGCTCCCAGGCAATAACTCAAAACTGCGAACATCCCGACTCGCTCGGCCACTAGGTAACTTACACTGTGCGTTTTTTAACCTCTTGTCACTCGTCAAACAGTCGTCGGCTCATGATGGGCTGCCTTCGATGGACGCCTGCCAACCTCCCACACAATACAACAATGTCACAAGTTCTTGGTCGTCAAACTAAAGTGATATCTATCTATAGGATGTCTGAGCATCAATTCAATCGTGGTCGATATGACAATACAACGTTGTCGCCGGTTCATGATGGCAAGTGGTAGTGTTTTTTTGCCCTCGGCGACCTGGCGGGCTCGACGGAACTGACTGGCCCATTGTATGGTAATACCCGGCCGGATTTTGTTCGAGCTCAATTATATTATGAAGCTTAACCGCATGGCTAAAGTCAAAAGTCACCCGTGCGTCTTTTGTTGCGGTGAAAACAGGCGCGTGTCTGCGCCTGCGCACCGCTCGCTCGCCCACACATCGCTAGTTGCCCAATACTGGGACACAACACAGTCATGTGACATACTTTACAAATTGTCTAAATTCAGACGTGCTAAACATTCGTGTATACCGGAAATTTTATCAATTAAATGTTTTTTGAAATGTGACGACTAATTTCACCAGAACCTGATAGTAAACATTTAGAATTGTAGACTGTAGAAAGTTTTGATACGTCATTATTGAGATTAGTGTCGAAGGAGCATGTTTGTCCAGTTTGGCCATTAGTGGGAACACAATCTAGTTGAACATTGAACCAGTCATAAGTAGTAATAGTAACAGCGAGTACGACAACTTGTTCGCGGTTCGAGCGAGGGGGCAGGACCAGACTACGTGCTCGTTAGAGCAGGTTCCACTGCGGACTGCGCGTACTTAACGCACTAATATCTAACTTTATGTTGATTGAGTCGTCGCTCGCAATAAATAATGTATTATAAACTGCTCATTATCAGAAGGCAATGAATCGATCATTAAAATTTTTATATCTTGTATGTCTCGCACTAAAACCTCACGATACACTTCCTGAGCACAGATTCTATATCCGAGTCGTAAATATGACTATAGTTAGTCCATAAATACACACTAAATGGTTATTTTATTAATTATGCGCGATGTTATTTGCAAATAGTGTGTTATCACAACTATTTACTTTATTGAAAAAATATTGAAATTTTATTCTTCGTATTTCGGGTGCTATGAATACATTAAATTGTTTGTGTGTGTGTGTGTGACCTCCCCACACTAGCATATAGCATGACGTTTTTCGTATCAATTATTTTATTTTTAATAATAAACACTATAAAATTAACGGAGATAGAACTACGAGGAAAACAAAAGACAATGAGTGCTATTCAGTATTGATAAAATAGTAAATTATAGGTATTCTTTACAATGTCAGAACAGTTTAATGAAAAATATAATTGATAGCGATTATTTACAAAAAAAGGGTAAAGGGTTGAGGAACATAATAATATGAGTTTGGCAAACTAAAAGTATTTTGTATTGGAAGCAGTTTCCGTGGGCTGTACAATACAAGTGCCGTGATTGTCTAACATCTGGAGTCCTTACGTAACAACGCGAGTCTGCCTCTAAATATTGGACGATACCCGGAACAAATTTTTAAACAAAACGTAATTCTGATTGCGCAACTATTTCTAGTCTCAAAACACGAGAATATTGGTCGTTTAGACACGTGTCAGGTTTCAACACTGGCACGTTCCAAATATTACTTTAATATATGTATTTGCGATGCCGTCAGCGTAAACTTTAGAGGTCGTTACATATTATGAACATTGATGACAATGGACATTGGACATATACCAAGGACACATCGACTTTCTTCAGAGAGTACTTTTACTTAAGTGATACTTGGGTTTGATTATGTTATGTGGTGGTGTATGGGAGGCTTGTGATCATCTAGTTGAAACATTTAGCAAGTCTGCCTGGTGTAAAACAAACGACAGTGTGAGTGAGTGCCCACGCGCCGACGTCGATAACCAAAATATATGAACACCCAAAAATTCTGTAGCAATCTGGATAAAACGTGCACTTCAAAGCTGACCGCGGCCATAAGCTTCGATATTTATCGCCTTCGACGTACACCCAGCACCGTAAAAAGGTTAGCTTGTGATTGAAAAACGAAATGTTTCCCACACAAAAAAACGAAGCGAGCGATCGAGTCCCGGACTAACTATTCCGATCATCGATTCCGTGCGTTATTGAAAAATATCCACCGATTCGACTCGGATTAGACCGAGTTATTTGGCTACTGTTACTGTTGATTCTAACTTATTGATCGTTCGATACGACTAGCCGACTCTATCCACATTATTGATGAGTGGAACATTTCTAAACTTTGTGACCGACTCGATATTAAGCTATACAAGCAGTTTGAATCGCATTTGCGTAAATATGTAGATAATAATTTAGTTGGTGTGGTTGTGGCTGCCTACACGCAGGATTGATGTAGTGTTCGAGCTGTGCGTACATAACTTTGTCTAGCTCGAACCGATTTTAATCGATAATTTACGATACATTACAAATGTTCCCTTCACTTAGACGCAGCTTTGAATACCTCAGTCTCTTGTTGCGTGTGATTTATTGATATCTATCAGCTATAACAAACGCCTAGTGTTTGTTTCTCTAAGTATTATCTACACAATACATTGTGTTGAATAAATCCCTAACAACAAATACTTAGTACCCAAGACGCAAAATTTTACAGGCACAGTTTACCCGGGACACATTTATCACTATGGGAATAAGACCTAATTATACGAAATTTATACTAATTTATGTTACTCAAAGTTTAGAGAATAACGGTGTTATGTCTACCTAGAAAACAACATTTCGTACATGAACTGTAAAAACAGTGTTTTCACATATTACCTAGATAGAATAGACTAAGTTCAGCCCGCCGCTGCACCCGCGTAGTTTGTCGGTAAATAGTAGTGCTATTCCAGACTAGAATCTATCTGTGTGCCAAATTTCATACAGATCCTTTCAGCCGTTCTGGTGTGACTGAGTCACAAACATTCCTCCGTCATAACTTTTGCATTTATAATATTAGTAAGAGAGACAATCAGTTCTGCATTACTTATACACTATACTAAGTACATTACTATACAACGCAACGTTTAGTTTAGTATCGGAATGTCTTCGTACGTAAGTCAGAACTTAGCTGAACTCCCAGAGGACATAAGAACCACCGGTGATCACATAAAGTATAGTTGATTGTTTATCAGAGCGCATCATAAGGCTGTAGGTACGGTGTACCGGTCACCGGCTATCACGACTACTCAAATAAATTGTACAAGTTATTGCCGAAGCATTGACCGCTCTTACGACACACTCCTCTTGGAACAACTACACTTTTGGAGAATACGTTTTATTTTTAAGTAAGGTCTAGTTGTAAGTTATGTGGATATAATTGAAAGACGTTAATAGATACAGTTTAGGTCAGTTTATTGAACCGGTACACACGTTTTAGGATCAGCCATAGATATGAGAGCAACTAATAATATAAATAAATAAATATTAACAAAGACCGGTGAATGTTTATTGACAGTCGTACTTTATTTATTTGTTACCTTTAAACTAACCTTGGTTTGCTCCTTCTTCTGGCGTTACACGTATCATAATAATATACCTACATAGTGTATCACTAAAGATATTTCTATTTAGAAAAAAAAATGTACATTTGAAATGTATCCTTACAAAATTGTAAACATTCACAAAAATAAAAACAAATTGTTTAATTAGATTGAACAGTCACAAGTAATAAATTACCAAAAATTTGATTTGTTCCAAAGTACTCACGTGACCGTTTCACAAAGTACCGAATCAGTACAAACTCAACCACATTCCACTTGCGACAATCTAAAACACGAACTTATCGAATCTCAAACTACAGATATGACATAACACTTGAATTATCGACTATGGTTAATTGAAGGCGCGAGTGTGTCGCAACAAGACGGTCCACGGGGCCGCGCCGAGCACCGCAGGCCGCGGTCCAACAGACCCATACACCCATAGTCCGTGGTCCATTCGGTTAATTCGGCGTGGCTAGGCTCTGTCATAAATTGTGTGAGCGCAGCATGATACCCGCTCATGTTACCTCTCGCCCGTCCAACAGTTAATTGGCCCAACTTAGATATTTATATTAGGATTTAACGTATTTTATGGATGCGTCATTTGGGTGTGCACTTGTGGAAACGTAATGAGTGTTTATCGACATAGTCTTTTCTCTGTTGGAGTTCTTCAATTAGTTGATGAGAGACTATGTTTGATTTTATTTTAAATTCCAATCGTTTATTATCATCTAGGTCATGAAGCACTGATTGATATTAATTACTTGTACTATTATTCCAATTTGACTGAAATACTCTGTTTACAGGGGAGTGACACATTGTACTCACTTGTGGAAATTTTTCCACGAATCAGGTTGCCAAACTAGGTCTAAGGTGGAAGTGTCATTATTAAGAGTATACCACCAAAAATGTGATGATTCTTTGGTCTGTGAGATTCTGCCATAAAATACTAATTAGCTAGAGGAAAACAGATGATGTTGTCACACTGAATGTTTGCATACACACATACACATAGATGCATTTACTTGTGATTGGGTATATTGTTTTAGGTTGACATATACTTAGATGCAATTCGATTCCTATACCAGTAACATACCCAAAAAGTTTGACGAGTTCAATGAATTTGACGCATTTCAATAGCTTGGATACTTTTCTTATATTGTTACTTCACAATTGTCCAAATAGTAAACAAACATAATTAACATTTATGCTGAAATAAAATTTTAGTATTAGTGTGTACTTATTTCTTACCAACTTCATACCGACATTTTATCTCTCGTCAAATTATATTTACAAAATTATATTTTTCAACTTTCTAGAGAAGAATGTTGATAGATATATTTCAGGATACTATATATACATAATTTTTCCATCTATCCTACTATAAATATACCTATCGCGCTGTGAAATATAGCACAGACCTACTATACGAATACATGTAGAGGTGTAGATTGGCTACACCTCTACATGTTTTACTATGAACTAATTAAAGTTTGCATCTTTAACTATCGCATGCTAATACCAACTATTCCAAACCATAATGTAAATTGTGCGAAATATTTTTCCACATGCTTTGGAAGGCACGTGAGACTTAACCCTTAATTGCTCATGCAGGAATAAATTTTCCTAACCATCAAGCACTGACACTCTTGAACTTGTTTGTAACCTTATAAAACTTCGATCCAGGAAGACGAAGTAACAATACAATACGTGGCATCTACGTACGCGCCCTTCGCAGTGACCTCAGGGTCCCTACTTAATTCACGATCGATTACAATTTCAAATTAATACAATTCACACGATTGACAATGTTGAGTGATTTGGCGGACAACGGTCACTTACGTGTTACAATAATTCTTTGTACATTTCACCGTGTTACCCGCGACACGGTCGATGTATCGATAAATTTCACATCACATCATCTGTAATTTGATAACCCTAGTGACCGGTGGTCAGTATTTCCACCTGCGTACCGATTATGGTCATTCGATGCGCTATCTCTTTCACACCAATCTTGTAAGAACAAGGGGGAGCGAGAAGGGACAATGTCCATCTGAAAGAAGGCGCCGAAGAATAAGAGACATGGTGAATGTTCACCGATAGGGTTGCGCGTGTAATTCGATAGTTTGATACGAGTTATGGTCTGGTCGTGATCGCTCAATTACGGACGTTTGTCGCGCTCAGGAAGTAATAAATACATGTGAGACGGGGACGTTGTGAAGGAAAATTTATCCGATGACCATTGACCACCATTGGTCTTTGTAATAAATAACGAATTTCTACCTATTTGCTTCATATGTATACATTTTGTTCTGGGGACAAGTACGCGCCAACTGTCAAGGTAGATAGGTCCACATTATGCAATATCACATTTCTTATATCTATACTAACATTAAAATGTATTAAGATATTGGCATATGAAAGGAATCCCTTTGTAGATGCTCACCGGAATTCTAAAGAGTAAACAAAATTAAATCAATAAAATCTTTACTTTTGAGTACTAATTAACATAAATATCGTATCTCTACCATAGAGGTAGACAGTCCAAGAAACCTCTATTGTTTCTACATTCGTCAAGCTTCATGACTGACCGCTGGGTCCAGGTAGTACTTCACACTCATTAATTCCATGTGATCACATCGCTGTCGACACCTAACGAATAACAAACACAAGCCACAATATCCACGACTAGTTCAATTAATTATAATATAGTTACCTACAATTAAGTCATGTCTATTTAAATTATTTTAAAGAAAAACTGACACAAGGGGACGAGCCCTGTGCCACAGGGGACAAACGTATTACTAACGGACACACAGCACACTCACAGTTGAAACAAATATCTATGAAACACGAAAAATATTTCTCGTGTGGAAATCGAATCCACGTCACTCGGCATGGCGATGTTAGTGGTGAGGTGACCACCATAACTGCTACACCACTTTTTACTTTATTTAAATGCTATAAACTATTAAACTTTTTTCTTCTTACTCAAGCAAAATTTGCTTGAATTTTAAATTCTACTGAAGTGCAAATATACATACTAACTAACTATATAAGCAAAGTTTAAAAAAATTGTTGGTGTCTTTTTTCATACCACGACGGTGACAAACAGACGTACGGTCCGCCTGATGGTTAGCGGTTACCGTAGCCTATGGGCGCCTGCAACACTAGAGGCATCACGAGCGCGTTGCCGACCCTTAAGAAACCTATTCATTCCTTTATTGAAGAACCCCATACTGTAGTCCATTGGGAAAACCTCGTTAGGGAGTTCGTTCTATCTTTCCCATATCAATTTAATTGCCTAAGAGTCTCCGCAGCTTAGCTTCTTTTAGCATCGGCGACCGGCGACTTATGCCCGGTTTATGTGCCCTCAGATTAAAGCTATTCATTGATTAAACTAGGTATAACCTGACTGATATAATACTAATACAATAGAACTAGTTTATTCATATAACTGTCATTTTTAATTTGTTTAAGTCATATTTTTTCCTATCAATAATCGCCATTTGATGGCTCAGAAATTCGGTATTAGTCGCGTTTTAGAAGCTTAATGCAGCGATAGATCTTTAAACCACGCGATTTTAATTCTGCGATGGAACGCAGAGTCTCCAAAACGCAATGTAGTCACAAAATCGTCGATCACTGATGCTAAAAGTAGCGTGTCTATGGCTCTAGGACATGTACCTACTAGGGAAGCATTCTACCAAAGGGGTGCTGTGACAAAAAGGGAGAATTTATAAAATCCGCATCCTGCCTTCTTATTACACATATCATTTCTTCTCATCAGATGATTTCAGATTACGTTTTATTTTCGAATGTTCACAGTATGAACTAAAACAAAGAAGTTGTCGTTTCCCACAGAGTAGGTATGTAATATGTAGTTGACAGTTAGTGTCGAAAGTAGTAAGTAACGAACAAACGGACAGAAGTATGCTTAGAATCAACAGTGGTCAGTACTTACCGCGCCGCGCCGCGTCATACCGGTAGGTGCGCGCCGGAGTCAACAATACCTTGTGTTTTAGAATTCAACAGACTAGGGTCACCAAACGTTCATGTTTGTAATTTTATCATTATTCCACTTACAATAAAAAATAATTCTGTGGAACTCATTTAACAATTTCAATAATAACTCTTTGTTTTATTATTTTGGTAAATAAACCTAATAATATTGGTATATTTTAGTAGATATTAACTGTTTATTATAAAAAAACCTGAATTTCCTGTTTTTCTTGGGATTATAATATAGGATTATGAATTACGGCCAACTATCTAAATAAGGTAGCGCCCACGGCTAATAACTTTGAAAGACTTCTTATAAACGAGCCATGTGTGCAACAATGGACATGGACATGATGATGCCCATAGGATACAGTAACCGCTTACCATCAGGCGGACCATACATCTGTTTGCCACCGTCGTGGTACAAAAAAAAATTATAATAATTAGGTATATAATAAGGTTTAACATCAAGATATTTCTGACTATATGTTAGTGCTGATGGTGTCCCTAGTGACTCCTAATTAAGCATGCTTTGTGTTAGGTGAACTGTCAACGTACAGAAAAGTTACGTACTAACAGATGAATCACAAGAGTGTTGTGATTAGAATTAGCATCTGTAATGTGATCCGAGCGGCGAGCGGGATCATGTTTGTGTTCGACAAGCGCTTGTTTGTGGTTGTTTGTTCACATATACACTCTACCAACTTAATGATTTATATATTTGATATGACAAATATCGCCGTGTAAGACAATTGAGTCTAAGTTCGTGAAACTATTATTGAATTAATTTGTATCTACTTGTAATGGTGGCAGAAAGCAAATTGTAAGGGTATATCAGATGCACCAAACCGCAGTCACAGAAGACAGCTCTCTGGGTACATAAAGAAGAGCACACGCATGCCGTACACGCAGTGGGACATCTGTATAGAAAATATTTTCTGCACATGGCGATGCCCCCATTTGCCTCCGTTAGAGTTTTTTGATCATTCTGTCTAGCTGGCTACTCATACCAGCTACAACTATTTAATACACAAGTCTTACTGTCAAAGATTTTCTTCCCATACCTTGAGCTAATAATTAAAGACATACATACAAGTGATCTACATCCATAATCTATGACAGGAACCACGGCAGCTCAAAGACAAACCATTATTTGGTGCGAACGGCGGCGCGGGCGCACAAAATGTTTACTCTGACAACAACACCTTTTGAGACCATCATAACTTTTATTTTCATTGAAATAAGTGTGAATTTTGAATGCAGGTGTAAAGTTATGGCGGTAAATATGACGGTACAGTGTTACTTGACGTAATATCGGTCCACTACGCGAACAAACATGGGAGGAACGCTAATCAACGCGACAAACTGATGAATGACAACGATTATGAAAGAATGATTGAATGACTTGACTGAGTCTTGTTTGAACCAAATATTACTGGCATTTGGATGTGTGATGTGATAACAAAAAATATACAAACACATACTTGTGGGTAAGTGGAATTTTGAACTTGGAGTAATCTAAAACTTTTTTGCTGATTTCCAGACCTCTTTTGGGATTTGTTGTACTGGCATTAATGATTACATAATTCTCAAAAATATGACTATGTTTGTGTCATACGAATTGCTAGAGGTTTTTTTATTCCACGATGGTGGCAAAAAAGCTTAAGATCCGCCTGATGATAAGCGGTTACCGTAGCCTATGTACGCTGGCAACATCAGGAGCACCACAAGCGTTGCCGACCTGTTAAAACCCCTTCCCCCTACAATGAGCTACTCACTAGCAGAAACACAACAACACAACAATGTTAATATGGCTGCAGTCTTCTGTAACGTGGAGGTACTTCCCCCGACGAGCGGCTCAAGTTGAGCAGGAGTTACCTACCGTGAAACCAGAAGTAACCCCTTATTTTATTCACTATGACTCGGGATTTTTTTATAAAGGTGGATGATTTAAGGGGTTATTCTCGTTACTCGAAAGGAAGCGTGGCAAAGCGAAGAAAGCAACTATATCAAGCCTATAGGATTGGTGTATTTGATGACGTTGTAAAGCTCCCAGCTGCAGCTGATGAAGCATCTTGTGAGTAGTTATCACGTCGGCAGTGGCGAGGTCACGCCGCCGCGCGCCTGCGCCGGGCGTATGTCGTCTTGTTTGTTTGGGACACGGTGACTTAATCTGATCGCTTCTTACTTTCAATCATATGGATGTACGATTTGTATGGACAAGACTCTTTTAAATTGTATGTGCAATTACTTTATGCATAATAATAATAGTTGAACTTGCAACTCATTTTTGAATTGCACTAACTACACTAACGAGTAAATGGAATACCGATGAGTATCATTTCATCTTCATATCAAATATATTTATGAAAATTGATATATCCCTGTTGGATTTGAGTAAAAATTCTCTATGAACGCGAAGTAATCTTATAATCATTAAGATATCCACAGTATGCTCACAAACATCGTGTACAGATTAACTCATGAAATCGGATAAAGAACGAGTAATAAGTGGTGAAGTTGTTCGCGATAAGTGATGTTTATGTCACGCAAGTGTTGCGCCGCCACTGCGCCGTACCGCACCGTACCGCATGGGCCGAATTACGCGAAATAAACATTATTATTTATATCAACAGGTATCTGATAATATCAAAACTTCATCACACGCGCCGAAAGATATGATATGCCCATATATTGTGTACACTATGTAAAAGTAAAACAGACTGACATTCGTTTTGCATCAAAATAATTAACGGTATACATACGTACACTGTAGTTGGATTTTTAAATGTGAATATTGATTTTACCTAAATATAGCAATTCTCACTGGTGAAAAAGTAAGTATAATATCAAGCTATGCGAAGCTCGCAGAGCTTTATAATTGTTTGGTAGTTATAATAAGTATATCCATATCCATGAATTTTTGCCATCATTGCCATCATCATCGATCCAACCGTGATCACTGATCATGGTGGATTGTCAATGAAAATCAGTGATGACATAATTCCACTCATACGTGGTCACCTATTTATCAATCACCGTAGCCCTATTGTTGGTTGATAACTTTGCAGATGTATAGAAAGTGAACTCTCAGAAAGATCTATAAATAAACTAAATGACACGAAATAGGACAACAGTATATACTCGTATGTCCAGGTTTGTTTAACATAATGTAGCAATGTTACAAGGCTAAACAACAACAACTATGTAGATTGTTTGTGTGTGAGGTTGACCTTAGATAAGAAAGTTTATATTCTACGTAAAGCCCAAAGTATTTGTTGCACTTAGGCAAATTTTCTTACCATGTTTTACAATTATATCTACTTATAATATTAACTGAAATATTTGTTTGCTTGAACGCTCTAATCTCAAAAATTATCAGGCTAATAACAACAACTTTAAAAATGATTTTTTTAAGAAAACATCCTGGTGCCGGACGCGTGGTAGTGAAGTGACACATGTCCCAGGTGAATTCGCGGAACACAGCTAGTTTTATAATATTGTCAATAAGTTTAAAAGCTTCGCAAAAACCAATAAACATACCATTCAATAATAAGTATGATATCTTGGAATTGGAATGTGCTGAGTGCTAGGTACACACACACACAGACACACAAAGAGCATTCCTCTCGTTATCTATTTGCCCCCGACCTTGGCACTCGGCGCTCGGCACGCCAGCTCTCGGCAATACTCGCCAGTTTCAATATTTGCGTACGCGCACTACGCACATCCGTGAGCCTCCGACCGCCATTACGCACTTCACAAATACTACATACTACATGTAAAGTGCAATGAACTAACATCCGCCATATTACTACATCATCACTGATATGTCAACACATTTACTTTAAAACTATCGAATCGCGCTTTTATTGGTGACTTCCTCAGAAGGCTGCAGAGGTGACGGCTTATATCAATATTGATTGTGAACCGGCGCATCGCAAGAAAGGCAGTTGCATAGAACCTACTTTAAAAATTCAAACTCTTTAGATGCCTACTATAAAATACTAAGAAAATCTTAAATTTTATTAAAATATGTGCAGTATGTAATATATGTAAGTATATTGATTTATAATAACTAATAATACTTAGGGTGCAAATATGTAAAACAGCTGTCACAACAAAACAAATTAATGTTCTATCACCTTATACCTAAATGTATACAAGTATGGCCAAATGTAAATCGGGGATGTTTGTTTAAAATTATTCGTTAGTCTCGTTTAAATGTCGATTAGAGTTCGGTGAAAGACTGGGCGTCACTTTTCACAATGCCATTAATATTCTACGAGATTTTAAAACGTCCATTTCATTTTTATATCATTTTTATAGCTCTATGAAGAGTTAAACTTTTCACGAAATGTAACATTCACATTTAAATAACAAGAATGTCATATATCTGTAGAGCCTTGTCGAATTATTCTAAGCGCACATAAAAGGTGTTTAAAGAGTAAAACACATATATTTTATAGATGATGCAGTTCTTAGAACCGCGTTACAAATACACAGTGTTGTTGCGTAAAATTACAGATTTTATAGACATGTTAAATATTTATCAGATGTGATTTATGTACCGTCGATATGTTTTTATTAAGAAATAAAAATGTTTACCCGAGAGCCATGTATACATATATGTATGAGACAACGGTACGGGACCGCGGAACCATTTTAAATGATACACTTTATTGTCGTACAAATACTTGTAGTGGCGGTGGCTCTAATTTATGTTTTCGATTTTTAGATATCTCGGTATCATACCGATACCGAATACCAGTACCTGGTGTGATCTGATTTGATAGCTCAACTTTATTATAGCTGAGAATATACGGCGTGTTTACTACGAAGAAATGATAATGTTAATATGTGAATATATTACTAATAAAATCGACGCTGGCGATTTGGATCTGCCATTATTGATACTAAATATTAAGTTTCATATTTTCAAAGTGTATATTGTAGGCACAATTAAATATGTTTCACAGATACTAAAGACGATGAACGTAGGTATAAAAATTAAAAAAATAGTCATAAAAGCTCAGTACAGCAAGTTGATACAAATGTCGGTAGGTTAGAACAACCGAAAACAAATGCAAGGGTCGAGCGCGCGCGGCGCGGCGTGGGCGCGTGGGCCACACATAGTAATACTTTGTACCGAGGACATGGACACTACATGCGCTTTATTGTCCACTGGTCTAGTGGACAATATACGTGACACACGGTACACAAACATGCCAAACAAAAACAAACAATAAAATGCCAATATTGTACGGATTAGAATGAAGCAGCTACTTAACGATGCGAAAGTGAATGTTGGTAGGTATTGTAAGCGAGCCACCATTAGCTCCATCTCATCTTATCTAGATATTTTATATTTTAAAGATTTTAGGAAACGAAGCCATGTTCTCGCATGACGTAAGCTCATCACATAAAGGTTATATAAGGAATCTTAGGGTTAAAGAGACATCGCCAAAAACCGGTAACATTAACCAATTAAATATTTACTATAAAGTCCAACAATTCCATTAGAGCGGTCATAAAATAAATCATTCGATAGTTAAAAATTGTTATAACCTCGTCCATGACTCGGAGACATAAAATTTTACGATTTTGTCTCTGGTATTTTGGCAAATTAATGAGCGTTAGACAATCGATAACGTATAATTAATTAGCTATTTGGACTATCAAAGACGGTTGAAATTATAGGGCGAGTGTTCGAGGTCGGTGCCAGAGCTGGGGATCGCTCCAAGGTACACACGGCCGGGCCCGTGGCTTGCGGCACTAGAAAAAAAGTAAACTGAGCGACGATTGAGCAAACATCGTTTACAATACAACACATACACTACCGATGTTTGCAGTGCGACGAGCTCGGCGCGCGGGGGCGTGCGGCGAGGCCGCCAGCTGGTAGCACCAACACTTGAGATGTTCTGAGATTAACAAAATATTGGTGAACACCGACGCGGCTACCTCACCTCACTCGATCCAGTTAGTAATGAGCGCGCAGGAAGCGATGCAACTGTGCAAGGACACGATGTAGTCCCATTCGCTTCGCCTGGGAGTGGTTCGTGAGAGGACGTTACAAAAATTTCCTTGTGTATTTTTGGAGTAATTAAATAGTATTTATTTCTGTCTTCACCTTGAGTGCTGCTGATCAAGTTTTGCAATGACGTTCGGCAATTCCAAATTCACTTCCGCACAGCTAATTTGTGAGATCACGCACTTTGAAATAATAAAACAAAGTATTATTGACGTTATGGCCTACTGGAGCTACTTCTTCGACAATGTCAATATTTGAAACGTGAATACTATTGGCATTAGCTTGTACTGTTAGGATTCGAATGGCTTTTATGAACGCTATGTTTTAGAGATGTGCAGCGTTGTCATTAGGTGAATGTAGGCAAACAGCCTCTCGTAAGTTTTACTCACCACTTTGAGTCTATGTGGGCACGGTTATTTAAAGTGGCTGAGATAAACATTTTTAAAAATCATATATCTAATATAGAAGAAGTTTAAATGATGTAGACAGGTTTCTTAACGTTTAGTTTTGTAATAGAAATCGACCAGACAAGTGTAAGTATAACACCAAACAACAGCACCAAAGTGGTGTTCTTAAAAGTAATATTTAGTTTATCATATGAGTATATACTTACCATTTATTTTTGAATAAACACACTATAGCATTTTGTTAAATCCCTTTAAAATTGTACATAGCATAGACGCTAAACGACTTTTTAAAAGGAAGGAAAGGAAGGGCTTTTTAGTGCCTAATCTGGCACTAAAAAGATGGAACAATTTGAAAATTGCAGTGGACACCACCAAAGCCTAAGAACTCTAGTTGAATATATTGCAATACAGTTCAAATAAAGAAGATAAGGACAAGAGATTGTTAACTTGCCTGCTATTGATAATTACGTTTATGACCAAGATAGTTGATTGAAGACTGCTAATTAACGAATTAGAGTTTGTGTGTTGTTTGTGGATATGATATGAAAGCTACAAGCGACCGTCACATTGTCGGTCACGTCGTCCCGCGGCCACCACTCGCCTCGCTGCGGTCGTGCCGCCGCGGACGGTCTCATACCTTAACCACTAATATTTAAATTACTATAATCAATAAAAACTTGATGTCTCTATCCTCGCTCGTAAAACAATGGTATAGTTGGTATTTTACGACATTTTTATAGAATTTATTGATTTCAATTTTACTGTCTTCAACTGCTTCCATGTTATGGACGTGATTCTGTGATTATGTCCTACAATAAAAGGTAAAGTGATAGGCCATTGAGCTGTAGAAGCTCCCACTGTTACTTTTTTTATATGCACCTTCGTAATTTTTGATCTTAACAGAGATTATATCTATTTTTATGCGAGAGTAAGTGTGTAATAAAAACTTCAAATGGTTTAGAAGCAAATTTTGAAATGAATTTGCAATTAGTGAGTTAATTAGAATTGCATGTTGCGTAGACGTGTGGAGGTGAGCCATGCAGAGGTGGCGGGGTGCACCGCACAGTGGTCACGTGTAGATGGCTACGTTTTGCGTCAACTTGTAATGTATTAACATAACTTACAAGACGCTCACGTGCACTATTATTTATTCCCGATGCTGGTTCATTACCGAGCGATGCGTTCGCCACTCTGCGCCCGCGCCGCGGCGGTTGACACTAACACCACTATGACGAAACCGAAGCAAGCTCACAACTACAGGTTTATGTTCGTTTCTTTCGTCTCTATCTGAAGTAGTTTTATACGTAGTTTGCGTCACAGCTAAAATTAAGCCCGTACCAACCATGTGTAATTTGTTGCCGTTTACAAATTAGAAACTCGTGTGTAATTGATACTTTCGATTTGGGTCATAACCATCGGTGATTGGAAACGTAGGAAAGTAAATAAAACTGTCGACAACAAGAAACAGACTGTCGTTACTTATACTAATGATGAACTTTTGAAGTGATTCAGATAAGAAATTTGGAATCGAGATAAATTTTGTGAAGTCTCAAATATTTGAGGTGGTTTAACCGTTTGGTAGATGTGAAGACACCTCATTACAAACAGAATGGTCCCGTTATATTTGTAGATAGCGTTAATTTGTGTTCATGTATTATAATCTTAGAGATAAGTCCGATTGCGATAGCTTTAATGCTAGATAATGTTCAACAAAAAGGGAATTCTATAAATAAAGTTAACTGTAGAGTTGGGATCCTTAACCCTAGCGTGTTTATACGTGGTATATTTCTAGATTCTATGTGTGTATAGTATAATACCTATCTCAATACTTCTGTAATTTTGTAGTAAGATCGTAGTAGTATAGATGTTTTCTTCACAACTTCGTCTATTGTGTTTTATGCATTAATAGTTATGATTCATCTGCCTACTGTATAATGAGTAATCTCTTTAACCCTAGGATCAGGCGACACTACGTGGTCCGAGTTTCTTGCCAACTTTTTCAACACTTGTCTTTTTATAATTTGAAAGAGACAAATTAACTTTTTAGATTTCGGAATTATGTTTAGAAATATAGAACGTCACAACAATAAATTAATATGAATTTGCAACAAGTATTGTTCATATTTTTTTAAATTAAGGTTAAGGTCTATATTGATAGAAAGAGTGGTTTTTTTAACTGTCTCGATAAAATAAGTTGTGGCTTTGGAAATTTTTTTTAGCCCATGTAATACATTACACAGCCTTTAATATAGAGCCCATTATTTCTACACAAGACTGACATACAAATAGACATTCTTTCATACTAAACGTTGTATTGCAATTAACAGGACGCATGTTTCAAAAGTAAAGAGTGGTTTACACAAGCGTGACAGGTGGACAGGGTCTGACAGTGCCCTTATCTCACTGATATCAACAGATCGGTTGATAAGGGAGCCTTGAAGCCGCCGCTGCACTCCTGTTTGTTATCAAGTTATCATTGCATCTATATTAGAAGTGTCTGGTCTATTGTAGGGTTAAGTTGTTGATAAGTTGTTGATTGTTGGAGATATTGTTGATACGTTTTACTATGAGTTGTGATAATAAAGTTTTGTTTTAAATTTCGCATTTTAATTAAAACAAGCGATCGTCAGTGATTGAAATACGATCACTATTTGTTTTAATTTTTTATATACTGTTAGCTTAAGTCTAAGTCAACTGACCTAAGTGCAGTATTAAGCTTAATTATATGTGAGGCATAGATAAACTAAGTACTATCTATTTATATTAACAAAATAAAAAAAAAATCATATAATTTTTTTTTTTATTTGTGTTGTCTTATTTCCTATTAGTTTTTCAGAACAATAAGTACCAACGTTCATTCAGGAAGTCGTAGTGTTAAAATCATGTTTAACCTATTGACTACTAAAATCACAAATGCCAGCAAACTAAACTGCGACGTATTACTAAAATAATAAGAACGTATTTTCTACTGCCAGAGTGTTAGCTACTTACATCCATGGCGTGCATTAGGTTAATCATCACGCTTCACATTCTAGGGGAAAGCAGGTAGGTGTAAGATGGGACGGTAATGGTGCAATGTTGTTGATTTATACTGCCATTGACGAATACCTTTACACACAGTTTACCATTTGTTATAATGATTTACTGTAGCTTTATGGCGTCACGATACGATGAACCTGACGTACGGAGCTCTCCTGATGATTGAAAGCTTTTTTAATTACATATTACTGCAAATAATTTAGTTGTCTACAGCAAATAATACCTAGTTTGTTTTTCATGTGCATATATATATAATTTTTTGCTTCAACATATACTTGTGGAAGTTTGTATGTTTATAATAATATAATATTTAATAATAATATTTTACCACATTCACACAGCGCCATCTAGTACCAAAGTAAGCAATTATATTTGCTTGTGTTATGGGTACTAAACAACTGATATACTACTTAAATACTTTTTTTTTGTAAATACATACATATTATAGATAAATTACACCCAGACTATTATTTCATTCATATGGTTATATACTTATTTAAATAATATAATGTTCAAAAGACTACAGGCGCGACGATTTGTTATAGTTAACATCGAACTGTCACCGTGGCGCAGTGGTTAAGGTGGTCGCCTCGCCACTACATCGCCGTGCTGTGTGACGTGGGTTCGATTCCCACACGAGACAAATATTTGTGTTATTCATAGATATTTGTTTCTAGTCTGGGTGTACTTTGTGTCCGTTAGTTTCATGTTTGTAAAGCTCCCCGCGACACAGGGCTTGTTCCCTAGTGCGGGCGTTGTCTTTTTAAAAGAAAGAAGAAAAAGAAAGAAATCCTTAATTGTATCATCACAGCTATGGTGACGACCACATACCATGCCACTATGCTGCATACCACTATGGGGTTTGCCGCATAGTGGTATGCAGAAGTGCATCACGCCTACATTATGTTCCATGTTATAAAAAATGAGCCTATTGTCATTAGCAGGTAAATTGAAATTTATACTTTATTGGCAGTAACACAAAGTAAACACCTACTATCGTTGATGTCTTTGACAAGATAATGAGAATGGTTCAAACTCATAAGCCGATTAATCGTTAGTTTAAATGAGAAATAGATAGATTTTTTGTCTATTTCGCCCTTTAATTGGTCAATTCAAAGTTTCAATCACAAGCATCAGGTCTATTGAGATGTTTAGTTATAGGTTACAATGATAACAATACATAAACGATAGAACTTCAGCAGTCGGTCTGTAAAGAAGATTACTTGATGAAATTAATTAACTTAAAAGAATTTATTAACTCTAGTAATCATTGTACGATACGTAAATATATGTATGCCTTACATACACTCGTGTGTACAAGTATGTAGTGAAGGCGTTACCGCGCATTATACGTGTTTTGCGGATTATTATCAATCAATAAATCAAGTAGCTGTCGACAGTAAATAAAACAGTATTTGTTATTCATTAATCATTTGTTTATGTTCTTCTTTTAGTGTTTTTTTTTCGTAAAATTAACTATTAGCTTTAATTCAAACACAGGGGGGGGGGCATCTCAGGCCTCTCCTGACAAGAGAACATCATTAGTCATCTACTGTTCATACAAAAATTACTTTTATAGTCAAAAATTTCCAAAACTGTATTTTATCTAAACACCAGCTTTAAATAGCTTTGCGTTTAATAACAAGGTCAAGTTTATTAGGAAATGAACCAACTGGGCAGGTACCTCTACTTGTACGTTAACTGGTTGTACGTTAATCTGAGCTTAAAGCCTACAAACACAGGTGTGCAGCCGCGAATAGGGACACTATTTGGTTATCAACGAAACGAGTCAACGGGCCCTTCAAGTGCCATCGAAAACCCGGCCAAGTGGAGTGAAATCTGAGCACAAGTATACGACAGAGCCTTGGGGTCGCCGGCCCCGCACCCAAACCTACGGCCACAGCTTACATTAATGTAGCTATAACACTCATTCTACACAAGAGCAACAGTTGTTACACTGATATTTTTAGTGTCTATATCTATAAATATAATATTGTTAGTATTTTAGGTACGTCATTTTAAAATAATTCTTAATTCAAATGGGTGTTTGTATAGGTATTAGTCGTAGTGTGTTGTATGTAAAGAGTGAAGTAGCTGTTTTAGAGTTGAGCTATGTTGCGTACGGCTGAGCTTAGATCGAGATACGAGTTCATACGAGCCGTTAATTACGATTTCGCTTGTCACGCCCGCTGCCTTGCTTAATGTTCGGATTAAGTTTTATATTAAAATAAAAATCATCGAGCCTCTAGGCGCGGTTAGCGAAACTTTCTTTTGGATTTCTTATCCGTATATTTACGAGTATAACAGCTAGAAATCTCGCGGCTATCACAACTAGACCTACCACACATTAACATATTAAATTGAAAAAACAGATTAAAAAAGGTGGGCGCGTTAATAGATAAAGATTTTAATGTTAGATCAAATTAGTATGAATAATTATCACTTCGATAACGGTTCTGTCACACTGTTGAGACTTTTTATACTACGTTAGTGATAGAAAGTACCTCACAATGTTTGAAATACTTTTTGAATGATTTCTGTCTACAAAATTAAATACAACTTAATTTGCACTTTATGTAGAGAAGAATAGAAATATTTTTAAATATTTTATAGACACCTCTAAAGAATTCAACAGCTCATCACATTCTACCGCTTTGTTCCTACTGACCCCATATTATATGCATCACATTATTTCCACAAAGATTTACCTTCCTAAAAGGTGGTATTTTGTAAAAGAGTACGTGAGTACTTCTTATACCACAACACTAAAGAAAATATATTGAGAAATTGGTTCGGTAAGTACTTGAACAAATGGATAAAAATCTCGCTTACTGTGTTGGTTTAGGGTTTTTCAGCTTTGCGTAATCAGATATTATATATTTACTAAACTTGTTTTCTTTAAGATATTCTGGTTTATTATGTAAACCAGAAGCATTGATAGTATGTACTACCAATGCTTGACTTGTATGTTAGTTATTTGTGTATTGTCTTGTTGAACTACTATACTTATGTGTATTTAACTTACATATATGTACGTACTTATGTGGCTATTGTCTTGTCTATTTCAAGATACAATTTATCTATGGTGCTACTTCAATTATGTATCTGCGTCACCAAATAATGGTGGAGAAAGCATAAAACATTTCCGCATAATTATTGGAACATGTAGTATCACCCATACCGGTACTTATATATATTAATAGCATTAACAGCCAACGTTTATTTTTTTACCCGACTGCCAAAAAGGAGGGTAATGTTTTTCACGCGTATGTACGTATGTACGTATGTACGTATGTATGTATGTGGGCATGAATGTTCCATTGTGACCTTCTGAAGCCTAAACGGCTGATGGCTGGTTTAAAGTGTGTGGTGTCATTAGATTTGTATTTTTCCCCCAAGTCTCATAGGTGACAACAACAAAAAACCAATATGGCGGACGTAAACAGTCAAAACATACGTTTTTTTTTGTGTTATCGCAATATGGGTATCAGATGAAAGCTAATTAACACTAACTATTGCCCGTGGGTCCACTTGTCTCTTGTAACCTAAATAGCTTGACTGATTTTCCGAATCTCTATATCGAAGCGTATAGACCTTTTACCAGTGTATTCTTCGAATTCATTGCTTTAAATTGACTATCGGAGGCTACTTTTAGGCAATCGGGTTATTTGGTTTTTAAAATTAACTCTTGTTAGTATATTTGTCACCGCAAACTTTTATCAACACTTATCGTAAACTTACTTCTACCAAGATTACTATAAAGTGTAAAAACTTGTACGAAATAGTTGTAGGCGTCGTACTCACACAAATTGAGATAAAACTAGCTAGTTATAGATCATGCGAGCCGAGGGACGACGCAGGCGCAGCGCAGTAGCCGCCTCCCATCACATGTACTACACTAATTTATACCCAGCGTCTGGTATTGATACCATATTCAGCCTTAGGCAACACTCCACTTGCACGCACGCCTATTTAACAACATATCTTATGTTAGGTATACATTGACACCGTCTGATAGTTGCCCAACTAAAGCATCCATCAACAGCCCGCAGTGGATGTCTATATAGAGAGATGATCGATTTATCTAGTATCTACTACGATGCATAAATTGCTATCGAGATGATAAGCTGCATTAATTACATATATGATAATATATTATTAAAGAGCTGGAAGTGCAGAATTTGTTTCATCAAGTTTATTTTTCAACAACATCATGGTTAATGTGAAAAAGGCATATTTTTTCTATAATCTTGCCGCCAAAATAGCGCAACAGTATGGCGGGAGCTACTCGTATCTTCACAATCTCGCCACGTTAGCTCGCCAATTAGACAATAATCGCATCAATCGTCGGTCCAAGAGAAAACGCCATTGAGACCGCCATACAGTAAATCTGGTGCTTGTTACTCGGTCAGAATTAATTGACCGTCGCTTCCCAGCAGCGGCAATAAACTCTTCAAACCGTATCGAGTCTCCAAAACACCATCCTTCATACAACATCACCGACACCGTGTCCCACTGTGTCGATATCTCCCTCTATTCGCGTTATAACGCTGTATCGAGCATCGTTGTTGGAAAACGCCGACGCAACTTTTGACTTTGAAAAATTAATTGGCGTAACGGCTATGTTTTTAATTACCTCTGTTTGCTTCAAATGTTCTGTTGAACCGGTGCGCAGTGCGCGGTGCGGCTTATATTAGACAGCTTATATAGACCTGTCAGCACACATACACGTACTACACATTTACTAACTAGATATTTGAAATATTCCACCACTTGGTTTCTTTTGAAATAAACTGTCATTGTGCTGGCAATTAAAATAGCAATGTCACTACTATTATTTTGACTGCCTAGGTGGTGCGGACAGCAGAAATGGTACTGAAATTTTCTGAGATGAAATGCCGAAAATATTTCCTTTTAATGCCAAATGGGTTCGCCTCCATATCTGGTTTACAGTTTTATTGTTAAACATGTTTTGTTTCTTAGATATCTAGTTATTTCCATATTAGGTAGGTGACATCCAATTTAAAAAATAATATGTAAGTCAATAACGGTTAAAGTCGACTTTCAAAAATATCCCTTTCAAACTATAGCACGTACGACACTACACAAAAAAAGGCTCATTAATTTTTTTTTATCAATAGAAGGAAGGAAGTACTATAATCTTATATTATCGTTTGCATTGAGTTAGAAGAAAGACTTGTTGGTTATTAAAACTAGTACTTCATTGGTCTAGTCGTGTAGGTGAATATATGTAAAGTGTGTTTTGGGACTTGATTATGAGGTGTTTTGTGTGTTTCTACTTTAAGAAGACTCAAGGTCCATAGTTTTAGGCTAAGGTTTTTGAGTTAAGATATTGGTAACCTACCAAGATGGTTAATAGTCAATAACTTAATTTATTAAGATCAAATACTTATGAACGTCACACAAAGCAAAAAAAAGTGTAAACAAATTTGCCTAAGGCCTGCTGACAAGGTTGCGCCTTGAGAAGAACTTCGCCGGTACATAGGTAGGTATTGCTATTTTTGAAAATTAATTGAATTTAAATAGTATGACTCGATTGTTTTCCCTGACATAGTATATATTATGTAAGTCATAGTCAATCACTAGGAGTCAGTATAAAGCCCTTTACACCCATCATCTTTTACGCGTTTCGAGTAATATATACTTCTAAAGCACTTGCTCAATGAGAACCAACCACAAAGCTATTTATATATTTTTTATGCGAAGGTTATTATGTCAGCTTACAATAAATTGTATGGAGGCAAAGAATCGAATCTTCTTAAGAAAATATCTATCATACTATATATCTATGAGTTTCGCCACTCGGCTTCACCTGCGGCAAATATTGCTTTCCATATTTTTAGAAGGTGACAGGACGCTAGCAGCCTACCTAGAAATTGGTAGCAACCGCTTACTATGATGTAGATAGGGTCAGGATTATAGCCTAGATACTGTCTATCTATATGTATATTATGTCCTAGAATTAAATTGACGCTGGTAATGTAATAGATAAAATCTGTTACTAGCAGCACAGCACTTCCACTCTCTTCATTGAGCTCTGGAGTCTAGTAAATATGTACTTATAAACTATCGCATTGTATACATGCTTTAAGGACCACAGATTAACAGTTTGCCAGACGATATCAGTCTGTCCTTGTCTTTGTCAGTGTAACCTGATCGAACAAATATGGTATCTATTAACGCCGTAAACAAACAAACTATTCAGCTATACAATATAGATATACATACGTACCTAAAATATATATTTATGTCCGTGTGTGTGATATGAGCACGCGCCGCTCAAGGAGAGCGCCTACCACACCCACTAGGAAACGCGTCACGTGCGCTAATGATGGCCGACAAATCAGCCTCTTGTCACTAACTAATACTACCTACTACTGTTATATACTCGTTTGGTCACCTATCTTTGTCTATCGCACATCTTACTGAATACTATCCACGTGAAATGTGATCTGTTTGCATGTACTCTGAGTGAATTCAACAGAATAGCGTTAATTGTTATTTGTTCCAAATAAGTTTAATTTAAGTTGTTGTGTTAGGTAACTAGTTTTTAAGACTAATTAATTTCATTATAGTTTGCTGGTTGAGATGGCTTCACTATCGTATTGGAATATTCTGTAAGGATAGTTGTAAGTTTGGATAAATAAATAAATAAATAAAATAAATAAGTCTTGTAGGTCCATTCACAAGTGTCAATGTCGACAACCTTACCAACCATAATCGTCACAGGTACTAATCAAGCATTCAGATGGACATTTACTGTACATTTTTATTTGGTAATAATCTTTATTCAATTTAATTACAGTTTGTCAATAACACATAGACTGTTATACTTTATACATACAATGTGCTCTACGGGAGAAGCTGCGGGCAGAACCTAGTCACGAAATCAAAAAACTTCTAAACAAGTCTGCTTTCTTTAAAATGAATTCTTGATTCGCTAATTCTGCGAACCAAAATAATAAAACTATGTTTAATTATACAGACATATTTGTATATTGTTAGTTTACATTTTAAATATATGCCCATTTCGTACAGATTCTGCCACCGATACCTCCTACTGTGAACACAATAATCCGTCAACAAAATTTGTATAAATACATGATTTACTTACCGCGATGTTTTAGACAACGTGACATGAACTTTTAGATCGACAAATAGTCTTTACCACTCGAGTTTGTTCTAGCTGTTTTATAGTTAGAAAACACAGACATGCCTACATATTGTTGTACTATCGAGTGATTTTAACGATGACATGTGATGCGAAAATAAATTATGTACTTAAGTTGCGTAATGTGCCGCGTGCCTATAAACTAAAACCTCTAAATACTGTGATTTATGAGAACCTTTTAAAATGTCAATTATACGCGCTGCCAACAAAAAATATTTCAAAATGAAGTTCCTTAAAAGAGATTTATCAAATCAGATTTTTTTAAAGTATCTATGACGTTTTTTGTCTCTACTTTTTATTATAAATAGGGGCTCGCCGCATGGTGCAACTAGTAAGTATTTCAATCATTAAATACTACCAGTTTTGATACAAAACTAACACTTTTGCTCATACAATTTGTATGTAAATGTACCAAACATTTAAATTCATTCATAAATCTCAATTTGATCCGAACAACAAATAAGAACGATCATAAAACTATTTAATGTATTACTTAGCGTATAAAGTTGATTCATTGTTTTAATATGATAATACGTGTTGGACAATTATTTCATCGTTTGAATATAAAGATCGTTCATCATCATTCGTATTCAATCCTCCAAACTACGAGAGGTGTGTTTAGTAACATCGGGTCCAGCGGCCGCTGCGCCGACCGCACAGCTCCGTGCGAGCGAGCTGCGCTGGAGCCGCCAACATGACCGTCGGCCTCATCAGATCACAACAAAAAATAGTAACGCGTAGCAACAAAAACATGAATTAAATCCTTTATAAATAAATCTTCCGTTATCCATAACAAATAACATAATAAAACACCTTGTTTTTTTGACACCATAAAATGATTCACTGTTTTAAAATGGTAATAAGACACCGATTTGAATATTTAGAGTGTCATCTCGCTCGCTCGGCGCACGGCGGCGGCTGCGCACGCGTCGGTCTGAGTTCCTTTCCGGGTGTATATTTTTTCTCAGTGCACACGAGCCCGCTGTATGAATTAAGTATTATAATGTATGCAAATTCTTGCTAAAGATCCGCCCGCAGTTTTTGCTCTCCACTTAATACTAGGGCAACGTAACTTAACGAATTGCAATCGTATTAACATAATTGAGAAAAAGTTAAATAATATTCATGACATGTTAATTTGGCGGTTTATAAGTGTTAAAGGCGTATAATTGAATGTAGCCGGCCCACGCCCGCGCCCCGCGACTCCGCGACTCATTGCTTTTGTCCGCATACTTTTTACGAGTGTGTTAATGTTTACATTTTGTGTTATGATTGTTTGCGCTCCTGGTTCGCGGGTCCCCCCCACTCCCCCTCACCCCGATGTTTGCTGATTCCACCTGTCAACATTCGTGATACCATTACAGAAATATGTGTGTGGTCACACATTAACTGGCGCGGTTTCGTAACTGCTCAAACTAACTTTATGTTTGTTGATCTATTAAAGTTAACTTCGAGTTTAATGAGGCCACGTTTTTTACCTGCTTATGGTAAAATGTCAAATAAAATATAGTCAAGCTACTAGGTACCGTATTATCTGTTGGAAATCTCAACATTGTGAAGGTCGCCGATGTTAGTCCACATGCCGACAGGTAGGTGGCATGGCCGCGGTCGTTTGCCATCCTATAATCATAAAACTCGCTAACATATGGTGCTATTCCCCTTGATGTTGACTTTGAACAGTAAGCTCACAATTCCACTATAATATATAATTTTAATAATGTGTTTAAAACTTGCCCACAGAGATATTTGACCGAAAACGACTAGTCAAATTTATTGTTATTGCTATAATGGTCCGCGTTAATATTTCCCTAACGGAGCAGGTAAACTGTCGATACCTTATGTTAGATCATAATAGGTACTATGAATAGTGGAAGGTTTGCTCGCGATCGGTCCAGTGATATAATTGAAAGCGCGGCGCGGGCCGCGGGTGTCAGCGCGGACCTGTGATCGATACTAATATTTATTATCTAGACTTAATCGAACTTGTACCACTACCATTGTCGTCAGACCATTCACTCATACTGCAGTCGAGTCACCTGCTATTATAAACATGTTATTACTTTCCTCTATGGCGTCGCGTCGGGTGAAAACTTCTTCGTCTGCTGCAAGGGTTAGGACGAATAGTTGGATGAGTATTTTATTGAATAGGCTCATCGTTAATGTGAGGTTGTATAGTTTATCATCATTTTCATACTATTTTGGAATATTTTATTCAAATAGAAACGAGTTATATCTTCTGATATTTTGGTCAAAAGAAGAAATTTAAGACGTTTCAAAATATAAAAAATATGCAAAGTTTGATCGTCTTTTTATTTATTTAGTCAGCCAAACTTATACTCGTATCTTATTCTCATTTTACTGGTTATTATCAATTACCTATGTCTAGCTGTGAACTAGTACAGACAGATGATGACGAAGCGTTTACTGCTGAACTAACTAAACAAGGACTTCAACAACAACCGGCTCCTTTACACATATTACATAGTTATCTATGGAAAAGAAAACTCTTGTGTGTTAGTGTTCGAGCATCTCGTCGATACGTATTCGCGGACCAGTAGTAGTACGTACGCGCGCTCCGGGCCTATGCTAATGCGCTCACAGCGGGCTCCCGCGTTACGTGCAGTAATGGGCCCACTTCTAGCTATTTCCACTTCGTTCCAGACCATTTTATTTATATCATACCATAAACCATGCACCTCCATACACTTTGATTGACCAACTTGTATCATATTAACTAAGTTGGCGATCAATCCATTTGTGCATGCAGAATATCATCATCATTTCAATCCATAAACATCCCATTGCTGGGCACGGGTCTCCTCCAAACAATATGGAGGGAGTTTAGCCTAATTTAGCCTTTATTTAAATGCTGAATATATTGTACCATAAAATGTAGACGTCGTTTTGTAGAAATTATAAGTGTGGGACATTGCTGGATTAATCCTTACATATCTACATCATCTAAATAATATATAGTAAAGCCAATTCCTATATTTATGTGGTTAATTTCTTTTTGTTTCAGATGTCAGAGACTCACTCAGGAAAAGGTTTGTATACATTTTTCTTGGTTTAATTGTAAAATAACTTTAGATGGTATTAATTATGGCTCGCTTATCTCTAATGTGAAAACTGTCTATTGTTGTTATGTACTTCTAAATTGAGTATCATCATCATATAAGTCCAACGACGTCCACTGCTGGACATAGACCTATACTAATTTCCGCCACAGGGAGCGACTTTGTGCCACCTGCAACCAACGGCCACCTAGTTATTATGGCGCTAATATAATTTTTGATTTGAAATTTGAAAATTTGAAATTGAATTTTTAGTTATGACATATTCAAATTAGTAAAATCAAAAGTGGCCTTAGAAAATATAACCTTAGTAGTAATAGTCGTTCCACACCGATGTAGCACATTATTATAATTAGTTGCAAATCATCTGTTTAATGTGTGAATCCACCTTGATCGATTCATTTTCTCAATTCTTGAATGTGAGAGGTATACGGCTATTGGAGGAAGGATCCTTCCGCGGAGGCTCTTATTATAATAATTGAGAGTATTTTAGCAATTATAATGGGTGCTTCGCTAGTCCGCATCAGTTGGCATTGTACGCAGAAGGTGAGCGAGTTTGTGCCTCGTGGTGTCGTGGTACAGGGAGACCTTGGTATGCGGTACAGTTATACGACGCGGTGTAAGAAAAAATACTTTGATGTAAAATCCAGAAAAGTATAAGCTATCTAAGACGCAATTATAGTGCACTAATAACAGGCGCGGTGCTGCACGCTGACATCCGTTTTATTTAGCTGCGTCAGCGACGGCGTGGCCGGCCCCGGCGCGGTGCAGCGCCCGCGTTGGTGCGTCAGTGCGCCCCGCGGGGGTTCCTAAACGTCTGACCGGCTTATATAATAATTGTTCGCCGTTTTCATTTAAAACGTTCTTTTTTGTCTCATCCGCCATTAACACACCGCGCGTCTCGGTCGGCGGCGCGGGTGTACCTCCAGGCTAAGTTATTTATTGCCGATTTGAAGGAAAATTGGTATTTTGTTGTAAAATATAATGCGCCGCCGTCGAGATGCAGCGTTTAATTCTCATCGTCGCGAATTTCTGCGTCGATTCTCTCGATACCATTTATAGACGTGCATTCGCTGTGTTTACGACTGCACCGACTACTTATGCGCTAAATTAATCGCTCAGGACTGTTTCGATAGACGGTTGAGAATTAAAAGTAGAATTATAAGAAGTCTTATCGTCGGAGTTATAATATACGTAAGTACATTTAAGCGGAGCTCGTTAGAGAGCGGCTGGCGAGCTCTAGGGACCAGATAGTGCGAATGTTGGGAATAAACACGAGTGTATATATATGTATGGGTGGAATGGTGGACTCTTAGGCGCGAGTTCACGCCAACTTATTATTTTGAAGACCAGCCAACGTAAACGGACGTTGGCTCGCGGCCGCAGCCATATATGGCCGTAAAAAATACCGATATGTTTAATAAAAAACAAGTAATTACACATCTTCATTTGACCGTGATGCGGTGTCGGTTTTTGCGGCGAGTTCCGGACCGTTGCGCGCACTACAGCGGGCTGGGAAATGCTGTGAAAATATTGAACAACACGCCTTATAACGGGTGGCGCAAAAGTAAAGACCCTATTTGGTTCAGCTATAACATTTTTTCTAAATTAGAAAACTAGATTTAGATTTTTTTAAATGTATATTTGTGCCATTAAATTTCGTACCATTAGGATTTAAAGATGATGTCTTTTAAATGGTGACCTCCAGAGTTGATACACATTTGAGCCCTATTTATGACATTTTGCATAACTTGCCGTAACACTTCCTGCGATATGTTCGTTATTTCTTGACGAATGTTTTCTTTTAGAGCTGCGAGAGTCTGTGGCTTGTTCACATACACCCGAGATTTCAAAAAACCCCAAAGAAAAAAGTCTGGACTGGTCAGATCGGGTGATCTTGCAGGCCAAGGCAAATCGCCAAAACGAGAGATAACTCGGCCTGGAAAAGCGTCCCTCACTAAGTCCATAGTGTCGCGCGCTGTGTGTGCCGTAGCGCCGTCTTGTTGAAACCAGATGTGCTCCAGCCCCAATTCGTCCAAACTGGGTATCAAAAACTCACGTAACATGGTTCTGTAGCGTTCTCCAGTGACAGTTATCGCATTGCCTCCAGCGTCTTCGAAAAAATAGGGTCCGATCACTCTGTCAACACAGATGCCACACCATACAGTAACTTTTAGTGGGTGTGTGGCAAAGCGTCGAATTGTGCGACCAATCGGTGCCGGACGGTGGGGAAATCGTCGACGAAATTCACGTTGTGTTCTTATCACTGATATTCCACGTTCTTGGGGAGTAAAACGGTCCATGTTTATTTTCAGTGTATTTTACATTTGTTCACTACACAATTTTCAACAACAGAATGACAGAAAATGTATAATAAAAAAAAAAAAAGCATTTTCTTTAGTGCCACTACTTTTGCGCCACCCAGTATAATTATACGGCGCAGAGCCGTATATGGCCTGCCTTGGGACCCACCCGGTCAAAGACCTGACTGGTTCACACCTTGACTTGCCTCGGAACAAAACCGTCTAATTGTATTATGCGTCATATAACGAGACATCAAACATTGTGATCACAATACATAATACATGCTAATAAAGCACAACACAATAATGTTAACTTCAACACAGTTTGTAAGCACTCAAATATCTTTTGCAAATATACAAGAATATCAAAATATAGAAGCCAGATCAGTTAAAGCTCCTGGCATTAATATTAGTTGTAAAGATTATAACACATTATAGCTTAGTTGAAAAGGGAAAAATAGGGAACAATCTTTGGATGAAAGACATCACTTTCACAATTTCCTATAACACAAGGGACACACATACAATCAAGGGAAACAAAGTACACCGAGACTCAAGATCGACCCACAACCTCAGGTTAAACAGAAGCTTACTACGACCACTGTTAACGACACAGACAAAGTCAAGTGCTTTAATTCATATAGATCACATACAGTCATGATATTTATGAACGTCATAGAAAGTCAAAAAGGTGTCAGTTAATTTTCTTAAGGCCAGTACGCTGATATGGTTAAACTTAGAGGAAAACTGGCAAACTGAAACTGAAACTCAAGGCCACTTTTTTATTTCGAATAATCAAATTTGGTATCCAAAGATTAGAAGAAGAGTGAGACTGTAAATAATAACGTGTTTATAAAATCCATGTAACTATTGGCTACCCCCTGTATACAGCAAAAGCGCAGATCAGCTGCAACGCGTAAGCGCGAGATTCTCTACACCATACCACTCGATAAATGAATATCGATCAATTCAAGGTAATTGCCGACACAAAAACGATGTCGACTGAGATACAAAGCGAATTAGATATAAACTTACAGCGATTTTAGAACAGTTTCACAGGATGAGTGGTAATGGTAGTGGCAAAGTGGTGCGATGGGTTGGTAAAATTATAATTCCTGGTCCTACTAGTCACATTTCTAAAGTGTGAGAAACTAAGAATAGAGATCGTCAAACTATCTATAGTGTCGTCAAATAAGCAGATGAAAAAGTCGTAAGTTTGACACGCCACGATTAATTTACTATTTTTATCACAAAACCTATTTCTCGGTACAGTATATTGTAGTGATATTAAATCACTACAATATACTGTGCATACTGCTACAATATACTGTACTGCATGATTTGTACAATAATGGTATTAACCATTATTGTACAAATCATGCAAAATCGCTGGCTTCGACGTCTCGTTCCGTATAATTATACATGTCTGCACGCATTGCCCGATTTCGATACATTCATCCGCTGCGCTGCGAACAAAAAACGCAAGCTATGACGTATTCTATAAATTATCTAACACGCGAACGATACGCAATGAATATTTAAAACACGTTAATTGTCACAATTTCGCTGTGTTTGTATCTCTGTATTGATTATGTACAGAGTGCAATTTAATTTATGCATAGACTTACATTTTTATAACCAACAAACAAAATCGGTTCCTATAGATGCATAATAAGATCATTAATTATTGGATTTATTTATTAGGTTATTAGATTTGTGTATGGACGGACTTAAACAAATCCAATAACCTAATACCGTTTTTCTTCAAAGCATGAGAAAATCTATTATATTTAAAAAAAAATTTTTTAATTAATTTTAACTAACACGTTCCACAATTTCCTTACAGTATAACATTGCCAAAACATCAAACTTACAGTTTTTACTGTTGGTGGGAATCCAGCTCATTATCGAGGTTCGGTTAGGTCAATTAATTTTAATTAGAAATACCAACAAAACTCCAGATCACGCCGGGAGACCCCACTGTGTCATGTCGCAAATATTTCGCTAACTGTATTGATTTTTAAGCCTTATTAGAGACTGCAATGGCTTTTCTGTACTTTTTCAAGGTATCACTTATTATAAAGGTAGATGAGACAGAGACAATAGACCACCAACATCACCGAGTCAAACACACCTCTCTGGCCATTTCAACATTCTTCAATCTCTTCGTAAATGTCCGACACGGTTTGTTTGTTTGTTTGATCAGCTTATATTCGTCGTTATAAATCCAGTTAAAAGTTAGTGTCACGTGACCCTTACAGATTGGCTCACATAGTGTTCATAAAATACGACCTCAGATGTAGCGATTTCGATCTAGAATTTATTTCAACTTTCCAAGATAATAATATGCGTCTGTTTTGACTATTTTTATTTAACTCGTTTTAATTTATATAGTTTTGTGTGTCCAATGATAGTTTTTAAAGTTTTATGTTAGCCAATAGCAATATACATTTATCAAACATGTTAATTAATTGTGAAACATACAAGGTGGCGTCTGCGCGTGTGTCTGTGCTGATCATCTTATCTTTTGTTTAGTGAACAAGCTTTGAGCAGCACTAAGTTTTCCTGACTTTGTTACATGATTTGATAATAATAATATAATAATATTCTACCACATTTACACAGCGCCATCTTGTCCCAAAGTAAGCAATTATATTTGCTTGTGTTATGGGTACTAAACAACTACTAAACAACTGACATACTACTTAAATACATTTTTTTTTTGTAAATATATACATATTATTAATTAGAACCAGACACAGAACAAACCTTTATGTTTTGTTATATGTATGTTTGTGTATGTTTGTTTTACAATCACACAAAGACTTGTCCTGGGTGGGGATCGAACACACGACCTCCGGCTTAGCAGTCAGGGTCATTAACCACTAGACCAACAGGCCAGTCAGATTTACTGAGGGCTAGCTTTCAAATGCAATGTGACGATTTTATACGTTTATGTGATGAATTTACAAACATCCTCTTTAGTGTTCACTAATAGTAGGTAGTAGGTAGTACCTTTGTTCATATCCTTTTGGACAATTTTAAATTAAGGCTGTGCATTGATCTGTTAGTCAGTCATTTTCTTATTTTGTTATATCATCAAGATTCCCATTGTTATCATTTCAGATCAAACGAATTTCTTTCTTCATTTTGGGAAAACTTTTTGAAACCATCATATTATTATTCCACGTTGTAATTGGCTCTATAAATAACATAAGTTAAACCGTCGCCACCCAAGGATTAACACCATCATTACAACCTGTGGGTGGGATATCTCTTTACACTCTCAGCATACTCCTTTGAAGCGCATACCATCTCTCTGATCCAACAATAAACCCATATTGAACAAGTTAGAATACTTTCAAGTACAAGTGCATTATAATAAACCGCTGGACTACAACGAAATCGTCCCACTTGCTCGTAAATTAGTCGCGCTCAATAAGATGGGTTAGTTTCACAATTTTTCTGGCTCGTAGGTGCCGTAGGTAGCGTCCGACTATAAACACCGTCGTATCGCAACGATCCTACGCACTAGATACACATCGAACGGTACTCGACCTACCAACTACAGACGGACGGAGAAACGCAGCTGTTGAAACGCTAGTGTGAATATACGAAAGTTTGTTCCAATTTTTCACATTTTATAATAGGTGTTATTTGTCTGTCTTTCTAGTTCATACTGTTGATTCCAGTTACCACTTAATGTGATATTCGGTAGGTTAGAACCCTTTTCGAACTAATTAACTCCCATCACTAGATTTCCAAATAAGTTCTATCGATGAGAAGAAGTTTTGTCAACTGTTTTTATTTTAGGGTCTAATTGACTAGTAGTGGTTCTCCAATAAGTATTACTTCAACAATACAACACTGTGTTATCGAAAGCTATATTGACATTTAAAAATCTTAATCTTATAGTAGGTATAATCGCTGATAGAATCTGTTTTAATATGTAGCCAATTATGCTAATTTCAAGTTTAACATAGTATTTTATCATCTTGATAAGATAGATAAGTTATATTTATTTGACACTTTTTAAACTTTCTTAAAAAACGAGCGTTTGAGCCGCCGCTCTGTACAGTCTTGGTGGCGAAAACCGCCGCCGCTGAGTCTCGTAAACATGTCAAATTTATGAAGAGAAAACGCCCGCGTGCGCCCGCCCCGGACATAATTACTGGTCTGTATCGCGACACCGATGAAGTCCACAACTTTATGTACCCGTTACGCAGATAAACCTAAAATGTTGATGGCTGTTCGCCTGTACAACTGTACACGACTATTGCCTACGAGATAAAAAAATAATGTAAAAACTAGCCGACCGTGGCTTCGTCGTTCATTCGGTTCTTAATGTCGTGGCATTTCACTTATTTTTTACCAATCGTTTCATTCTATAAGTTGATGGCGACATTTCGGCGCATACTTGTGTTTGTAGAAATTAAAATGTCTGTTATTATGGGAGCTGTGTAATCTACAAGTTGTTATCTAGGTCTGCAAGTGCTTAAGTGTATTGTTTATAGTATATACTTACCTTTTCAAGGCAAGCTCTTCATTAATATCGCAAAGAAAATTAACCAAGTATACTGCATGGAAAACAAATCAAAGAAGCAATGAATAGTGAATCTATTAGTTTTCCGTTGTGCTCGTCTGTGCAGCGATGTCTAGCTAGACTATTGTTACAAAGGCTTTTCTCTAGTAGTGGAAGAATCAGTGGGTGGTCTCGTCTTACCCTACTTATAGGAACATGTTCACATGACGGATGACTAGTAAATGTAACCTGGATGTGCCTGTGCACGGAGACTGACTCGGCGTCAGTGTCAAAAAGCATTTTTTAGATCTAGTGAATGAATGAAGGAAACTTAAGGTAATTTAGTGAATGAATAGAACAAAAGTGCGCCGCACAGCGTGTCGATAATTTATGTAATGTTCATATTGAGGTTAGGCGTTTTGTCATCACTTCTCCTACAGATTATTTTCCCACGTAGCTTAGGTATAGTACTAGGCGTGTGACAAGGCACAGATGATAAGGACACTTTTAGTACTGCTAACTTTAAATAGAATCAAGACACTATTTATGACAGCTTTTCCAGCGTATTTCTCCGTAATACTTTTATAACTTATAAGAGTATCTATTTTGGATTTATGTCAATGAATTTTCTTTTTCGTTTGTTTCGTTTTAAATAGATGTTGTAATTCATCAGTTTGTGTACCGTGCAGTAGAGTACGTATCAACTGTGTTATCAATGTTTTTGCGCGTCGCGGGTGCGGAGCGCGCGGGGCGACGGCGACGGTATGACCGGCGGTAGAGACGAGGGGGGGGGGGGAAGGTAGAGAAGGCATGTCGGACTTGTTTTAATTGGCTCAAGGAAGCACGCTTCAACGACTCCGACACAACAGCCCACCTGACTCTACTGAGCGAAAATTCACTTGTAGATTTTGCTAGTATTGAAAACTTTATTCATTTTATGTAGTCTTCAATCCAAGCTGCCAAAGTTCGATGGACTTTATCTGAGATAGACAAAGTGCTGAGACGTTTACCAAAGTACCGTTTAATGCAGTTCAGAAATTTGTCCACACAAGTTTGATTTAAGTAAAAAAAAAAGTTCTGAGTGAATTATGTTGTACAATTATTCAGTATAATTGTGACATAAGTAGTTTATAATTATAATAAGTTATACACAAATTACGTTAGTATAAGGAGCGTGGTATGTTAAATGAGCGAATTATGTCCGTGTGACGTATTCATTACGATTAATTAGCAGTGAGCACGCGGCGCGGCGCGGCGCGACTTACTGCTCTATATAGGTCATACATTATTTATGTAAACCAAAATTCACGACCTACCCCATTAAATCAAAATACTTCAAAAAAAGGGGTGTCTATCGTGTGCTTCCTGAGACATCGCATTTAACTAATGAACGTCGCGAGGCGAACAAATTGACGCGTGCGCATGCTAATTGATCAGCTCGCGCGAGTTATTCAAATAAGTGAGAGAAAAAATCTCGCACGTTACAATTATGACAGGCACTCGCCGCGGGAATAATGCTAACAATTTATTTGAATTACAAATTGAACGTACTACAGACAGTTTTAGCGCGGAGCGAATAAATAATTTGATATTATGCAAAGTGATGATACCACAGTTAAACGGCTCGACCTTGACATAGACCCATAAATAAGAATATCTTAACCACTCATACATATGGACAACGGTTCGCACACTCAAATATGGTAAGTGCCGGCTTATGAATAAATTTTATTATTTAAAACTCGGTATGTTCATTACTAAAACAAATACTCGTAAGCCGTAGTAATACAGGCTGTTTCTGTTTGTGCCTCGCTTGAGCTCGCTCGCCGGGGGTGACTGGCAGGGTGACAGCCGCTGTACTATCACTCTCCGATATTAGATGAAGTCTGATAGTAGCATACAAGCTTGTGTGTTTATACTTAGATGTAAATATTTTTACACGTAGCTCCGGTAGGTTTTAGCGTTAAAACGTTCAAGGTGAGCGGGGTTGTGTTGGCACTGCCTGGGTGCGCCCACGCACCTCCCGCGCAACTAGGGTTGTCTACTACAACCTTTTACTATTGCACAATTTCTAAATAATTGGACTTATAACTAAGCCTTCATTCTTAAAATAGTCTCCAAAATTAAATCAATACTAATTTAGTATTTGTGAAACATTAATGTAATAAATTCAAAGTTTTATTGGAAGCAGTTCAAAGTGTTGTCATTAATTCTGTTGTTTATTAAGCATGAATATGGAAACACATGAAATATATTGACTTAGCCTTTTGAATTTCGTCATTTATATGTAAAAACTTGATTATATTATAGTTTTTGTGAAAATGTTAGACTGTTGCAAAATTGTTAACACGTTTTAAATTTAACACACTGTATACTATCTATATTTGAAAAAGATTACGCAAAATGTAACAAAACATGCAACCAGTATGGAAATTAGTACATATTATTATTTTATAATAATAGCAAGTAATTATTGCGATGCTAACAAACTCCACCAAACTTTCAGCATCGAGTTTAAAACTTTCAAACGTAACAGTTTAAGACGTGAAACGTTCTAATGCTATCATTTTAGATACACACGTATTCATTGCATCAGTCAGATTTTCTTATTTCATTGGAGTAAAACTAACTTGTCTATAGTAACATTATTGATTTGCATTAGAAAAATGGTTTACAATAATAAATCTTGTTACATTTAGAAAAAGGAGGCCTGAAGGTTTGGAATATAGTTCTTTGAAGTACAGACTCCAGCTAAAGGATCTTTTATCTTTATTGTTGGTATTATTTTGTTGTGCACTTATTGTACCTTATGAGAGAAATAAAACATTTATTATATTATGTCACTATATCTCGCTAGTTGTCAAAATTGTATAAAACATTAAAGTTTTCTAATAGCAGTAACCCTATGTGCGATGACGTCACTTACAATAGTGACTCGCTATCTGGGATACAAAACAATACACAGGCGGCTATCGAAACATTACGTAACCTTACATCTCTATCGGCTCCCATGTGCTACTAGACGTGGTTGCAAAAAAACATATATATAAATATAAAATGTAGCTATATATAGGTTTATTTTATACTAAAATATGTGTCATAATATAATTATCATTAGTCTATTTATTTTAGGATGATGGAGACAGGTATCAATTATTTAAAGATTTATATAAATATCTTATATTTAAACAAGCTTCTTGTGTTATTCATCTATTTGTGTTGGTATCAGGAAATAAAACTATTAGAACATTAATTTATTTGCAAATTGAGAATTTTAATGCATAAAGTCTGCAAAAAATATGGCACACATTTCCTCAAAAAAAGAAAATATTATTAACTGAAGCTCGTTCTCCGAGTATCTATTTTAAAAGGTTTCTATTTGTTTTTTTTCTTAAGTGGATCTATATAATAGTCGTTAGTTATACCTACCACTACAGAAAATAAAAAAATCACATTTAAAAGTTTTCAATATGTACTCAGTGTGGTCCAAGCATTGCCCATAGCTCAGAAACTCCAAAAAAAATCGATATATTTTCTGTTACAGCTAATCTATGTAATCGATAGTTGATCGGTTCCTTGGCCACTATCACGCGGTCGACATTGACATTTCAAATGTCACATTAACAGTGGAGCAACCTCGCGGGACAGTTGAGATTTTCTAATAAATGTTTATTTAAACTGTCAGTCGGATTGTTATCTACGTACTTACGTAGTGGAGACATACAACAGAACTTACTTAACACGTTTGTTGTAGATAAGTTATACTGCTTCTTCTTGGTACAATGGGAGTTTATGACTGCTTTGCAAGAGGTCCAGGGAGAGGGTTTGATTCCCGGGTATAGTAACAGTGATATTAACTTTTTTGTCTGAAAATGTCCGGTTGCAGTCTGGAAATGTTGTATGCTTTTACGTGTACGATCAATTAGTAAATTTAGATTTCATGGCAGATATAAGTGGCCTAAGACAAGCGTTGTGGAGGAAGTAGGGGAGGCCTACTTACAGTATTACAGTAGTAGAAGTATAACAGCTGATTATTATATAGTCAGACTCACAATTAAACCGATGTACTAAAAAACCTCATTTGAAATCATAATTGTATATCAAATAAGTTTCCACATTCCAACTAAAAAAATTTTTCATATAATATATAGTATCAATAATTAACAGTACCACTATAACATGACTATCTTCCACAGAGTAGACAATATCATAAAATGTGTAACACCCTGTACAGTGACGTAATAGTGATGACCTGAGGCGAGATCACACGCGCACTGCGCTCTCTCACAACAACAACAATCGTTGTGTTTCCATTAAACAAATTCGTGAATATATAACGCGTTTATATTAATATTTATAGAGCGTCCATTTGAATAGATCGCAGATATGGCTCGTTAGCGCCGACTACTGATCAGCGATCACATCTCATCTGTTGATGCTTGTTGTTACCAATTAGCTTATCGGCAATACATACCTACTTATGTTATGAATTATAAGTGTTTATTCTTTCTCATATAGCTTCTGCTCAGAGCTTTATTCGTGTAACTTTGTTTAGCCACTACTCAACTCCTTTTGGTTGTACCGTGATGTTATATATCCTAAAGCCTTCCTTGATAAATTTACTAGCCAATACTAGACTTTTTTAAATTCGAACCAGCTAGCTGTTCCTGAGATTAGGGCATTCAAACAAACAAACACTACACCTTTATATTATTATTATTACAGATCCAATACCTCGATAAAGATGGGCGCACCACCGTATTGACAGTTGAGAGGAAGATTTAATTAAATTTAGAATGAATAGAGATAGATGTGTGTGTAAACCTGTGACGTCAGGGGGGTTGTTGCTCGAGACTGCGAGGGGAGGGGGGTGAGGAGGCACATTCATAAAAAGCAGCATTCATTGAGGACGATGCGATGTGTATCTTGATTCTCGATGCGTTTGTACAGTATACGTATAAATTACACATGTTTATGATTCATATATTTTTATCGCGACAAGTTTAATAAGTGTTGGAGTGACCTTACATTCCCATCTCTTATCTCATACTTAACGTGTTATGTGCTTAAAAAAAAGAACTGGTCAGCAGTAGAAGTAGCGCGGAAGATAGATGGAACTTACCTTCCTAAAGGTTTTTATTTGTTTTATTCTTTATTATTAAACAAAGTTATTTCGCATAATCACACATCTAGATCATTACAACAAGTTTTTGGGACGACCAGAAATATCTACGGGCCTCCTGCAGTATGACGTTCATCATCAGTCACTTTCTTACTTCCAATCTCTAAAATACCCTGCACATATGGATTTATAAATCAACTCACTGCGCTGTTCGGTGTTATCCGCAGGTTAAAAAGAAAATAATATATTATATGTATTAATCCAAGATGTCAGCTACCTTTCTTTCAAATTATAACAAAATTGGCTCAGCTGTTTGAGCCTGAAGAAACATACATACTCACAAACATTCGCCTTTGTAATATTAGTATGATTTGCGTACTTAGAAATTAGAAATAGGCTTACAGGATATATGTGTATTTACTAAGTTTCGGATAAACACCCGCCAACAAGCATTATTTTGTGCAGCCATGTAATGTTCTTATAAATGAAAACCAATTAATTTTATTTTACTGAAATTTAAAATTAAATTAATTGGTTTTCATTGCAGATAGAATTTGTTTTAGATGATGATAAAACATGAACATTTATTCGAAAGTTTTACCATTCTAACCAATTGAGTACCGTTTGGAAGCATCACCTTTCCCCGATCTGTTGACACATTAAAGCATTAATATTCCGTGGTATATACTGCACTGATCCTAACGACTAAAGGAAGGACGTTCAGTACGTGCCTCACAAAGCGCCCTACGATATTATCCTGAGTTTTTGTGTCGCCGTATTAGGAGTGACGCCGAGCCTCAGCCGACGCGACGTGTACAGACTAGCGGATAAAAAACGCGTGTTTGTTTGTCTGTATTGTTTGATATGTGTATGTGACAGACGGTTAAAAAATATACACAATTTGTTGCCAAGTTCTGCTATGAGCTTGCAGTAGTGCACTCTGTATATAGAGCATATTTGTGTTACAGACATTCTTGGAGTTCTAGACAGTGTAAATAAATTTATTGATCGCCAGGTGTAATTTATAGGTTTTAATGTATCATGTAAAGAATAATATATTATACGTGAGTATCGTTTTCTAAACCAAGAGGCTATAATATTTTACTCCTATCAGTGGAATAAATTTTAAACGCTAACATGTTTAATTTATTGTGCATTTTAAAGTAAGTATAACACTTTCACTCTACAAATATATTTTTTAAATCGAAAGACACCTTAATATCAAAAGCTGTAAGATGAGATTATGCAGGATGTTGCCACCCATTCCTGCTTACCCTTCACACAAAACAAGAGATAGAACTGGTGGTTCGATACCCATCCGTGTGCCACACGTGCATCTTTTAACAAAAGTTCATGACCTTAGGGTCCTTTAAGAGAGACCCGTCAAAAAGCAGTGATTATCACGGGTTGCTAACCAGCCCCAGATTTATAGATCAAATGTACAATAAATCTTGTCCAAATGTTACAAAAAAACCAAATCAATAATCCGAAAACATGACACTACACAATTCTAAAACCGTCAACTTACATAACGCAATCAACGTATCGTTTATTTCTAAACGTTGCAGACAAATCCTTTTGTCACACACGGCGACACAACCTTAAATTGAAACTTAACATAGTCCATGTTTCAATACGCTAAAGCTTAAAATCGAATAACTGGTTGGTTGTACAACTTTGTGTAGGTACTAAGACCCGATTAGGTGAGATAGGATAATTCTCGATTCGTCGTCAATGCTCGCTGTATCAGATCGAGGCTGAGTGTTCGACAATGTACCTTAAATGCACCAGTTTATTGTAGCGAGTGTAGTCACTAACCCGAGGTGAGGTGATTTGAGGATAGCACGCTATTCTCGGAACTATCACAGATCACAGATGGTGACATGGAGATTTGACGACGATATAATGTTTAGTTCTATTCTTGAATGATTTTGTTGCGCCAAAACCTTCCTTGTCTATCTGATTCAAACTATAATCTAGAGTTAGTTTGACTACTCTGGACGCTAAGAGTTTAGATAGACATTAATTTTATTACAAGAGCTTGAAATTGTGTCATGTAATATAAACTGCCTCGGTGGCGCAGCGGGAAGTGTATACGACTGCTGTGCAAGAGGTCCCTGGTTCGATTCCCGGGTCGGTTGAAAATGGTATTGGGTTTTTCTATCATGAAATTCCAGTATTAAGATTTTCCCGGAGTTTGGTAAACAAATTTTCCCAGTTGATGCCAATAGGCTCGCCCCCTATTTCATGGGACCAAACATAGCTGGCGAAATGTGGGTGTGAAACACATCAGCCTACCCCTTCGGGAAAAAAGGCGTGATGCTATGTTTATGTTTTATCGTCCTGATCTTGACGATACTTTAAATTTCTATTTCACAAAACTCAATTACATTGAGCGTTATGTTTATTGGGTAACTTTGCTATAGGTTGTTTGAATAAATACAATTTTAGATGAATAGTTACAACTTACTTTAAAACCACACAACGCGTGCATATACGATGATTTTTTAACATTGCTGCATATGCGTTCACCTTTATATAGACTAGTTCATGTTTAAACTATTAACACTTCATGTTAAAACTATTGACGATCAGAGATTTCAATCATGGAACTGTGTTAAGGAGTGCCTGTTCATACCTTGAGCAAGTGTGCCCGGCGTGATCTGTTGTATGGGCTTTAGCAATACAGACCAGGACTGCGCCAAAATCAAGCTGTCTCTAAATGACTGGTGACGCCTGTCAACATGGCGGCGGCGTAGCGGTTACGTTGGTCGCCTCGCCACTTACATTGCCGTGCCGAGGAACGGGGGTTCGATTTCGATTCGCACACATGACAAATATTTTATAGATATTTGCTTGTGTACTTTCTGTTCTTTAATTGTATTTTGTAAAGTCAACCGCAACCCCGGGATTATAGTATAGTCATAGCCATAGTGCGTAGTCTTAAAAAATAGGATTATCAGTGCTATTGTTTTCAATAGCATAGTGAATATTTTCTACGGAAGTATCAATAATAGCAACGATTCGGAAGTCAGATAGCGTGAATATATTGTGAGAAAAGCCGAAAAGGTCACGCTCGAGGCAAGGTCAAGAGCTGACGAGAGATAAGCATCAGACGAGATGCGAGACTACGTGTCCCAAACCGTGGGACTGACGCACAATGCTCTTTGTAACGCCACCAAATAAATATTCTTACATAATAGTAGCAATTAAAAGTTTTACGTCCTAAGCTCCGCGCGTCCCCGAGCACCTCCGAGCACCTCCGAGCAGCGCCTGCTCTGACGCGAGACATTCAGATCTCGATAACGTGTTAACTGCTCCATACACGGAAATAAAACAGGTGCCACGGATAAGTGTTTAAACTAACATTCCGTTACTTGTTCTTTGTTTACGATTCTAAATAAATTATACATTCTCAGATACAGATATTGATCTGATGGACATCAAATCAGTGAGACGTACAGATAAAATAACTGAACATTATAAAGCAGGCGCTGCATCGCTGCATCGGTGGAGGTACAAACGTATTGAATATAAAATGTGAACAAAAGCTTGAATGATTAATTTGACGAAAAATAAGTTAAACTTATTTAGCAACCATTTTATGCGGCGATGAAGTCCAGCTCACCCGGCATATCTTTAATATTGTAATATTTTTTATTTCATGTTCGACGAAGCATAAGGCCAAGTTCATGAGATCATTGTATTTAATCGTATAACTGGATATTAAACTTTTAGCGTAGGTACCAATTTATATAATTTACAAACTCTTACTATTTCTTACACTTAGAAATTCAGTAGAAAAATTTCATAAATTATTAATTCAAATAAATAATTAACACTAACAGGGAAATTAATAAACTACAATAGAGAGAAGCGATAACCACTTCACAGATATTAAATAAAAAGATTTTATCACAGATTTTGACACAGAACATTTTACACAAATTACAACCTACCAAAGTCGATTACCAATGTTTTGGATTTTACTACTAAACCTTTGTCTAAAGCAAAAACTCGAATTTGATGCAATTTCGTCACGATTTTTGAATAAAGGTATGTTATCTTTAATCTTCACATACATAATTCTATTATGTTTCTGTGTGAGATAAAAAGTCATTGCCTCAAATCAACCGCCATTAAATTTCAACCTCCTTTAAGTCATCATCCACTAAAAACGGAAACAACAGCCAACACTCTGTAGATATCGACACCACAAATAATATGGTAAACTGTGTGCTAAGTGTGAGTTAGTTGGCAAGTATCGTTGTCGACTACTACTCGTATCTACACATAATATCGGCGTGTCCATTGTTTTGAATGTATAATTCCCACGTGTGAGCACTCCGTAGTAATGACCTCAGATCAGCTGATTGTGAGACTTGATTGATAAGTTTATTTCAAACTCTTCTGATAGCTGTTATTAGAAGGTTTATATAATTGGGTTGATTACGTCATTCTTGTTTGTTAGATGATATGATATTATTTATATTTAGAAATAGCATAATTGTATGCTGAAATACGCAAATTGAAGACTTAAAAACACCTGATTTGAAAGCTTTTACGTAAAGTTTGCAAATTGTAACTAACAAACATCTTTTACGTGACGGTTGAGATTTTATTGATCAAAAATAGATAATAATATTATTTTTAATGCAAAATCTACGACTGCTTGTACTTTTAGAAGTAATTTTTTTAAAGACTACGAACAAGCACTGTTCAATTACCTGTACTAAACCTACCTACTTAACAAAATATAACGTAAGTGATAGATAAAACAACACATCCTCAAAATAAAAAACGATGTGTTTCCTAGATTTCCTTTACACAAATAGGAAAAATACCGAACAAACACACGACGCGGAAGCGGGCGCGTATCAGCCGCGTATCGTGGCGTATCCTTTGTTGCGCGCGCGCATTGAGGAAACACCTTGGGTGGTGACGTCACAGCGAGGACGCGCATGCGCCGCGTCGCCGTGCGACCGACAACACGACAGTAAGAAATTTTGAAATAATAGACTTCGAGGGAAAATGTTTGAAGGTTGACTAATACACGGGTATTGTTTGTAGTGGACATTTGACAAAAACATTAACTGGATAAAAACTTATATTCTCGAGCTCTGACAATAGGTCTCCGAGACTAACGGTGTCCCTGGCATTGCCGAGGGACACGGCTAAGAATTACCATTAAAATAATACTTTGATAGCAGCAATTTTATAATTAAATTAGCAAAAATAAATATTTTTTTTGGTGAAAGATTGCGTTTCCTTTGGTGTTATGGGAGATCTTCCTCACACAAAACACATCCAAAAATTTTGAAGCTCGACATGAAAACGAACACTGTATCTAAATTTTTTTTTTTATCTTATCGTTAAAAATGTTTTCAGTAAAACATTACAGTTAATTCAAAAAAATCCACCAACACCCTCTAAAAATCACAACACTTACACAAAATACTCACTTTATGCAACAAGTAATACTGAGCTGTGAGGTATACAAATATTCCATAAACTGACCAATAAAAGCCAATTACGTTACAAAACAAACAATCTGTTACTTTCTAAACGAAACCGTAATGAAGAGGTTATTACGTTCAATCAACTATATACAACCTCTGACCCCGTCCTCACTCGCTACAATTAAAGCTTTTGGCATCGAATGCCATTCACATATTAAACTAGGGCTGTCAAATTCAAATTTCCGAAATATTTTTACATATACCTAGACGTTTTTACACAAAATTACGAAACGTCTGCTTTAGGTATACTAGATGATAAGAAAACAGCCTAAATAAAATAAAATTTAGTGTTGATAAAATTACAATGAAAACTGGAAATGTAGGTATTTCGCAATCATGACGTCCTTCAAATAAAGCGTAAATAATGTAATCAGAATGTTGGCCCTTCAAGACAATAGCCAAAGAAGTGGGCGTATTTTCCTGTTATACTTTTCATTCCTATTGTAACATCCAAAGAAAATCGTCTAACATGTCATTGTCAACGTATCCCACTGTTGAGCCCGAGCCTAATAGTATATTTACAATTAAAAATGAATTGTTCTTTACTATGATATAGGTATATTATATGAATAATTAAAAACGAGTTGATTGAACTTAAAAACTCTATGAACACGTAGGAAAAAAAATATTTTTACTACGAAAGACTAAATGACCAGCAAATCAAACTATCAGTTTGTTTAACTATCAGTTTGCACTCTACAGAGTATAAAAGATAGATTATATTTATTTGCAAGGAATGACGGATAGTCAGAACTAAGATAGGTATCAGCCCTAGTGCTTACACCACGTATATCACGATGCGTTTATCTGCAATTATAACTTGTTTCGTTAGTTATAATAACTTTGAAACGTGTACATTTTTTATATTTCCGCTGTTTTTGTGTTCGACGGATGCTTAATTACAGCCTTCGTGAACGTCAAATGACAAAAACTAGTCTCTCTTATCACAACTTCTATAATTAGGCACACAAATAGAGTAATTATTTCATTGTTATTGTAGCCGTTACTTATCTTTATAAAATGTTCGATTTTTTGTCGAGGTTATAATATTTTATTACTCTGTTTTGACGGAATTTAATACAAAGCTTTTGTTTGACCAGTTTTTGGATTCTCTTGTTTATTCAATGTTTTTTTGTTTATAAAAAATAATTATTATTTAAATGTAAGCAATCTATGAAAATCGTTAAAAGTTGTTTTTAAATAATTAATCAATCTTATTAAATAGGTACTAATCGGTCTCACTATAAAGTTTTAGAAAACAAATGATCAAATCCACGACCTGCCTGAGGTAACTCAGGCAGGTCGTGGATTTGATCTTCAGTAAGGATATTTTTTTCTCTGACTCATTACAACTTAAGTTTGTAATCACATTACAAATCATTTCATGAATAAGTTTGTAATCTGGATGTAATTTGTATTCATAAATTTCCAAACAACATGGAGGCTCTTTCCACAAACTGCGACGTTTATTGACTAGTCTCATCCAAATCCATTACTTCTAAATATACGAATAACCCATTCACCCTTAGACAGGATATTACCGATCACTGTATGGGGTATCGAAATTAAATAAGGCGTTATCAGTGATCCAGCCATCAATCGTGAGCGGCTCTGTCGCACAATGGCATTACCCCTACTTTGGATAGGTTAGCCTACTGCACAATAATTCTGTATTAGGATGTTCTATAAAATTGATGTGGTATTTTAATAGTAAGAATTACTTGAATTCCAACTTGCAAGTAAATATGGCGTAATTCGGCTCTCTTCGGTGACAGCACGCATGTAATTACCGATAACGCATGTAAATAACGAAATAAAAATAACGAATAACGATGTGAAACTTATTATTATTTGGAAATTTTCTTTCTATACAGGAAATATAGAGAGGATAGATAGATACAGATAAATGTGAAAGCAACAATTTTTCAGTATTATTCTTATACCAAGTTTTACAGCCATATCTAGAATATGTACCTACCTTTTATTATAAATCGGTTATAAAAATAATTCTTGTTTAATTAAGATCTTTGACGTCAATATGTTGATATTAAATGAAGCGCTGATGAATAAACTAAGATTGTATAACCAAATTAATCTTAGGCAGTTATTTCCTTAGAACGTCAATGAAATGTATTTAAATGTGCAAGTTACATAGAAATTGCAATTCCGGTCATAGCAAATTCAATAATATAAAAGTATGTACATATATCTAAATTTCTAATGAGCTTACCTACGTAAGGAGAATGTTTACATAATTAACAATTAATTTAAATGCCAATTGCTACGTCATATACAACATTGTGACGTCAATCAACAAACTGTTCATAAATTTCGAAATAAAATCGAGCTTGATTTAGAACCGTCACCTTGTTCATGTAATCAAAAAGAATTAGTTTGTTAATCGCTTTATCAAAGACATTGCATAATTACGAATAATTACGACGATAGGTAATTATACTTTTTAGTCATTCAATGAAACAAAAAGTTTTAAGCTTCTGTTTATTTTAATCTACTATCCATTTACTTAACATATGTATTTGTAATATCGTTAAGGTCGGTAAAGTGTGATACTCGTAGTACTTAAAGAAAGAAAGTTTGTAAAATCAATGTTTCTCAGGATTTAACACCATTATATTAAAAACTAAATAAGTACTTACATTTTGTCTTCGATACTTAGAGGTTGACTTCCACCCTATAAAAGAAGCGTGAATTTATATTATAATATGCTTTCACTGATGACTTACGCATTTGAGGAACTACTATTCATCATTATTATATCAGCCGTAGGACGTCCACTGCTTGGACATAGTCCTCCTCAAGACATTTCCAATAGGACCGGCTGTATGCGGCCTGCACCCCTGCGTTGTCTCCATACAAGAACTTTTCTGCCCCATCGGCCATCTGCGCGTGATATTGGCCCTGCCCACTGCCACTTCAACTAATATTACTGATATTTTAATATATGCTTTCTATTCGATGGGCTTAACTACGGCTTACGGGCTAAACAAAACTGTTTTCACGTATAATGAGTAGTATCCGTCGAGTTATGAACAATTATGTCAAGTCGTGAATCATATCGCGACTAGACAGCTGATAATTTGTGGCTGACCTATGCTTGTGCAGTGCGTAATGGGCTGATTAAATGGTAATCATATTAATACACATTTATAAACAACTGTGTAGTCTTTAAGTTCGACTAATTGTGAACAATTTTAAAACTTTGTTAATTTTATGGGATATGGCTATACCTGTCTATTATTATTAAACATTTTTGCAACTTTATTTGAGATTGTTATATTTAACAAAAAAAAAAGTATCTAATTGATTGGAGTCAAAGATTTACTACACAGCACGAAACAATAATGAAGATTAATTAAGTTTTCATACCATCGACTTTTACTTTTATTGTACAACGACTTAAAATTATGTGAATCAAACATGTACCAACAAGTGAGTACGTTAAAAAACTATTAACATTTTTCGATCAAAGTACACAATCCGGAATCACATCAATGATTACTCATCGCATTTAGTAGCTAGAACCGTTTAAACCTAAGGCGCGGACGATTATGTCAACTTATATGATTCATACATATTGTATGTGATCGTGTTGACCTTAACTAAGTACCAACATAACTAGTGCTTAATAACTTGCTGTAATTATATTTGATATTTTTCTCTAGATATTTTTTAAAAACATCCTTGGTAATAAATAGATAAGGCGTCTCGCAGCAAATTATAAAAAAACTTGAAAGTGATGACGAGAATGTTTATACTCCCTGTCTTTACATAATATTATATTTTGCTAACACATCCAAATTTCTCACATCCCAGCGGTAAAAGCGAGGAACCCTTATAAACCTGTAACAATGGCAGTGAAGCGCGGGCGCCGCTGTCATAACATGATCGATCAGCCGCTGATGAATCAAACTCCACACCCTCGCTCAACCACCTTTGTAACTCACCACCAGTCCACCCTGGTCTATTGTCATGCTGGATTTAAGAACACCTTAGATTAGACTCGTTACGAGCCAGAAAGAAAAGAAGAAAAATAAAATTTTTTTAAAGGTCGCAGATGACACAATTTTTTGGATAATCTGGTACATTCTTAACTTGTGACTTTCATAAGAGTTACTTTGTAACATAGATGAATAAACAAGAATTCATTTCATCGAATAAAGAAATATCATTCCCATACTTTACTTTAAAAACTTCTGTGTATAGTTAAAACACTCCATACAGGCATTGAATTGACAATGATACGTTGCAGTTGCTGGATTGACCCATAAGTACACAATTCCAGTTACTAATACCGAATTACTTGACTAGACAAATGCAAACTGAGACAAGTAGCGACTTGGTACATATAACAGTGGCTGTAACCAAAGAAAGTACAGTAATTTAAAAACACACCTCTCTATTATCATATTTTTTAGTTTTAATTGAACAGTAACGACGATCAGTACGTATTGTTGTACTCAGGGGGTGGTACTGTACATGAGCGGTATTATCCGCACTGATGCGGTCCTGCTGTCGACCGCGGATTTAACAAGATTGATGGCCAGACCACCACGCTTATGGGGTGAAGCTATTTATATCTAATGATAGAAGTTTGACAGATTGTGCGTTATAAGTCATTGATGGAGAAATATTTAAGTTTATCATCAGTATTAGGGAATATTGATTGATTTTAAACATTTAAGAGTAAATTTAATCGTAGGCAAATTTGCTGACACTACTTTTCGGATAACCTGTTACATTCTTGTGACTTTCATAAGTGTTACCTTGTAACCTAGATGAATAAACGAGATTTCATTTAATTTAAGATGCAGAAAAGCAACGCGTCTTGTGCTCTAAACAGGCAGGATCAATGTGCATTTCATTTTGTGAAATCCTTATTATGTTTAAGTCAAATTACGAACTGCTTACGTTGAAGAAAAATATCATCAGGAAACCTACACACGCTAGAAGTAATTCTAAGGGTATGTCTGATAAACACCAACCTCCATTGTCAGCGTGTGTAAATTATCTCTGCTTGCCTTCTCTGCCCTCCTAGATAGAGCAGAGAAGACCCATACTTAAAACATGTATCATGTAATCAATAACAACTAATTGTCTTGGAATGTTCTTTCAAATGCTAAGCTAGATGCTCCGACGACCTAAAAAGGGTCGCTGGGTCTGACTGGATGTGAAAGGCGGAGAACAGAGGGCTATGGCGCGTGTTAGGAGACGCCTAAGTCCAGCAGTGGACTGCAATAGGCTGAAATGATGATGATGATGATGTTCTTTCAAATAATTCAAATTAAATAATAAATTCTTTAATACATCCCACGATTATAAGGACTAGACTCTCTAGTCCTTATATCGTGATAAGGACTAGAGAAAAAAAATACAATAAGACTATGACTTCCAATATCAGCGACAATTTATTTCAAATACTAAAGCTAGATAATAATATTTAATAAATAAATCGTAGTGAGCTATTAATCTGGCATTCTTGGCAGTAGGCTACAGAAGTGGGCCGTGTTATCGCAGATCTGTCGCGCGTTATGTGGCGATGACTGCAAGGCCGACGACGGTTTAGAAAGGAGTCTCGACTCTACTGTTGTAGGAAGAACTATTAGCGCCATACGCTAGATGCCAGAAGCTCCAAGCTTCTCGTCTAGTAGAAAATATTCTATTATGATCAATCATTGGCACTCGTATTAAAATGAAATGTATAGCGGTAACAACTAAGCGCGTACTCCCTGGGCGCATTAATAGAGACCAGACGCCTCTGCGTTATTTAACAACGCCGTAGTGCGTTTCCGAACGATGGGAATCGCGCCGACCAATGAGAGCGGTCGTCGCTGTTTCCGTCGTTCGGCGCGACGTACCTACCGGTAACATAACAAGAATTCGAGTATGGCCGCGCGTGCGTCGAGATTATTCTGTAAAAGTGTTTACGATAATTAAAGTTTATGTCAGTTACTAAAGCTTCTATCATTAACCGACCCACCCCGACTACATCTTGGCGTCCCAACGTGTGTTTAGAAAAAACAAGGGGTTGGAGTCTTTAGTATCCAGTGAATCAAACTTTTTCATTCGACGCCGCGTTCTTTCTTTCAAATAACCATTTGACGTTTATGGGACGTCGGACGTCGCGTTGATTATTATTAAGATTATTATGCAATCTTCCTCTGTTTATTCCATTTTATATTATTTAGGATCACTTTTTCTCTTTCTCCATCACGCTCCAATCACGTTTGTCAATTTTTATATGTGACTGATTTCTCTTTGCTCGATCCACATGAAGTCTTTTTATGATTATTTTTTTCTTTTGATGGTGGTAAAGGTAAGCTAAGAGTAGATATATAGTATTTATAATTAGATAAGTATTTACGAGTACTCAACAGTTACGTAAACTCGTAGGTGACAGTATGAAGGTGTCATTGTCTCGTGTCTCCCATTGCAGAAGATGTGTGACTCAACAATTTATTTGCGCAATATAATTTAGCACCCATATCCAAATACTTGATGTGCCCAAAAGTGTTGTATTTTGATTAATGTTTACTTGATGAAGTTTTTATTAATTTTAGCCTTGTTGTTGATTGGTCGCAGTATTTTCGATTCCTATGTAGTAAGTATGCTCTTAGTCTAGGTGGAGTTTGTGTTTGATAAATCTTTTACAAAAAGTCTTTGCTGTCTACAAAAAAACTGCGACAGGTTAACCTGAGGTCCTGGGTCAGCGTAATTCGTTTATTAATAAATAGGTTGTTAATCCTATATAGATAAACCTTTTATTTTATTCGGACTACAAAAAGTACGGACGTTGGTAACATAAACGTATTCAAATACAAACAAACCTCCATTTTATATTAAAATGATTTAATCTAGTGTTAGCAACTCTTTATATTTAATAACACACTTACGCCAACAATGCCACACGTGCCGAAACTATTCACAAAGCAATCTCAGAGATATTAAAACTAAATTGCAACCACTATTGACACTCATATCACTCCAGATCTCGCCACAGCTCATCAACAATCAGCCGTGTCGTTACGTCACCACGTCACAGTACACTGACATACAGCTGTGACATTAGCTCATAACGCACTTGTTATCAGCTAAGAAAGTAGAACGATGGAGCAGGTTAAGCGGTCCAACTGGTCAGTGGAGGTTTGATTCTTGCGTCAAGTTGATTTGGGTCGTCGAGATGAAGCATTAGTCTACTTAAAGATTACTGTCATACTCAGAGTAGTCGCAAGGGTGAACACGTCTTTGTTTGTTGGTTAATTAACAAATAACGTTTTGTTTCAAGTTCTTTAGTACATTTTCAAACTGCCTTTTTACTACGTTCTTATGACAAAAGCGTATACAAATTTCTTTGTGAAAATGCTTTTATTAATCTGATACCTGAATAAAATTTCGTAAAATGTTTACAAGTTTCTTACAAAATGAAAATGACAATTTAAAATTACTTAACAAGGCATTTTATATTACTCATTTATAGTGCACAGAGGAGGAGAGGTACACAATAAGCAGACTATGGTTATTGACCTTTTAATTGTCTCAGAAAAAATAGTACCTAGTTGAACACTGATGTTGAAGTGCAGTTACACCCCGCAGGCAATGTAACTAGCACTCAGTGTAGAACGACAGAAACCTTTTATTAACATTGTCGCTTCTTATTAATAAGTACGTGGTAGAACATACGGTGATTTTGTGCTTCTAAGTATAAATATTGAGTATAGCTTATTGTCGATTTTAGGATTATTAACTTTGAAAATGTCTACATTCTGTATTTGTATGCATTAGATAACAGGTTCCTTTTCAGTTTATTTACATTTTTTTATAAAATACATACTTCTTATATATTTAACATTATATAAGAAGTATAGACCAACAATAAATATGCAGCCGCATGCGACAATCATAGCACCGATTGCATCATCTGAGCTTAGAACTTATCGCCTACGAGACATTAACAGATTAAGAGCCAGCTATTAAACCATTCAGTACTTTATAGGTTGGAGTTATTAAACAGGTGTAGGTAGGTACTGGTAGTGCCTTTTTACAAGATATCTATCTGATAAATAGCTAACTGTCGGATATAAAATATCGTGGTGACGTCAAGAGGCATGTCGCTAGTCACGATAGCCGTTGGAAAATAAATATAGTAATTATTTATTAATGTGGCGCACGCATGGAAGTGATGCGAACCTAGCATGGCGACCACCTCATCACAAAATGTTCTAGTAAAGAATTGTATACTTTGACTAAGTACAGTTCAAAAACACAATAAGTGCGTGTTTTTTTTCCCTGTCAAGACACATTTTCAAAGTTTGTACAAATTATATCGTTTATTTCCCCAACACAATTTGTCACGTTTGTTCATGCTAGGTCTGGAATATCTCAAAGTATTTAGTTTGTAATGTTATGATTGCTATAGGAAGGTAATCTTGATGTTTCTCGTATTATCGGATTATTTATCTGATCGCAGCAAGGGAAGCTGTGATCGGCTTATATAACTAACATGTGTTTGAAAACTGGTCAACTTAAGCTAATGCACTTAAACTATAAAATGAGTACCTACTACCTTTTGACCGCAGTTTGCCTGGGTGCCCAACGGGACCTTAATGTCGGTGGTATATATTATTTATGATATTACATTAATTGTAAAATATGGGTCAAATACCAATGAATGATATTTAATAAATTTATATTTCTACGTCAGTCTCTGTCCCTCCAACTATGTCCATACAAAAAATCACGTTTATTCGTTGTTTTATATAATACCGACAGCGACGTGACAGTAGGATAAATAAAAAAAGTCAACAAAAGATGCATTTATAATATTAAAATATAGCTTTTTATTGTCTCTGGTTATCACCTTAACGACATCAACAACGTACAATTTAGAGCGATTTGTCCATTTAAAGCAGTTCATAAGGTAGTTAAACTACTACATATATTTGGCATCTAGATTTTCCTGTTCCCCAGCCATTCTCTCCACCGTCACATCGATCAGTCGCAGCCTCCGTACCAGATAGTTTGTAATCACCACACTAATCACCACTGATTCGAGATTGAATCTGTCGACTATTTAGAGAACCAGTCGCTCGATCGATTTGCAAGTGGTTTATGTTATTGCTGATCGCCTTGACGCTGCGCCCGCGCAACCTATTTATACCTACGTTCAGAATGTCCACAACTTGAATGAACTGTCTATATACACATACATGGTGGGAAATACTTTCATTTTGAGATTTTTTGAAAATTTATTTTAATACAAGTTTGATAGCACATGTTTACAGCCCGCTTAATGTTAAGCGATCACCGTACTGTAGGTAGTAAGGATGCAACCAGAACAACACCAGAAGCATCATATAAGCGTTGACTTCCCTTTAGAACATCTTCCCTCCCCAACCAGCTCTGAATACCACTTCTCACCTGAAGGTATATAATACGGTCTTCTGTAGGGTGGAGGTACTTATGAGCAGTAAGAGCAGGACGTATCCGCTGTTCTCTACCTCTTTAAATAAATAAAATATGTGTTGAAAAATTTATAATAATTTATTGATAATTTTTCTATTATAGACATACATAAATACTCAATTTTTATTATTAAAAATATGTATTTACTGTATTAGAAAGGTTTGTAATATAACTTAAATGGATACTTTATTATTATGATTATTTAAAAACATACTTTATAACGTTTATGGCGCGTGTAACGCTCAGACGACGTTAACACGCTATTCCTGTTGCTGATGCCCTTTAACTTCGAACGCAACACCTTATTGATAGCCAATGACTCAAATATTTTATTAGAATAATAAAAAATCTTACACAAACCTTACATGCATTTGTTGTAAGTTAAAGTTTATTGTTATTTCGATACTAAAAGTAGGAAAGATTAAATTTTACAATGTAAATTGTAATTGAATTATATAGTAGTCGGCCGTAAACCTACGGTTAATGTTAGATATCATTCGGTTAAGGTACATTTTACGGCTGTAATGGGTATGCCCTACAAACGCGCCTAATATAAACTACAAATAAAATTACTGTAATAATTATTATAAGTCTGGTGTTTAGATAAGACCTCTAAGTTAATAAGCCCTTATTATCAAATTGATAATACCTAAATTGTTATTATTGAGTGCACGAGTCTGTTGGTGGTGAATTTAAACGGAAGCGCGTTTATGTCTAATGAATGAAGCAATCGAAATATCGAGGGTATTGGCTGTGTTCTTAAAAATAATGAAATAATTAATCCAAATTTAATTATATTGCATAATATAAGTATATTATTGTTTAGGTTTTTAGAAAATATTTTTAATAAATAATTATTAGTTAGTAATTATTAGTCCGGTGTACAACAGTTGGGGCTTCTATTGCCGATTCAGGGTCCATGAGACCACATTAGATCAATTTATTTTCTTACTGTCAATATGGCGTAGCAGTTAAGATGGTCGCCTTGCCATTAACATCGCAGTGTCGAGTGACGTGGGTTCGATTCTCACACGAGACAAATATTTGTGTGATGCATAGATATATGTTATTTCGTGAGTTTAAGTATTCTACCACGTTCACACAGCACCATCTAGTCCCAAAGTAAGCAATTATTTGCTTGTGTTATGGGTACTAAATAACTGATATACTACTTAAATATATTTTTTTTTGTAAATACATACATATTATAGATAAATTACACCCAGACACAGAACAAACCTTTATGCTCATCACATAAAGATTTGTCCTGGGTGGGGATCGACCCCACGACCTCCGGCTCAGCAGTCAGGGTCACTAATCACTAGACCAACCGGCCAGTTTAAGTGTACTTTGTGTCCGTTAATTGTATGTTTGTAAAGTCTTCGGAAACACAACACTTGTTAACTCGGCGGGACGTACGACTTTTTTTTTAATCAATGTAGTTGGCTAAATCTTAGCTTGACGCATTTCTGCTTATTCTGTGGGAAATAGGACATCATGCAATTTCTTATATTTCTAGATACATTAAATCAAATAGTAGAATGTAAACAAATAATAAGGTAAACAAAGTAGTTGTGCTCAGTGTGGCTAGTCTCACTCATAGCAAGCAGTTAGCATTGAGCCTTCACGCGGTGAAATATCGCGCCAACACACTCAAGGTACTACGGTATAGCTCTGTGTTCGACTTACTTTGGACTTGGTTTCATGATTACATACTTGGTGTTTGAAAATCATATTTTGAGTACAATTACCTCCATTCAAATTTAGTAAAGCAATTCAACTTTTTTTTGGTTAAACATTTTAGAAAATATTAAATAATTTTGGAAAATTTGATCTTGCAACGGAGTTTGGACTCACTACCACTGGCATTCCGTACCAGTGCTCTTCCGACTGACCCACGCCGTTGTTCAATCCCAAGGTAATCCGTATTTCCCGAAGATCGAATTTTTCCATTATTTTTTTCTTGCTGACGTCTAAGTTAGTAAATAGTCTATTATTTCATTTCGTAAACATCACATTTCGTAAAGACACTTATGAATGTCGTTCATTCACAAAGCTAAAAAGCTGTCTTCCTAAGGCCAGTTGCTCATAAGATCGAGCTTTGAGAATAGCTGGCAAGAAATTCAGGCAACTCTTTTTAATCGCCAAAAACTTACAATTTCAATTGGTTAAAATTAGAAATATCATAAAATGGTACTGAACCAAAACACCATACACCATAAGGCAAAATTTAAAAATAGTGCATGCATAGTATAATTATTATTTCTACCAATGTTAAGAGACTTTTTTGTTCCGATAGACTAATCTTATTTCATATATTTAGGAAAGGACAGTCTATTTTATTTGACAAATCATGCGAAGCCGTGAGATGAATGTAGCTCTAATATCTACAGCGTATTCCTGCTGTCTCAAAGAGAGGCAGTTATACTGTTTCTATAATAACCTTCCATATACTCCAGTGCATTGTATCTGTAGTCAAACAGCCACCACAATACAATGCTAGATTTGTGATTTATAGTTTCAAACGAGTACTAAATAATGAATATTGGTACAAAATCCCACTAATCTTAAAGGTTAAGTGTTTGACAGAGTTATTTATTGAGTAAACATAAATGATTAGAGTCACGACGCGACGGTAGTGACCGTGGTCCCGTAAGCTGTAGCTAGGATTAGGTTTAGACTTGTCTTTGTTAGTGTCAAGTTTATTGTTTGGTATTGTATAATATCTGGTATTAACTAAGGCTCTGTTACGTCATTGGTAGATAACTGTCTATTAAACTACTCGTATCTGTGAGTTATATGACTGATTTTATATGAACAATTTGTTAAAAATAAAGTAAGTGTCGGATAGGTTATATCAGACACATCTACCATTGATAAAACAGGGCCTAAGGCTTCTTGTACACGGTTAGAAAACTCGCCGTGGCTACGTAAGAATTCGTATTGTTTCTACATACGAAATTTCATCATGACGTACCCGATAAGAATTTTGTCGGATCTTGCCACGAAATTTTGTTGTGGTCGTTAATACGAGTATAGAGTACGTTATGTCTAGCGCAGACAATATTTCTTACTCTCATATTGTTATGAACACAGTTTATATTATGTAGAAACGAAACGAATTCTTCCAGTCCTTTTTATTGTATACACGGAGCCTAAGTGTTGAAATGTGAATCTATTTACTAAGGTGTATTGTAATATTGTAAATTTGTGAATATCACTGCAGTTGTGACTATCAAACCTTTTCACATACTTATCACTGAAAAAACTAAAACCTCCTACCTGTCGAAGGAACCGTTTGTGAAAATTTTGTCCAGCAGTGGACTACTACGCATCAACAAATTAATTCGGTGATAGCATCAAATCTTGATGATGAGGATGAATATTATAAAATGTTTTATACAAAACTCTAAGCGTAGTAAGCCATATTGTAGTAATAGAATTAATCTAAAAATAAAGCAGTACTTATAATGTTATGAAACATGTCATTGTACAATATTTATTGTACGTTTTCCCTTAGCACTAACTCTCAAAGTATATTCAAACTGACGTCAAACAGAAAATGAAAATGATCCCAGCAGATAAATAAATTCTTAACTGCAATTACATAACGCAATTAAAGGAATCGAACGCATACACAACGAGTGCATTGAATTAATACTCATATTACCTCTGTTGTATCGCTACTGTACACTAACCATTGCGGCTTTAGCTTCTAAAAGTATCATGTGACGTCGGAAACAAGCGGTAATGTATAATGTAGTACGCAATAGAATAGTTTTAAATCTCATTTATATTCATTATGTACAACAACTTGTAATTATCGTATTATACGTTACGTAAACGTGTTGAGTGTTGCTCGGCTATGTTTTTGCATGAATTATAACTAATCAAATTGTTTGTTTGCGATTATATATTTCAACGATTTGTTTACAAAGGAATAAATCATAAGTAGTTGAACAGTGATATGACGATATCTATCGGGCTAGAACAACACGAGCTATGATCTGCTTTGAAGTTGTTTTATCTTTTCATTCGGACGTCTCATCATCTCTCTCTTTACTATTTCAAATGTTGCTATCTGTGAGTTACCATTAAACTACAATTAAAACTGTACAACTATAGTTCGCCGTTACTAACCGAAAAAGAGAACGCTTTTAAGTAATTAAAATGGTCAGCGTACAGACGCAAGAGGCGTATAAAAAGTTGTGAATGTTTGTTACAGTGTATGCACATGGAAGTAGTGCAACTGTGAGGTTTCTTTCAAATAATATAACAACTATACAACAATATATCGCGCTAGTTTATGAACCGCATCTAAAATGTACATTATACGTTAAATACATGATGATATATCATCAGCTTCGTCTGTGTGGTATCTGGATGAAAAGTAGCAAGTATCTATTACAAGACTATAACTATCAGTGTGTTAAATTTCATGCAGATCGTTTGAGCCCTTCTGGTGTAATTGAATAACACACAACGACCTAACTTTCACAATTATAACATTTGTAGGATTTTAGTAATTGGTATAAAAATTTCTCAGTTTTTTATGTATGATGGTGAAACTTGTATTTCTGTGTGTAGTTGGAGGTGCGCCAGCTCCCCGCGCATGCGCGATGCGCATCGGGGTCGCGCGCATTATCTACGATCACCAACTACGACTCCCAAATAATGTATTTTTATTTGTTCTGTCCGCATATTATTTGTATTTAAATTAAATTGAACGTTTAAGTTTCTAAATGTCTGCGGTGGGTGTAAAATTGTTATCTTTCCACCAGTCATTATGAATCTTATGGGTACAGTTAGCAACGAAAGTGAAAAATTATCAAATGTATTCATCATAATAAAATGTATAATAGAATAACGAGCATTGTAATTAAATATACCTAGAAGCTTTATTAACGTAATTAAATTGTATCCGAACCTTTCTTTTGTATTAATTGAAATGCTCACGATGACGTCAAGCCTATGGTACTAAGTTTGCATTCTCAAAACTACCAACTATGTAGTAGGTAATATTCTGATTCCTTACGTTAGTGGATGAGTGACTGGTAACACTATATAAATATATAAAAAACTAATAGTCGCGCAGGACTTCACTCCCATCGTTCTTTATTTGGCCACTGCTCAGCTCCTATTAGCCGTAGCGTGATGTTACTCAGTGATAATGTAGCTTTCTAACGGTGAAAGAATTTTTGAAATCGATCTAGCAGTTTTTAAGTTTATTCGTTACATACAAATATACAAATCTTTCATCTTTATAGTATTAGTAGAGATAATAGTATGTGGACATCTCACGTTAGTTAAATAACAATATTCTGATAAGTATATGAAAATGTAGCCTTTACTTAATTATTGTGGTTCGCACTGGCGTTTTTATACGCTAATGCGTACCGGGTTCGGTTGAAATGATGTGCCTAGTACACGCCGTTGGCGTTTAAAAATGCAAGCGACAACAAATCTAGTTGATATTAAAGTCAATTAAAATAATTAGGTAAATATGTAGTTTAATTGTATGTGTAACAATAAATAGGACATTCCAGTTGATTGCTGAGCACTTAGAAAGTATAAGAATCGATGACAATTATCGCGCTGTGTTCATATAATTGGTAGTGATTAGCGCGTCAATCACGTTACAGCCGTGTTTATGACAACTTAACTTTTTGTTATGGAACAGTCTCGAAACTGTTTAGTTTGTTTTTCTAACTAAGTTTAGTTTGTTATAAAAGTAATAACAATTGGTGTACACAAACATATAAATAATTTTTCAAAGCGTCAGATTAGTAGTAGTTCTTGAGATCCTAACCTATGCCTGCATATATGTCGTGGAGAAAAGCTGTAAAGAGGAGCCTATATTATTCTAGACTATAATATATTTATGCTAAATCTGATTAAGATTCTTTCAGACTTATTGGCGTGATTGAGTAACAAGCAAAGCTAAGCTTTTACATTTATAAAATTAACAATAGGATAAAAATATCATATACCGAATGTCGACGTAAATAGGTGTAGATTTTTCTGCTCCAAATGTCAGTGAAGTCGTCGTTGTCGATAGAGACTGTAGACTAGTGAACTAGTATTTGTTTCTAAAATAGAAATACAATTGCGCATTTATAGAGCTGAGGCGCAGATAAGTTCACTCTAGATATTCAAGTGGCGTAGTAGATACTACGTCTTATATATGCTGTTATATATACGCAGTAGTAGCCTAGTCGTTAAGTGATGGACTAAGACCTAAACTGCACTAAAATTAAGAGAAGATGAGAAGGAAATGTGTCATAAACAATAAATCCGATGTGTTGTGAGGGACGTGCTTATATTAAAGTTATATTTATGACTGTCGCTGTGGCGTAGTGGTAGTCGCCTCGCCAGTAACACCTAGTCCCTTGTAATACAGAACTTGGTATATAGAGCACGCGTTCTATATAAAAGAAATTGTAAGGTGGTGTAAAATATTTTATATTATAGATAGGTTTCATAAAAACCCATCTCTTTTCTTGTTTAGTTGCTACTTTAGTGAACCTACATAAAGCAACGAGTTTTATCAATAAAGTTTTTGGCAAAACGTGCTGTCTACGAATAGAGATTTTTATAAGCCGTGCTTTCTGTATGTAGTCGTATCTTACAAGCGTGTTTCGATCAAACGTTCCACATTCGATAACAATATAATAAAATTTATTTTTCCTTGAAATTTTGAATACATAAAAATAAACAAGTTGTTTGGAATAGAGTAGTTGGGGCTGTACGACTATAAAACCTATCAGTTGGTAGTTGTTTTTAATACGCAGTAGAAACAGTTTGCAAGATCATTTTAGGTGACATACCTTTAAAATTGAGTCGCCTTTGTCCAGGCACTGCCATATTGGCGAGGTATTGAAACGGCTGCATTTGGATCATGACGTCATCGCCTCTGGCATTGTTGCCACTTGCCAGGATAGTGAGGTCATTCACCATTGGCACTAGTGATTGATTGGCAGTACGTGCCACGGTATGTCACGTCGCAGGTTCCCATTTGGCAACGTTGGATAAGGACATTCGGTTGCCAGAGATGTCGCTTTCAATTGTTTAGAAATTTATTATCCGCTTGTGTAATGCTGTTGTTATCATTTTATTGGGTAATCGTGGCTTTTTTGGGAAATTATTCAGTGTAATATTAAGTCAGAAGACACAGGCTGGCATGTGAACTGCACGGGTTTTATTGAATCGAATGAATTTGTTAATAATATTTTTTTACTTAATATCCATAAATATTAAGTAAAAAAATAATAATATTTAAATGTAAGTAAGTGCAAACATATAATTAGACCTCAATAACTTATTGAAGTCAGGGAACTTCTGGACCAACCAATACCTGCCTTATTATTTTGAAATATTCTCGCTTAATATTGCGATATGAATTACAGCAGTAGTCTGGAATTTAGTTTTTAATAAAAACATGAAGATTAGATCTTAATAGAGCTTCATTTTTCATAACCAACAATTTAAGTTCCGTTCCCCACATACAGCGCTATAATTACTTCCAACAGGTCTCTAACAATAAGCACTAAAATTGGTAGCTCTCTGTAAAGCTAGAAAAACTCTACCGTCGTTGGCTACCGTGGCGTGACGATGTTTTTGTACTACAACGAGTACTTACTCTACACGACACAATATCGTGACTCTACCTGATGTGACCGGTACCTTTCACATGGACGAAAAACTGTTGCCAATTAGCTATTTTTTTATATAGCCGGTATTTTTGTCAAAATTGGTAAATTGGTTTATCCATCATTTAGGTGTTGCAGTGATGTATTTACGACCAATACTTACAATATTAATTACCTGCATCATAGTAGTCGCAGTGTTCGACAACTGTCACATGTTTGAAAATTTAAATATGGCCGCTGTCTTATTCAAACATTTGACAACAATATCAAATCGACAAAATAAATGTCGACATTTAGAGTAAGCCCTTTCAATAACAATAACATAAAATCAATATAATAATATAGTAGTTCTGAGTCCAAGTGTACTTTGTGTTTGTTGGATGTTAGTGAACCATCAGAAGACTGCGTCTTCCAGGCGGTCGACACAAAAGAACCCAACGACTTCACCTAATTGTTTCTTTATTAAATTAATATATAATTGTACAAAGGCAATTTTAGAATCTGGAACTCAGCGCAATCTTATTCTCTACAAAAAGTAGTATTTAAATCCTATAAAACACAATTCAAAATCGTATATTTCAGGTATTTATCCCATATTCTACAATAAATAAATCGCATTAGAACACAAATCATGAAACTACAGACTAAATTAATTATACGTCTTATGTAATATGTAAATATAATAAAATATAATAAAAATAATAAATTGATACAAAATTTTTAATAAAAATACTATGTAATGTAGGAACAACATAACATAAAATAGAAAGATTTGAAGTCTTAACAACTTGATAAGAGAGCGAGCACCTTTAACGCTGCGCAGGCGCATCTTAATTAAGCTAATTATTATTGCTCACAGCTATAACTCAGTACAATTAGTTTGGGCGCACTTCGGCACGGACTATGTTCCGCTGTATGTTCGTACGTCACTCTTATAATATACCTACGTATACCACTATACTGTATAACGGACCAACTCGCTCATGTACCAACTTACTTATAACGGGACACCTCCTAATTACTATATACGTATATCACTGATTTTATCTTATCTAAAAACGGAATTATCGAGTCAAGAATAATTACTTCAATTTATATCAAAAAGCACTTTCTCCGCTTTGTTAATTAGTAATATTTTGTTATTGTACGTTGCGAATCGTGCTCAGTGGCGTGCAATTAAAGGTAAGTAAAGGTAAGTTAAAGGTGGGCAAGTCTTCTTCTTTTATTTAAGAGATGAACTCATGTCGGAGAGGCTTCCGCAACTGTTCTCTGTCCTTTGCCCTCCTCTTGACATCCTCATATCGCTAGACTCCACACGTGCACACTTGTCTTTTCTTTCTTTGATTTAGTGAACTAGTAATATACATTTCTTCATCTCAACAAAATATTAGCACTATGTACTATGCTATGTAGTTTTTCGTCAGTGTCTTTGCTAATACTACCTGTGTTAGAAACAAATATCTTTCTCACTACAAAACTATCTTATACTTAGTTGAGTTCTTTCAACGAATTTTTCGAATAAATCGTTTTTCTTTCATTCATAGATCATAAAACTCAGTGCAATCCGAAGTGTTAGTATAAGACAATCGATATTAAATCATGCGTTAAAACGAAAAAACTTTCGTAACGATGTTATATCCATGTAACTGTGTAGTATTTGTTTCTAAGATAAAAAAAAACATTATCTGAACAATTTTTTTAACTTAACATGTTTTTCTTCTTATTGAAAATAGCTAGAAAGGCCAATTAGATTACTTAACCTACAAGAAGTAAGTATTTATGAACTCGTTTTTCGTACTAGGGAATACTTTTCGTTTCCTGGGCTTCTGGGGACTTTCCAAACTATGTTTAAGTAAATCCGGTCTTGGACTAACTATCTGAGAGTCACAAACACGGAATCGCAATTTCTCATGATCTCTTTCTGTCATATAAAACCGTCATTTACCAGAGCGTAAAGAGAGTGGGGGTCCGACCGCATGCGCCGGAATATGACTGAAGTATGCAAGGCACTAATACCTCTGCTTATCCCCTTCTATGATAAGGTCACCTCCCAGTGTGAAGGTGTTTGTTAGTAGAAGGTACGAATATATATTTTTTACAAAATTTTCCCTTTATTAGCTAAGTAGGTGAGAGCGGTGAAGCGAGCCTAATTGACACCTGTAATTAGAAGCTGCTCGCCGATGCGCTTCTCAGAAAGGGTTAACGGATTGCCAAGCATTTTGGTGGCTTTTTAATTTTTTTAAATACTTTGTTATTTTCGTCACGGTTGAAGGTTTGGACGTGTTCCTGGTAATCCAACATACATATTATTATATGTCGTAGTTATACAGTTAATAACACCCACACTAACATAATTATGTCTAGCATAATATCAACAATTCAAAAGAAACGCTCTTATATTCATTATAAGGTTATAGGTTGTTATAACTATAATCACACATAATCAATATAGGATAATAGTTTATTATAAATGACTTTTAAATATTAAAAGCTACAAGTAAACAATGTAATATTAGAACAATTTATAGAATTTGTTACAAAATTAAAGACACAAAACTTTGCTTGAGGTGTGGTGCATACTTTTGGCACTCTTCCCAGTTTTGAAAAACACAGTTATGTCGTCGGACTGCAACATATATTTTGTAGATATAAGGAAAAGCTTACGTACAACAAACACTAAGTCGTAAAACAACAATAAAATGTTGGATATTTTATAAGACAAAGAATTATTATTAAATAAACAATGTTTTCTCTTCACTGTGATGTTCTGATGCACTGTGATGTGCTGATTGCTGTTTTATCGAGACTGGAGAACGGTTGAGCCCAACGACTTCAGTTTTAACCATTTAAGAACAAAACCTATGACAGCTTTCATACTACGCGACCATAATTAATAAACTAAATAAAGAATCCTATGACAAAGGTTTTCACATTCAACTACTATTACGCAATAAAAATAACATCAATGCTATAATTTTTGATTAGTAAGATACATTTAATAATATTAAAATAAATGCGAAAGTTACGAGTCGAATTAATAATAATAATAATAATAATATTATACCACATTTACACAGCGCCATCTAGTCCCAAATTAAGCAATTATATTTGCTTGTGTTATGGGTACTAAACAATTGATGGATGTTTGTTAATTAATCACGCCAGAATGGCTGAAAGGAGTTATATGAAATTTGGCACACAGATAGGCTTCTTTTTAACGAGCTACTGAGAGTAGGCGGTGCCGCGCGTACAGCTTGTTGGCTGTATTCTTGACATTGCTGACGTCCGAAGGTAACGGATACCACTTGACCGTTGCTAATGTTGCTAGCCTACCTTTAAAAAACATACATTACACAACTTATTATAATTATTCATTATGTACCAATCATTTGTTTTATTGATCGCTTTATACAACTTTCCATTGATTCTCACGCAAATACAATCACATAACGTTTATAACCGTTTTGCAATAAGATCGAAATTGCCTTGTAGATATTCTTATAAACAACATCATCAAGGTACGAATTAGCTTCGTCTTCAAACAAATGGACGTACAATCGAGCTCTGACGTGCCATTAGATATAAAACAGTTACATATTATACATATCATTTAATTCAATTTATTAAAATTATGCGCCGAAGTTTAGGATAGAGATATTTATACGATACGATTTGTAAGTTTATGTGAATTGTGTAGATAACAGGTAGAGTAATGTTATATTAGGAACTGGTTTTATATAATATTCTAATTGATTCATCAGTAATTCAAAAGTAATAACAATATTTCTATTTTGAATTTGTCAAACAGGTTTTAAGTTTTTAAAATGCTTAGTATTTTTTTTATTTCTAAGAGTCGAAAGAGTTAAATAATATCCATTTATATTTTCATAGTTAATTATTTTCTAAACAATCGCTTCATTAGTGAAACTATACGAGTAGTGCGCCTTGCGTTATCACAAGAATTCTAATCAATTTGTCCCAACTGTGGGTATAGCTTATTATGTTTTATTTTATTAGATTACATAAATTCTTAACAATATAGGTATAAAGAAGGTTTCCGACTAATCGTATCGAAGTGTATAAAATATGTTTGTATCAGGTCGTGGGTCAAGTCGACCACTAATATTAATCCACGGTCCTCTCGCGAAAGCTGGAGAGAGCGCCTCCACGGCAGTAATCATTCTTCTGTTGACGCAAACGTGTTTATCACATGTTGATTACAAGAAAAATCTGTCAGTATGTATGTAATGATCGATATAGTGCAGTCAAATTAAGATTATTAATTCAGTTCTTATTTTATTTAAAATAATTTTTATATGCAAATTTTCGAGATCTTAATCTAGAATGTAGGTAGACGGAGATATTAATTTGTTGAAAGCTACGTAAGCTGATACATATCTTTTTTTTTTTATTTGTTTTGAGTATTAGTTTAAGTGGACACTTTAATGAAAATGTTTATTATAGCTTAGTTCAACTATCGACTCTATGTAAAAATGCAAAATAGTAAAATAAAAAAAATATTTAATAAAATATAAGTTAATATTATAAATAATAATGATCTTCATTGTTATATTAAATTTGATATTGTTTTTACTTTTTTCTATAACATAAAACCTGATGAAATGTGGGTATACAATAACTTTGCCTACCCATTTATACAAAAAAACGTGATGCTATAACCATTTGCACAGTTTTTGTCGTAGCAGTAATTTTATTGTGATCATATAAACCGCGCTGAGCGATGCGTGTAATGTTAACTTTCTTCCCATGCGATCAAAGCTATAATATCAGACACATTAGTTGCGAGGACACGATTCAATTACCCGTCGAAACAAAACTGTTTTCAAAAGTTCTCACAATTAAATACAACATGTTGAAAGATTCGAGTATCTTAAGAAGTGTAACCTCAAACAGCTTTCAAAACAACAACGATTAACTTAAACTCCTGTGCCTTTTCATTTGAAGGCTTTCAGACCTGGACTCACTCACTTGACATTTTATGAAGGCTTTGTGTCGCTAACCAGTGTTACAAGAACTACCACCCCTCTCTCACATCAAACAAATGAAAATATTAAAGGAAGTTTTGTTAGAAGCAAGACAGCTCAAGTTATACTGGTGGATGTCTAAGGTGGGCACAATATGGTATGAGACAATAACTTTAATGAATATGCATGATGGCATCGCGTTGCAATTTGGACGGTACATGTAATGACAATGTGACAAAAATAACACGTCTCGTGAGGACATACGCACGAGCTACGGCAAACGCCACAGTTTGTAAAAAAAAAAACGCACTTACAAGCGTTTTCACCCTGTTTGTAATAGCAGTTTATTTCCTATTATAAAGATGGTATAATATAATATATAATGCCCAGATACATTCTAACAATAAGACATTATGGTAATATAAGGGCATCAGAATACAATTATAATATAATATATGAATCTGTCAACACATCGTTTAGTAGTTTTTGCAATATGAATGAATGAGTAGTGTCAACTTTGGTCTAGCATATTTGTATGGATTTACATAATATATTACAATCTCTCTAAGCTTAATGTATAAAACCTAATATTAATAACTTGCACTCATTAATGAAACGATTATTTAGAAATTTGTCAAAGAAAATAAGGGTATGCTTATTTCACAATTGATTAATTTCGCAAGAAATAATTTTTAAAAAAATATTTTTTGTACTTCGATGGGGGCAAACCAGATTACGGGACATCTGGTGGTAAGCGGTTACCGAGCTTATTGAAGACTGCAACACCAGGAGGCTCATATCATGCTCGGTACTGATCCTTTAAAACCTATATTAAATTTTATTATGCGATATATGTGAGCATGTTATTATGACAGTTTAATGCCCACTGAGACTTAATAGTATGTCAAGAGATGCTTTATAAACATACAATTAACGCACAGACTTAGAACAATTTTTTTTTGTAGTATAAATATTTGTGAAAATCGAACGCTACAATCACCATAGTAACGTATCTTTTCAACTGATATAGCTCTGATATTCGACCAGTCTCCTCATACATAGTGCGTACAATCAGGCGTAGAGGCAGCCGGCGACAATGCGAAACTAACATAACGTGCGTGTATGTATGACTAATCACCGCTGTACTCGATTGTACAGCTCACACATATCTATTACCTAGACTGCTAGGTGCTCTAGGTATCCTACAACAATAATAGGCTATATAACAATCCGTGCCAAAGAAAGTAGCTCTCAATACTAAATCTGTCTATTGTCATGAAAGTGTTAATTAGGAGTATGGGTGTGATTTCGGTGAATGGAAATAGGCTGACCGCTAGTTACAAGTCTCGTAAGTTGGCTAGAGAATTGTGGGTAGGATACACTCCAGATGGTCTACGTGGATCTCGATATTTGTTTTAGTCGCTTTTTGCTTTTGATTTCAAATTTTTGAAAATGACCGTGATATTGAAATCGAGTCTCTGATGTTGAGATTCTGAGTAGGTCTTTTGATTACTCTTTTGGGAATAAAACCTGTGATATTGTAGTATTTTTAAGTGATGATTTAGATCATTTGATATAATTTGAAGTATGATTTTTGATTGATGATTCCTATGCGTATTGTTTTATATGGTGGAAGTACTTCCCCAGGCTGACGGCTCAGTATGAGCGGGGGGTATGCGCTCTTGTATACCTCTTGCTTGTGTAGATTTCAAAATATCGATCGCGTACAACAATCATACAAGTAGCGACATCTACCGGTGACATATGAGTACTACAACCCATCTGCCCGTTACGTTACAACGCAAAAATAACAAAACCAAAGTCATTTAATGATCGATTGTCAACATGAGCCCGAACGGAAACGATGCCTGCTTTGCATTGCAAATCACTTCGAATTCCTTCAATGTCACAAATAAGTAGTCGATAGTCCGTAACCCCAGCAGTCGGGGTTACATCGCATTTACATATAAATAACAAGCGATTCTCAAACTATTGATACAATTTAATAGGGGCATATTTATGGCTGTACATTTGCATACCATAACATAAAAAAAAATAAAGTTTAATCGTGTAACTAATGCAGCTGGTAGGAACTTATTACCTTTACACAAACGTGACAGACATTTTTTTCTAACATCTAATTAAAAAATGCTATTTCTGTACCCTTATAAGGCGGTATGTAGGTACTACATACCAGGTAGGTAGACTTGCGCAGGAGTTGGTTTTTCCAGGCGACGCAACGACAGGCCTGTAAATCAACCGGACTCAGCAATTATAGCAATTATCCTCGCGTTAAATACGTAATAGTCAATAAGCTTTAGCAAAGTTTTGCAATTAATAGTAATAGTCATACGTGTTTTTGTTGTGTTAGTCAAGAGCCAGGCAAGCATGAGGTAAAAGGTAAACTATTTTATACCATATCATTATCCATTAATTTATTGTTATATTTTTTTATTCATAAACATTTTACATATAAATACTTAACTAAGAATCACACAATTGTTTGTTATTGATTATTATATTTGATTATTACCTATATCCAACAATATCACCCACGTAAAAGAAAATCTCTATTTTCACCCTGGATGTAGAAATATCCACGATATTTACACAACACCTTTTAGAATATAAGCACTATTTATGATAAAATAGCACGTTGCGACGGATAGCACCGACAATGTAGCGCATCCGGCCGCTGTCTATCGCGGCTATGATAGTTCTCGTGTAATAGAAAGCGATATCATAATTAACAGGGCACATCTCCAGATTCCGAACGAATACTGAAAATATCAAGACAGAAAATAATAATTCTGTTAAAAAAAAATTAATACCTAAATTTTTTTTATGATTTACCTAATAGTCTATTAAAGTATGTATGGTTCATAATAATATTGTATTTAACATAAATAAATAGAGTACAATAACTTGTTATAATAGAAAATAAAATTCATTTTACGACGATAAATAAAGCACAGTTCTCAAATGCGCACATAATCATATAGATATCACATAAGAATTAATCACTCCCATGACTTTGAAGTCCTTTGAACGATATCAAATATTAGCATATTTGTTGTGTACCTATTTATTGTTAGTGTTAGAGCCAAGGTGTGCCAGCTGTCGCTAAGCGATAACCAATAAACAATATATCAGTGTATGTCTGTATGTGTATCTGCACCTTTACCATTCAGATGCTAATCCGCCGAGTTTGGACAAAAACACATTGATTGGTATCAATGAGCGGCAATTTGAATAATTTCCTAATAAATCATCACACAGCAATCATGCTAATTTTACTATCAAACATTTGCGCGATCCTATCAATTGATTTCCATAGCTGCCATATTTTTACTGCGTTACGGAAGGTAATGGTATGAATATAATTTAGATTTGTTAACCATATATGTATCGTGTATTTATTTGTCTCTTTGTGTATTTATTTGTTATTTATATTACATATTTTCAATACAATAAAGGAAGCATTAACCATCGTTTAACATACAGTTAGTTATTGTCACACTCTGTATAATGCGAGTTCGTTATCTGCAATCAACATTCCTAATTATAATTTGACAAAAACTTTACAGTTACAAACTTTGTTAACAGATAGTTGAGCGCCATTATCTGTCGCTCATCAAATTGGAAAATAACAAAACTGTCAACGTAACGTAAAATTAGGCAATTTTATGAAGTTCGTCGGGTGGCGGCATCCGTGTACAAATTGCTACTTAAAACGATAAAAATCGGTGTCGATACGCGATACGCGATACGATATGCGCCTACTGTTCATGTGAAGACAATAGCAGCGCTGCACCGCCGCTACACAAACACAATAAATCCGTTAAATAATAGTTATCGAAAAATAAGTCCAAAACATTATCGTCATCCGGAAAGCATAAAAATATTTCAAATCGCCAAGACAATAGAGCGGAGACAATGGCTCTGGCGCAAAAAGGGACCAACTCATTTTTTTAAAAAAAAAGTATGTTTTTTTGCAAAAGCGTTCCTTCGACAACAATCAGTGCACCGCCCTTTAGCGGGGACGTTTTTTTAATAACGGGCCCGAGGTTTGTTTATTTTGTCCGCTCATATCATTGCTAATGGGTTTTATAATAAAAAGTAGAGCGTCTCATAAAAACAATGATCATTAAAATAAACTATTTATGTTTAATGATTTCCTAAATAATTTACGGCAATTAATATTTCCATTTTATCTGCTGTGATTGAAAGTATGTGCGAATGTAATAATTAGTATGACGAATAGATATAGGTACGCTTATCGAAGTAGCAATCAATATCAATAGACGATATCTGTTAGCGCACGAACCAGCTCGGAGTGATTAGCATACAAAAATCGTTTCAAAGATAACACAAAGGCGATGCAGTGCCCGCGGGCGCGACCCGCGACCCTCACGTCACGAGGTAAAGGTGCCAACACTAAATAACGGCCCCAAACAACCGTTTCCGAAAACCGTAAAGGAAGTAATTACATATTCTAATCCAAATCCAGGGTCCCGCTTCATATGTCACTCCTTACAAAATAAAAAACGTAACAACCGCATACTCGACCTCCTTGTAACGGTGCGCTCTTTCTTCACCGGTCCTGAGAAAAAAAAACATCAAGAACTGCATTTCTAAGCACACGGTGATACGAAAAAAATTGCATACTTACTTATAATCTCTAAAAACAATGAGATCAATTTAGACAAAATTCAATCTTATTCCCATAGCATTAGATCCCTTATCGAAAAGCAACCCCTAGTGTGTAACATTAAAATTTATGCGCGCATTTGCATAATGTGCATAGCCCCTAAATTTTATTCAATAAAAAAATAGGATGGGTAGAAACTTTTTTGCATAAATTCTTACAAAGGAAACGGGTTAAACCATTCAGGAAGTAAAATGTCGTAGATCCGTCGCGGATGAGGTTTAAAAATCAAAGTTCAAACGTACAACCCTATCAAATTATACTCTACGACATATAAATAAAATACATTATTGCAAAACTAAATAATTCGCGTTAGAACGTTTCGCTTACGACCCCCTCTTGCGATGTACAATAGACCAAAATGTACCTGACTATAATTTATGCGAGAATATTAAGAGAAATGTACCTGCCCTTTTTGAATATTAAGTGCAACCTAACCCCTGACATTACTGAATAGGGTTAAGATACTATTTGTAAAGGAATAATATTAAAAAAATGCAAATAAACTGTCCCCACATCTACGCGAGGGTTACAGGTATACGCGCATACAAAAAAAATTGCAAGCGCACAGCGCGCGCAGAAAGTTCCGCATTTATTGTAGCGCAAAGGGTTCGACAGTATTGTGATAGTTGATGGGTCCCAGCACTTGTCACCTTGGCGTATAATTTGGGTGTGCATGGTTCTTTTCTTATGCATATTCGGAAGGGAGCGTCGCATAGATAGCTCGTTTTTTAATAGCGTTTTTTTATTAGGGCTCCATATGCAAAGATTTATTATTGTGAAGCCGCGGGATGTGCGTGAGAATGCTAGGAGATAATCGAATTTGCCTATAGATACATCCACCCTAGGCAACCCTTTGATTCGATTCAATCGAGTTCATGGGAAATATGTGAATATTCAAACAAGATGTCATCTCCTTGAATATCGATTGCCGTTGAGATCCTTTTATAGTGCCTGGGAATTGATACATTGAATAGGAAGACCCTGTAGGGTTTTTGCATAATCTATCGGTGGCCGTGAAGCTTTGTTTGGTCATAACGGAATTTCTCGATAAAGGGTTGTTCCGAGAGAACGTTAAAAAATTGTTACCGTTACAGTTTTTATCTTCGACTACTGTCCGCGTATTGTCTAACAGTTAACTGTCTCCGTCTTTATGTGCTTCTTTTTTGTATGTTTTATGAACGCAGATAACTGTTTTATTTGTATTACGCACATGACTTTATTGTTTCATAAACGAGAATTACGAGAGAATAATAAAGAAATAACATTCAAATTATATATTTTTTATTCAAGTAAAACTGTAACGTTTTAATACAGCGTGCTCAACATAAATTGTTTATTATGATCATTTTAATTTTTAGTGTCAATAAAATGGAGACTCGAGTACATTTACTTAAATATTTTACATAACGAAGTTATAATAAAATATAAATAAAAAGTTCCTTTTTAAGTGAAATAAAATATACAGTTAGATTGTTTTACCTATGCAAACACGTCACAAATATTGGTAACCCTTTTTTGTCAATGGCGGTGGTTGCGAGCGCGGCATGTATTTTGCTCCAGTTTTTGTTTGTGCCAAAACAAATAGTGTAATGGATGTCGACATTGTCGGCGGACACTCGGCTCTGTGTCGCAGTGGCGCAACAGACGGACGGACAAAGGGGAAGAGTGAGCAAAAACTGTGTCGTAAAGTTTAATTACCTTAAACTGTTGCGGTTTGTACAGGATGTTGCTAGTTATGTACTCCACTTATACCGATCATACACATACACATTATTTATATTCTAACAACCTATATAACACTGGAATTTAAATACTTGATTTGTAGGAACTGTTTTTTATTTTGACACTAATTTGAAAGAATACAAAAAAGGAAAGATATAACAAAGGCTTTGCTTTTATCATTAAAACAATATTATCAGTATTTATTTTAACAATTTGCGTGATTCAGTTATTAATTTGCACATATTGACTCTACTAGATATTACATAAGTGAGAAAATTATGACTATAATTTATCTATCAACACATAATTAACTCTATAAAATAATTATTTAAATTACTCTTTGTAGTTAATTAGATTTTTAGTTTTACATTATATTTACATTTACACGTAGAACCTTTATTATTTAAAGTTATATGTTAGTTATATTATTATTATTATTATTAATTTATATTAAATAATCCTGTAATAATTTAGAAAATGATTTTAAAAATCATCCTTTAGCTAAACCTTTTTCGGTTCATGTAAACATTTATTTTCTTTCTAAAGATATATTTTTTCGTGTATTTTTTTGCATTACACCGTAAACTTGTAAAGAAATCGTCAGCAAACAGTAATGTGTTCCGCGTTTGAGTTTTTGCTCCAATAAACGTCCCGTTTCGTCACAGTTACCATTGAAGGGTTAAGTTATGCAAATTGCTACAACAAATTGGCCCGGAGTCGATTGGCCGTGCCTACCTATTATAACTCCGTACTTTCCAAAATAAGCTTTTTTATTTGTCAAAAGTTTTGTTAATTCAAACAAATGGCGCTTCCAGGAAATTGTTTTCGTTCGCTATTAAACAAAAAATTTTATAAATTATTTTGTGTAATAAATAAATGTTGACAGATATGTACTACCTTTTATATATTTTAGGATTATGACAAAGTACCCATCAAGTAGTGTAATAGCTATCATCGTAATACTTTCAATCAGAGTTAATATGTGTATTTATCGGGAGCAGGTGTACGCGCCTCGACCGCACCGGTTGGTGGTCGGCGGTCGAGCGATGGTCGCTGCCCGGGTACTTACACGTTAGCACTTCAGTCAAACATTCGCTCAAAAACATCGAATTAGAAACAAATCAAATTTGTTTACAAAGTAAGACATCATGAAATCTTATGCATCAATCCGTCTCCGCATCAAATTTGAATACAAAACCAAAAATTTTGTTTACATTTAAATCACGATATTGTACGATATTGTCTGTTCAGTATAGCTATGTCTCTGTTCATGTAGATAACCCCTAATTTATAAGAACATTCAAGAAAAAGATTGCGATGTAGGTATCTAAAAAAAACAACGAATATTTTAGAATAAATCATAGATATGCCTGGAAAAATTTGATTCTTTTTTTTTTATTTTTTATGCTTCCAATCATATTTTAAATGTCTCATAATATTGACGCTAAAATTGTATATTTTATAAAGTAGCTTTACTCGTAATGAAGCTAAAGCTAAAATAATTCATAGCCAAGGAAAGTTACGTACTATATTAACTTTACAATAATAATTTCATAAGCTATTTCCACATCGTATCTAAAACTTTTCCCAAAAGTCGTGACGTCATCGTGTCCGTTCCCAACGTGATAATCCACCGAAGACATAACCTGCGTACTTTATACCGTATACATGTCAGATTTTAATTGAACCTCACGTTAAATATGTTCTTAACGCGATGCCACATTATCGCGCTTAAGGTACAGAACTTTAATATTGTTCCGATATCGATCCCTATTAAAAATGTAGTTTTATCGTGAGAATCGATTTGGAGTAATGGTTTACTTTACAGTAAGAATTATGTATGACCCATAGAGACTTCGGTGTAATGTAACTGACATCGATTCGTTATACTTTTCTCAGATTAATTCTGAGAATAAAATTATTTTGGATTTTCCAACGATTCCTTAGACAAATTATTTATTTCATATAGAGCAAATTATACGTGATACTTATAACGTCATACAAAGTAAAAAAAAGGGTGTCAGTAAATTTGAACAACAAATCTGAATTAAAGTGTTTGAGATCTGAGAAGAAATTAGCAAAAACTCAGGCCTAAACAAAGTAGTTACAATTTTAATTAGTTACAGTTTGAAATATCACAGAATGGTACAGAACTAAAACACTATACTAAATTAAATTCAATAAAATTTGGATATTCAAAATTAAAAAGTATTATTCTATCAAACTTTAATTTGTTTTCGTCAAACAGTAACCCAACCATCATTCTCCTCAACTATATTTGAGAGAGTCAATATCATGTCTTTATTTATTCGTTTTAACAGAACATAACATAGCATCACGCCTTTTTCCCCCAAGGGGTAGGCAGAGGTGTTTCACACCCACATTTCGCCAGCTATGTTTAGTCATGCATTATAATTGTCATCAACCGGGAACATTTGTTTCACCAAACTCCGGGAAAATATCAATACTGAAATTTCTTGACAGAAAAGCCCAATACCATTTTCACCCGACCTGGGAGTCGAACCCGGGACCTGTTGCACAGCAGTCGTATACACTTTCCACTGCGCCACCAAGGCAGTTATTTTAAAAACTGAATTAATGTTTTACTGAACTACCATTATATACCTAAATTAAAAATGCAATTACATTAGAACTATGGCCTTTCAGATTCTATCTAGGCGTACAATTAGAATTAACCAAATTAAAATTAGCTTAAAATAAATAAAAAAACTAATCTAAGAATCTGACTCTAGTAGAATGCTACGATATTACTGAGTGACATGATACATTTTATTAACATCATATAGGCAAAGCCGCGGGCGGCAGCTCGTTGATTACAGAAAATACTGTTAAATTAACAATGTATAATATATAATTATTATGATTTAGAATTTTTACCATTTAGGAAATAGCATGGCCTTAACGCGGTATTCGCTGCGGTTCTTACAAGTCGCGCTAACGAGTTGACAATTATCGTCGGTATGACATTTTGTCCGCTTGTCCTCTTGACTCTACATTAACATCTCTGAATTACATGCATTACCCTTAATATTGGATGGGGAGTAGACTATTGGTACGGTTAATTGCAAATAAGATAAATCGAACAAATCCTTAAATATATAATTATGTATATAATTTACATTAAAGGATTTGTTATATATTCTTATAAGATTATTTTTGAAGTGAAATGGAACAGTATAAATTTTGAAACCTTTATAAATATAGGATTTCCAGAAACCCCACAAATGTCTTAATTTTTTTAAAGACGTCTCCCACATCATGAGACTTGTCCTGCGTCACAGTTGATTTTACAGGACATACAATTGAACTAACTGAAACAAAGTAGAATATAGTTATTACTTATTCAGTAATAGAGCTTAATTCTGTTTATTCGAATGTGTAGAACCACAATGAGTGACATTTTACAAATTCCCGCTGTTACAAATAAAAAGTATAATACAGGTATCGAGGTAGCATCGCCAATAAAAACTGGTATCGATGATGGAAACGAAGAGAATCAGAACTGCCTTTTAGAGACAACAATAGAATTTAATTAACTGACACATACACATTGTATCAAGCAGTTTTTAGACAGAAGTCTGTCTGCGCAAGCGCATCTAGCAGTTACAACGGTTACTATTACGTACCAATTTTATTTCTCAAAACATAAAACTTGCTTATGAAAAAAGAACCATTATTAATTACTTATCGAACAAAATTGTTATTTAGAGAACATGTATCCTCCCGAGCGGAGCGAAAAAAACGCGCCAAATGACCGTGAACGCATCGTATCAAGGGATCGATACATATAATCGGTACTTATAAATCGAGACTGTTATGAGACGATAAAATCGGCCGGCGACCGCCGCCGGCTACTGGGCGTCGGCCTAAGCGACGATTACTCTTCGCTCTTCTTATTTTGTTGCTGGCCACTCGATGCGAGATTATCGATAAAATAATTAAATGGTTACTCTCGAAATCGATTCCCGAGTGTTGTTATCGAGACTCGTGTTATTTGTTTCGTTTTTCTTGTTGCGAAATAGGTAGTCGCTGGGAGCATGGGCCCAAAGTTTTTGGTCTCACTGTTACAAAGTTTTACTACGAACCCGATCCGGAATCTGATTGGGAATGTTAACTTGTTAATCGGATTAGTAACTTTGTGTCGTGGTACTGAACATTATTTACGACTTCGTGTTAATGTTACGTCTGCGTCATCGTGCATGAATTCATTATAATAATTGAAATTTACTGATACATAATAATTATGATCTTGCAATGTAGGCAGAATCCTATTGGTAAGTTATCAATCACTGTACAAAATATATATTTTTATATAATTGTGTTTTTCTAACGCCTAACTCAAGCTAATCAAAAACATTAAAACACGTACAGCAACAAAAAAAAAAAAGCTTTATTCAATGCATTATATCAATTCGTTGCTACTGAGAGCTTATAAAAAATACAATACGATATTAGCTGTCCATTGCAGATTTCTTACATACTCTTTTTAATGTGAGTTACACTTACGAAGTAATGTATATCAAAAAGATATCAATGAGTAGTGTCATCGTGCGTGCGTGCCGCTGGGCCGTTCCCTCAGATGGCCGACATCTTAATTGTCGGCCGGTGATAACTGAGCCTCACTGATTTATAATGCCTCCTAAACGTATTAGTGCCTTTGTCGGCTCCACACTTATCGATCGACTTAGTAGCGGCTTCCGCTCGCACCACAACTTTTTGTCTGTTTTATATTAAAATTCAACAATAAAACAAGCGACTGTCACAAACAAACTCACAATAAGTTTTGTACGAGTCTCTTTGGAAGTTAATAATGTCCTGGATGGAAAAGCTGGTGTTATCAGCTCAACTTTCGCGACATTGTAAATTGTCACTAGTAAAAGATAAACCAAGTCGACCACGCGAACGAGACCAAATATCAAATAGAACTTAATAAAAAGACAGTTAAACGCTCAAATTGAAACTAAAAGATTTTTACAGTTGTGTTTATTTAGCATAAGTTTGCGGATCGTTTTATGACCGAATAAACTCACGCCGACACCTTTTTACAGCGTCGTTTGTTTCGCTAAACACACGATAATTTACATATTATTATCGGGAGACATAAAAATCGGACGTTTGTGTTGGCGGTGTCAACGAGGTATCGGCAGGGAGTGTCGGCGTCGTGACCACCGAACAAAAAGTATGTTATATCGGTAGCGTTGAAAAAGGTTGATTTAGAAAAGAGCGTGTGAGACATGCGTGTGATGAATTGACATGTTCCCGGGGCCATTAGGGACTGAGATAAGGAGGCATTTAACTCAATCCTCTGCGTACGTGCACCGCGCCCGCGCTCCACACCTCTACAGGCTGATGTTCACATTTAACTTTAAAGTTGTCAATTTCGATTTTTGTGCAAAACTTCCTTGTACTACCAGAACAACTGTGTGTTTTAAGTAAACACACTATAAAGTAACTTTCCCAATTAGAATTGGTATCCATAACTTCCGTAATGTGAATCATCAAATAAAATTTCTTCTAATACTATGGAAGTACCTTAGTGGTAAAGTGTCGTTTGATTGAATAAATACAACCCAAAATCAATTAACAGAGATATTCATAATGGTTACTTGACAGAAAAACTATGAGATAAATTAAAAACTTTTAGAGAACACCCCGTGTATATCATCGTATAGGTTCCGATAGGCGGTGTTTATGTGAGTGGCATCGACTCGCCCGGTAGCCTCTTAATGAGAATCGGCTTCCGTCAATAAAATAATTTGGAATCGACCCGTAGTCCGTACCGTGAAATTTTCATCGACCACCAACCTATCGACACCCTACACTCGACCGTCGACATTGTACGAAGGGAAGCGATATATATTCTCTGATACTTATCTAATTAGACCTTTACGTTACGCTCCGTTTTACTTTCCAATTTAGAATTTAGACGTAGGTGTAGAGAATTTGAGAGATAATAAGTTGTAATTTAGGGTAAGTAGTAAGTTAAATTCAAGTTGTCTTCTAGTTGAATTTGTGAGAATATTTATTGGTGCTTATGAGTGTACCTACTTTATTATTTTCTAAATTGTATCTTATTACTTTGTTTAACGACATATTTAGTCAGGAAAAAATACTACCAGAAAATTGAGATTTATAAATTGTCAAGTATTAAAGTTCTAATTCATTATTTAAATCAATCATTTTAAAGGACATCTATCATTCAAAATGTTTACCCAACATACGTTTAAAGTAAGTACGTGATCACTACACACTTACACAGCCAAAGTAGGCTTTAGTGTTTTGTATCGCAAAGGTATTCTAATGAGAAATAAATCTTATAGAGAATGTACAATGGTTTTAATTGAAGGTTTAACTTCTATAATAGTCCAGTTTGCCATATATCTGCCACATGTATAATTGTTTGCATTAGTTTCAAGCCCTTATCTATATATTTCGGCTTCTCTAAAGAGTGCTCATACATTGCATTGCGAAGATAGCCAAGTAGTATAGGTATGTATATTATGTTTGTATTAAACTAACAATGTCGGGCAAACTTTAGTTGTTGATGCGTAGTTAACAAATTATAAATATAGATGCGTTAATAGAAATTTTAAATGTGATAAATAGCGATACGATGGAATACTCCTTCTCTCTTTGTCCTAAAATAGCCGGCAATGTGGGCAACATTTCTTCATTTTTTTTCAACACTTAGACCCAGAATAATTTCTATTTGCGAGCCGCAAGAATTTTCTTTCTTTTTTTTTCGTGGAATAGATGCGACGACATCTAAATAAGCAATACTTATAATACCTGCAGGCGGAATTTGATTGATTGATTTCCACCTTCGGAAAAAAGCGTAGATTATGTTTTTTATTTTTTTTTAGTCAATAGTTAACAATTCAGTTAGCTAAGACTCAGTAGCAAACCATCAGTTGGACGTGGATGTAGCTTTATAAGTGGTCATACGTCGGCGTAGTTCGTGGCGTGATACCGGCTATCTGGCGATAAGCGAGCCACGACACACGACTTATGTGTTCTGAGCCACTAATTAAGATGTTCATTAACACCGTGCGTGTTCAACTAACACTAATATGTTACAGTTTCATGAGCTACTTTGAGCTGATTAGTTTAACCAATGATGCGAATACACTCATTGTTTCTCAAAAAGGATAGATAGATTTCGAGTTCAAATTGCATAAAATCTAAACGTTTGCTCGCAACGAGTTACACTTCATCCTGTTACACTGTGACTGGTTGAGGACTTCTTAATAAATAAATAGACTTACAGGTGGGTTGTTTATTACTAATTGATAGGTAACTGTCTCACTGTCATCAAAATTTGTTACATACTTAGGGCTCGCACACGCTTAGATTCAAAAATACCAGAAAAGATACGAGAGACCGTATGTAATAGGAAACAGACACTAAAATAATATTTTGTGATACGTTTAGTTTAAATAATAATACTAAAAGGTATAACATAGATGAACCAAGAAAGTATTCATCATGAAGAACAACAGTCACAAACACGTCTGAACAAACAAGGTAACGTAATATTTAATATATTCATTTGACAAGTAGGTCCACAAACAAAAGAGGCAATAAATATAATGACACAACTACCGAACGATATCTAAGTCCGGTAGCCTAATGTATTCGTGTCGGTTCTTACTCCAAGATTGAGACAAAAAACGATGAATACGTTTATCGGAAGGTAAAAGGACCTTTTACTGACGGATTTATATCAAAATGTTTGCGATTGGATTTGTTTTGGGATTAGCAACATTATGTAAATTTATTACAAGGTACAAAACTGTATAAATGGTGTGAATGAGTTATCAACTCGGACGTATTTAATGTCTTTATGTTACAAACTGTTATAAGATTCGTAGGTCTACTATAAAATTAATTCCAAAATATCGCATGAAATTACAATATTTGTTTTTAAATATTGGTGGCTATCTTCAACATCAAGTTCCGTACCTATAATTAATATACTTTACGGTATGAATCGAATGAGAATGTTATTGGAATTGAGTTTTTAACAGACTATTTAGAATTTGGTTCATGGTAAATCTATAGACACCTATATACATATATAGTATATTCCAAGGAATAAATACTTGAGTATAGAGGTACTTTAAAAAATCATATTAAATAAATAAATCGTTCATAGTTGATTAATAATTTTTTTTAGAGATAATATTTTGTTCAATACTATTTTCATTGATTTTTATGTATTTTAGGTATTATTTTATATGTTTTTATAATACTTTAATGTATAAATATTTATAGATTTTACATTATTTTACTGCTTAATGTATTTTCTGTTTGGCATCACTCCCAGCGACAAAGTAAGTCATTTTCAAATCATCTTATATTATTAAAAAATAAATATAAATTTCAAAATACAAAATTTAAATTTCCATTAATTCGTATACGGATCCCGTTTCACTACAAAATTTTTAATCACATCTTCTGGACGGATCAATCGAGGCGCGAGATTTATGTGGGCAATTACATCGCAGCCCGCACCACGGCCTGCACTCATGAAATATCCCGGATACGCTCAGATTCTTAGAAGCACATGAACCTTTATAAGTTTTCTATGGTAGCTAATTAATTGTAGTTAGAAATTAGAGTAATATATTGACGGATACTTTGAAGTGATAATATCTACTCCATGTTACACAATAATTAGGTATTTATTTGGAAGAAAATGTCTGCATCATAATACCTATACAACTACTAAACATGAGGCTTTATGATTTGGGTTACATCGCCAACTTTTTTCGTCTTAATTTTTGACTATAGGCAATTTACCTATAAGCCTATGAATGACTAAAGAAGAACTCTGACAGATCAGATTAATCGTTAAATAAGTATTACGTCTTATATGAAATTTAATTAATTATCATGTTCTTCTAAGATTTACGACAGATATATGAGTTATGTAGTTTCCCACATCCTTATAACTCTGATCACGTTTTAAACATCAGAAGAAATTGACACCTCAATTTTTTCTCAAGCATTTTACAGCAGTGTTAATGATCAGAGTGTGATACCCGACCAAGTTTACGAGGCCATAGATCAGGTGACGGCGTCATAATACGTGTGAGAATTAATTATGGACGTGTTATATGCGTCTGGTCACTTTATTGGGAGAGATTCCAATAAGCATTAACGAAGTTCCCAGTAGTATTAGGGGCATGGGTCGCGACTTTCGCTCTGTCATATATTAAGTTTAGCTACAAGATTTTGTATACGAATAAAAATTAGAGTTATTTGTTAGTGTGATTGTGGAATTTGACTTTTGACACGATTTTTATTTGAATCACTAAGAGTTGTCATGTAAAAATCAATTAAATAATAGAAATTTAACACGTGCATAATAACTTAATAATTATTGAATACGGAGTCCCTAGTGTTATATCGAAGTGAAGAAGCTAATTACTCTTGCGCAGTAATCGTTACACCCCTGTTATGCCACCGAGGCCATACCTCTGGATAGAGAGTAGTAAACTAAGTAATTAACTTGTAAGCTAACGTTTTGCAATAATACATATATTTTTCAGTTCAATGTGTCAGTTTGTAGGATAATCGTGGACATTTTTAATTGCTAACCCTTATCAGTTGACAAGGGAACGCGATAAACTATCGATATCCTATATTTTTATCCGCCGCGGCGAACGCAAAGGTAGCGCTAATGAATTTGTATGCATGTTTGTTATCATTGTATCGTAAACTGCTCGATGGATTTTACTAAGTAAAGTAATTACATGTAATTAAGGTTTCTTTTGCGTAATTGTTTATGAATATGTGTACTTACATTTAATGTAATTTAGCAATAGGGATATAATTATATATAAATTGTTAAGGTTCTTAAAATAAATCCCAAAATAGCTATTACGCGGATGATTCCTTGATAAACTTACTTACGACATTTTTGGCTTTGATACTTTCATGGTACAAGAATTTATATAAACTTCTATCAAAACAGTTAACGACATTTCTCCAGTTTGATATAATAATTATCTTCAATTTTGCAAATGATGTGAACTTACAGTGATTTTTACACTGACGCATTAATATTGTCACATGCGTATTGCGAATATCTAATACGAGTAAAGGAGCTATTAGTTTGAAAAGATATATACAGCATTTATTTTATGATTAAAAATATACTTATTAATGAAAAATCTCTCACACCCAACAAATAGCTGTGCGGTTATCGTAGCGATCATTCCCCGCGGCCGAGGCGCGGCGCCTGCACACCACACTTGCTAATTACCCGCGAACTCTCCCGAGTAACGCCGAACGTCTATATTCGTGACCTGATCGGTATACGATTATTCCACGTCCTTAGATTTTAGATGCACGATTTTTGCTGCCTCTTATTTGGAAATTATTTTAGAGGACTCACTTATCTAACGATGTGTTTCGCAGACGAGATGTATCACCGGACTGTTAGGGTGTAGATCAGTTTGAAAATGGAACTATGGTTACTATCTTGAAACGGTGAATGTTAAATTGTCATAATCCAATAAGATTCTCATAAGGGCATTAGTGAATTAGGAACAAAGTGGCTTAAATATAGTCGTGTCATATTTTTGAGAAGATTTTTTTATTTTGTAGGATTAAGCGTAGTTTCAATTGGACCATACAGATGTATCATTAGTAGTGCACATGACGTCATGTATCAGTTACACCAATGTTGCGCAAATACCTAAGTAATTTGATTGTAAAAAGCATCTCTTTCCTATGCCAAGACCACAAGCCCCACAAGTAAGCCGAGTGCCTCCATTCTCCATCACACATTGTTTACAGTTGTACTTCTGGAGCAATTAGTCGCTGTTCCCGGTGATATAATGTCTGTGATTGTGCACGCTTACTATCGCGAGTTCGCGACCATTACAACCGTCAGCGTTTCATTATGGCTTATTGCATACCTTGCTGTGATTGTTATGTATAGCGTTATAAACTGCGATTATTGCCAAGTTTTTGTGATAAATAAGGCTAGTTAAAGATGCTGATGATTTGATTATTCTGTGACTACTATTGATAGGTTCATAAATGCATGTGATATAATAATTTTATTGGAGTTTGACGAGGATAATAAAATTTATGACTGTAACTAATTTGAATTAATAAAATTTTTTGATATCAAGATACATGGGCACCTAGACAAGCGATGGTGGCCGAATGGATAAGTGACCGCAGTGCAAATCATGTGGTCTAAGTTCTATTCCGACCGTCAGTACCAATGTGGATTTCACGTTGAGGAATTTATATGAACTAGTCAAGTGATTTACCATCCGCTGGTGGGAAATATTGTGAGGAAACCCATATACCCTAGAAAAAGTTTTAAGTGTAAGCGTGGGCGCTATAATAGATCAGTAACTGGTCGACGCACGTGGTAAAAAAACACATGACATCTACCTACCTAGTAAATTAGACTCGCTATTAGATTATTTTTCTCTTTAGAAATAAATTATGTTAATTTTAGGGCAACGTTTTTTGTTTACATTATAATTATGTCATCGTTATATCACTCCCAATATATCTATAAGAACGTAGTGATTATATTCTCTTTGCTATTTATCAAAACTCACTCGTTTAAAATATCAAAGACATATCCACGATATGTATGTCTAACATTGTCCAACATCCGATTACAATAACTTAACAACAAAGTAGATAATCAAGTAGAGTTAGTATCATTATCAGTAAAGCTTAAAACGTTTCTGTGAGAACACAAGCCCTCTAAATCAGTTGGTAAGATATTTATAGGATTACATCGACTAACATCACTTACAGTACAAGCTCAACCAATCCAACGCCATCTAAATCGAAGACTTACGTCGAAAGTTACGCAACGAATTTTCCCACCGAACGGAACATTGAACACAGCTTCTATTTTAAACGGTCACTATTGCCCATAAATTGTGGGGAATGGAGGAATTCAGATGTGTTCACTGCCAAGGTCAGCTTATTAGAGTGAACAAGGGAAACCCATTTATCGGAGCGCAGGGCGATAGTGGCCGATAGTCGCTGCTGGCCCACACGATGTCGAGATAAAGCAGGTGTGTGGGAGTCGTGGTAATGCACCGCTACACCGCTACCTACTATATTTTGCTTACATTATAAAAGTTTTAATTATGGAAATTAGAAAAACTCTTGGTGATAGTGGTCTTGTGTACGGCTGCAGATCCCGGTGTTCACCGTGGTTACATAAAAATGTTAACGAGGTTTTCTGTGAAAAAATCTCTAAACGCTTTTAACGCCATCTCGTAGCTACTAGTTGTACCACCATTATTTTACATAACGATATTCACTTTTAGTCGTCTTACAAACTTTTCTAGGTCATAATATTATCAGATTTAGAATATATCAAACTTTAGTAATCAAATAAAAATACGTGAAGCTATATCCATGTAACACGTAAGATCAGAGACCAGAGCTTCATAAATACCAAGAGGTTTTCTTTAATTAAGCCTAAATACCAACATTACCAATACTCCATGTAGTTTTAGTTGAAATTGTTTGGATTACGTCTAATCTAGATCAAAGTACTAGATTACCTCCCAAACTGGTCTAGTTTAGTACAAGATCAACTGGATTATTTCTTCCACACATTTTAACGATATTCTGTTAAGTGTTCTTACAAGTTTTGAAAGCGCCGATCTTCTTAGAAATATTTTATAAATTTATCTATTACTTACTAATTAGGTTGTTACTTTCACTAAGTGACAAGCTATTTGCATAAAGTATATATTAACAAGGCTTGTAATTAATACAACGTGTCAGTGCTTTTTTCAGTCTCAAAGTGTTGTATGTGGTCTACTACGGGAACAAATAACAATACACCATTACAAAAGAAGGAAATCTCAAAATTGTACCCAACCTAGTACCAATCTTCTGGTTATGTCAGTAACAGTAGACTAATCACCTCCTCTAAAAAGAAGAGACTTGTGCCTAAGATAGTGTGAGTTAATTTATAATATTAAATCATGGGAGATAGTGGTTTCAAACCTATCAAATAGCAATGTGTTTATCTAAAATAAATCTTAATAGAATTTCAATAAAATCTATAGCAGTAAAGCAATTAACATATTATTAAACTATTTGAGCTTAAAACTCACACACGTTAAAATTTCATGTCGAGAATCGTCGCTTTTTCACTGTTAAGTATTTATTCAATACAAAGTCCACCAATGCAGTCTTTACGTCAACCAACAGGTGGATTTTCAAGACCTATAAAATAAATATTTATTGATATGTACACTGATTTGCCTATTTTATGTCATCAAAGCTAGAATTTTGGAATTTTTACTTTAGATTTCAGTAGAGAAATTTGGTTTATCTAAATTGGTTTAGTATTTTTGTAGATATTTTACAATCTTTGTTATAAACAAAGATTTAATAGTAAAACGTACTCATAACGTTTTTTTTAAGTAACACTAGTTATCTATGATCATAGCTATCGACTAGATAAGCCGGAGTACTAGGCGCACAGAAGTACTGAAGAGGTTTCGTTTTGCTGTCAACTGATGGAAAAACTCAGATGTACTAACTGCGGTCTTAATGAGAGTCGACAAACTGGATGGCGAAGGGCTTACACATTGGCTTTATAAAGATACGCTTTGTACAATAAACTAGTATTTAATGCATTAATGCCATACGGCAACTATTTTACTAGCTTCGAAGAATTATATTTAATTACTTAAGATGTAGTAGATATTGAATATGACGAAGATTTTATGTCTTCATCATATTAAAAATTATTATCATAATCATATTACATAATTATATAAATTGCGCTATTACCACTTGTTTTAATTTACAATAGCTGTATTTCTAATCAAGTTAATAATATTCAATTAAGTTTATATTATTATATTTATTTAAAGGCAATATTTACACTTGGCAGCAACTTCGTGTCTCAGGGCAACTTTAACAAAAACACTCACACTTACTTAGACTCAGATCTATATTCTGTGGAACGAATCCAGGAACTTGTGTTTACACACTTTGAAGATGTCATAAACAGCTATGTATATTCATTTTATAAGGTATCATGCTAAAATCTTCTTTTAAGGGCCCCACAGATGAACAGTTCGCCGAACGATATCATATAGGTAACGCAAAAGATGACCTATAACGTTAAACTGAGAGACTGATATCGCCCGGCGAACTAATAACCTATGGGGCCCTTTACAAAAAAAGGCAAATTTCCAACGTTTAAAAATCAGTAGCATTTTACAGTTACACGTGTGTCTTATCCACACTAGTACTTTGGTCCATCATAACACGCGCCCTAAAAGGCAGTGGTATCATTACTGGACCGGTCGCCGGTCGCTACCGGCCACCGCCGCGCGCCGCTGTGCGCCTGGTAGCCGAGCACCCAGCCTCCACTGTTGTTTTTATGCACCACACTATGTTTGTGTTGCTATTGAGAAGGCATGTTACCTAGTCCATCTGTCAATTACACTCCACGATCCATTACAAACCTTTAACTCCTTGAATTAAAGCACAAATTACGACATCACATTCCCATTGAATGGTGGTTTCATTCACGTTTCTTTGTGCTCGAGTATTTGGAATATGACGTAAATGGAGGTATTATATTTTTTTGTTGAGATTATTTACGATGTAGGTGCGGCCTTTTTACTGTGTGCACTGAGTGGCAATTTTCTCTGGTAAGTCAGTAGCTGGGAGTAATTTCTTGTTGCATTATCCGGTAGCTCTGTCGTGTTCTGGTCGCCGTGTAGCGCCTCTGGCCGAACAGACTAGCGCTAATAATAAACGTTGGGAGGCGAAACTAAGGAGCATTTATTATTCTTTATTATTACTGTGGAACACTGTGGTTTGCTGTAAGATTAATCTGTTCAATAAGCTGGTGAGGGTTGGATTAATACGGAGTATTGCTTCGCTTTGTTGTGTCTTCTATTTATTAATAGATCGCTTCTGATAACATCGACTGTACCTAGTAGTCAAGTGGGAGTTTTTTAATACAACTTGGTTATGGTAACTGTGAAAGTTAATAATGACTATTATACTTAATGAAAAGATAAATGAGTTCTGGTAGTTAAGACTTAGGTTTGTTTATGAAAAATAAATCGTAGCAATATACGGAACAGAACAATTCAGCAAGAAGTAAAAAGTATATGCATGTGTTCAGTGTAGGAAAGTCTAAAACTTTGACTAGTTTTAGTTTAAATATACATATAAAATAATAATATGTTATATCTACTTCAGCGGACGAAAACACAACCTGAGTTAAAAGCTCATGATTCTCTTCTCAAATGTCCTTCACGCAACTTTAACGCTTCTAAAACCAAACCAATTGAGCTTTAAGCACGCGATCGACGCACGCGCCATCAAATCTTACGAAATATGATCCAACTAGTTTTTGTTGTACATTCAAATAAAGAACATAAAAAGTAGCCGCACTAATCCCAATGTGATTAAGTGTAAAATTATTCAATACTTGATTACTTGCACAAAAAAATGTCGCAAGTAATTTTAAAAGCGTGACAGGTTGCAGAACATGAGATATCAATTAACTGTCCTTGTCGCGTGACAACCGTATCTATGGCCTCAAATATCTCAAAAAAATTTAATAAAAACAAATGGCAATGTTATTAGAAAAATAGTTTTTGCAATTACGTAGTCTCGCCATGATTCAACATTAACATCATCTACAACAGATCTAGTGCAACTGTTGGATACGAGCTTCTCGCTAGAGGAAAATATTAGAATATTGTTACCATTCGGAAAAGCTAGTGTTGAAATTTCAGCTTTTCCTCTCTTACACGGGTGTTTACTTTGTTTTCTGACGACATTTGACGACGGAATAACGGAACGGGTATAATTTTTTTTTCTTCGGTTATCGGTTTTCTTGGAGCGTTTTTGGAATTTCATCAATCAACTTAGTCAATTTCAACAACGACCTTATTTAAATTTTTAAATAATTTGTAGAGTAGACCCTCCTGTGACTCACAAGCAATAAACAATGTTTGCAACATCTTTCCAAACAAAACGGTTCACTTTTACCAAAATTACAAGAAAGCGCATCAAATGTGATTGATTAACCGAGTAATGGGTCGGAGAGTCGGACCACGACCAAAGGGCTATTATCTTAATTCGCAATTACGATCAACCTTTAATCAATGATGTCGGTCGCTCGTGCCGAGGAAGTGCGTAATCACCCACTATTATGTAATTGTAAGGGTTTTACAATTATAAAGTACCTTTGTATACACAACAAGCATCATATTCATCATCGCGTACATTATATGCATCAGTGTGTCACTTAACACGTTGGGCTACGGACATCCTTCACGTCAATTAAGTAGGAAACTAAATAAAATACTTTGTAAATATATTCTTTGACTGTCACCGTGGCGCAGTGGTTAAGGTGGTCGCCTCGCCACTACATCGCCGTGCTGGGTGACGTGGGTTCGATTTCCACACCAGACAAATATTTGTGTGATTCATAGATATTTGTTTCTAGTCTGGGTGTACTTTGTGTCCGTTAGTTTCATGTTTGTAAAGCTCCCCGCGACACAGGGCTTGTTCCCTAGTGCGGGCGTTGTCTTTTAAATAAGATTGTACGAATATTTGGATAATTAATGAAGAAAAAAGATGATGAATTAAATTATGCAACTAACTGCCTTACTCAGAGACGTTACTTATAATTAAAGTTTATTTAGTAAAAACGTGTAATTCTTAAGTCGATACGTCTAAAGAAGATTATTCAATGAAAAAATTGTGTTAAAGACAGATTACTGCTAATTGATGTCTCTGAGTGCGGCCGTTAGTGGAACTCAATTTATATATATTTTTTTTAAAGATAAACCAACATTCCCGCGAGTTGCCAACACTGAAAGGAAATAGTTATAAAGTTATTTCATTAGGTGTTATTATTTTATTTTATTTATTTTATTGTGCATGGATAAAACAAACAGCTAAATAACTACATTAGTAACACTAGAATATATGACAATAAGCCAATGACAAGTCGTCACGTATAACAATAGACTAGTTAAAATTATGTGAGCTATTACAAATTAACAAATTTATGTAAATCTAACACTATGATAAAAAAAGAGAAACAGTCGGTACATTTATTCAAAGAAGCTATGACTCAATACGCGATTTTTTTTTTTTTTCATTTAATTTTTACTCACTGCAATCATATTGACAATAAAACTAAAAAGATAGTAAATTTAACTTGGCCAACAATCCTATGATCGTGACACACCCAAAGTTTCCACATATCTCGAAGTGAAGCAAGCACTATTTTTGTAAACAAACACTAAGCAGATGATATTTAGAAAGGCTTCGTCTCTAATCTCAAGAGAAACCACATTTCCTAACACACGAATCCTATTAGTATAAATCAGTTTTAGACACAAACTGTTGGATTTTTAAACGATTAATCGCGTTTTACGACATAATATAATATTGTCAACAAATTATTCACCGCGGTGTCACCCACGATAACTGTTATTGCTCGACTTCTATAGCTCTCGGCATAATTTTGAACATCTTTTTTATAGGTACCACTCTTTTATGATGGTAAGCTGTTACCGTAGCCTATTGTCGCCTACAATACTAGAGACATCAAGAGTGCGTTGCCAAATCTTCCAACCCCTTTCCTCTCAATAAGCTCTGGACCCCACTACTCACTAGCAGAACAAAACTAACTACCACTAATGTTATTATGGCTGCGGTCATGAAGGTGGAGGTACATCCCCAGGTGCGCGGCTCATTAATATCATATGGGGAAGTTTGAACCCCACACCCACCACTGCAACTGCAGTGAGCTAGTATTAATAGCGATAGATCCTAGCCAACACTAAGTTATGACAGTAGGGAATTTAAAGGAAAACTTTAACTACTGTCTTGAAAAAATCCTAAATACATAATAAACACAACATACATAATAATTTTCTTCCCTAAAAACAGGCTTTTTAATGCAATATTATTTTTCAAAATAGATTAGCTGTTTCTGAGATAAGAACTTTTTAAAATTTACATGCTTCATAATATTAGAGATGTTTAAAAAAAATCTGTTTCTAGTGAGAATGACACCACGTGTTCCCACGTTACTATTAAATGCGACCTTTAACTTTCCTCCAATAAGTTTAAAGGCAATATTGGATCCGTAATTGCCTCATTTCAGAAATGATCACACATTTTATGTTGCTTTCTTTCTTTGGCTTATTGATTGGTGTGTATCGCATTTATGATATTTACAATTGGGATATCAAAATAAAATCAGGTTAAATTGGCGCGTGAATATTTTCGGTAAGGTATGTACACTATACAGGTTGTTTTTTGTATATTTTTTGTTAGTTCCGTATTTACTCACAAATATCCGTATTTAACACACAAATATAGAAAAACATACGTCGTTTTTCTTGAGAATGCCATAAAGATACCTACAGATTTTAGTTTTTAAATTTTGTGTGTTGTGTGTAATTTTAATCGTGTAATTATTATTAGTTGATTTATTGAAATATATATATATATCTATCTTATATACTACATAGCTCATTGCTCATAATCAGATGTCATCGTCTATTATGTTCTGAAGTCTGACATGAAACATAATTCCATAAGCATAACCTATTTTTCAAGCAGAAACATAATAGTGCATCGTTTCGATACTTGTACATTTGGTACTCTTATGGTACGTAGTTACGTACCACCAGGACTGGTAAAAAGCTCTCGCCATCATCACTAATAATGCTCATTTCAACACAATAATCTGCTAGATTATTATCTGATTGATTTGTTTTGGGCAAATATCGATAAGTTATCAATAAAATTAAATCAATAAGATATCAAATTCATTAAGTCACTTCCTGGCGATATAAATCAACGTCACGCTACATAAAGAATCGGACATTTTGTGCACACCGATTATGTTAAACAGTTATACAGACTAGATGTGTGGTCTAATGGGGTTTATACATTAGAGCATTCATTTGTAACAGAACATTTGCGAACCGAACAGCAAACACTACGCTCGACACATTCTTATAACTATAAAGTTATAAGAATGTCTCGAGCGAAGTGTTTTCTATACTTTACGTTTAGGAAACTTGAAGTGAGGGAAAAAAAAATATTTTAGTTGACATTGCTCAACATTGAATATTTATACAATATTGAATGATTTCGTGAACTATCACTAGAGCGTGCATTAGAATGCGCGTTTGATAAAAATGGCGAATGTTCGATTTTAATATGTTCAAGTCTATCAGCACCTTTTGATGACATCCTGGCGATGAAGAGGAGTGGTAGCACGTGTTACTGCAAAAATGCCATTTTATATGAAAAGACTCTAATCTAAACTCACCTTAATACAGTGTTAAACAAATTCTGAGGGCGGGGCACTCCACTATTATTAATATATCGACTAAATATTAATAATAATGCCATAGATATGGTAATTATATGATTTACGATGCTTAGCGTCTATAATGTTGATTAATTGATAATTATGTTTGCAAATTGTGTGAACTCATTACAAAAATAGTCGGTTGTTAATTCAGGTATAATACATTTGGTAGTGAGGTAGGAATGATGTTTGAAATAATTGAGTTCTACTTATAACATCTACTCACGACTCTTGTATGGAGTTTATTATATTTTAATTTAATTAATTAACACGCTACGTATTGTTAATTTGTTTCTCATAGTTATAAATTGATCAAAGCTTTGCAATTATATTGCAGTTTAATTTTTCTAAAATTATTATCTATAAATCTTATAAAATTATGGTAATTATGTGACCAACATCAAGCTTTTTCAGAAAGAGACGGATAATGATGATCTCAAGCTGATAATTTAAGTTTATTCTTTTATTTTTATTATTCTATTAATAACTTCTTACGAAGCCATTATTTTCTCTGACAGTTTATTTAAAATGAAACATTAAGAATAGACACAGAAAAATAAAATAAAATAAAATCTATATAAACGAATAAAACAAATTAATAAATTAAAGTTATTAATTAGATATTTTATTTTATTTTGAAATAGAATATTTTTAAATAATTCGGGTAATAATAGGTATACACATAGATTTAATTTAATTAATGTTGTAATTTTTATAAAATAAATCGAAAACTAATTAAAAAAAAATACTTCGGTATATTACAACCAGGAATCAAACTCACGCTCTTACACATTAAGGCCGGCTCAATTACAACGAACAAGTGAATCATTATGATGGATGGGTAGGTTAATTAGCGCTAAGTAGGTGTTGGTGGACCACTAAGTAACTGTAGTGTAATACTTGATGATAGATCGTGATGTATCGGGATGCTGGGCAGGCGCAGGGAGACACGTGTACACTATCTGTGACGTAGCTATCCATCATGTCTGTTTTGTTTATACCTGTGCTTATGACTCCTATAACAGAACTTTTTTGACTGGCCTGTTGGTGTAGTGGCTAGTGATCCTGACTACTAAACCGGAGGCCGCGGGTTCGATTCCCACCCAGGACAAATCTTTGTGATGAGCATGATTGTTTCTTCTGTGTCTGGGTGTAATTTATTCTTAATTTTAAGTATGTATTTCCTTAAAAGAAATGTATTTAAGTAGTATATCAGTTGTTTAATACCATAACACAAGCAAATTTAATTGCTTAATTTGGGACTAGGTGGCGCTGCGTGAAAATATTATTGTTATGCATATCCATCATGCAAAACCTACCCTGTATGGGAGAAAACTATTTGTATTTAAAACTGTACAGTTTTCCTCCATACACGTCAGGTTAGGTTATTTTTAATTCAAATCTAAAATAACCAATGATATTTAAAAAAATATCATTGAAAATAACCAATTACGAGTATAAAGGTCCTTTGTTTTTATTCTAAACAAGTTTCTATTTAGTAATATTGTTTTTGGCAATGTAGATTAGTTAATTAGTTTATAATTTCTTGTTAAAGAAAAGCTTAGTTTAGTTCATAAGTTCTAACCTATTTGTATGTCTGTATGGCAAAACATAGAGCACTATTGTTTATTATTTAACATCTATATTGTACATACCTATGTTTCACAAATAAATAATTATGTTTAACAGTAGATATTTAAGTTTTTTAATGTAACACAGAACTGTCTCTTTGTAGTTTATTGAAAACTTTCTCAGATAAAACAGAAACATATTTCATTTGATGAAATACAAGTCTCTTGTTGACAAGTTTCGATTACAAAACAAAACTAAAATACACTATTGATATTAATACGATACATTCAAAGCAATTGACGCTATAAAAGCTGACGATAAATCGTGCTGTAAATAAAATAACATATCGAGAACCAAACCCGCTACCCGGTAGCCACGACCTGTCTCTCACGCACTCGATACACCGCTTATCCTGACACACAATAAAAAAAGTACTCAAGATTTATTGTGTATCGATCTTGAAATCGAATGGCGCAGTAATCTTGTTCCTTTCTCCCTCACTCCTTAACAAAAACATCTTCCATCTCTGTCTATTTCATTCAATAATCGAAACTCATACAGTAAACCTTTTTGATCTTATTTTCGATTAAAGTATGATGAATGAATGATTTACAATGTTATAATGTAAACGCCTTCGAATGCTCTTAGATTTGATTCTGGACGTGCTTGTGCTTTATCTGTCGATCAACTTATTATTGTTGGCTCCACAGGTTATATTTTGTTGGTAGCTTATATGTATCTTCTATGCAAGGTTTTTAATACTAAATTAATTATAGTTATATCAGATCGAGCGTGTACCCTCTCAGCTCTCTAGATAGAGGAGAGGAGACCCGAGCTCAGCAGTCGGACATTAATGGGTTGCTGATGATGAGTGTGTATGATCAAAAGGTCGTAGGTTCGATCCCCAGTACGGATAAAAATTCCTAGTATCAGTCTGAAGTCTGAATATGTTTCCGATTAATTGCATAAGGCTCGCAATCTATTACTTGTGACCATAAGTACAACAGGCAAAATATAGGTTCCTACATCTGCTTAGCCCTTCGGGAAAAGGGGGCGTGAAGCTATGGTATGTTATGGCTGTTTATGAAATGTTCCATTAGAACTAAGGGCTCTGTTTTTGCGTAATAGTGACACATACAATATTTTAAGGTCTTTTGTTCAAGATAACACAATATTATCATGTTCTGTTTGGTAAACACAGTAATCATTCTTATTAACTTTCTTTTTTTTTAGAATGTATCCATTAATTGAGGGCATAATATATAAAATAAGTGGTTATTTCTAATACGTTAGTGAAAAGTTGTTGGACGCGGCGACGCGGCGACGCGACGCCGACGTGCGTCGAGAAATACGAAAGATTTCAACGAGCGCTGTTGTTAATCTTGTATCAATCTTGTTAATTTACAAAAATGTATGAAAGAATTTAGGTTTTTAAGAATTTTGTTGCCTTGAGTAAAATGAAAACATTAGAATTTGTAGATGTTGTAGATAATTGATATAGTGATGATTCCTAACACGTACCTGACCGGATCATTATTCTTCGAAAGTTAATGTAAAACAGGTAATTTTCAACGGAACTTAGTAATAAATCCACCTTGTTTCAATTGTATTTTGCCAACATTAGGTGTGGCCAACACTTGCTACAGATAATTGTTAAAAATGCGTGTAATTGTGTAATGTCTTAAATATGCACGTTACGTGCTAATAATGGAATGTCTGATCGATTAATCGTAAACAAAAATGTAAACTAAGCTATATTTTTAACTAGTTAATAGCTTTAATAGCGATCGGTCATGTCGGGGCATCTCTATGTACAGAGCGAGGTAAGGCTGGCCATACACGGAATATTAGTGCAGTCAAATTCATCCGCTTGAAGCTGCCATTGATATAAACCAGACAAATCATAATTTAAAACCAGCCCAACCAAAAAAAAAAAAAAAACAAAAAAAAAAAAAAAAAAAAAACACACAGAGTACTGCAACTGCTCGAATCAGTCACAATGATTCCATGTATGTGTGTACGTAAGACTGTAGTTCTTTTTATTGTCTGAAGTGGCTGAGGATTAAGCGGCTTACTGGACAGTGAGTGCTCACTGTCACCCATGGACGTGACTGTGTTTTTCATTGTATTCACAAAAAATGCAAAGAAAACACATCCAAGTCACTACTTGCTAGCTGAAAAGGAAAATGTAGGGGATTTAAAACCCTATTACGGGGCCTTACTATAGGGTATACTTTGCAGTTGCAGTTTGAAGCAGTTGATACTGGCTGCTTCAAGCTGTCCATGTATGGCCGGCCTAAGACGCGCCCGCGGCACCCTGAGACCTTGGGACAAATCTTGGCTTACTTTTACCAAACACTTGACCAACATTTGACGTAATAATTTATAATCGCCAAAAACAACCTTCTTACCAATTATTAGATTAAGTAATTGTAATTAATCTTGGTTTTATGGCGGCCTTGTTGTATTTATATTACTTTCGTTACATTCCAGGTTGGTTATTCTATTAATAGTCATTAATGGTCATGGCTAATAAACATAATGATTTTTCTTATCGCCATTCATTATAAACTATAATTAGTGGGCCCGACAAACAACCACCCGGTGGTTAGTCCTGCCAATAGCATCACCTATTGGACTCGAAACTATCCTATCTTCCAAGATGGAGCCCTACACATTATAGAAAATCTATCTAAAACTGTTAATAGAGCACATTGTAAAGAATATTTTTATTAAAATATTTCAAATAAAATAATTTAATTTAAAAATGTATCTTATTCATTTAAAAAATTAAAAAAACTAAATTTTACCCTATACATAAAAATTGTTTCATAAAGATTTACAGTATCCAAACTAAATAATAAAGTCATTAAAAATACTTAATTAATAAACTGACTAAACTTATAAGAGAGTGAGACATCGACCTCAAGATATCTACCAAAGATGATATTTCTACAACTCTATATGTAATATATCGAAATATTCTATTTCAAAATAGATGAGCTTTCCACAGAGGTTGTAAATAACGGCGATATAACTCTAAAATGATATTAAATCGACACATGATACGATGTAGAAGGATAAAGTATCTAGCAAATTGTTATTGACGATAAGGCGGAGCGAGGTCGCGCCAAATCTTTGGTGTTGGAGCGATGGGTTCATGAGCGGAGCGGACACTTCGTTTTAAATATAAAAAGTTCCGTTATATTTGCTCAAAATTTTAAGTATGCTGGGTGACGTGGGTTCGATTCCCACACGAGACAAATATTTGTGTGATTCATAGATATTTGTTTCTAGTCTGGGTGTACTTTGTGTCCGTTAGTTTCATGTTTGTAAAGCTCCCCGCGACACAGGGCTCGTTCCCTAGTGCGGGCGTTGTCTTTTTAAACAAAAAAAAAAAAAAAAAAATAGATTTGTTTTAAAATTTAAATATTATTTTATAAGTAAGAGTTCTATATTGAAACCATCTCGTTGTTATAATTTTATTCTAAGTAATAGCCAAAATATTTCCAATATGATCTCGCTGGTTGCAAGCCGCATATAACCGGCTCAATGATATGTGCAATAGTGCTGCAGTGGACGTCCTACGGCTCATATTGTCTTCCACCAAAGACAAGTGAACCCAATAATTAAACTAAATCTTAAAAAAAATCAGAATTTCTCAGTCAAAAATATCATTATTTCTGGATAAGCAGTGCTTTTATTTCACTCATACTTTATAGCAACAATGACGTCTCCATGGATTCTCACATACTACTCAAACAAAGTCCAAAGTAAATAGTATACTTAGATAACTACTATACCTATATTGTCGTCAGAACACGATACTTACATTGTAACGCCTATAACTAATAGTCACGTTGAATTATTAATTTTCTCGGATCATTTACCTCTGTAAAGTGTAAACATTTGCGTCTGATAATAACTGTAAATAAGGTTTGATTACTATCATTACGCATTATCCTAAATCTCATAAATTAGAATGATTAACGTCTCGTGACGACCAAACACTACTAGTGGTCCTCATCATTCCAGCCAGTAGTCGTCCACTACTGGACTGCTAGCCTCACCGACCTAACTAGTAATAAAAAGGGAAAAAAAAAATCTACGTTACATAAAAGTCCTAATTTAAGAATGTGTTAGCCAAGCTAGTGCTCACTAGATATGTTTTATTGCTTGATGCAATTTATTTGCTTACTTGATAATTCATAAAATATCATTATAAAGCAGCAGTAACCTGTTGGATACAGGCATAGTAAGACTCTTTTTTTTTGCATTAACAAATAAATCTTTATATTATATATTATGTATATAAATATTTAGGGAGAGGTTTTAATGATTTGGATGAACATTTATATTTATATACACATTTTTTTTTTTTTTTTATTATATCATAATAATATAATACGCGACCTAGACCCGTTTTATAATAATTTAATATGTGCACAAGTCGCGGAAGTTTTAAAGTTTTTATCAATAACGTGTTCATTTTAAAGCTTTTCTAAAATAAACATTCTGTAAATGCTGATCTGAGTCTGTCCGTGTGGCTAGTACATACCCGCTCTCGCTCCCGCCTCCGCTAGTAATGTGTCCTCCGCCCACACATATTTTAGGCTCGCCAGCAGTAATGTTACCTGTTTGCGTGGACATTCCGACGACGTCGCTGTTGAAATCAACGCGAACCAGATTGTTTACGTTTTAGATAGAGATAGCTGAGCACTGAGCACCTGAGATACGGACGCGATGTACTTAGTGTGGATACGCTCACGATCGCGCTACTGTTTTTATTAGTGCGTAGATGTTTGTGATTGCATGATCATTGTTCGATGTAGCTGGTATTTGATTCGTGTTTTAATGTAGCGTGTTATGATGTCGAGTAGTTAAATTGCTGCCATTCGAGGCTGCAAACAGACCGCATAAGCCTATATAACATGCCTCTTAATTTATTATTGGTAGAATCTTCAGTTAGAAACTAACTGCTCCTAACATATTTTAGAGAAATCACTCCACATAAATTGTAGAGTTTCTTAAAATATTTACTTTTTTTTTTCAACTATAATAAAATTTATTTATTTTTACTAAGTACTATAAGAAAAGTACTGTAAGAAAGAAAAAAAAAATTGTTTGTATTCCTTGTCAAAGGTACAGCAGTAGGTGTAACACAACAATCTCCAAATTTTAACTTTTATATTTCACGAACGGAAAATTAATATCCAAAATACATAAAAAATAAAACCAAATAGCCATATCCACATAGGCGAACGCTCGTTTCAATAAGTTGCCATACTGGTCAGACATCACACCGGGCGACCTTCCTTGGCGACAGGTCACCGTCGAACGGCTAATAGAGCGGCGGCGATGCCAGCACCACTCTACACCTCTACCTAGTTTGTGAAATAAACTATCTGTGGACTTTTTTAATAAATTAAGGGCAAATAGAGCCACCAAGGGTGTCATTGAAAGATGTGTTTGTAAAGAAAGATTTATTAAAAAGAGACATGCTTTTGTAAAAAAATTGTGACTGAAAGCAATGCCAAGAATACCATACTTATAATATCACTAGCTTCCACCGGTGGCCCCGTCCGCGTGGTATGTTGGTCAAAAGTTTACACACAGGATACTCCTATCAAAATATTATCGACACATTGTATTTGCAGCTGTTTATTTATAATTGACATGTACTTATTTATAATGCGATCATGAGTGTGATGATGATCATGTGTGTTCGTCAGTATGGAAATGTAAACTTATCGACCATTCTTAACCACTACATGTGTGATGATTTGTAGATAACAATATTTTACTACACGTTTTCATCAATAGAATTGTATAAAAAGCTACTACGTGTTGATCTACAAATCATCATACAAGAAATGGTTTGAAGAATGGTACACAAGTTTATTTTTGTAAATAGTTGTATTTTCAATACACCTTAAGAAGAACATGATGTTTAATATAATATATATTTTAACACATTAATAACTTGCCTAATCGGTTGTTACGATATATACTCAACCTCCCATAGCATTCTATCGATAAGCGCAGGTTACCCTGCACAAGAAGTGTGTTAGGATACTAACTGTTAACTGTTACCATGGCGTATATATACGGTATCTAATTATATTACTAAAAAAAAATCAACTAAAAAAAAACAAACTAGAAAGATTGAAATCCAACATTCAAAGTTAAGGTGCCTACTTTGATTGAAATATAAAGACGACGACACACTATTCGGCTTGTAAATCAATATAATTAGGGACGTTAAATTCCTGTTAACACCTCCCAACGATTACGATGTCGTGATCGTAAACGGGCCACTTTGTACATTTCTGCATACATATACATAAATTACATTGCTGGCCGCGGTCGAGATGTAGCAAGGGCCGCTACTGGCCACACGATGAAATTAAAATAATTGTTATTATACGTATGGTATTGTATTAAGAATTAATTAATGCAGTATAGACTTTAAAGTATTTACTCAGTGCATAATGTTTTGTGACGATTTACATACTATGTAGAGTCGACTATCTGGTTCTTCAGATGGTCGCAACATAAAAATGAACAGTGATTGCGGGGTAGCGCACCATTTTGTGGATAGAGATGAGCATTAAGCACCCGAATGGTGAATAAAATTAATTGTGAAAAAAACACAAGCAAGCTGCTACCTACCGAAAAGGAAAAATGAAAGGATGCAAGGGGACCAGATCGAGGAATTTGGAAAATATAGTGTATTAGTAATAATTTTTTTATTCAGCAGGATCTCGTAAAATAAGGGTAATAAACCAACCCGCATTAGACGAGCATGTGTGGATAATGGCCTAAACCTTCTCAGCTCTCTAGATAGAGGATAGGAGACCCAAGCCCAGCAGTGGGGCATTAACATTACGGTGGTTATCTGGGCAAACAGAATAGACAGAATGATCTTGTTCCAACGTTAATAACCAAAGTGTAAATCCTCTTGTTAGGAGAGTCCTCTGTCCACAGCACAGCTCAACGTATTGTTCTTAATGAAAACGTCTCAATCAAAATACAAATTGATTGGTCATAAAGGTTGAATGGACGGAGTCACGGGCAAAGCTAATGTTCCAATATATAAACCAATTAGGGCGACAACTCACGATTAGCGAGATTAATTCCGTCCTAGCTCGGTATTCTCATTGTGTACGTTGTATCGACACTAGCATACAAGTTGCTTCATTATTTTTCTAGACACTCAATACGAATAATGAGCTTCTGGAATGCCTAAGTGGTATTTCCAAGTGATTTACTTTAAATATTGCTATTGCTTTAAATACTATGTAGTAAGTGTGGAAGAAGAACTAGTAAGAATTGGAAAGCAATATAACAGATAATTTTTCTTCATGTTTCTTATTTAGAAATGTATATGACTGGCCTGTTGGTCTAGTGGTTAGTGACCCTGACTGCTAAACCGGAGGTCGTGGGTTCGATCCCCACCCAGGACAAATCTTTGTGTGATGAGCATAAGGGTTTGTTCTGTGTCTGGGTGTAATTTATCTATAATATGTATGTATTTACAAAAAAAAAATGTATTTAAGTAGTATATCAGTTAGTTGTTTAGCACCCATAACACAAGCAAATATAATTGCTTACTTTGGGACTAGATGGCGCTGTGTGAATGTGGTAGAATATTATTATTATTGTTATTATATATAAAAATACTGAGATGAATTGATCGGAACAGCAGGTTTAAGCTAGATGAAAGGCATACAACTGCATCTATTGAAGATCTCATATGGGAAGGCTAACAGTGGAAGTCCTACGTTATATATGACAAACGAATGATATGATTATGACGATTGATTTTATATTAACAGTGTAAGAAAACTTTCGAGATAAACTAGTAGGTCCACTTATTAATTTATTTTGAAAGAGAAACAAATACGTCTGTTTTATTTCCATGTTTATCGTCGATAAAATATATTTATTTGAGATTAGCATTCTAATCTTTAATATCGTTAATTCGGTATAATTAGACCACCAAACGATTCATTGCCAAAGCTTCTCATAGCAACAAACAAAACGATAATTAACAAGATGTGTGGGAACTACACTTAACATATTATATTTTCTAACCTCACGGAAACTTGTATGAGTAAATTTAATTTAATATAAATTCGTTAATCATAATAATTATCTATACTTACATAATTATTTGCCCTGACCGACTTATTTAGCAACGTAGAACCTAAGCCCTTACGGCTTACCTGATATTTTGCAGTTAATATCTTTTTTTTGGAAACAAGAAAATAATACCTGTATCAGTGTTTTCCTTAGGGATTAAATTAATATGCCTGCGAGCGAAGCCGCTGGCAACAGCTAGTTTATAGATATACATGTATGTTGATTTTATGGGAACATGTCGGACGACATGTTAGTTCTTTAATGGTACAATAAACCTACCAAGTTTTACGATGACAATCATTGTGCCAACATTCATTAGTGATGTCGCTTCGACCGACCCGCGCCCGCGCCTGTTTCCCTGGTACCACATACCATAAAAACAATTTATATCTTCTTGTAAATACGTTATAATGAACAATTAATATATTAATAGTCTCAAACGACATATTTATTATATCAACATACATAAAAAATATCCTAATTTATTTGACAAAAAATTAAAACTCGATTCACAGTTATGATTTTTGACAATCATCTTAAAACAGTTTTTGCGTGTACTATTTGAATTGTTGTAACCTGTTTACTAAACTCATATAATTAAATAAAAAAAGACTATAGTTTATGGGTGTATAAACACAAATTAGTGTCGGAACATTTCGAGGTCATTAGTTAATAATAGTAGCTTCGTGAAATAGAAATACGCCGAAATACTTGTGGAATATCTGCAAGCTCCAAACGTATTCAATTTGACTACTTTTATCACAGAACAGACATAGGTTTTACTTTTATATTTGGCATATTTGACTCTTTTCTATTCTTCATCATTTCAGAATATTGCAGTCCACTGCTGGACGTAGGCCTCTCCTAACACGCACCATAGCACTCTGTCCTCCGCCTTCCGCATCCAGTCAGACCCAGCGACATTTTTAAGGTCGTCGGACCATCTAGCTGGAGGGCGTCCTACTCTACGCTTGCCGAGTCGCGGTCTCCACTCTAGGACACGCTTTCTATTCTTATCATATTATTATATCATGCCAGCAAACGAAGAAAAGTTTATTTTTAGTTCCATTATATTACATGTGTATGAAAAAAAAAATGATGCAATTATACCTAATGACAGGGGCTCGGCTAAGCCCGTACCTACCATTATGATAAAATCCCCGCTACAATCCGCACAGTATTTTTCCCTTTGGCCTCGAATAAAGGTCTAAAGATCACAAATTTGTTTATAAAAAAAACTGCTTATCACCACGACAACGATAGCATGTGTGCTATCGTTGTCGTGAGATAAGTTTAGTCTGCCATTGAGCATTTTTGTGACAGTTGACGATGTTGACAACATCTCCAACAACAACCTTTCTATAAGCGGCAACAATTATCTTCAATAGAAGTTGTGGCTTATGGTGATAAATGTCTCCAGTAAAGCTCTTCAGATCACAATTTCGGTGTTTTTGTCTGAAAAATATTTAATAAAAACACGCAGAACTAATATATTATTCAAAATCTGCCCACAATTAGTAATATAGAGTCCCTAAAGTGAGATGTAATGAGTGTAGTATGACGTAGATGTAGACGTGTGAAATATTAAGTTATTGTGCCGTGAGTTATGAGATGATAACGTTTTATCGCCGCCAATGTTGTACAATCTCACTGTAATAACGAAATAACCTTCAATTTATAGTCCTCTTTACGAAACGCTACAGTACTGAGCGCAAAACTGTTGTTTACGTACAAAGAATATGTGCAAATTGGATTATTAGAATATTTTATTATCAGTTTTTCTAAATGATTAGAAATTATTTACCTGATATGAAAGTATTACGTAAAACTAAAATTACATGAATATGTTTATAATTAAATTTATACAAAAATAGCCAAAAATTTACATAATTAGACGTAAATATGCATAGATTTACATGTACATGAGTGACATTCATGATTTAAATTGTTACTAAAGAAATCAATTTGTTGGCTAGTAAAATCTACATATTAGCGTGTTACTGCATTTTAATACCTTTACTCGACTCATTACATAACCTTTAGTTTAATTACACGTAGGTTTAAACACTTACTAGACAACTTTATGAGATTGATTACTCATTAATAGCACACAAAATAATAAACCACTAATTAACATCAAGGTATAATTCAAACATCCCTAATTAGAATGGAAATGTTATTAAACGATCATCTTATAACTTTTCTTCAGCAATAAACGTCAAAATTAAGCTCTAATATAAATATTTTGTAATCAATTAACGTTGGAAATCAACAAATAACAATATTTTTTATCTATAATTACTTCCTAAATGTACATGCACGGTCCACAGTCATCATTGTTTACGACAGTCAAACCTGTAAAGTCCACGGAGAGTTTCACACGTTCCACATGACTTCGATTTATAAACATAAAGTGTATAATTAATTGTCGCTGTTATCGGTACCGCACTGCAGTTGCGATGTTCGCCACGGGGACACAGCACAGGCTCAAAGTTTTATTAGCCCATAAAGTTGCCGAGCGGCCAGTATCCGGTATCTAGCACCGGTACCCGTTACTTTAGATACCGAATTTATTTCATCAAACGCACATCTCTACTCTCACTTGGCGTATCTTAAGGTTAGCTTCCAGTGTTATTTTTCATAGCTTCCTGTCGCTCTCGTATTTGATTAAATTATTTAAAAAAAGCAATAAAATCTTTTATTAGATAGCGATTGAATACATATAATAGGTTTGGTCTTTATTTATTAATAGTCCTAAAACGTATATTTAGATAGAAACCTTGTCATCTGCAGACGATTAGGGAAATCAATTTACAACGTACATATAATATTTATCGTTCCAGATTTTCAGAATTATACGACAAAGAACTGGCTACAACAAATTATGCTATACAAAGTGGGGTGACTGTATCGTTAGTCTTGTATATTTGTAAAGTCATTCACAATACATAGAAATTTGTCTAGAGTTATGTACCTTTAACAAAATAGCAGTAAATTAGTTTCAAAAGCTCACATAATTCATTCATCATATACCTAGTTAGTTAGAAAGCTGTCTCCCAAGTTCTAAGTTGCAAGGAAAACCTCGGAGTGGAGCGTCACCCTAAGTCCTCGAGCCATCACAGTGACCCTCTGTAAGTAAGTTTGGCCGTTACGTCCAACATATTGGCACTAAACTCAAGAGGTGAAATCTTTGAATTGCTTACAACTATCAACTTTATAAGTGTTTTAGTTATTATAAAAGGCTAAGGTTTTACTGCTTAGGGTTTACTGCTAGGTGCTTTTAGCTTTAATATAGCCACGAGGTATGTGATATCGTGAGGTTAACTAACTTTCTTAGGGTGAAGTAAGGATTATTATTCTGTTGTTATTCGACTTTGTTGCTCAAACTACCTCGGTGGCATAGCGGACGTGTATACGACTGCTATTCAAGCGGCACTGCACCTTTTTTTCTTCTTTTTTTAATTGGGGAAATACCTGACGCATACCCCTCGGTCTTGGGGAAAGATACGAGGGGTTATGTGGGGCTCGCACCCACTAAAACCCCAAGGTGTCCCTCTCGTCGCGCTCTGCTGTGGTCACGGGAGCGCAGCAACATTCGTCCGCGACCACAGCGACGATGGCCCGCTACGGGCCCCCTCTCTAAAGCGGCACTGTACCTGAGTCAAGTGCAAATAGGTATGTCTGATAATTAAAAAGAAAAAATAAAGACATTTTTCTGAAAAGTTTAATAAACAATCAAACTTACAAAAATATTACAAATACTAAAAATATATTCAGTCCCAACCTTAGACTTCGTCACTAATATATCTTAGCACTTGTAACAAAATTGCCTTTGATTAATCGATACAATAACACAATCGCCAAAGTTCAACAAAAAACTCTCAACTGTACATTTACTACACAAAACTGTTTCAAATATCTTACTACTGGCAATTAGCAGTCCGCGATCGCCTTTTAATGTTATTTAAAATTGAATAACACCTATTGTAATAACTATTATACGGTTATAGACTATTCTAAGTGGTATTTCGATGCGTTTACTGATAGTTTCGGTTAAATAATTGTTATTAACAATACTATAACTTGAAGTTTATAGTTTAGAAGTGATGCTATTGACACAGTTTAAGATTTAAAGCTCTCTTGTTTAGTCTAAGGCTATATAAGGAAATATATCTCATAGACGTGTGTGGATGCGGTAAGTTTGTTATACCTAATGATTCTGAATCTTCAAGTCTTCAAGGGAGCAGTTCTGATTGCATGTACTATGTGACTGCAGACGGTAAGAAATTAAAATACTGTTTGGTTACTGTCACTTTTAAACATTTGATAACGATATTGAAATTGAACAGAATGAAGTGTTTTTTTTTAGTCTGTATCGTCCTACTGCTGAGCTTTCTACTGTTTTCTATATCCAGCTATTCTTTTGATAGATGTTTAAGTCGTCACACCACCGCGTTTCAGTTTGCAAAAATAAAACGCTGCACGCTTGCGTGAAATTCGAAATAAATTAAAAGTCGTAATTTCGAAACTTTCATTAAATAGTTCATTTAACACACCTTTGTATCTTGATTACTTAACTTACTTTAAAATTTAAAAACAAAACAAAGAACTAAATCCCACCTCACTAACAACCATCCAACATCCAATACATACAATTTACACCCACATCACAAAACATATTAATGATGAATCGGTCGCGAAATCGATTTGTACGAATGAACCGGAAGGCCTCACTTAAATTTCGTGAATCCTTAAAAAACTAATAGCACTCAATCCTTGCGCGTGCGCATCGATTAGCAACAGAAATATAATCGATACTCGGTAAAAAACTGTATAGTGTGCTATTGTGAACGGAAATTAACGTTTGTCTATTATTGGAAACAGTAATTTAGATGTACCTAGTCAATGTATTAGTTCACTCAATATTAAGTACCTTAATATAGGTATTAGATAGCCAAACTTTAACTATCGCTTAGAAAGCCCTAGCGATAGATAAACGTTAGACTAACTTACAAGTAGCACATATTCCTATCACAAAAAAAAATATCTTTGGGAAAAATTTTTGGTATAGCTTAACATTAATTATCTAATTTTATTATTTAGCCCTGTAACATAATGAAACAAATTAAATCAAATCTAATAACTCTTGCAAATACTAGGATATACATTGTTTGATACATAATATTACGATACAGTCTCTTTTATCATCGCACGTTACCATTTGCAATTTTGCACAATGCAATGTAAAATTTGCGGGGCGTGCAAAATTTCTCACAAAATCAAATATTTTAAATTAGAATAAAAATAATAATTAAAAATAATGTTTAAAATAAATGAAACTGTATTTAAAGTGAGTCTTCTGTTACGACGATTTCCACAAGAATGTATTAATTTGTAGGATCAATCGTTTCGTTTGTATTTTGTGGTGGACTTCATTCAGAATTTATTTTATAACACGCCTAATGACCTTTTAAAAATTATGTAATTCCTGTTCTTATTTTATCCTCGAAATAACAATATCAATCTAGATAAGTTTTCTCACGATACCATAATATAGAATTGAGAAATGGCTCAAAACAATCAATTAGTGAGAGATTCTTGAGCTTGTGGCTTAGAAAGGTGTTCGCCTCCAATATATGATTTCGTAAGTTAATCGTAGTAAACAGAGTCCACATGACGTCTGTTGATTTAGTGATGCTGGACCGGCCTTGGGCAGTCACAGCGAGTACCATTTGATATTATTTTGAAGCAACACTGCAATCTAAGCTTGTTTATACGAATGATGTCTCAACGATGGCTGGCAAACTTCGCCGGATACACAGAGGCCTACTCTGTATATTTACATCGGACTATACTCGAGCTGAAATGAATATAGAATAAACATCATCATCATCATCAGCCCATTGACGTCCACTGCTGGACGTAAGCCTCACCTAAGTTCCGCCACAGCGAGCGATTTTGCCGCCTGCAGCCAACAGTCACATGAAACCTTTATTAGATCGTCGCTCCATCTGGTAGGAGAAATAGAATAAATAATAAAAAGACTTTGATATCGTTCTCAAATGTCGGAAAATGACAGCGATCATATTTAAATGTTCAGACAACTGACAGACATTTTTGCTTTGTTAAAGTTCAGAATTAGCTCTGAATTTGGAAAAGTTCTTCGTTAGTGACAATAGGATCTATCTCCCACTATCTATACTAATATTATAAAGCTGAAGAATTTGTTTTCTGTTTGGTTGAACGCTGTATAGGATCTCTGGAATTTTTGGTCCGATTTGAAAAAAATATTGTTGGATAGCCCATTTATCGAGGAAGACTATAGGCAATATAGTATCACGCTACGGCCAGTAACAGCTGAGCAGTGAGCGACGAGAGCGACTTCTAGTAATGTTATAAAACAAGTAATAACAAATCAAAGTATGTATTAATTGGTCGGTCGTCCTTAAACGTTGCACGTTGCTAATGGGAAAGTGAGAGGCAAGATGTACTACTTGTCTAGACTTCTAGATTATACTATTATATTTATAACACTATTATAATTACAAGGCGAGCTAGTAACCATTATAACTCTTTGATTAATTAGACTGCGTAATTATGACTAAAGTTATTGATTTAAAATAAAACTTATAAATATATGCGAGATCTAGCCTTGTGCTGTTTGATACTCTGATTATATTATTTTAATTATTGTAGCTTTTTAACAGAATCATCATTATCAACAAGGTATCTCCTAAAAAGCGCCAGGGCGCTCTGTCCCCACCTTAATGCATTCAGCATTTGCCTGCAGCCTTTCTACAAGAGATAATTTATTTAATAAACAATTATATCAACTCAGTAATAAGTAAAGCTGTTCACCACCTTAAATACATGTAACATTACATACGTCACCGCACATACACAGTGTGCGTGGCCGCAGGGTGCGCGTGCGATGTGCGATGTTCGCGTGCCGCCCGCTAATAAACCGCACTCCACCCGCGAAAATATATTAACTAACCGATGATATTTTATAAGTAATTCAAAGAAGAACTACATTACCATGTGCAGTATTTTGTGATCTTGGATCAGGTGAACTACTACTTGTTTCATATCAAAGAGCTGGTGGTGAACAACAGTCAGGGGTGCTCGCATCTTTGGATGTAGGAAATGCCAGTGACACAGTTTTTTCTTAGACAAAAATCTCAAAGAAGATAGTAAAGAAATCTCAAGTGATCGAATAACTTGATCGATTTCATTCTTTTGTACAAAAATAATTTTATTTTGGATAATCCACCGGAAAAGTCGAAAATTTTAACCAAAAATATCAGTAAATTGTATCCATGCGAAACCGGGCGTGTCAATATTATTTATATTACAAAATTACACGAACTAAGAGATCAATTTCGATTTCGGATAATCTCTAAAATGAAAGTGATCGCCAAAATAACAACACACGCAGGTACAAAGAGAACATCTTAAACATAATGTTGATGTAAAACAGTGCGCTTGAGGCGATCGGCTGCGACATGCGATCATTGTAAACATCGCTGAGATCAATCGCGTGAGCACCACTCACGGCAACCAATGCTATATGGGAATACACTTATAACACTGTGGACTTGGTTACATTTATTTATTTGTACCATCGTTGCAGTTGGGAAATGTATGTGACGTTAAAATATACTAGTAATTATAATTAATACATGTCACATTAATGACGTGTCCGATGTGTGGAGGATGCACAGAACAGTGCAGAGATTATTTATTGATTACTTTTGTTTTAATATAAATATTATATGTCTTCTATAGACGCTTGAGGCTCAAACTAAAAAAAACTTAATACTTTGACAAACGCTAATACTTGATAGACAGATTGAAGACAGGTAAACTGTTGTAAACCACCAAAAGTCTTGAAATGTGAGTGTTTATGTCACATCTGTCTAATCTACTTGTAGTGTCTGCCCATTGGCCGAGTCTGGGCCTCAAATTATATAATGTTATAATCTACATAGCTTTCTAGATTATGGAGTGTAACCAGAACAAAAAGAGCATCACCTAAAACGTCAAAGATGATCCACATATGTTGAATAGTTCGCGTGTCTGAAGGCACTCCACCTGTGCCCGACCATTCTGGGCAGTCAGACGGACCACTCGACCGCCTCCGGACAACATTTCGCATACTTTATAACTAAATAACTTTGGAATGGAATACGTTCACGCGATTTCACAGAATGCGAGGAATTTTGAAGAGGCCAATATTAGTATATTGGGTGGACCTTTCAGGTTCTACAACAGATGGAATAATGTGAAATAGAAGCCTGACTATTTATTTTTTAATTTTGTACGGTTCAAAATTCACCAAAGCTGAGATTGCGTTGTATCAGACCTTTATTTTGATCACAATATAAACTATATTACTTAATATACAAATATGAGACACAATATATTATCCTTGCTTCTCTTCTCAACACTAAGTCATGTGGAGACCATTTAATTTTATTAATTTATCATTCAACTCCACTTTGAGGAACTGTCTTACAGAGATTATAATTTGACTGTTTAAGCATTAGATTAAATATTAAGTTTTTAGACAGACACAAAATATTGTTCTTTAACGTTATATCCTTTGTTTTAAAACGTGAGTAGTTAGTCGTTAATGTCAGTTCAGTAGCAGGAAGGAATAAAACAACCTTTATCTGTCTATTAAATCATTAGATCACGAATATCTGCCAGTCGCCAGTCGCCACTCGCCAGTCTTGTGAATCAAAGTGCATGTACTTGTATAGCTTCCGCTAAGTACTTACTTATATGTTATAAATCACGATTTGTATTCGAGTAACAGGCAAAGAACAAATCCAGACAAATACACACAACTATGTAAAATAAAATAAATAATAGTCAGGAACACAATATATGCTACAATTTAGTAACATAGCAAGTGGGTAGAGTCGCGGGCGGAAGCCAGTTTAGTTCCAAATGTCGCAATTTTGCATTATCAAAAACGTAATTAACTTCCTATATCCAAGAGCTAGACCAAAGGCGTTCTGAACCGTTTGTGCTCATCTGTCGTCACACGTCAATGCACGTGCAACAACAAGAATGTAGGTAACAATATTGTTTATAGTTATAATAAACGAGGCAATTAAATCTAACAGCTCTATATAAATAATGGTGACACTTCAAGATCAGTCACTGTAGGCGCATGCGCCTGAGACGCACTTGTAAGTACGTAGACGTCCAAATTACTACTGTCTGTCTGTAGACCAAAATTTAAAATCGAAAAACTAATTGTTTTCTAAGTCTGGCTTGATGTTTAAGTCAGATTTCAGGTTTTTACGTTAGTCTCACTCCTTACTTCATTCAACCAATCTCTGATTTACAGCCTATGTTACTAACCTCATTTTAGTAGCGATTTAATTTAAAATATAATCAATGCCTCTTGCGAATATAATAACTGACATGTATCCAATACACCAAAACGCTTAACAAACGTGTGGCACACACACACGGAAGAGATAGAGATCAGCGTATCATTAATCACGGAGTATCACGCGCGACGTGTCTGTACACTCGAGCTACCGGACGTACAGACCGCGATGATGAACGGCACACCGACAATATGTGCCATCGTATATATAATCCTACTTATATTATAAATGCAATAGTTAAGATGGTTGGATGGATAGAGATATATATAATATATATATTTGTGACTCAATCGAATGATCTATCTCCTGTATTTAAAGTACTTTTCCTTCAGGTGGCATCACAAAATTCTACTTTGTATCGACCAACAAGCTTCAGCCCACAGCTTCAAATTCTTTCTGGCATGATTTAGTAACGAAAACCATGCACCTATCCTATTATCCATCTATCACTTTTGCATATAAATTAAGTATAGTTTGAATAGCTGTAATCTTCGGAGTCGAGATAGTAATGTGAAACCATTGCATCTCTTAATTATTATGAAGAAGCTAGCGTGACACGGGACTTGCCTTAATGTGGGTGTTATATTTCAAAAAGAATTTGAATTGTTCCTCTGGAGGATGTAACAAAAAAACTTATACGATTTAATTTATTTTGCAATTAAATTATTATTTGCTGACCTGACCTTAATCTTCATATATCAGATTATGATATATACACAAATTATATAAATGTCTTCACTATTAATCAAATAAATACATATTCAAAAAGCTCACGAGACTGACCTAAAACAATCATATGTAAAATAAAATTACTTAAAATAATAAATATGTTAATAGATGAGTTGTTAATTCGTTACGCGATAACACACGCGTTAATATCACTCAAATATTCAACTTTAACAATTCAGAAGCTCGTCCAAATGGTAATGTACTATCGATGAATACTTGAATACATACAATTATGTTTTATGTTGTGGTCAACGCGAAAATATTGACAAAACATAAAACTGCTGTAGTCAGATCAATATAATAGAACATTTGATGTCACTCGTTCTTAATCTTAAATGAATCTGTTACAATGAAATGAGAAATTGGAATACATTTTAACAAACGTGAAAAAAATGAAGTTATTTGGCTACCAGACAACAAATATAATTAAAACATTATTTTCCTAATAAGAGATATACCAAAAATTCCAAGTGATAATGGATTTTTTTAGATTTTTGTGTCATACGTATAGAACTCCAAAATGTTGATACTTACGTCACCAGAAACTGAATACATTTTCTACAATAATATCTATACATATTTAAGGTAAGTTATAGATAAGTATATTAAAGTTTGAAGATGTAAGCCATTGTCGATCTTTAAACTTTAACTACAACACACGAAAAAAATTAAAACAACGAGTACTTCCGAATTTTATTATGTAAAGTTATTCATAATTAGGTAGTTAACGTTACATGGACTATTTATCAATTATTTAAATGTTTATTTATGTTATAACTACACGCCAATTATTATATTATACATTTGAATTGAATGTGTTGAGAGTATAATTACTCATTCACTCTGTTCACTAATTAGTTGTTTGTGTACGTCTTAATTAGCGTCAAAACTGAGTGTTAATAATAATTCATTGAAAGAATAATTGTTTAATAATTATTGAATATACGTTTTATTATATTACATTTATAGTACCGACTGGCCTGTTGGTCTAGTGGTTAGTGACCCTGACTGCTAAACCAGAGCTCGTGGGTTCGATCCCCATCCAGGACAAATCTTTGTGTGATGAGCACAATTGTTTGTTCTGTGTCTGGGTGTAATTTATCTATAATATGTATGTATTTACAAAAAAAAATGTATTTAAGTAGTATATCAGTTGTTTTGTACCCATAAAACAAGCAAATATAATTGCTTAATTTGGGACTAGATGGCGCTGTGTAAATGTGGTAGAATATTATTAAAATATTATAGTTTTGTGAATTGGACGTCAATATGAGCAGTAGTAAATACTTCTTTATTGAATAATGTTTTGACGTATGTTTTCTGTTATGATAAATTTGTGCTATCTTATAAGATTTCCTCTTCAGTATAATTAGATGGCCACCCTGTCGGAGAGTAACATAGTAGTATCACAAATATATTTATAATTTAATGACCTAATAATGAATTAAGTTAACAATTACCGTGTAAACATTGTGGTGTGGTATAAGTGGATGACACGACGGAGTTGTAGTTTATAATGACAGGTCACATTGTCGTTTCATAAGCAGTGGTACTATAAAATTAATGAGGTGTATTGCAATATTAAATAAACAAATGTTTATTAGTCATTTATTATAATTATTATTATTTATTATCTCTAGGTGTGACAAATATTAATACTTATAATAATGATTATCTCATTACTCAGGTGTTCTTGGTATGCGAGTGCGGAACAGGTTAGGAATGGGTTCGATTCACAAAAGACAAATATTTGTGCAGTTTACAAACAGTTGTTCTGAGTCTCAGTTAAGTGACCATTCAATTGTTTACTAGCTGCTGTCTGGAGCTCATTTCGTTCTTTGGCCATTAATCAGCTTTTGGCCGTAGCGTGATATTATATAGCCTATAGCCTCCCTCGATAAATTATTCAAATCGGATCAGTGGTTCCTTAGATTAGCGCGTTCAACCAAACAAACAAAGAAACTCTTCAGCTTTAAGTAAAGATAATATAGATTTGAAAAAACATCCGTCATGCAGGACTTGTTACGTTGTGCGGACCTTGTACTTAATTTACAAAAAGATGACATTTTAAGAGCCTTTATATTTAATACAGAAAGTTGAGTTTTGAAATTACTATTGACGTCAATTAGATCCTCTAATTATGGAAATTGGATTACATAGATAACAGATTGCAATAGAGATGTTTTTAAGACGATTGCTATACTAATTATTTACAAACTCTTTGTATGATGTGTGGGGTTTTACAAACATTATGCGCTAATATGACAGCTCCTTAGATAGAAAGACCCGAGCACAGCAGTGGCAGTGGGGCATTAATGGGTCGCTAATGATGATGATGTATGCGATTAAAAAAAGCACATTGAATGTGCCACTAACGGTAACAAGAAATCAATTTCGACGACTGCAGCGGCAAACAGGAGTTCTAGAATTTCACCAGAGTCCACCATTATTGTTGCTGCACCCCTTCAAGTCCCAGCGTGATGTTTACATAGACACTTCTTCAATGCGGTGGCTTGTGGTTGTGCAACACGATTTTAGGTTGTAGTATTGCTCTCTAAATTAGCGCTTTCAATTAAATAACGTGGACACAGGCACTAACTTTTATTTATTTATTTATTTGGTTAATCAACAATTAGTTACATTGATACATTATAATATTAAAGATACATGTACAGCCATAAAGTTAAAATGTACTAATCAATTATAGATTAACACCACATGTATGTATATGTGCAATAAATATGAAAAATTAAAATTATTATTACAATATTATAACCATGACAATATGTTAAAAAAAAAGAAAATAATAATTTCAAATAAATTGATAGTTTTAGGTATTTGTTGAAACAAATTAGTAAAACTAAACAATCAAAATCAAACTTAAAAGAAAAACAATCAAAATTAATAAAAATTAATAAAAATTAATAATGGAATTAAATTACATTTATGACGTCAGAAATAGAATTATGATTAATACAATTAATATAAGGTAAAAGTAATTAAAAAAGAAAAAAAATAGTCAATCAAAAAATAATTCATAAAAATCCACAAAAAGATATGATTTCATTATGCTTTAATCCTATTAAATATTAAAATTAACTTAATTATAAATATATTGGTAATTTTAGACATTTGCTTAATAAAAATTAAATAAAACCAAAACTAACTAACATTACGATATTATATACTATGCATGCTTATTGGTTAGTTAGTAGGCATGCTAAAGCGTCGTGACCGGGTATCATATACAAACAAGTGTTTATGTTTATTTATTGGCATGTTTGTTTAATTGACTTACGATTTATGTGATAAGAAAATTATTCTACTACTTACGAAGTTGAGGAAAACCATTTTGCTAGGTCATTAATTAGATAGTTATTTTACACGTGCCCTAGTTATGGGTCATAATTACTATATTTATAGTATTTGCATATTGGGACTGACGTCTATAAATTCTAAATTCAAGAGTGTTCGGATTTCTTGGTAGTATATTCTTTCCTTAGGACTCCTCAATGGTCAACTTAGTTCAATTCAAGTACCTACTACCTAGGTAAATTAGCTTTTATTCGGAGTTTGCATAAACGTCGCATTGTAACACGATCCTAATTTTGCACATAATATATTGCTTTTTGCTCTTGTGACGAGACCCTCGCACTCAAACTTTCGGAAGCAGTTAGGTTATTGATGTGTGACAAAACAAGTTTTATTTTTACGAATTTCTTAAAAGCATATCGTGAGGCTAGCCTCTTGTTTTATAGACACCACAAAAACTCACAGTTACACAATAAATTAGCTCACATAATGGCGCAACTGAAAAATGCCGGCGATATATTGTAACTGAAACAATGGTATGAGTTCCAGCTGTAAGGCTGATTGCTGCCTTCGATCCGACATCGATCCGAGTAATGCTTTATGAGGAACTAATGTATAAGGGACTAGCGGTCTTATCTATTCTTCTTAGTCTATATAGATAGCTCTATCTTGTCTTTAAATTGATCAAAATTACGTAACATTATTCTTAATACATTTTTACAAAGAACTCATGAGTGGATTTCATCATTCACTATAAAATTAAATAAATAAGTTATAGTAAGTTTTGTGTTTTAATTTGGCAAAGTGGTAACTTTCGTCTGGTAATCATTTGGTTATTTAGAGTCTCCCCATAATATGTGAACTACGCAATTTTTTTTCGAATATGCGCAGCACTTGTATACGACTGCACTACACTAGGCCAAGGAAACATTCAAGTTAAAGATGGTATAAGCAATGAATGTCTCCCGCTGGATCCTGTGACTTGTTTGTCCATCTCGGTATCGCAACGTAATGGTGTGAGCGATTGCGCGTATTTACGCACGCCGGGCACGTAGCGCGGGAGGAATTACGCGCGTCGGGCCCGCACCACCGGATTCGGTCAATCGATGCTCCTGCGGGACGTCCCCATAGACAATGGATATTTAAATCCTAAGTATTTAATTGTACAATTACAATTTCAACTCTACCTGCAGATGTCCACTTAACAAGCCATTCAAATTTAGAATAAAGGACTTCAACAACGAACATGTGAAAAACGCAATCAACAGTCTCTTAGTGTTGTGTTGTAGGCTTCATAGACTACAGTGCCGCTTGGTATCTTTTTGTTTATTTCTGACTTACGATTTAGAGTGTAGTGACGGATTAAGAATACATAATGTCATTACCCCATCTCAACCCGTGGGAATCGTACAAGGTGACTAAGGGAGAAATCTTATGCAGACAAGAGCACTGCAAGAAAAAGAAAATTCGAAACAAACTCTATGTCAACCCGTCTGGCCTGCGTGGTATTATAGGCTCAATTATTGGCTGTCCATATTCTTTAGAAGTAACCCATGCCTAACAGTAATGTTTATGGGTTAAAATGATGATGATGATTTCATATTTGTATCAAGCAATGCAATAGCTCTTTAATAAAAATAGATGAGTATTGAAATTTTAATTGATTTTCGCAACATGGAAGTTGTAATACAAACGTATTTGTCACACACAGTAATCGACAACGAAATTGATACGGTCGTGATACACGAATCTTTATAAGTACTACAGATTAAAGTCATTCCAAGATAAATAGTGTAGCTTAGATATTTAAATCACAATATTTTATCATTGAATGCATTTTAAGGTCTGAAGTTAAACGAAACGCTTTCAACAGGTTGGTAGGAAACAAGTAGTTAAAGAATATTTAAATTATCAAATTTGATCATACCTTGCATAGAAAAAATATCGGTATTCTATGTTCTTCATGATCATAAGCCTACAGACATCAACTGTTAACCACAGCTGCGCCAAAGTTTTCCACAGCGCCTGATTCTGAAGTTTATTAGCTACAGTGTAAATTTAATACTGGTCTACCTAGCCGAAAGTTTAGTGTTAATTTATGTTTCTACCGTATGATCCCCATTTATCTTACTGCGAGAATATTGCAATAATTCATTTTCAAGCATAAGTTATTACAGATAACATAATAATATTTTTCCCTACATTCAAAACGACACAAAAAGAAATTCGGTCACAATCGTCAAAGTCAAAAGCAAGAAGTGTACAAAAATGTTTTTATTTTGAAAAAATCCCTCCGTGCGTTAAACGCCACCCCTGTGGGGGGCTTGCGGGGGTGGGGGTGGTAGGTGGCACGGCACTGATGCCGTAATGCCGTTTTATGCAATGTGTACGTGCGTGACAATCACTCTTTATTGCCGAGGACGCGAAATTGAATGGATCCAAAGCTTTTCCTCCGCTACTCACGATTTTGATATATACATTGGTTCGGTATTTTAATTGATGTGATTTTAATTTATAATACTTCGCTCTTAATTCAGTTTACCTATTTTCATGTTCATGGTCTAGTTTCATGGTCAAAATGCTGCATAACTGTACTCAGTATTTTAAAATTTTCTTTTTCTGTTAAGTAGTAACTAAACTTCTTTTGATAATGTGAAAGATAGATACTAATTTAGTAAACAATTTAAATATTTGAGAATCTTCTGTACGATATAAACCAATATTAAAAACCGTAATACCAAAATCTACTTATATTTGAATGTGTTTGGCAATAAAAAGCTATAAAACGAACCTAGTATGAGGGGGCTGTCACAAAAATAACGGTGTGCGTTTAAAAAGATATACAATAATGTTGTGCGTACGTGCCTAGGGGCACCCACATCCTGGGGGGGACCGGGGGAGGGGTCCCACAAATTGTGCATCTCCACTAGCTATCACTAACTGTGTACTGTGTGGATGTCCTTTTGCAGTTCACTGGTCGCGTCTCTTCGCATACTACAGCCACTGTCGTATTTGGTTCTAAGTCAATGTTTGGTGACTCGCGATCACTAGGAAAATACGTTGTGAAAGGTTTAATTTACAAGTAAATGAAATACTAAATGAAATTAAATTTTCTTTGTAAACTTAATTAAATATTTAAGTTTATATATATGAAATTAGGTGAGGCCTATGTTCAGCAGTGGACGTCATTGGGCTGATATGATGATGATGATGATGATATATATTAATATAAATTTATTTATTTAATTAAAAAAATTAAAAAAAATAAATATAAAATTGTCCCACAAAACTGCAGGTAGATAATTATTAATGTCAGTACTTACTCGTTTAGTCGAAATATTCATAAGGCTCTGTGTTATTGGTCCGGAGAGCGTCTTCGATCAAACTCATAACCTCGCATAGTAGTTGATTAGCGGTACTACTACATAGTAAATATTTGTTAAAAAAGCAGAGCATCCAGAATTCCACTTACAAAATTATTGAGCACATAATAATTTTTGTCAAAAGTTGTTATAAATCAAAATCTTGTTATAGTGTCTGCGCAATAACTATAAAAGATAGGTATTTAGACGCAGACACTTGGAAGTTGTAAAGATAGATCTAAGTAAATACTAGAATGTGCGCGCGTAATCCTGAATTATTGATGCGGGAAGCGTTGTGTACATCTATTTTTACGACTCTTGGATACTAGCCGCTTTTTACGACTATAATATATATCATGCAGTTGTAGAAAAAAATCTATTCGTTGTATTGAGTGGTGTCGATAACCTAGTGATTTCTGATGGGTGGACGCCGCCACGCATAGTAATGCGCTCAAGTGAACTGTTATTGTCATGGCGAAGAACACTTTTGCAGAATTGGGTCGTGATCATATAATTTAAGTGTAGAATTTATCAGAAACGGGAGGCAGATAATCCTTATTGTGTTGTGTGTTTATGTGTGATGTGTGGGTATGAGTAAACTTATGCAAACGATTATTTGACGTAGTGGCGGGTAGTGCGGGCACCCGCCGATGTATCCGCGCGGAATTATGTAAAATCCTTGACCGATTTAGGTCGATTCTGCGTTGTCGAATGTGTATTACATGTATCTCAAGGACGACTGAGTAACAATGGAAACAATGGATCGCATAAATATGTTATTTTCATATTTTAACGTTTAAGGTAGTGTTAATGACTGCTATGTAAGAGGCCTTCAAAACGATTTTTAGTTTTTCAGTCTCAGAATTCTTATTATCAGCTACTGGCCTCATTTCTTAACTCTGACAAATGTGACTAGTGCAGTGGCTTAAATTTTATAACCTAACATAGCTGGCGAAGAGTGGTTAAGATGCACTTCTGCCTACCCCTGTACACTGTAAAAATCATATACCTACTTAAATTAACAGAAATAACATCTATTGGGTTGCTTCGTCTTGGTTCTGTTACGAACAAATCTCGCAACCGTTCTCTTAATCTTTAACCGATATAAACAAACAATAAATACAACATAACATTAGACTGATGCTTTATCGCAATATATATAGTGAGCCGGCATTACGTTCGGAGCGACACCTCCATTTGTCCCGTATTCCAGCCTACTACAGGTTCTATAAAGTGGCAGAAGCGGCAAATCAGAAAATCGTCAGTAGTAAAGCAATTGTCTTATGTTGCAGATAAATAGTTCACTTGAAACCATGAGAGCCGTATTCGAGTGTAACAGTGTATAACATAATCTATTATAATAATATAATAATAATAATACGTCATATAAGTACACTCACGCTACGCCACCGTAGCAGTTTACAATTTTATTTTCCGATAAAATATTCAACTTTATTAAGTTATACGAAATATTATTATATTTATATGAAAATAGACGTACCTACCCGTCTAATAGTTGTTAGTTCTACGCGATCCCCAAAACCCCGGTCTATCATTGGTTAATAATAATTTATTTGTTTATCTATGCAGTCCTCGTGTTTTATTATTATTGCAAGCGATATTTATTGAGTGCACACCCATTTACGCACTTGGAACAGATTAACTACTGCTTCTTAACTTAGCTTTATTAGAATATTATCTAGTAATGTTGCAGGTAAAAAACAACGGAAATCATGTCTTCCCTATTAATGATGATAACTAATGAACACAATGTTACGTGTCTAATCCATTTTTTTAACAAATAGGAGTCTGGGTGTACTTTATGTTCGTTATGTCCTTATTAACAAATTTCTGTGTAGGATTAAGAATACATAATGTCACTACCTCATTTCAGCCCATGCGTGTCGTAAAAGGCGACTAAGGGAGTAACTTTATGCAGACAAGAAGAGCACTGCAAGGGATTGTATAGGGTTTGTTTCAAATTTTTGAAACAAACCATATACCATCCCGTCTGGCCAGTGTGGTACAGTAGGAGTAGGAGACCCGTGCCCTGCAGTGGGACGTTTATGGGTTCAAATGATGATTCTAATATTCTAATTCTAATATTCTACCACATTTACACAGCGCCATCTAGTCCCAAATTAAGCAATTATATTTGCTTGTGTTATGGGTACTAAATATCTGATATATATTATAGATAAATTACACCCAGACACAGAACAAACCTTTATGCTCATCACACAAAGATTTGTCCTGGGGATCGAACCCTCCGGTTTAGCAGTCAGGGTCACTAACCACTAGACCAACAGGCCAGTCTATGATGTCGATGATGATGATGATGTCCTTATTACATAATACATATTATTATAGTAGAAAATCTAAATCAAAAATAATTTATGAAGTACTTCGTAGTACGTCAGGAATTTCCAATGAAACTAAATTGGAATCTGTTTATTCTAACTTTGAATAAATCTTTTGATTTCCGAATTAGACTATTTACAAATTTAATAGTGGCTTTAATTGTACGCTTGTGAGTTCACTTCGATACGGGACTTGTTTTCTAGGGCGGAAGTTCTATTTAAAAATGAAAAAAAAAAACAACAAATAAAAATAAGAGAGGTAGTTATCTATAACACAAAAGTAAACATTATATATATTATGATGTCTTCTATTCCATCTAAACACGATTCCAATCGAGTATATAAATAGTGTTAGTAAAGTGGCGAGACAACATTCCTAGTGTTAATTAGTACCAGTACCGGCTTATCATTAGCGCAGATATACGGACATCAATCACCCGGTCCGGGGTTCGACTCCAGTTTAATACCTTGTTTATTTCTATTGCAACCTACTTACAGAGACAGATTAACTGATTTACTTGTTAGACAGGTCCGATAAGTATATTTGTTGGTTTAGATCGCTTCTATGGGGATCAAGGTTTGATTACTTGTTTGTGTATTATCTGGTAGCTGTTGCTCGGATCTTTGTTCGGCCACTACTCAGCTCCAATTGTTCGTAGCGTGATGTAAAAAATATTTAATTATTATAACGTAAAAGCTCCTATTAACGACCCCCTAAAATGTGACTCTATTAACGATCCAATTTTTAAATCACTCATATTGGACATAAAATAGAGTTTCAGAAATGTCATACCTTAAAAATTAGTTACGTATTTTTGTTGGCCACCAAAAAGAGTAAAGTTTGTGTGTTTAAATAGCCAGTGAAAGAAATAATTTGAATGTGAGTGGGACGCGCCCGAAGCGGACGCACATTTCATAGTGTCGCGTCTCCAGCCACGTAAGTACACCTAAATATTACTTAAGGAAAATAACACACTAAAAATGGATTTGTCTTCTTGTTATCACATTACAACTGTAACGTATATATTCTTTTTCTAAACTAACTCTTAATATAATACTTTTTATTGGTTTTTGTGTTATAAAATCATGTTTTAATTTAAGGCGGTAATACAATCCAAATTTCAAAACTTGATTCTAATAACGACCCATGGCGTTGTTAAAAATTTTGAGAACATTTAGTATTTTAAAATAATATCAATTATAAACTACCTCATTTGATTTTATTGTTTTCTTGTTCAGTTCTTAAAATTAATTTACATCGTTAGATCTATTAACGACAAAGCTATTTCTTAAAGATTTTGTGTAAAACTCGATTCAACGTTAGACAATATCCCTATTATTATAATGGGTCGCTAATAGACCTTCATACTTGATTCTATTACCGACTCACAACTGTGACGATATTTTTGTTGATATAGTACACAAAAATAAAATGTATATTTTTGAACAATTTGGCTTATTTCTTGCATACGTGACGTTTTGAGAGATTTTGTCACAGGACATATTATTAATGTAAAATAATATTTGCTATCCAGTTTCAGTCATGCTTCATGACATTGGCTATATTTCATTTGTTTTCAAATCAAATAAAAATGGCGGGACGGAATGCGGGCCGTGTAAGTTATATCTCTATCTATATCTCTTTAAAGATTGTGTTCTTTTATAGAATCATGGAGCCGTAGAAGCGCAAGCAGTACGCCTCTGCTCAACTAGAAACTGCGCTTCTAGCTATAAATGAAGGGACCAGCATATACGAAGCTTCAAAAACCTATGGCATACCGAGGATAACTCTGCGTGCCAAGAGAAATAATAAATATATATTATTATATATATATATATTATATTTTAATTATATATATATATCACTAAAATAACAAAAAATAAGTGCTCTAAGCGTTGCAATAAATAATTATGTTCATATTGTGATAATGTTGATCTCATAACTATTGTTGTTATATAATAAATGCCTTAAAAACTATTTTTTTTTATTTAATAGTATAGAAGAAATGACAACTTCGTACCGGTCGGTAAAAGAAGTAGAAAAATCGTTAATAGAATCTTGCCGCATTCTATGGGTCGGTAATAGAATCAACTACTCTTTTGGATTAAATAATTATTTAGTAATTATTGTGTTATTGAATATTGAATTTAAGTACTGAATTGCAAAGAATACTTCGTTGAGATTAATTATAAATTATAACATCTTTCCTAACATAACAGCTTATATCTATTTTTTTAAAGTGAATCCTAAGACAGCTAAAACTGGCGGTAATAGGAGCTTTTACGTTAATTATGTAATAGGTATAGCCTATAACCTTAAAGGGCTATCCAAAACCAACATTTTTTTTTAATTCAGACCAGTAGTTTCTGAGATTAGCACGATTATATGTTAGTTTCTAGTCTTACAACACTTGTAAAAAAATACTGTTAAGATTGCCACACTATTAAAAAAGTAAACAAAGGCCTTTAACTGTGAACAAATTCGAAATCGTAAACAGTTTAATTATAATCCTGGTATTCAACTTGCCTAGATTGAAAGTTTTCAAATCAATTACTCGCTAGGTTCAAGTTTATTTTTAGTATTTCTACCTCTATTTTTAGTACATTTCACTTTTGCTTAGTTTAGACTATGAGAAGTTTTAGCATCTTATCGAGGTTTAAAGCACATTATCACGAAGATTGTTTGGAAGAGGAAGGTGGATATAAAAGTAAGTAAGTAGGTGAGATCAGGCTCATTAAAATTGCGTAATGTTACATAATGTTACAGAATAGGTATTATTAATGAGACTTTGGTAGACATCGAATTCGTGATCCTATTGTCAACTAGTGATTGCCCGAAGCTTAGGCTTTGTCTTCGGTAACTTGGAGTCATACATAATGATAGGTACATTTAAAAAAAAATTCTTATAATTTTAAACTTTAATTGGATTCCATCTCGACAAGAATTTGATCTTCGGTAGGACACAATTATCTGTGTGGCATGCTTGTAGCATTGTGGTACTGCCATCTGCGTTACCATCATCGAGGTTAAGCAACGTTCAGCTAGGTCAGTCCATGATGGGTGACCGCTTGTGGCAATTTCATTCTCGAGCGTCACCGTGCTTCGGATGTTGGTCCTACTTAAGTCAAATTGGAAGCCAACTAGGAGACTTGATAAATTCCAAACAGCAAGGTATGCCTCAAGTCCATTCGATAAGAATCATTATTTAATTTTGTGAACAAGTTAAGTGTACTCTATTCGACAGAAGACAAGTAAGATTGAGAACCATATATTTGTACTTCTAATATTAGAAAGGAGAAGCACCTTCATCCCCCTTCCCTTAATCACAGCTGGTAAACTTTCAATGCCGAACGTAAATAAACTCCTTCAATAGGCGTATTCTTTCTCCAAGCTCGATTCAAATCACGTCAGTATCTAAACAAGACAATCACGTTGTGGTGCAGCGCAGACGCAGCTGCGTCACGTGCTCATGCGCGGTAATTACCGCGGCTAATTAAATTATTTCGACCGCCCGAACGACAGGCGCCCGCGGCGATCCCGCTTTGTTACCAAAGATTAGTTACAACAAAGATATGGCATTGGCATCGATTCAAACGCAATTAATGTAGGTAAAATGTGTTACTCTGTATTCTAGTCTTGGGCGCATTCTATAGTATAAAAATCATGAATAAAATGCTAGTTCTGATTTAAATGTTCTGCGAGCTTTTATCATCAAGTGTCATCACTCATATCATATAAGTGTGATCAATAAAATTTAAACCACAAATAATATTTAAATAGGCTGGGGTGTCTGTCTCATAATAATAATAATATAATATTCTACCACATTTACACAGCGCCATCTAGTCCCAAAGTAAGCAATTATATTTGCTTGTGTTATGGGTACTAAACAACTGATATACTACTTAAATAATTTTTTTTTTTGTAAATACATACATATTATAGATAAATTACACCCAGACACAGAACAAACCGTTATGCTCATCACACAAAGATTTGTCCTGGGTGGGGATCGAACCCACGACCCCCGGTTTAGCAGTCAGGGTCACTAACCACTAGACCAACAGGCCAGTCAATGTCAAGTCAAGTCTCATGATAAAAAAATAAATAGTAAATAAGAATGTACTCAACGTGCCATAATACAATTCTTATTAGATAATTACTTTCATCTCATACAAACTGTAAGCTAATATAGTTTAAAATTTCCAAAAGTCTTTTATCATACTTTCACCGAACAACAACAGCCAAACAAATCATTCATCCGAAACTAATCAAACAAAAACAGTAGCGTTCAGAACATACAAATTACCTTGCAATTATATAACGTTTAATAGTCTGCCTAAACATCGTGGCTGTCAATCATGTGTCACATCTACTCAACGCAAGCTAATCTATCAATTCTTCTAATAATATGTACAAGACTAACGGCTTGTCTGGAAGGTTGTTGTTTTACGACCAGCTTCGAGTTTTTTTTCTATTACAATTAGAAGAATATTGTAAAGACTTGAAATTTGGAGCTCGTAAATGTGTTCGACAATCTATTAGTAGATTGAGTGATAAGTTTATGTTGTCACCTATCATAGGATTGCGAACTGAGCGTATAATAATTAATCATTTAAGTATTTGGGTTATTATTTACGATTAACTAATTTGTGTATTATGGACATAAGTTGGCATCATCTGCCAATAATATCAATAAAAAAAAGAAAAGATGATGACCCTATCCACTTTAAAAATAAATGTAATATATTTGATTTGAAAAATGACAAAATTAGTTGACTGTATTTTTTGTTTTAATGCTAAGTTGTAATAATTTCTTTGACCTCTTAATCTTATACTGTTAACTAGAACAAAATAAAGCCATTCTAATATCCTCCCCTTACGTAAAAAGCTTAATAACTCAGCGTATAAATTTACTTTAATTCGACTTAAAATACTGCAGTTGCATCTAGCGAAGCTCAATCTTAACCCTTCCGTAATGAGCGGTGAATAAACCCGTAGTGGAGGGTTGGAGCTGAAGGGTTAAGGGATTCACTTGATACCTAATATCTTTGTTAGGAAAGTAATGAACCAAGTTTATGTGACGGCATTCTGCTTTTAATGACTAGAAGAAGATGTTATTGAGAAATTGTGCAAAGAATTATAAATTAAAGAGTCTAAACTTGGATAGAAACTAGAAGGAAATTGTTGAAGTAAGTAGTAGTTTGAAAAAAAACCTTATGAATGACTGTTACCTATGTCTTTTTTTTATTATAGTTATAATAATAAACTCTTAAAGTTACAGTTGCAATTTTTAATAATAGTATGGAAAGCTTATTTTGTAGAACACAAAAAAATTTTTGATTGTTTGACTGGCCTGTTGGTCTAGTGGTTAGTGACCCTGACTGCTAAGCCGGAGGTCGTGGATTCGATCCCCACCCAGGACAAATCTTTGTGTGGTGAGCATAAAGGTTTGTTCTGTGTCTGGGTGTAATTTATCTATAATAAGTATGTATTTACAAAAAAAAAATGTATATAAGTAGTATATCAGTTGTTTAGTACCCATAACACAAGCAAATATAATTGCTTACTTTAGAACTAGATGGCGCCATGTGAATGTGGTAGAATATTATTACTATTATTATTATTTACGAAATCGATCCCCTAAAACAAGGGCCACTAAACGTATTTAAAAGTGAAATTTATGTCATGGTAGACCTGCTCAGTTCTCTCTGTGGTGTTTTGAGCTGTTGTTGATGTTGAGGAATTCAGTCAAATACGTGTTTATTTTCTACATGGTATCAATACATTGGTCATACAGTCTAAATGTTAGCCCTAATAAGAAACTTTACTAGGAAGACCTAATACCTTAGTGAAGCTGCATAGGTATGCATATATACATTTATAGATATCAAAGTCAGCAACTGACTCGAATATATTGCCATTTAAAATAATGAGTATGGCAATGAAAATAATAATATTCATGTTGGACAAAATAACACATGTGCGAGATAACATCGATCGCTATATCGATCGTTATCTATCGTTCGTAATTGATTTAAGTGCGAACCAGTGAGTTAACGTTCCTACATAATTGATCGACTGCTTGACAACGAAAGGTAAACAATTTGTATTTTTCCATAATTATAACTATTAAAGGCGTTATATTATAATAATACTCCTACTGAAACGCGTGGACCATTGATCCGCAACTGTTTTAACCCACACAAAAAGAAGCATAGCAAAGAAGCATATTTAAACTTAAAAAAAAAAACAATTAACTTCTAGTACGCAGCTTGAAAGAATACAATTTATGTTCTAAAAGTGTCAAGAATTCTCTTACTCTTAAACGTTAAGCTGTTGTAACCTTCCATCATCAGCCCAAAAACTTAAGATGATGACTACTACATAGATAATATAAATATTTGAATAACTTCGGAGATAATGTGAAAAATATAGAACCTAAGTGAAAGTAAAACAGTTAAGTATGATAATAAGCCTAAATAAATAAATATAATCAGAAGAGGCTATATTGTATACTCGTATTCTACAAACGTTAACAGTGCGGAGAATCAGTCTATTTTCTAATAAACACCTAATTAGCCTTGTAACTTTATACATCCTAATGAAGCTATATAAAATTATATTTTTATTAGTTTATTTTTGTTCTCATGACTATTCATATTTTCTTGTTTAGTGACCCTAAAGTAATGTCACGAGGTTAAAGGTAGTATAATTTAATAGCATTGTGGAACAAACTTTAATTTTGTTATCGTAAATATATTCCTTATTGATTTTCTTGGTGTGTATGTAGTATCATTAGATAACCTTCCTTAATTACGGATCTGTGGCGTACTCGCTTATTATGGCAGTTTTTGGAAACGATTTCAGCACAAATTTGTTTTCTTGTGATAATTTATAGAGTATACCTACATTAGGATAGGATTAGCACTAAAAAATATTTTACATAAATTAATTTCACCGCAGGTATAAAAAAAATGTTTACCTTATTTATTTGAGGTTTTAAAATTATACAAAAATAATAACTCGTAATTTGTCAGTTTACATGTGCAGTTTGCAGCTAGTAATGGGCATTGCGAGTGGTTTCTAAACCCTGTCAGTGTTTTTAGTTGGGAAGACGAAATTGTGGCAATTAATGAGTTTGTATGAAATGGGAAGAGATATAACCAATTCGTCAGCCAGGTGGGAGAAAACTAACATTGACAGTACACAATAGATACAACATGAGTGGACGCCTATCTCCTGTACTACAACACAGGCTGTTATAAATCCTGGGCCCACGTCGCGTAATAAATAAGGGCGCCGCCACACCTGGCGGTTTGACGGACTCCTACGTGCGCCAGACAGCGCCCGTGTCGCCTTTGACGCATGGCCACCGGTGTGCTATCGGCCTAATACAGTGTTTGCTGTCTACGTTATAGAAGGGTATATTTTAATTGGCCATTTTTGACACTTACAACCTTGATTATTTAAACTAATGATGTATGTGAGTGCAGATCATGAGTTTGCCACATTAAACAAACATTTGCGCGATTCACAAATAGTTATTCTCAATCTGATTATACTTTGGAACCAATAATAGCATATTTTCTAAGTCAATACAGGACTTCAACTACACAAACAAACAGTAGTCATTCATGTTCAACAAGATAAATGAGGCAAATGGGAAAAAGTTTTCAAGTAGGTACTAAATACCTGACTGACCTGTTGGTCTAGTGGTTAGTGACCCTGACTGCTAAGCCGGAGGTCGTGGGTTCGATCCCCAGGACAAATCTTTGTGTGATAAGCATAAAGGTTAGGTTATTTACAAAAAAAAAATGTATTTAAGTAGTATATCAGTTGTTTAGTACCCATAACACAAGCAAATATAAATGCTTACTTTGGGACTAGGTGGCGCCGTCAATGTGGTAGAATATTATTACTATTATTATATTAAATAATAAACTATTTATTTTGATAATGTTACAGAAACTTTTAAGTATTATTTTGACATAATAATTGGATAAGCTGTAGACTATATTAGGTGTCGAATGTGGTCAATAAATAAAACCCTATTATAGTACACAGTGCACATACAAAGTTGCAAAGACCAGAGCTATTTATTTAACTAAGGGCATCTAAAGGCCACAGGTCAATATACTGGTATGGTATCGTTATTATTATTACACTTGACAGGAGTGCATGGCGCACCGGTAGTATGCTGTTGCGATTACTGAGGTCTCGGGTTCGATCCCCAGGTCACAACATATATAATAATATATATTATATGATTTCCAAATTTTGCTTTGGAGTTTGGGTGTTTTTCTATGTATAACGAGTATAATGATGTATGAAATATATTATGTGTGTTTATCAGTCGTTTAGATTATATAATACTTACATTAATCTATTTCGATCTAGATTGCACTGTCTGTAAAAATGTCTCAAATATTTATTTCTTACTTACTGTATACGATGGGAAATATATATATTATGTGTAAAGTCTTTACTTAACTACGTAACTTATTGTTATGTTAAGATAACACACAATAGTATCGTTAACACTAATATAGCATCACGCTTTATCTCAAAACGAGTAGGCAGGGGTACATCTCACCCATATCTCGCAAGCTATGTTAGATTAAAGGAAGCCTAATGCCATCAACCGTTCATAGTAAATTCCAATCCCAATGTTTGATGTAACACTATTTGAGTTGTAGATGTTTAATTTTTTTAAGTGACTAGGTAAATTTTTTGTTAGCACATGAAAACTTTGGTGAGGCGCCCCAAAGTTTTCATTTCCACTTACTGCCATTTTTTTCCTGTTTGTGATTTTATTATTTTATTTGTATAATATTAAGAACTAATTTCATAACAATTCACTTAAACTAAATGCTTATTTAACTCAAACAAGATAACTCCTCAATAAATTATAAAGATTTATTTTTATTGACTAGCCATACCAGTAATAGGTAGGTACTTATCACATAAACTTGTTTTAATAAGGTATAGATAAACAACTTTAGCTCGCAAAACAAATGTAAACATACAAATAACAAGCGCCCACTGTTTACACCTTAAACCATAAAACCAACCCGTCGACTGCCATTAAAATAATTGAAAATCACGCGCCATCCACTATATAAATATATTGAAACAATAAACCGTTGCTAACGAGACATGTCATAAGCTACACCCACAGGACGTCTCACAAATCTCATTATGGTATTTGTAACCCGTCGAACGTGCATCGGTACCAGTTACCAACACCAACCTGGTATCGGTACCCGCTGACTTATTACGGATGTGTATTTCAATTGTATTTACGTTCGCTCGAGGTCCTCATCGATGATTTTAGCGGATAATGAAGCAGATATGAGAAGGAAATGTTCATCTTTGTACGGTAATAAACGTAATGACATATTCTATAAATTGTTTCTAAGATTACTGTGCTGTAGGCACTCTAGAACCTGTTCGTTGTTATTGCAATCTTATGTCGACGAATGGCTGTACGTGATTCCGTTCAGCTGCTACTAATCACACTGCATAGGTATAATCCTAAACGACGTTTCTATCAGCATGTCGCATTATGTCATAATTTTTATTCCAATATTAACAAAGTTATAAAATATATATTTTATTTTTCAATTTACCTTACGTAAAGGCTTGCCCTTGCAAGTATACACACATAAAGAATGCTTCATTGGAACAACAAAATCATCTATAAACTCGTGGATCTGTCACTGGAAATACACTGATGTTTATCAAGAATTAAACACATTTATTAAATAAATGGCAACTTGTCGTACCTAATATGGTGCGTAAACAATAATAGTGGAATGATATATTAACAACACATAGTGTATGAGCGTATATAGCGGCGCGTGTTGGAGCCAGTGCCAGTCGCCGCCGGTCGCTCCGCTCGCGCCCACTTCCTCCACCACGTGTCAACAATGGAATGTAGGCTTGAGGAATGCGCCGCGAGACTACAACACCAACATATCGGTACCCAATACAACACCAACTATTTAAAACTGGTCAAGTGCGTGTCGGGCCACGCACAGTCTAGGGTTCCGTAGTAGCCCGTTATCACAATATACCTAGTACAATTCTGTTGAGGTACTCGAATGAAAACGTGACCCGTTTGTACAGCGCCATCTAGCGGCAGTATTGAAAAACTTATGATTTAATATATACTTGATATCTTGTTTTTAAACACAAGTCTTTACCCGTTATAAACAAGCAACTACTTTATCTTAGTCTCTATAAAGGATTAATGCTAAGGATTTTGTATTTGGTACAAAATTATCCAACACCCAAGTTCAACGAGTATTAACTAATAAAGTTATCTTAACCGCTATAATTTACATTTAAAGTTCATGAAATGCACTATCATCATGAATTTTTCCAGATTTTTCAAGCCAGCAGTTTAGCTTTTAGAGCCTAGTCAGAACTACGGAACCCTAAAAACGATCTCTATTCTCGGTACCGACTAATTGATAAATACCTCCTACATTGACGGGTTAATACATCGCCATGCAGGCTCCTGTGTCGATTCTTTTGCACGCGTATAGAGATAATAGTCGACAATTTATATGCTAATATGTTAATGCCCGCGAAATTATAGCTGATATTCTATCGGAAGTCGGTTAAGGTCGTTTTTTGTACAATAATATCTATAAAGAATGCGTGCCGCATGTTTTTTTCTGATATTGGCACATAAATATTGCCTAAACGTTGTTCAGAAGAATGTAATTAAACATAGTTGGCATAGTTTCAAAAGAGGCTATTTTGTTTAATGTGATAAACAGTCGAAAGGGGGACGTGAGGCGCCTCGAGCACGCGGGGCCTACTACTAAACTGATGACCTTTGTACTTGTGAGTAGGTACCTACTACTCAAACTTGAACACGTTTGTAAGTTCAACCGAGTGTGGGATGTTCGACAACATCTGTGTAGCTGTAGGTCTCTTGATACTTCTTTGTATAATAATAATAATAACGTAAGTTAATATAGTTTTCAAATGTTATGAATATGAATTGTGAGGCAAAAGCAATAAGTTACATATAGGAATGTAAAGAATGCCCTCTAAGTAAGTCATTCACAAACTAATATTTTACTACGTTTTTGCTAAGTGTGACCTGTGCTTTCTTATGCTGTAAAAATGCTTCGAAGTATTGGACAGGATATCTAGTTCCCACTTCACTTTTAACGAACTGTGTAGACCACATTTCTCCAGCAGAAAAAAAATTACTAGATAGTGTTATTATGACTACAGTGTTCTATCAGAGGTACTTTGTCAATGCATTAATACACTAGCATGGGAGAGACCCTCTACAATCCTAACCTTTCCCAAGGAAGTATGATCGTATATTTCTAACATGACACCATTTCCTTACGCGTCTGTACAGCACTTGGATATTTACTTTGTTAAAATACAAGTACAAGGGTATTTATCTCTAAATAGTAAACTGTCGGGTACAGAATTATGACGATTGCAGTAGTACGAGTAAGGACAATAGACACGCGAGCTGTCACGATGCAACATTGTACACTTTACCCGCCATATTTATGAGATGCGATATAACTAGTAGTGTGTTTTGATTCAACTTGTACTATGAGGATAACGTCGCTGGTTCTTACGTAACTGAATCATTTAAATCTTGATACTTTTATGTTTTCACTATAAAGCAGGAATTCTTTTATATTAATTGCGTTTAACAAAAGGTTTACTTACATACATACATATGGATCACACCTCTTTCCCAACAGAGAGGTAGGCAGAGACTATACCTATAAAATAATAACTCTGAATGCCACACCGCTAACACAATGTGAAATTATTTTGTTGATTATGTCCAAAGAGAATTTTGCGTTTGTTAATTTTAAGGTTATTTTTAATCAATAGTATTATAAAACTACTATAGATGTTAAACCATTGGTTTTAAAATAAAAGAAGTACGATTTGGTTCATTCTTTGGTTACAAACAAGTTATTATAATCTTAGATTATCTTTTTTTCACAAATTAGAAATAACTGGTTACGCAATTGCATATTAATTTGATCAGTCAATTTTAAAATCTAATACGGGATAATTCACTCTGAACAAACACATAAACAACCTCCAAACTATCTGACCAAAACCATTCAAATCAATTCCCTATTTCCATAGCGTCGAGACATTCCAAGCGATCCCACAAATCATTTTTTCCATAAACATGTTAGAACAGTGACAAACAACAGTGTAAGCAAATAACGAGCTATGTACCGAGCTATAAATAATGTGAAGATATTTATTTTTATTGCTTAGATCAGATATAGATAGAATGGTGAAAGGCGTGTGTGAATATGTGACACAGTTAGATACTGTTTTGTGATGTTACGAGATTTCTGTGATCGGAGAAACATGCTGAAGCAAACTGTATCGAATCCCGGGTCGGGTAAGATTAGTATTTGGTTTTTTTTTAATTCTCAGGTATTAGTTTAAAGTTTGGCAAACAAATGTGTCTGGTTTATGGCAATAGGCTCGTTCCCCACAATCCTATCTCTGTTCTGTGCTCGTCCCCTTATGGCTGGCAAAACGTGTGTGTGATTCACCTCTACCTATCCCATCGGAGAAGGTTTGATATACATACATATATAAATTATATTACGACCTACAGCTAGGAATGAAGAACAGATTAGGCTACTGTTACAACGCTGGCAAAAAATATCTCTCTCTGCTAAGACTGGGTCTCTTCTCACAAGAGGCCTGCTGTTACCACGTATTTAGACAAGGATTGCGCTGCGTTTTATTTAGAGTTTTCGTTCTCTTACACAGCTGTTGCTTGCTGCTATTGTGATTTGTTTCTCTAGTCGACTCTCCGACCTATTCTTGGGAATATACAAGGAGTATGTCATAATAAGGCATTTAGTTTTTCTGAAAATCTTATCTTGTCTTTATAGGCGGCCTTCTTAGTAAATATTAATAATTATGAAACATTTTTGTTTTCACATAACATATTTATTAGTAAATTTGATTTCCTCGGTTTAGTGGTTGAAATATGGGACTGCTGAACATGAGGCTATAGGTTCGATTCTCATGTACTGGCCAAATATTTTTGTGTAGTCCACTATCAATTATTTTAAAATTCCCGATATACAAAGTTAGTTCCATAAAGCGGGAATTAATATTTTTAAACAACAAAATAACTATAATATGATCGATAGTAGCAATCAATCAGTAACTCAGTAGCCCATGTACCTACAGTGCAGACAGAAGTCCCGCTACATGTTATAAAGTTATTAATTATGCAAATAGCTTCATAACTTCACTTACATTAACGACCTTAGGACTTGCCTCGGAATGTTGATTAAAAACACGTGATCGCTACCAGTCACAGTTTACCAGTTGTGATACATTTACAGCTGGTCTGTCTACTCCTTATGTAGTTTCCAGTGAGATTGTAGACACAAACAAATGACAATATCATTGGAAGATCTTTCAGCAAAATAGTTATTCCTTTGTATTAAATTGACAGTAACGGTAGCCGAACAAGGGACCGGCATGCAAATTTTGCGATAGTTTGAATTTATATGTACTAGTCAAGTGACATACCATCTGCTAAATATGAAGGAAAACTTTATGAGGAAACCTACATCAATAGAAAAAATCCTACGTGTATATCAGATCCACCACACACACAGTGTATGGATTATGGTCTAAACTCTCTTAGCTCTCTAGATATGGGAGAGGAGACCCGAGCCCAGCAGTGGGACATTAATGGGTTGCTGATGAAATTGACTGCTTTATTTGCCTACCTCTAAATAAATAAATCAGTCTGGTGCTAAATGGTGCTGGGTTCCAAACTTTCATAGAATATTTTTTCTTATCTACATATTTCTTTGTAATCTTTGCTTTGCCAGGGCTTTTTGGGGTGAAAAATAATTACATTTAATCAGAGAACAAAAGTAAAAGGCATAATGAGCACACGACAGTGCTATCATAACTGCAGACTTCTAAACTAAAAGTAAATTATTTTCAATTAAATTACTCATCACTAGCTAGAAGCCTCTCAATATTTTATCTATTTCCGGACAAATTAAATTTAAACTTCAAATAAAGATAAAAGTTTTACTTTCCTCAATATAAAACAAGCAAATCTCCGAATAATTGTAAGATCTTGACGTAACAAACGACGCATGAACGTTACAATCAATAGTTACTTTAAAATTGGCCCTAAATCCGCTGCGCCCTTAATTCCGCTCCACTTGGCCCAGCTTATAACGGGGAAGTTTAAAAAATAACCATTTCAGGCTTGGCTAGTTCACCTTGCGTACTGGGGGCAGAACACGGGAGAGATTAACTACCACCTATTTAGAGTGAAAAGATTACGCAATTACACGAAAGAATTGGATTACTTTCAATAGTCTCTCTGGGGGTGATTTTGTGTGGCGTGTTTTTGTTACGTGAAATATGGATTTGTCATATTGATACTTGGAAAAAAAAACAAATAGGTATCGGAGCAAACCTTAAAGTTTACGTCAGTGCATTATAAATATATATCTGGAAGCATAATAAATACCAATAGCTGTAATAAATCATCCGCTTTATTCAAGTTTAATTGCACGAGTAAAAGTGATAACAACTTCCAATTACTATTACAAATTGATAGATACGCATTTAATGTATTTACCTACTACATGGCATAATTATGTTATAGTATTTATAGCATAGGTACATATATTTAAACATTGGCAAATATTTAAGAATATATGGATTTTTTGCAAACGTAGAGCACCTGGAGTAGTAATTATTTTTCCCTCAAAGAAAAAGGTTCAGACTATAAATATAGCAAACTGAAATAAACATGAACAACGAAATATATCTCCTAGAAGGCCACTAATTAACCGACGCAATTAAGTCTATCGATGCTTTTACTATAATCAACACAATCGTTACCAAATTAAAACAATTAGTTTGATTACAAACACAAGCAAATTGCGCAACCGCCGACTATTATCAAGTGTCAAAACGCTGCAACCTACATTTTTGTAATCATCTTCTAAGGTCACAGTTTATTCGTCTCTATTGCAAAGGTAAGTAAAGTAAGAATCCAAGAGTCATCCATCACACCGTTTAAATAATAAATAAATCAGTAATAATCTCCAAGTGGGTCGGGGAACAACCACCGATGTTATTTACAACCTACGAGATACGAACATAAAAATCTAATGTACGTTTGTGTGCAATAAATCACTCAGCGCGTACGATATACGTCTGCCAGAGGCTCGGTTTGATGGCGAAAATTCCACTATTTCGACACAGCATTCCCACAGAAGACACGGAATGGAGTCTTGGATATAAATATGCACCTGTCATAATACTTATTCATAATTATATTATGACAAATTGTGTTGTCCGGTTGTTTGGAGACTACGTTTATTATAAAACGATACACCTCTTAGTTAGTTTGTAAAAGTCACAGAAGTAAAATCAAAAGCTTAAATTGCATAAACATCGACTATAAATATAATATTTAATTATGCCACAGTAGGTGTTGTAAGTCATTTACATAATAATAGTATTAATAAACTTTTGTTCTAAGTTACTAGACTCCTGAAGTAGTTTTCAATACTAGGTACATCTACAATAATAAAATAGTCGATTTAGATTAGTTTACTGCTATAGTACTGTAATGGGAACGCTGTGCCTAAAACTATAAATGCTGTGCTTTTGAGTTCGAAGCCCAAATAGGCAAAAAATAGTATTGGGTTTTGCCTGGATACCTGGAGTTAGAAAACGATTTCATGGAACCGATGATTTGTAGGTTCCATGAAGTGGTATCCTATTCAGTGGTGAATATTAGCTTTGTTGCACTTCTGTTTACCCCTTTAGCAATAAAAGCGTGACACTATCTTATGTTATGTGTTAGACCTTTCCATCGTACAGTAATCATAGCCCGGCCACCTAATATAAAGTTGGTTATGAAGTTATATCGGTGCGCAGCCGTTTCGTAACACAAGGTTATTCAACAGAAAGTATATATTGGTGACAAAAGCTAACCCGTGAATATTCATGTTCAGTTTTATTGCACTTGGTGTTTGGAACTGCGAGAGTCTGTTGTTTTTGTCGTTCACGCTTTTATAGCTTTTGTCTTTAACTTGTGGGATTGTTGAAGGGCCGTTATTACAATACTTAGTTATTGCTTGCGTTTAAGTACCATGGAAAAATCGTGTATCCCACTAATATTATAAATGCAAAGTTTGTTAAGATGTTTGGTTGTTTGTTGTTATTTAACTCTAAAACCACTTTATGGGGTTTGATGGAGCTTGGTACAGAGATGGAGTACACCATCTCTTCGTCTTGGATACTTTTTATCCTGATAAGAATTATATTCCCATTGAGTTCGTGGGACGTAAATAAATAAAATTATATGTATTTTGAACGATTGAGCTGTTTTTTTGTGAATAGTACTAATTTATTGTGCCATAAAGGTTCAAAGACATAAATATAATTAAAATTCGATTTGACTTCTTCTCATTATACGAAAATAAATTAAGTTTTTATTAGAATATTACTGCTATCTTATAATTACTCTGCTTTTTAGATTGAGATGCAAGACTACTCGTATCTTAGTCATTATCTATCCCCTAAGACAAATCCATTAGTAATAAACCATCCACGGCATTTACTTTAATTTTATTTCGTTGCTACAAATTAATTTAAGGATAAATTTTCCTTTATGTTGTACCTTAGGGGATGTTTTTTTGCATGGAGGGGTGTCGTTTAGTTTTTTATCGGATGTATTTAAAGATCCCCCGGCATCCGTGGGGTTAAGTTGTATGACTTTAATACTTCCTTGTCGCACGTACGCCGCTCGCTGGGGTCTCCACACGCATCGCTAGGGTTACTCTTGAGATACGCACTGTAGGTTCACAATCAACAAAGATATTTATTATGTTTATCGATAAGAGTGTTCTTTTGTATGATGAACTGAGCTATGAACGAGCTCTTATGGTATTGATAAGGATAAAACTGTACCCTATGAAGAAATAAAATTGATAAAGGATAGTAAATATCTTCTTTTACGATATTGTTCTTAAAGGCAACTCTTGCACTTGGATACAAGCTCTGTGTCGCCAAATACCATAACATATAATTAAGGGACACAAAGTACACTCACACTCGAAGTTATTATCTATAAATCACACAAAAATTCACAATCATAGGGTATAACCTTTAAAAATAACTGCTTGATATAAATATTTCATCCATAAACTAATATAATTACGGGTAGGTTCTACGAATATTGCTGAACAACGAGAGTAGTAGAGCGATCTTAATCAACTTTTTTTATTATTTTGCAGCGGGCGTCAGCTACCGGCTAGCGGCGTGTGCGCATCAGAATTAAAAAGTTAATTGCGAGGATTAAATTTTGTAATAACTTTTTATTACGCTCTATATTTTGACATGTTTGAGTAATTTGACTTTGTGTTTTATACACTTCTTGTATTTAATAAATTAGTTTCACATAATTACTAATTTTTACTTTAAAATAACGAAGTGTGTAAGCAGATTGATCAACTACACAATCTGCGAATTGAAGCCTGTTTGAATCGTCATTCAATCGGAGTCACGGCCACCTCACAGCTAAAACTACTGTGATACTACCATCTAATTGATTAAACAAAATCGATATTATCATAACAAAAGTTGTATATGTATATACATACAAGTTATTGTTCGTCGTAATCAACAATCGACTCACGTACCAACAGACAATACAAACGGAACGATTCTCAAACGTTTCGATTAAAATCGCTCAAGTTTTATGACCTTGTACTTGAGGGTTCTGCATATTGCTAGTTCGTATAAGAATTCTAAGTTCCCTACCGAGGGTAACCTAAATTGCCGGAACAATAAGGGTACGACTCCAAGGGAGTATTTTTTTATTTTACAGTAATTTCCCATTACATTTTACGTGAGTCAGTCGCGGGGGGTGAACTTTTTGCGATTGCAATCCTCAACCGCCGTTCCGTTCGGTTTTATGATTGTCTTAAGTGGTCTTGTTCTTAATAGAATATATAATCATCTATACAAACACAGATAATAATATAAAAGATAAATAAAAAGTTATGACTATCCCGATAAGCCTTAAACACACCATTAATCATTACCGATGGTCGACGGTGAAATCAAATACGGGTACATTACGCCCAATGGGCGTCGAGAATAGGCAGGATTAGTATTTGTCGTTAGCCGTTGAAAACAGAAGCTTTTTATGGCCCACCGCCCGTTGCTCGCTAATCCCACGCTAAAAAACACAATAAGCCATAACGTGACGTCACAAGAAGAGTTCCATAAAATGATTATCCCGGTGTGGAGGCCCGATCTCTGTAAAGCGTTTGATAAAGTGGATCACAAAACGCGGGTTGTAATATAAATAAAAATGCGCCCATAAGTGGCCCTCGCGGTAAGCCGCGGTCTCAGCCCCACGCCACATCGCGAAAGTGGTTTCATAAGCTAACCGTGCGAAACGCCTTCTCAGTTGTTATTGTGAAATATGAATTATGAAAATAATAAAAAATAAAGCGTCCGGGTACAGCGGGGTAAAGCGTGCCACGCGGCGGCACGTGCCCACCTCACAGCCAACCAAAATATTGAAAAGTTTAACCGCACCGCATTGTGTGCTCCCTGTACAGTGTACACCCTGTATAGCGGCTCGACGAACCGCTTTCAATATGACACGTGACTGTCTTAATTTCTACAATTAAAGTGAGAAATCGTAATCGAATTACCTATTGGGGTACGGCTATCAAAATAACTGGTGAAATATTGCCCGTGAGATTAAAAAGTGGCGGTGTTTTTGCTTTCGATCTTAATTAAATTAAAAGAAATCCATAAGCGCCTCGCGAATGCTTGCAAATTGTTATTATTGATAATATGATGAAACTACAATTATAAGAGCTAGCGCTTTCGCAAATGAATGGCGCCTTGATAGCCAAGATGATAGATCAATTTCACTCACCTTCGAAGTTATTATTAATAACAGGTTTCCCTACAATGTTGACCTATACTATTATAGAGAGTGATAATTAATTTCTAATCCGCCGACTTCGTTAAGTCAGAGGTGCCTTAAGTTCGGAGCCGCGACCTCTTGGTCGGTACTTAAAAATCGAATGGCTTTTTAATATACCGCTGCTAGTGACCATCAAATTTCAATTCAAGAACAAACCTGTGATTATAAATATTATAATTAAATTACTTCAGTGATGATTAACTCATTGTCTCACGGAGGGTAGTTACATCCTCTCTTAATAAGGATTATCTGTTACAGCATTCATTCAATATTTACGCGACGCTAACGCCATTGTATTAATAGTGGAAAAATTTAATACTGTTTGTGTGCCGCGTCGGTCCCGCTGCCGGATTACTGAGGGTACTTTTTTAAATAGGGTTAGGTTTTTTCCACCCGCGCCGAAGCCGAGGGTCGTGATAAATGACACATGCACATTTTTCGAAATACCCAATTTCGGATTTAAGTCACCCCAAAGTGGCCGGAGTCGCTGGACAATAGGGCGCAGGCCCCGCGCTTGTGCGACTCATTTACACCGACGCTTTGTTACGGGAAAGGGTATTAGTGGAAGCTTGAGGATGCCCAGTTATGGGGTTTAATAATGCATTTTTCTATCGTGACGCCTCATCATTACTTTGAGATAAACTGTGCGTAAAATTGGCTTCGGAAAAACTTAACGCGTTTGTTGTATCGACGTATAATTATGGATCCATATGTTAGATTGAAAAGAAACCTGTGTTATACTTTTTCTTGGCTAACAAACAACAAATTGTTGGGGTATGCTTCATAAACAACTTTATTGAAATAACGGTAAGAAAAAGTGTTGCGATGTACCACAATCGTTACAAGTTTATGATTATGAAGCGTCAAAGTGATCAATTACGGCGTGCGTCAAATTGACTTGCGCTCACACACGATCACAATTAAGATGGCGGATGATTAAAGGTTTGCAATTAATCTGCGATTAATTATCGCGTACAGATACTGTGTAAACGAATAAATTGTAAGTAATTATGTATTACTGATACCTATTTATTTTTGTGATCTTAAGATACTTAAGCACAGGTGGCTCATTAAAGATACGCTCTAAGAGAATTAACATCAAATAAATTATAAACATATTCACTCAAATAAATGGACTACTATTTACATTATGTTTCGTTTGTACTGGGCTATTACAAATATCAATTACACCCAGGTTAGTCAATGTTAGGTAATGAACCAGCCTGGAATTTGATTGGTATATTTTTTAAGAAGTCCATGATTTTTTTTATATACTTAGGAATTTTTGACAACATCGTCAGACTATCGGGCCGATTAAATTGTTACAAACTAGATCTACCTATTTATAATTCGTTATTCATTACAATATTGCGTTTTCTTTTAACCATCCAAACTTTTTTATTTCCGAAATCACGAATATCACGATTAGCTTAAATTTAGAGACATTTAAACCTACATTAGGCCTGCTCTGTGGATTACGGCGACTGGTACAAGTAAAATAATAGCATTAAAATAACTTAAATTTCACATCTTATGAATTTTATTTTAAAAAACTAATAAGTTCCAAACACACACACTGGTGCAATTGACAGTATTTTTAATGACACGAACTCTAAAACCTCCATAAACAAAAACTATGTCAGCAGATTCCGAAGATGAGTTTCCGTGTCATTCAAAAAATACCGACAAAACTTTCTTCTTAATATTAATACAAGTGGTCGAAAAGTAGTGAATTATGGTTTTTAAAGTGCCATCTAACTATTCTTAAAGAGCTATTAAAGAATGTCGCGTTAGTTCTGTGTGACGTAGCAAATAGTTTCACTTCACTGATCATTGCTCAAGTTAAAAGTATATTTGCATAGTTTTTGGAGTTTTGTATTTTACTTTGTTGTCTGATTGTTTATTTAATTTCTAAGCAGACATGATTTAAAAATGACATATTTCAGCCAAAATTAAATGAATAACAATCATAGACATATTATATTATTATACTCATATCATTGAATTGCCTCGGTGGCGCAGCGGGAAGTGTATACGACTGCTGAGCAAGAGGTCCCGGGTTCGATTCCTGGGTCGGGTGAAAATGGTATTGGGTTTTTCTATCATGAAATTCCAGTATTAAGATTTTCTCGGAGTTTGGTAAACAAATGTTCCCGGTTGATGACAATAGGCTCGCCCCCTATTTCATGGGACCAAACATAGCTGGCGAAACGTGGGTGTGAAACACCTCTGCCTATCCCTTCGGGGAAAAAGGCGTGATGCTATGTTACGTATCATTGAGGTTAAGCAATGTTACGCAAGATCAGTGCATAGGTCAGTAACCTTTTGTGGCATATTTATATTCATACTTTAATGTCTCCGTGCTTCGGAAGGTACGCTGTTGGTCCCGGTTATCACTTAGTTAGAAGCCAGGGTCTGCATCAAGCCCACACGATAAGATAAGAATAACCACCGTTTTAACGTTATGTTTTTTTAACTTTAAATAAGCTGACATTTCCGACATTTAATTCCGACATTTCCGACAGAAAATATTCCAACAGCTCGGAATCAGGGAGATGGTTCTTCAAAGGTTTTATTGAAACTTTATCGTATTTCTTTTAAGAAAGCTAATAACTTAAAAGTATACTGTAATATTTAAATATTTGTCCATAACTCAATGTTATGAACTGTAAACAGGCGGTTTAGTCGCGCACTATAAAGTTAGTGTACCAGTTAAGAGAATAAACTTAAAATGTGATCGTTTTCCACTCATAACCTCAGTTAAGTCGCTTTTCATGATACTAAGAATCTTTAGAGGGAAATTTCTTTTATGCGTTGTTCTTTATACGAGTTTTTACTGATTTATTTGTACGGAGTAGTTTATCTTCAAAGTTGTGTATGTACAGAGATTTTTAGGCTTGACTATGTTTGTATTATCGATAACAATAGCAAAGCTACTAGATAGCATCAGATACGTCACTTGTTTACCTGACCCTTTTAAAAATGTTGTAGAATCCTTAGTAATGCATACGACTATTAATATATGCGTTATGCACCTCTGTGGGGCTGAGCATTATATACGGCCGCAGCGTAAAAATACCTGGGTTCGATTGCCAGGTCGAGAACAAATGATATTATATCTGTTATGAAATTTTCTTGTAAAAATATGCTCGATTAATGGCAATAGGCTCATTATGATAATATGATACTATGTTAAGTCGATAAAGAGCCAAAGAGTGATCGTAAGCCACATTTTAGCGACTTAAAGCAGTAGCCACGACGCTGAAGAAGCTGCTTTATGTTATATTTTACAACAACAACAGTAGATGAGGCTAATCTACAATTAGCTTTATAGTCGTATATTATCTTCGCTAGTCAGTATAGCAGTAGGTATAGCGTGTACATAGTGACGGCGCCTACACGGAACATTAGCTATTGTCTGTGCTTGTGGCTGCAGACATATCAGCTTTCTTTGTAGGTATGTCTATGGCTGCGGAAATGTATCTCAAGTGTAATTTTGTAATAACTTAATTTTTACACTGTGGCCTCAACTATGCTCATATTGATATTATTATGCGCCTTGTTGGCGAATCGGGAGCGCAAATGACAGTCTCGCACCGTCTGTGACTGTCCTATGTTAAATTTCCTAGTAGGACAAAACGGTATTAAGTTTTTCTGATATGAAATTCTAAGTATTAGCTCGGAGTTTGGATATGTGTCTGGCTAATGGCAACATGCTCGTCACCCAACAAAATGCTGGCATGTGTGTGAGTATGATGCAGCTGGGACTACCACTGCGGATGACATGACGCTATGACAATTATCTGACAAATTTTCTGTTTGGTTTCAGATCTATGTGAGTTGTGATGAGACTTTCCTGTGGTAAGTAAACTTTTCCTTAATATAGTTCTTTGTTGTTCCTTGCTGAAGCAACATATTATTATATCTATAAATTAATGTTAAAATGTATTTACTTTTATTTTTGGAGAGGTTTATTCTATAAAAAATCTACTAAGTACGTAAATCGTAGTAAGACATCAGAGTATCATAAATATAGTCTAAGCTCAAACAGTAATATCAAGTCATAACTTTTATATTCGCTCTCAAAGAATGCCAAAATTGTATCGCAAGCGTGTCGCCTGAACGCGCCCCCGAGGACCAACATTTAGAGCCAATACATATTACAATCCAAAACAGTCCGTGCACGACAAATGTCCAACAAAAACTTTTGATTTTATTCACCGTCCGATCATTCAGTAAAAACACCCTCGATAGGAAAAAGAAAATGGCCTCTAGGAATTTCTTTTCAACCCTTCTAACCGTTAATAAATGTCATGGCGAGATCGTTGACATTTAGGGTGACCTCGCGCCGCCATCTGCGCGGACAGTCCTGCCGTCCCGCTAAACGGTGTCTCCACGGACCACTTCCGACGTTTATGGTCACCATGTTACATGTGCATGGGTAAAAGAAGGTATTTATTTGTCTAATTTTTTAATGTTACTGTTTACGTTATAATAGGCGTGAATTCCATAACTATTATCGTAAATAAAGATAGCACAAGTTAAACTATACTAGGTAGTCTGTTTGGTATAGTAAAGCTTGTATTGCTTTACGTGAACTAATGTTTGTATTCACTCTTAGTTGTTGTTAAAAATTATACTCAACTAAACTATTTAAAAAAAAGAACCAGATACTCTATTTACAGAAAATACCTATAAATAGAATATCTGAATTAGATTGCTTTACCAAAAGTTGATAATAACTGTACTTTCAAACATCACTAATCGTAAATAAAATAAAAAACAAACGCAGATTCAATAGACCTGAACTGAGCTAAAAAAATCGCCTACTAATACAATAAAACTTACAGCTCTTTGAATTATAATGCAACATAGTAGCTATCAACAATAAATTTGACAGCATTCGCGATCGAGCGAGCACAAACGTAATTATTACGATACAGCTGGCTAGTTAATAAACATTTATCAACAAAGAAACTAAAGTAGCCATCAAAATAAAAAAAAATCACCAAAAATACCCGCCAAATACCCTTTACACGCGCATTGCATGAAACCATTGACGACTAATTGAATATTTATAAGTGTAAATGACAAAAAGCAACATGCGTGGACGTAATCTTCCCGAATTACGGCCCACCTTGTGTACACCTTTTGCTGACCACATTAAATTGGCCGTAAGTGCACCATAACGGACGAAGGTCGAAGTGTAACTAATTACAGTACTCCATGCACTTGATTGCAAAAAAAGCGGACTGAAAATGCAAAAGTTAACGGTTGTTTTCAAGTTTACTCGTAGTTTAGTTTATGGGAATTGACTATAGTTGGCCTATAATTGTGATATCAACATTATAAGACTGTTGTGTTTGACTGACATGTTGTACCTATGCTTTATTGCTAACAACGTCTGTGAAAAGTAGTTTATTTCAAACTTGATAATATCGACGGTATAATATTATGAACGAACTTTCAATGACTCATAACTAACTGCGGTGATTTCTTTTATTTGCAAGCATCTCTAGAACTTCATGAAGATTACCGCGTATCAGTTAAAGTGGTGTTAGGCATCTTACTAATATTATTTATTAATGCGAAAATTAGACAGGATGTTTGGATAGATGTTTGTCACTCAATCACGCCAGAAAGGCTAAAAACGTAATTGTATGAAATTAGGCACACAGATATATTTTAGGCTGGAATAGCACACTTATATAGACATCCCACGCGGAGAGCCGACGACGGTACCTTAAAGTCAGTAGTTGGAAATACTTTTATTAATAATAAAAAACAGACTATACGTTCTTTGACGTGGGGGTCATAAAAAATATAGAATTAACGGTCACCAACTACCTATATCCAAATTCAGAACAATTATTTGCACAAATATTTGTATAATATGGCGATTGAACCCACAACCTCATTTCTATTGCGATGCTATCTAAGAGATACGTCTTCAACAATTACATCTATCACATTACCAAGTAACTGATCAGAACAATTACTCAGATATCAGCTCTTATATATCTAAGAACGCATCAAGAAATCTATTCTATTAATAGTAAAGTACTATATTAAAATAAAAATTACTGTAGATGTTTGTAGGTAAAAATGTTTGTTCTAATCCTAAGCCATACTGAAAAACAATTCGAATGACACGTAATAAAGTTTCAAAATTTATTACGTGTCGAATTACCTTTTATTTATTTGTGCTGAATGGAAATGTCACATGAACCGATCATGTGCCATTTCCGAATTAAAAACGCAATTTTGTACGTAAATTCGACATTCGTTTCAATGCCTGTTCACTCAATAGTTAAAAGGAGGAACGTATTTTATCATATAAAAATGAAAAAAAAGGACCTTTAATAACAGAGATAAAGTTAAAAATCAATAATTCTTCTAAAGTGTGGTCGCGGACTCCAACTAGTATCGAAGTGCGAACTGCGCTCAGATGTTATCGTGCACTAAAATGGTAATTAGCACTTTATTAGTGCTTATATACATGCGTCCATGCGTACGATTACGAGTTAGTTTTTGTACCGTCTCTCTAATGGTCGCTATAAAAAGGTTACAGCTATCGATGCCTAATTCTATCGATAAAACTTTAATTAACACATTGACTGTTCATTCTGCTCAAGTATTATGTCAGTCCACAATAGTTCTATCTGGGTATTATTTCTTAATAAAACTTTAGTATTATAAATGAGAAACTTTGTGAAGATGTCTGGATGTTGATATAACTGGATTTTGATAAAACTTTACAGATTAAACTAACAGCTAGACTCACATCTAACGATTTGAGTACTTGCACTTTGTATTAAAAGAACGAACTCTTTTGGCATTTGTTTTATTATCCCTTGTATAAATAATAATTGGTTCATCTTGGCGGGACCACACACTGCCATGCCCCCAGATTATAAATATTCTTTACAGTAAATCATAACTATATAACTATATAAATAGATAGAAAATTTTGTTAAACATCAAAGAAGTAAGATATTTATTACTTATTCAGAGTTTCACCTTTTCGGGGTTTCCTCACACAAACATGGTTTATTTAAAAGGCTGACCTCAACCACTGCATAATGTAAATTAGCTCTTTAGATACTGAAAATAAACTGTTTTGTTTTTTTTTATACCAACTTCAGTTCAGGAAGAGCCTGAACTAAGGTCGCAGTATCGCACACACCCCGCACTATAATTGATCATCTATAATAATTATTATTTATTTATTTACCGTTTACACGAAGAGTATAATTATAAGTTATAGGTTACGTAATAAAATTAATGACTTTTGACAGTAAATAAATAATAAAATAATAGTTAGGTTAAGAAGTGGAAAATTCCCAAGTATACTTAAATAATAATATATCTTAATGTACTACATGAATTTGACTTCAATCAATGACTTTTACCGTTAAAGTAAACTCAAAGAGTTCTATTGAGAATAATTATTAAAGACCCTTTACTAAAAGTTTTTACAACATAGTAGTAGAAAAAGTAGCTTATCGAGCACAACCTTATTAGTAAACTTTTTATACTTTTCCGAGTGTACCTACATATACATATAAGAAAACAAACAGGAACAGATCCATAGCGTGTAATATTGATTACGATAATCGATTAATTATGTAGATTACAGACCAACGATAGTTTAAAACGGCAGTTCATTAATAGTAAGTAAATGCTTGTTATTTGTTGTTGCTAAGAGTTAACTTTTTGAAGTGTAAAACTTTAATAAATTTATTATTTGGTACAAAGTTACTGGAATGAAAAGTTCACCATACTAAAATTACTTCACATTTCAAGCTTTTGTTTTAACTGTAATCGTTGAATAAAACTAATCGAGTTAATATTCAGTAATTAACATAATTATTGCGCGTTTATAACTCTTGTTATGTACTGGCTTGTTACAATCACGTTACAATGGTACAATTCAAATTAGTTGTTGTAACGGCTGGTTCATTACACCACTCCCCGGCCCTGTCAATATTAGGTCACGCATCATTGGTCGAGCTGAGATTTTAGTTCGACAAGTTTTTGAGGATCTATTTCACGTGCCAATGTGTCGACATCGACCAGTTTTCATGTCTACTGTATTACTTCATGCAGAACGCTGTGTATTTTTTTACCAAAAAATCCTGTTATATTTTTTATTGGCACCAATATGTTGAAATAGAAGCGCATTTATGTAGTCCACGTAGCCGATGAACGGTCGTCATACCCTAAGACATATTTGGTCTCAATTTTTACTTGAGCAAGCATTTCTCCGACATGCACCTCTCAATATAACATGCAATACAGAACAGTACTTATCGTATCCACCTACATCATTAGTAGTAATTAAAAATTACCAAAGAAAAGTTCCTTTTGTATATATTATTCATTATAACGTAAGTAGCTGTGTCAACTATTTATTCTTAAATTGGTTGTTACTAAACACTTTGTAGTGGCTGTTAATCATTCATACAACTAATGTTTTTAAATTTGTTAACTTTTACTTTTCGATGACAACTTGCCACCTGACCAATACAACCAAAAATAGGCTACCGTCAAGAAAAAAATCAAAACAAACCATCAACATAATATTAGTAACATGCAATACTAATTAACTTTTTTTTTTTTTTGTCTGTTCCCCACCCACCCACCCGGTGGTCGTTACTTACGTAGGTTGAGTGGATTTGGGGACAGACAAAATATTTTATTAGGATCTTTGTTTTTGTTTTGTTATTGTTTCTTGTGACTGTTTTATACACTTTTATTGTTTATACATTGTTATTTAAATTTTATTTTAATTTATATTTACATTTTTAACATTTTTAATTATACAATTTTAAATTTTAATTATACTATTTTAATTTATACAATAGCTGATTTGTTTTTCGAAAGGTTTCGCTATGTTCGGCATACGTACTCCAATTAAAGCACCCAGCACGTCGGCAAAGGCCGGGCCCTCTGCGCCTAAGGACGAAACGACCCTGGTCAGGCGCAGTGTGGGGGAAATCGAATCGAAGATTCGTACTTCGATATCGCCCCCCACAAAACCTGCGCCGAAAAACAGGGCCAAAGAGTCGGCATTGGGCGCAAAGGAGCCCAAATATCTCAGCCGTACTGCGGAGGCGAAAGCGTGTTTGATGAAGGCCAAAATGGCCATCAACAACAGCCGTAACCTCCGCACAGATATTAAAAACGACGTGCTGGCGGCGGTAGAAAGACTATACCATCTAGTCAAGGAGTCGGATGCCGAGCGTAGCGAAAAATTAGGTGGGGTTCAAGAAACCATTCAGCGTCTGGAACCTGAAGTAGAGGTGGAAAAGGAGAAGGAGAAATGCGAAAGAGACGATAGTGTGCTCATCAGTAAGTTGGAAGACCATGGAAAGTTATTGGAAGAGAATAAGAAGGAAATGGAAAGGTTAAGGGAAGAAATGAGAAAAGTACCTCAGTCGTACGCGAGTGTAGTGGCTGGGCAGGCGAAGCCTGTGCCAAAACCACTGGCTAACTCAGCACTACACTCGCTCATCATTACATCAAATGATGCTCTAGAAACCAGTGATGAGGTACTTAATAAAATTAGAAAGGCAGTCAACGCAAAGGAAGGTGGAATAGAAATTGAAAGAGTAAGGAAAGCGAAGGACCAGAAAGTAATTATGGGGTGTGCAACTAGGGAGGAGAGACAGAAGGTCAAGGACCGCCTGGAAAAGTCGGGGGAGCACCTCATTGTCGAGGAAGCGAAAAACAAGGATCCACTACTGATCTTCCGGGACGTCCTGGCATTTCATAGTGATGATGAAATAGTCGGGGCGCTCCGGAATCAGAACGCCGATGTCTTTCGCGACCTCGACAATGGGGACGATCGGCTCCAAGTGAGGTTCAGAAAGAAGACCAGGAACCCCCACACCTGCCACATAGTGGTAACAACATCACCCACTATATGGCAGCGGGCGATTTCAGCGGGTTCTCTCCGTGTCGACCTTCAGAGAGTCAAGGTCTTAGACCAATCACCTATTGTGCAGTGCTCGCGGTGCCTAGGGTACGGCCACACTAAGAAGCTCTGCCAGGAGTCGGCCGACGTTTACAGCCACTGTGGGGGACCGCACCGCAAAGACAAATGTGCCTTTGCGGAGGGGTCCCTCAAGTGCTGCAACTGCAGCAAGGCGGAGCTCGCGAGCACTGCACATAATGCCTTCGACACCGTTTGCCCGATAAGACGGAAATGGGACACCTTAGCAAGGTCCTCTGTGGCCTATTGCTAAGGTGGCCCCGGTGTCGAGGTCAGAGGAGAGGGTCGATGCGAGAGGGGAACACCGCATTCCGGTAGAGCTGCAGCACAGACTGCACTCCAATCCTGGTGACTCAGCACCTAACCGTAGTCCGGGACAAACACCTCTGTTTTGTCTCTTGGACAACATTGTAAGAAATGTATGCCAGAGAAAAACATGTGTTGTCCCGGCAGTCAGTGAAGCTGGTCACAAAGTGCAAATCTGTGCAAACAGCAAACGTCACAAAGGGGTTCCTGGTCTGATTTCCGCCTTCATAGAAAACGGTCCGTTTGGAAAACTAGTCCTCGGAAGGTACACACGCACATATAAAGTCTTGTTTGAAATCGCTCCTTTTGGGTCTTGGCTGGTCTCTGTACCGGGGTGGGGGGTCAACCATGAATTGTAAAACTGAGGTTTTGGTAAATCTGGTATGTACTCCGCACCCCGATGCGGAGACAGTCAAGACAAGTTAAGTAAAATAAAAAAATTAGAAATTTAGTTTTTAAAAATACACATTAAACAAATATAATAAACAACTGTAAAATTGGTATTAATAAGGTCAGAGATAATGTTTCTGGTTCCAGACGCAGAGGCACGGACAAAATCGTGCCTCCCTATAAAAAAAAAAAAAAAAAAAAAAATACTAATTAACTTATAGCATCTGCTTCGCCTGTCAATAGAACAATAGAAAAATCAACACCGTGACCCGTCAATAAACTAATTTGAACTTACTTATTGTTGACCCCTAACGCGGTCGCCCTGTTATCGACCATCTCAACGGATTTTAGACAACAAAATTAGAATCCAACTAATTTCACTAGACAGCCGTGTCCACTAATATAGAGCATAAAAAACACGCTTTATATTTAGCTAAATAACCTTAATCTTAATGTAGGGTGGAACATCTTTCCGCCTTCACCCCTTACTAATACTAACAGCACTAACTTCAACCTAAAATTACTTAACATTAAAGTTGAATTTACCTGAATTGTTTAAAGTTACATAAGACGTTTTTAGTTGTTATTAATTGATATCTTGTAGTATCTGGACACAGTACGTTATACGAGACGCAAGGTGGTCGCAAGGTGCACGTCGACCGTTGGCCGAACACCTTCATGGCTCAAGTATTGCTAATAATACCTGTAACGCAGCTATACCAAGTGATTAGTGGAACGAAACGGCGACACTTTTCCATATAACAGGGGAGATTTATTGATAGTTTCGGTGATGACTTACTTCCTCCATTGTGAGGTAAAAAAGGCTGGTTAAAGATGTTTAGCACGTGGCATTTTTTACGTAGAAGTTCGTTTTGTTATTCAATTATATAAATCACTTAATAACGTCAGCTTAGGTTGCATTTTTTACTATACCTAAATTCTATAGCGATTGAGAAGTTAGGCGTAATTTGAAATGACCTCTGCATTTGAGAATTATGTTGTTGACAATGGCGTAAAGGTAAACAATTTAATATCAGACGTCCCAAATGTAAAAATAACAAAATATTCATGACTGTCAATCGTGTTTCAAAATTATCCAAAATCACATCCAATACTTCAGCATCTGGTTACTTCATGATAGCGTACAGAGGTGATTTCAAGAATAAAATATATAACACTATCTACTAGACTAAATAAAACATATAATACTATAGACTAGATCTAGTTTGGGACCTAGAAGTCCAAAAATGGAGGCAACATCTGCTATTTTTCTCGTACCTATAGTTTAACTTGCTTACAACTGACTATTTTCAAACCTGTGACGCTAATATAACGTCATCACTAACACCACAATGATCACACTCAACCATCGCCTGTAGTGGTCTAATACGCCCCGTTGTAGTATTACAGTAACAGAAACTCCAAGAGCTTCCAAACCTTCTACAGTAATTACCGTACCACTTCGTTTCTACGAATTGACTTCAATAAATTCTTATCAAATTGAGCGTGTTATTACTCAGTCGATAATTGGAAATTTACGCACATACGCATTTGTTGCGTCGCAGTGCAAAGCGCACGCCGCAAGGCGCACCTGTTACTATGTGGCAAGTTTAGCAACTGTAATTATATCGGTGTAAAATTGTAATTGGTGGTATGTGTCGCTATTTTGTTGACAATCCGATACTTTTATAGGAGATATAATTTTTTGTATCGACTAATCCGCATTGATCGTCGGTCCAACTGGACTATTGGTCTTACTATTGTAACAACGCTTGTTTTAGGAGATGGATCACACGCTCACCGCGATCAAATTATCAAAAATTTGAGCAAAAGAAGTGATTGTTGTTGTGTTAAATGTTTATTTTGTTATTTCTAAAGTCAACTCAAATAATTCCGTGTATTATTATTATTATTAAGTATTATTTGTTTAAATTGAGGCCTGGACTCTATCAAAGCAGAAATAAGGCGAAAAGATAGAAAATTAATACTACATACGTTATTAATATAAAAAAAAATCATCTAATAACTATTAGGGCACAGCAATTATTTAGTTCTGTAATATCATCTGCTATTCTAATTACGAGGATAGAAACCAATCTTATCGCTGTGTTCAAAACTTAACTTTTACGATGCAATAAACAGAGCATCGCAGTTCCTCGCTAAACGGCTGATAACCGTCGTAAGGTCCCGGTCATCAGATACCAACCGGTCGCAATAAAAGACCCCAAGGGCCAAATGTCACGACTTCACACTTACTCTAAGACGCATTTTTTTCCAAAAGATAGTTTTATCCGAGATTTATATAGAGCTGCTGATACCGTTTTTGGTTTATCAATTTTTTAGGTAATACGCTCACATTTGATGAGCATTTTTATTGAATTGCTATTGAGCTATTAGCGAGCAATGTTCAAAATAGCGACCAAACACAAATTCGATGTTACAGGGTGCCTAGTGCGAGTTTTTTTACGAATTCACGGCGTAAAAGTATACGCAGAATTGTATGGTATTGAAATCACTCCATCTGGTGGTTACTTTAGGAAACATTTGTTCTGAGTGTGAGTTTTTCCTCTATGTAGTGTATTTTTTACGTGCCGAAACCGTTTTTGCACGTTTAGCGTTGGTGCACGTGATTGGTTAACTCCAAACTGCGTCAACAATTGTGCGAGTGCGAGTTACATATTTTGACAGTTTATGAAGTAAAGTAAGCAAACGTGAGAAATACGCGATCGAAAAGTTTTCACCTTGATTTTGATAGTGACAAGTGACATATTGAAAAAAAGTAAATAATATTAATATTGTAATTATTGTCGTAATTATATTATAAACATTGTATTAGTTGCCTAGGCACATATAAAATATATCTACCTGATTTTAATATAATAATATAATATAATATATTCTACCACATTCACACAGCGCCATCTAGTCCCAAAGTAAGCAATTATATTTGCTTGTGTTATGGGTACTAAACAACTGATATACCTACTACTTAAATGCATTTTTTTTTGTAAATACATACATATTATAGATAAATTACACCCAGACACAGAACAAACCTTGATGCTCATCACACAAAGATTTGTCCTGGGTGCGGATCGAACCCACGACCTCCGGCTTAGCAGTCAGGGTCATTAACCACTAGACCAACAGGCCAGTCTATATTTATTGTTTATATTGTTTAAGTTAATAAGGGAAATAAAAACCAATAAGGAACTCATTTTGAACCAGCCTTTTATTTTAATCAGACCTAATACATTATTATGTCTACATTGCTTGAAACTATTATAATCCGTCAGTACTTCCATCATCCACAGCCTATTTTGCTCTCTACGCTGCTGCAGTTAGATATTTCTCCAATAATCTTCAGCTTCATCTGTAACAAATATACATATGGATTGTGTTTAAATTGTTAGACATTTCAAACACGTTGGAAACTGAGACCCCCATAGATTTACCTTTTTACCCGACTGCAAAAAAGGAGGGTAATGTTTTTATCTACTGTGATTGCACGTCTACAACAATTCTATAAAATATTGCTGACTGGCAGACGAATTATTGCTTAGCATTCTAATAGACTTTATTTGATATGAGTAAATGCTGTCCATATAAATTTAATCTCTTTAGTATCATTATCACCCTCTAGACAATGACCTACGATGCATGATTGCATATTTCGGCAAAAAAATGTGAGCATTAAGTATAACATCAATACATACCTTGTCATATTCATTTCGAAGTTCCATCATGATTTTTTCATATATTAAGTGTGGCTCTCTTCACAGTCAATGATGTTGGACCACCTACTATTTGCATTGTAGACTGGTTTACTGATATTTCCATGTGCAAGAAGTAATTATACAAAATAATATAACTTTCACAAAACAAAAATTCATAAGTAACACTAGTAACTTGTTTACTACAAGTGTTCCATAAATTATATTAGGTACTTTTCTTCGTTTCTTATAAGTTTGTATAAATTAAAATACAATGAAATATAAAGCAAGAGGTTGTTAGGACACGACATGTGTCAAAATATAAACAAACACGATATAACTACGATAAATTCGAGTGACAAGTTATTCTATTAAACCGCCTTATAAAATATCATTTTAGATTTGTTTGGGTAATCTCAAGACGTAAATGTCGTACCAACGCTACAAAAATAACATACCGTTGTCACGGTGAATAAACGGGGTTCGGAAAGTTAAGTTCGGTAAAACCCACACTCGCTTATTGTCGAAGCTCGAAGCGTTTATTGTTTGCTCGGTTTTCACGATGGTAAAAGTCATTCGATTTATATAATAAAACTCGCACTAGGCACCCAGATTCTGTAATATTGAATTTGTGTTTGTTATACACAAGTTTTGGTGATATTCCCAACTACAGTCGTATATAGGACACAATAAATTGTTTAATTTACATTCCTCACGTATTTTTTACTAGTTTGCCTTAGTTATGTCATTGTGTCTTGAACGTAATGAATTTGAAATGATTATTTCTAGTACACAATCATCATCATCATATGAGGCCTCTTTATGATGTTTCCAACAGAACCGGTTGTATGCGTCTTGCACCCATCGCAATCCTGCATAGCCAAATTTATATTTTCTATCAGACAATCAATCAATCAATCAATCATTTATTTGCATTGAATGTATGTACAATATATTCGATCTTAAAGCTAGGTATTTAGTTCTGATACATTCCACCCATTAGGCATGCAAAAATTAATAAAGATAAAATAAAATACATAGTCACATGAGGCAATATAGAAACTTAATTATATAGGTAAATAGGGAAATTTAATTAGTAGATTAATAATAAGTATTTATGTCAATTGTGTTATTAATGTCAAACTATAAAATGATGATTGTCAAATTTTATAAAAATTTAACAATGGTGTCTGACATGTCATTCAAAGACTTAATAACTCCCAAAGTCAATACTAATCATAAATTTTCAAAGTTTTAGTTAAACCCTGAGAGTGTACGGTTACAACCGCTCTATACAGTTCCATAGTTGACACATAGTGGAAGGATGGAAAGAGTTGGTCCGGTACATCATTACGGCCCCTCGTCCTCCGTCGCTCCCCCGCATTACCATCTGATGCCGGCACTCGATTTACTCGTACACTATACTACTACATGTTTCTCAAATATTTATACCGTACCTACTTGTTAACGCGTAAGAATTTTCGATTTTAATTCAAGAAATAGAAAATCGGTTTAAGTCAATAAATAATTCATTTAGACCACAAAAAATGGCATCAGCATTTTTGTTTGGCCAATTCACTGATGAGATTGTTCCTTGAGAAAAACTGGTAAGAAACTCAGGCCACTCTTCCGATCGCCACCGAATACTTACAATTTGAATTGGTTACAATTAGAAATATCATAATATGTTAACCTAAAACAGCATTCTTATTTCAAAATTAGATATTAATAAAATCATCATCATCAGCAACTCATTAAGTCCCACTGCTGGGTTCGGGTCTCCTCTCCTCTAACTAGCGAGCTGAGAGGGTTTAGGCCATAATCCACTCAAGCTGGCCTAGTGCGGGTTGATGGATCAGACAAACTCATAGAATTTCTTCTAGTGTATGTGGGTTTTCTCACGATGTTTTCCTTCACCGTTAGCAGACGGTAAGTCACTTGACTAGTACATAGCGACGCCCCAAGCAATAACTCGGTAATGTGCTATTATGCTGTTATGTCAGATTATTATTATTATTATTATAAAGATATCAATCATGTCATACGCTTTTATTGCTGGGAACTTAGAAACATCAATATTTATAGGTAAATAATTTCTCCTCTCTCTTTCTCTCTCTCTCTCGATTTTTCGATTACCGAGTTGTTGCTTGAGGGCGTCGATATAAATACCACAAAGTGAAATCCACATTGGTACTGCCGGTCGGAATCAAACTCGGGCCGCGTGATTTGCACGCCGGTTCCTTATCCATTCAGTCAGCATCGCACGTTATTAAAAAAATATCTACCATTATTTTATTTTTCGTCGAATACGTATATATTTTAAATGTCAAGGTGGTCACCAGTGACACCTCAACAACGAGCTTCTATTATTTTTTCTATTACTTAAATACAACGCCCACACTAGAAAAAAAGCCCTATTTCGCGGGGGACATAAATTGAACGGACACAAAGTAATAATAATATAATAATAATAATAATATTCTACCACATTTACACAGCGCCATCTAGTCCCAAAGTAAGCAATTATATTTGCTTGTGTTATGGGTACTAAACAACTGATATACTACTTAAATACATTTTTTTTTTGTAAATACATACATATTATAGATAAATTACACCCAGACACAGAACAAACCTTTATGCTCATCACACAAAGATTTGTCCTGGGTGGGGATCGAACCCACGACCTCCGGTTTAGCAGTCAGGGTCACTAACCACTAGACCAACAGGCCAGTCATCTACACCAGATATACGAAAGTATCTACACCAGATTCGAAATAAATACCCATGAATCACACAAATATTTGTCTCGTCTGGAAATTGAACCCAAGACACTCGACATGTTTATGTTAAACGCCAAAGTTACAGTAAAAGTATTAGTATCAGTATTGTAACGATATTAGAATTAGTTTATTTTAAAACGTGAAAACTAGTATATAATTTGTACATAATAATTACCTATACCACTGTCCTGTTGGATTTATAAAAAAAAAATAAGGTCAAACAAACACATTGAAATCACGTGGAAACAATACCACCAACATCTAACTAAAGGCTTTAAATACCCAAATCAATAAACAAACTCTGTGCGTAACTAATGCAGGATTGGATGGAGGCATTTATGGAAAGCCAATGAAAATTCCCTGTAAACTAGCTCGGTACAAAGGTCTGTATAATGGTGAGATACCCGAGGTGAGTGAGGACAAAGCAAATTGGCATGCCTGGACTGACCCTTGCTTGTTGGCTGCGACGGACGTCTTAGATCCACGCGGTACAAGTTATAAGCGTGAGAGATATGCTCTTCCTTTAACAATTTTACCCTTTGTGAGCAAAGGTCTGGCTCTGTATTCAAATTATCTTATTCAAATTATCGCAACATCAGGCAGAGGAATCCAGAAAATAATGCATGATGCAATGTTGCACAGAGAAACAAAAATATTTGAATTAGTTATGTTCAGGTCAAGTCTTCACCAAAACGTAATTTGTCAACAAGACAAAGACAGACTAAGAAGCAATTTATAAGCTTAGATTTTCTCAATAAATTACTCATATAAAATACAAGCCAATTTCTATCTATAATCGCCAGTACCTTACAACTCGTACTATGTTCTAATAAGCGTAGAAGCGACGTCTCGTCAATAATCCCCGGATTAGGCCGGCAGCTTACGCAAATACGATCGGTTCGGAGCGGACACCGCAAGCGGCCCACCGGACCGCCGCGGACCGCGCTGGTCTGCTGGACCCAACCCTGCTATACCTGATAAGATAAAAAAACGATAGCTTGTTTTTAGAAGAAACTAGAGTAATTGACGCAATTGTGATCTGGGTTGGGATTAGTTTAAAAAAAGAAAAAATATATAACTTACAAGGAAGTGCATTGATGTTACCAGAATAATACAGTTTATAATAATGACTTTCACTCAAGTTAAAGCATTAACTCCCCGTGTGGGGGTGATAACTGCGGCTCGTTTGTGGCTCATTTGTTGCGTAGACCCTACTTGCGGTCCCAACCTACCACTCTCAGCTCCTTTAACTTAGTTTGTTAACAATTTTATTAACAATACCTTATTTTTTACTATAGTTATCTATGTATGTGAAAAAGTTTGTAACATAAATAGTAAAATGAAACATCCTGAACACATAACCTCAATCACTTTTAAGTAGTAAGTAATTATACATATTTCCGTTCTACGTGAAACAATTTTTGACACATTATTTAATTGATTATTTTAATACTTATAGTAACGTTACCGGCTTACCTACTTAACTTTTTATTATGTATATCAGCTGTATTGGTATTATCAAAAATAAAACTTCAATCCTGTATTTCGTGTTCAACTTCATTCCCTCAACACTGTGTGCTAACCGCGGATCGTTTGCGGCTCATTTGTCTGTGAATCCCACGTCTTGCGGTCACAGTATGTTCGCTAACTGTGCGTAATTCTGTTTAATGTAGGTCTGTACTACTTACTTACACAGGGCGGCTACTGTGTATAGTGGCATTATTTGTTTATTACTCAGATATTTTACCTTTCCAGAAAAAAGTATTTAGACCTTTATATATAAGCCAATATATTATGTGTATATAAAAAGAGACGTCTATTATAGTAGCAAACGATTCTATTAAACAATAATAAAAAATATAACTTTTCTGATCTAGAGATCCATTCAATTCAGCGACTTACGAGGTATTAATATTGGTGTTTTCATTTCATAAGACATGTCCTCTCTTCTCGACTCTCCTTTTCGAGGAGTCCTCTTCTTAAACTTAGCCACATACATATTTTTGAACCCTTACGAGATTTTCCAACATTTTCTCAGAAACGTTTGTATTTCGTGTCGATAAACAAAACGGTCTTGTTTGCAGTATTTCTGTTGATATTTGTCGTGTTCTACGGACCGCAATCAGCCTGGACACAAATGTATTCAGCCCATCGTCTTGGACTTTGATTTGCGTTTACTGTTTGTCTTTCGTGTAAAATGAAAAATGATGCACGGGGAATGTAAATTTTGGAATGTTTGGGCGATGTTTTCTAACATTAACAAGGCTTAATCTCTCGGAGAGGGCTATGTACAACAATTTTTTTTTCCTTGTGAACAAAAATAAACTTACCAGATATGTATATTATGACTTTTCAACAAGATTCAATATCTAACTAACATTACTTTTATATTGAGTTGAAAAACTGCAATTTGTCTCATCAATATTATTCAATGGAAACTTCGAAACTATTTCCCCAACGCCTGTCAATAAAGTGAACTAGTTTAATCTCCGAAAACATCGAATGTAAGGTGTAACCCTTCACATTCCAGCATTCGGTCACGAGTGGGCTAGGGTAGGGAGGGGACATTCTTAAGATGTTTCTTGGAATTTTTGCAAGACAAATAGCGGCTGCTTGACCGAAATGACATATGGCGAAGTGGGCAGTGGGCACGCCTCATACACTCCCCGAACCCTGAGTCCTGGAGGGTTGCTGTATGATTTATGCGCTGGTCGCGTAAACTTTCAGGTCTAGTTCCGGTTTACGAGCGTCCGTATTTATGGCTCTGTTTAAAGTTGCTCCGCCGACTCCCGTATTTATTGTGTTACTACGACGGAATTTAGTTTGTTTCGTAAATGCATGGGTATTGTGGCTACTGAAATATTGTTTTAGAAAAACGTTTGAGATATGAGCATGTTTTATTAAATTAGGGTGAGGGGAACAAACGAGGTAGGTAAAGTTATATATTTTAGTTTTAAATTGGCTATATTACTGTTGTTTTAAAACAAGATAAAGTTATAAAATTATATAATCGATGTCCTGGAAAGAAAAACCCCGCATTTAGATTTTATTAACTTAATTTCTAGTGTGAGTGTACAAAATAAAAATATGTTTGTGTTTTTGAATCATTCTAATAAACACACAAACAAAATAGCCCCTATATTTAAGCTTTATAACATTACTTTAAAAGAAACAACACATAATCAAATTAAATAACCACAAAGAGGCTAGACCGCAAGACGCATAAATGACAAAGCGTAACCACAAGTGTAGAAGTGAGACGTAAAAAACGGTTCGACCGCAAACCGATGGCAAATGCGCTGCAAATGAGCAAATTAGAAGCAACATTAGTGGCCGGTGTGTAGCCGAATGCCCCACGTTTTTGTAGCCGTTGGTGGAACCCACGTAATTGATTCATTTGTTTTTTGTGACGTACTCTACGCTTACGGAGAGAAAAGTTAACTTCGATAGTTGTTTTGTGGGGTTTAGCTTTTTCAGGTAATGAAGTGAATGGGGTTAAGCTTGCGTTTTTAAATAAATGCTTTGCTTTGCTGTACATTCACTGTTTATATCAACTTTTTGTAGAAAGTAAATGAGTTAAACATCTAAGCATAGATATTTTGAAAATTCATTGTTTACGTTCTTAAAGTTTATATAATTAGCTAATTTTATTCTTAATATCATCGAAATGCTAATATAATTAAACAATACCTGGCATGGTGGAAACTCTTAGATTGAAGTACCACTGCATCTCCCCAAGTTTCTCAAGTCAGTCTTAGTGTTGTTATACATGCTCTAACTACCACCGAAAAAAAATCTAATCACGCTGTTAATTTGAAATTGAAATTATTTACAATGCTTTTTCTCTTTAAAACTCATCACCCACGCTAGGAACATAGCAGATATAAATTTAGCACCCATTACCACAAAAACCTGCCCCTATTAAGCAACAAGTCTACAAATCTGTACGAAATCGAAAGAAAATAGCAGCAAACACTTAAATATAGAATCCTATAATCCTAAGGGACTCGTATTCAATAAGTGTTCGCAAAAAGCGGCAATCAGCCGCAAATTCGACCGCCCATGAGATTTGTGTCCGGCCTACGGACCGGCCGCGGCCGTTAGCGAACATCTACCACTGTGTGATTATATGTGTTATTTAGTGCAGCTTAAATGTTTCAATTGTTTAACGAACGAAGCGATGGTGGCTGAATGGATAAGGGACCGGCGTGCAAATCACGCGGTCCGAGTTCGATCCCGACTGGCAGTACCAATGTGGATTTCATTTTGTGGAATTTATATATACTAGTCAAGTGACTTACCATCTGCTAACGGTGAAGGAAAACATCGTGAGGAAACCCACATACCCTAGAAGAAATTCTATGAGTATGTCTGATCCACCAACCCGCACTAGGCCAGCGTGAGTGGATTATGGCCTAAACCCTCTCAGCTCTCTAGTTAGAGGAGAGGAGACCCGAACCCAGCAGTGGGACTTAATGGGTTGCTGATGAATTGTTTAACGATTGGATTAGTTTCAGTTATTACTTAGATTGTTTTGGTGAAACGTCTAGTGCGCTAAATAATAAAATTCCGTTTAACAAAATGTATTCAAGTCTTATTAAAGCATTAAATTTCTTCGTATACATCGGTAAATATGATATGTTTGTAATATTGATATGACTTTCAGTATATCGTACTGCCAGTAAATAAATTGAACGTAAAATCTCTGGTTACTCAATTTTCGGAAAATTCAATTAAATTTCGGACGTGAAGTCAGAGTGGGTGTCCTAGTTTTAAGATAATATTTTTTCCGATCCCAATTTAAAAATACGTATTTAAAATTACTTATATTCATTAGCTCTTATAATAAATCACTAAAATGTAGTTTAGTGGCCCCAGTAGCACAGACGACCGCTCGACCGCCACACAGCTCCCGAAGTAGATTTTATTTCCGTGTTATCTGATTTATCAACGATTTATCTCCCGCCCCGGTGCGGTGCCCCGGTGTTCGTAGAAACAATTACTGGACAAGTGGTTTTCCATTTTCCTGTGATTTTTCATCTAGACGTTCTGTTAGATAAATCTTATTGAGCTTTCATATTATGCAGTCCTATTGGTAAATTCAGGCTTATGCGGTTTTATATTAATTTGTCACTTGTCATAATTATTATTATCTATATAAATATATATTATATATTTCAATTAGGTATAATAAACTGATTCACTGATCAATGTACAACCAAATACGTCAAAAATATAAATCAAAACAATCAACATCCGCATTTTTCAATTTTAACGAAACATTCAACATCTATTTTAAATATAATATATTTAAGTTTCACAACTAATAGACGATACATAATTTTTTTTTGCACCAACTACCGGGATGATTTCTAGGGTCAAAGCTAACAAAAACTTGCGATGATTGACGAGTTGCCCGCGCATGTAATGAGAATACTCACAGACCATAGATATAATATTAATGACTATGATGCGATCTTCGTTTCACGGCTGTAATGAACGTTATTTGTTTAATTTTTTTTATGTTCAGTAAATTGTTTTAAAAGTGATACTGTTATTATTAAGTCGTTTTATATTTATAAAATATAGTGTTTCGTTTTAAGTTAGGCAACGGTCTGTCTGCAATCTTGATGATCAGAACTGATGTAAGTAACTCTTTAGATATCATCTGTCTATTATGAAATTATAAACCTACCACATCGCGATATTTTAGATGCGAGTCTTATGGACATCTAACTTATTTACACACTATCTATAATTTCAAGCCAAACTGTGTTTTTTTTAGTGCAACCCACCAATAGGTTGCTAGGTCAGCTTCCAATGACCCAGGATATCGATATGCCATTCAAACACACTACAATAGGACATCCAACAGATTCATTCTCAATTTACTAAATTAATCACCGATATTCAATTACTAACAACCACCCACGACTTGATTTTTTTTTTCAATACCAGTCTAGTTTGACAATTACAGGTCATGTACAGAGTAGCAATTGTTCAGATCACCTACGATTTATATACTTCATGTGTTTATGAAGGATATAAATGAGTGTAACGGGTGATTATGATCACGAGTTAACAGTGACAGGTTTAGAACAATACCTGATATATGTGTATAATTAACTAGAAGTCGTGCGGGGTTTCGGTCGCGTCGTTCTTTATTTTGCCTCTGCGCAGCTCCTATTGACCATAGCGTGATGTTATATAACCTATAGTCTTCCTCAATATAATATGGGCTATTCGACACTTAAATAATTGTTTAAATCGGACCAGAAGTTCCTGAGATCCTATTCAGAGTTACTATGCAATTTAGCACTTAGATGGCTTACAGTCTGGAATAGCACACAGGCTGCTTTTTACTGATATACCACGTGGGCAGAGTCGTGGGCGGAAAGTTACAGGAATTCATTGAGTCCTATTGCTATCTGTATCATACACAGCTTTCTAGATAAATGAGAGAAGACTGTCGGCGTGGCGCAGTGGTTAAGGTGGTCGCCTCGCCACTACATCGCCGTACTGGGTTCGATTCCCACACGAGACAAATATTTGTGTGATTCATAGATATTTGTTTCTAGTCTGGGTGTACTTTGTGTCCGTTAGTTTCAAGTTTGTAAAGCTCCCCGCGATACAGGGCTTGTTCGCTAGTGCGGGCGTTGTCTTTTAAAAAAGAAAAAAAAAGACTCAAGCCCCGCAGACATTAATGTAGAGTAGCTTGACCATTCCTTGGTTCTCCTTAGCATTTCTAATGTAACAGCCAAAAACAACAGCCAAAGTGAAGTGTTCCTCGTGTCAAGCGCAACGTATCCCCCAAACATAGGTGTGACAGTGACACGTACACACGTGGGCCATCGTGAGTCAACACTAAACACAATGCCCATTGTACGGAGTCACCAGACGCATTGTCTCAATAACTTTCTATTAACCTTTAACTACCGGCGAAAAAAACACCTCCACGCGTGGGCTGGTAAAGTAAAAACTGGGATTTTGAGTTAGATTTTAGGTATCAATTACACTGTTTTTATTAGTGCTGAGCTCTAAATAAAAAGTATTATAGATGGAAGAATGATGATAACATAAATAATATCTCATGTAGAAATAGAATTAACTAAGATGGTTGCCACTTGTACGTCACTTATTTGATTTTCCCAAAAAGGAAAAATGTTTACAAATGGACGTAGGTATACCCCTTGTTTTCTCCCTCTTATTATTTAAAATGTTTTTCTTGTAGGTTTGACTGACTGAATTAAAATTAATATGTGTTTTAAAATCCAAATTTGAATCTATTGGATTAAAATTAAACACAAACAAGTGTGAAATTTTTTTTTTTGAAAATGTTAATGATAGACTTTCGGTAATTTCTAAATTTGATTGTTTGGCACCTGGCATCAAAATTATTGAAAAAAGTAATTTCCGCCTCCTTGGGTCCCCCGTTCTTGAACAATCGTACAATTCTTTTGTTGAAGAAAAAATTCAAAATTTTAATGAAGTTTCTGAACGTCTTTTAAATATTAACACACATTCGGCTTATACCATTATTAGATACTGTCTTTTTGTACCAAAATTTACTCACGCCCTAAGATCAACACAGTTTTGGCAAAACACACCTCTATTAGACAAAATGGACAAAATTATCCAATTTACTTTGAGCAAAGTTTTAAATGTGGCCTTGAACGACCGAGTCTGGCTCCAGGCGTCTCTCCCTATTCGTTTTGGGGGGCTCGGCGTTCGCAAAATTTCAGATGTAAGTCTACCAGCGTTTCTGTCTTCTGTCCACAGCACCGATGAGTTAGTCAGGAAAATTTTAGAACGTACACTGTTTAACTCTGAAGTGCTGTGTAAGACCGAGGCTGTGAACGCTTGGAAAATGGCTTGTCCAGGTACTGATTTGCCGACCAACCTATTCTCCCAGAAGCTGTGGGACGGGCCGCTCAGCAGTATGAGAAGAAAAAATCTTATTTCTTCAGCTTCTACTGCTGCTGAACGTGCGCGCTTGCTTGCTGTGGGCGAATGGGAATCTGGTCAATGGCTTCAAGCACTCCCGTCGCCCAACATAGGCACAATGTTGGACGATACAACATTTCGTCTTGCCACTTGTCTTCGTTTAGGTGCACCGTGTGTTTCTCCGCATCATTGTCACTGTGGGGAGGCCGTCGATAGCCTCGGTCACCATGGCCTATCCTGCATAAGGAGCGCAGGTCGTATACCACGGCATGCCCATTTAAATGACATTATCCGCCGAGCTCTTGTCACCGCTGGCGTTCCAGCTATTCTTGAACCGAATGGCTTGGCACGTGACGATGGGAAGAGACCTGATGGTTTGACATTATTACCCTGGAAGATGGGTAGGCCTTTGGTGTGGGACGCAACATGTGTCGACACCCTTGCGCCATCCCATGTTTCAAGCTCAGCGGGTTGTGCTGGCGCTACTGCTGCAGCCGCAGAGACCCTCAAACGGCGAAAATACCATAATTTAATTGGTAATTATATTTTTGAGCCGTTTGGGGTCGAGACTTTAGGTACGTGGGGTCCGAGTGCTAGGTCTTTGTTTAAAGATCTGGCAAAAAGGCTTATCGACGCTTCATGTGATCAGAGGGCTGGTGTGTTTCTCGCTCAGAGAATTAGCATTGCCATTCAACGTGGCTATGCCGCCAGCCTTTTGGGTACGTTTCCGGTTGACAGTGATGCTGACGAATATTACGATGCCTAAACAAGTTTTCTTTGGGTTATTTGATTTTTTTATTCTTTATTGTTTAAGTTTTCGTTTTAGTTTCCTTTTTTTTGTTTGTATTTAATTGTATATATAGTTTTATGTAAGTAGATGTTTAATTTAATTATTTTCATTATTGTAATTATCAATAAATATAACCAGCTAATAAATAAATGTCAATATCAATAGGTTTTCACATTAAATTTCATAATATGTGTTTAAAACCTAACATTAATTTTAATTGTAATTTTGTAATTTAAATATCCTAAGTCCTACGTGTAGAGAGAAAAAAAAGTATACCTAGACTTAGAACAACTATTTGAAAACTAAAGTTCACAAATATTTGCCCTAGTCAGTCATATAATCACTTGACAAATAAAACAGTCATAGTTTTGTTTCACAAACACAATGTTATAATGGCAGCTCATTTTGAGCGGGTATTACCAGTTGTACTCTATCACGCAACTCTCTCTATTGTGCTCTATTTCTACAGGAACTGTGTATTATACGTATATATCAAACGACACGGGTGGAGCTATGGGCATAAGCTAGTTTCAAATAAGACATAAGGTCACAGCAGCATAGATACAAGTATCGGTACATGACGGGTGCACAATGTCGTATGTACGACAGGGCATGTCCCATCTCGCATGTTCGAGTCAGTGGGTGGTACGAGTCGCTGCCACTGTGCTTGCCTGTGTCACTTGCAAGTAGGTTGAATCGATATGACATCGGGCCACCACAACAACCTCTTGTATTTAAATAATTGCTTGTTTATGTAGATCACTTATATTATGTGTGTTTCTTTGATAGTGTCTGTTTTGAAATATTTTGTTTATATTGGTAAGCATTTTTATAAAGGCAACGCCAGTACAAACCATGACCATTTCCTAACGTCTGGAAACTTTATAGACACAATAAAAAAAAACTTGCCCATACTGACCATTCTAAATGTTACGCCTGCATGTAAGTACTGTGATATGCATGTGCTCTCTAACGTGCATATCACAGCATTTATACCCAGACTTTGAATAAATAGTCATGGATCATCCAAATATTTATCTACTTCGGTGGTGGAGCGGGCAGCGTATACGATTGCTGCACGGCGAAATGTGACTGTGACAAATATTTGTCATAAGTTGGGATCGAAACTTCAACCCCGTGTTCAGAAATCGCTTATCACTAGAAATTCAAGCGATGGTGGTCGAATGGATAAGTGACTATGTAAATTATGCGGTCGAAGTTCGATTCCGACCGGCAGGACTTATATGAATTAGTCAAGTGACTTACCATCTGATGATAGTGAAGGAAAACATCGTGAGGAAATCCACATAGTCTAAAAGAAATTCTAAGTGTATATGTGGGCGCTGCATCTGTTCGATGAGTACCAAGAAGTCGCTCATACATCTAACCTAAAGTAATAATAATAACAACCACTAGAACTTTCCAGAGAGTATATATTATTGTAGGTATATTATTGTAATATGTACATGTGTAAATATATTTATTTCTATATCTGTATATAATATATACAAAGTTGTCCTTAAATGCGTTGTTCGCTCTGGTCACATGTCGTGACGACCTTCAGCTCCTACAATGTTCCTTGTACTACGTGGCACGGCCTGTCACTGCGAGCCTACGAGGATACCCCGATGTTCATTGCTTATGCCCGTTCTCTTAGCGGGGCTTTGTACGTATGTTGTGCGTTTTATCTAAGCAAGCCATCAGTCTTGTTCAGATATATTTATTTATAGCAAAACTAACTGTTATCTGCGGCTCCCAACTGCTTGGAATTTAATTTAATGTAGCCTATGTTAATCAGTGTTAGTGTAGGATTCTAAAAAAAATGGATTCTATTAGTGTAAGAATTTTGAAGATCGAGCCAGAAGTTTTTGAGTTTATTATTTATAAACAAAAATACAAATGAATCTTTTAACTAAGTGGATCTCAGTGCAATTTCAACCTTCCTCGGACTTCAACGAATATTTGAAAAATGTGAAATTATCCAAATTGGTTCAGGTGTTCTTGACTTTTCCGTTTAGCAACACATTTAACCATTAATTTTTATATCGGCAAAATCTCGGAAATGGTTGTAACGATTTAAATGGAAATTTCATCATTATCTCGATAATATAGAGTGATTGCATGTCATGAGAAAAAAATAATATTATTTATTACCTATTAATTTGTAATTACTGTTTACTGTTACTGGAAATAATAAAATAGAACTATTACTAGGGACTGACATACTACTGCTGCTGGAAATAAATCAGCAGACACGAGTGGTTCTCACGTCTTTGTTGCGAATATGTGGTATTGCACTGTGGCGTAGCGGGTAAAGTGGTCGCCTCGCTACTAACATCGCCATACCGAGTGATTTGGGTTTGATTCCACGTGAGATAAAACATTGTGTACGCATAAATTAACTAATAAAATCATGTTTTGCAATTTGCAATGATTTGCATAACTTAACACTTCATCAAATCTATAAGTAATAGGTTCGTCTAAAGTAACTTAACCCTGCAGAGGACACTGAGAAAATTATAACCTGGTTTCAGGAATAAAATTTAAGTAAATATTTTGACATTACCAGGGATATTGCAGTACACTAAGTACGGTAATAAAATAATACCAAGATCTCCACTAAAAGGTTGTTAGCTACTGAACTTTTGCTTGTTTTTTTAAGATAAATGAAATGTGTCCATTTACGACATGCTACTGTTAATGGAAAACTGTATTAATGGTTGTAATTGCGTACCTTTATCATGTTGTTTATTAACCAGAACGATATAAGATCATCACTTTTTAGCATCCAATATGATGTAAAAAGAGTTATTAAAAAGTCATTACGCTATAAAGATGTTATTAATAAAGATTAATGAGAAATGAAGTTTTTATTTATATTTTTATAACCATTCTCGTGTTTGTATAACTTTTTATTATGTTGATATTACTTGATATATTTATTTTCAACTAGTTTCAATCAACGACTTTGTCCCCGTGATCCAGGAAAATTAATAGAGATCCAGATAAATTACCTATAGCCTAATTCAGCTCCAGTCCTCGCAAGTATTGCTATGCAAAGAAAACGTTAATATGTAGCTCTGTTGCATCGTTAGAATACAAAATAATAAACCAACTTTCGTATTTCTAAAATTTTGTAAAGTTAATTTTTTTTAACAAATTATTAAAATTAAATCCAATTTTATTTAAAAGCCATTAATATGTACTCGTATTGAGAACAATTTAGTGTTAAACTAATAAATAAATAATACGTAATAATATAAAAATAAATAATTCACAATTATCTGCAATAAACCACAGCAAAAAGAACAACAGGCAAATGAGAGAATAACTTGGTACCTGTTAAATAATTTCCATCAAAGTCCAAAATAACTTTGAACCAGACGTTCCCACTCCAGATGTTACTGACTATTCAACGAAATGACCATGTTTTATGTATTTATGTAAATAAATGACCGATCAAAACAAAATCCATTATCGCATGCCATAGCATGTCAATTGACGGAAATTCTGCCCGCGTCCGATGAAAATGTTCAATAAGGGGAATCCTTCAAACCTCCAGTCGAAAAACAAGGGGCTAAATTCAGGAGTTTTGTGGATTAACAAGTCAGATGAAGCTTTTAGTGGCATGATAGATGACATTTGTCATAACTGCCATATAACGGGTGGCGCAAAAGTAAAGACCCTATTTGGTTCAGCTATAACATTTTTTCTAAATTAGAAAACTAGATTTAGATTTTTTTAAATGTATATTTGTGCCATTAAATTTCGTACCATTAGGATTTAAAGATGATGTCTTTTAAATGGTGACCTCCAGAGTTGATACACATTTGAGCCCTATTTATGACATTTTGCATAACTTGCCGTAACACTTCCTGCGATATGTTCGTTATTTCTTGACGAATGTTTTCTTTTAGAGCTGCGAGAGTCTGTGGCTTGTTCACATACACCCGAGATTTCAAAAAACCCCAAAGAAAAAAGTCTGGACTGGTCAGATCGGGTGATCTTGCAGGCCAAGGCAAATCGCCAAAACGAGAGATAACTCGGCCTGGAAAAGCGTCCCTCACTAAGTCCATAGTGTCGCGCGCTGTGTGTGCCGTAGCGCCGTCTTGTTGAAACCAGATGTGCTCCAGCCCCAATTCGTCCAAACTGGGTATCAAAAACTCACGTAACATGGTTCTGTAGCGTTCTCCAGTGACAGTTATCGCATTGCCTCCAGCGTCTTCGAAAAAATAGGGTCCGATCACTCTGTCAACACAGATGCCACACCATACAGTAACTTTTAGTGGGTGTGTGGCAAAGCGTCGAATTGTGCGACCAATCGGTGCCGGACGGTGGGGAAATCGTCGACGAAATTCACGTTGTGTTCTTATCACTGATATTCCACGTTCTTGGGGAGTAAAACGGTCCATGTTTATTTTCAGTGTATTTTACATTTGTTCACTACACAATTTTCAACAACAGAATGACAGAAAATGTATAATAAAAAAAAAAAAAGCATTTTCTTTAGTGCCACTACTTTTGCGCCACCCAGTATTTCCGGATAATACATAAAACATATGATTTTGAAAGGATTGTGTTATTATGCGTTTCAGTTCACCTGTCAATAAGTTTCTAAAAACAGACTGATTCAAGCAGAATTATTCGTGTATTTTACTCATAAAGCGATGACTATGAAATCTGATATTTACTTTGCTAAGAAATTATTAATAAAATACTGTAGCTAACAAGATGCAGTGATAATAACTAGTCAGAAAGAAGCTAAGGAATTAGTTGATAATTCAGTAATAAAAACTCATTTATTTATTACTGCATAATGATGTGGCCTTACGCAATAGTTTTTACAAACCATCAACAAACAACCTTTAAGCGCAGCTGCAATGGCTTTTACAAAAGGAGAATATAGCCTAGTTCTATGCTGACCGGGTTTACTTATTTTGGATTAGAGAAAAAGTGGCGATCTATTGTATTCCCTATACATCTAGTATACAATAGGTATAGGAAAAATAATGCAGAGATGTACCGATGGATATATCTACTTACACACCAAGCTGAGCTTGACTTTTATTACTAGATTTTTTATTGAGGCATTCCACATTTTGAACTGAGGTACTTATAACTAACAATCACCGTAAGTTCGACCTTATCGCCATACATTCTTGTACGCCGAGAGGCTCAAGCTTAGCTGGTCATGCTTTACGTTTGTTATATTATCGACTTACTTCATTAACCCCACATGGTATAAATAGGTAGTTAAGCATTGACTTCCTGGTAGTGTCGCGTATTAGTGCAATTATTTCAACCCCTATAAAGTATTAATTCAGTGGTAATCTTTAGTACCCGCATTTTATATGCAATTTGTTCCGTTTTTCTGCTACGTCAAGATGGCTTAATGAAATACAAAGGTGCGACAGTTAACGATTGCAAAGTATAATGAACTATTTATACAAATATGTAAATATTTTAACTCCATCTGTGTTTCCTTTTGACTGTTTACTCGTCCATTTTTGACTGCGTAACTGTCATAATTTTGACAATGTCAACCCACCATACTTTGCAACTGTATCCGACCTTACAATACCATTACAATTTTCATATGAATAATGTTTTTAGGTGTTATTAACTATATAACATCATAGAAAAAAATATGCACGTTAAATGCTCGAATTTTGACTGAACAATTAGCTTATTATACAAATTACCAAACAGAACATAGTATTCATTTTACATATTCTTGTCAGCAATGACTTCTGATCCACTAGAAGCACAATAAAAACAAAACTCCGATTTCTTCTTGTGAGTTCAATTTTGAAATCTACTTTCGAGTTAAGAAGATACTACTAATTCCCAAAACAAATTACCCAAACGTATTAAGTAACTATAAAAGCTCATTAAAAAAGTAAACTTAATTTAATAGGCCTCTATATCTTTATTAAACGTTGAAGGGTTAAGAGAGTTGAGCGCAATAAACGAAATGGAATAGTTAACCCTGCAGCGGTCTTCACACTCACTTTAATTTAGTTAACTGTTTCGTTGCGCCCCGAGCGATGCAGCCTGCTAACCGGGGAAAGGGTTGAATAGTGATGGGATATGCACTTGTCGATACTTCGATACATCTAGATGCTTTTGTCGTTTTAAACTCTTTTATCGTCATATTTGGTTAATTTTTATCAATAATATGTTATAACAAATGTTTGTATTCAATGAAATACTTTATAAACAAATTTAATTACTTAAATCAAAAATTATATGTACGAGTATAAGCAATAAATAGATTTGTTGCCCTTTTGATTAATTACATTTAATATAGGTATAAACCTAGTTTGAATCATCAAATGATCGTTTAATCAAATTATAGTTAGAAATAAAATATATTACTAGAATTAAACTATAAAATATGTGAAATTTTTGGTAAATGGTGCTTATTGGCTACTTTAGTCGTGGCTATCTGCTACGAAATAGTTCTTAGCCAATAAGATTTCCTTAAACCTATCGATAAAATGGCTAGATTTTTCCATATCGCATCACTAGTAGGAGTCGTTTTCATCGCCAGCTAATTTATATAGGGCCGGGCGCACCCCCGCCTATATTTAAAAGCTTATAATCGCACGATGAAGTGTTGCCAGCGTTGATTAATCACGACTGAATTCCACAACTCGCTCGCAAATTATTGAGGCAACACCAGCCGTTTGTCACCGGAGCTCAACGGATCAAATTAAGAAATGAACGCGAGAATTCCGATTTAAAACCTATACATATATGTACATCAAGAATCATAATATCATATTACTTCATAGAATCATAATACTTACATTAAAAATGTAGATTAATTTTGGATATTTTTAAATATTGAGGAACACTAATGTTATTAAAGTTAATATAATATGTATTATTATGTATTTTATAGTTGTAGACGTATATTAGACATAAACGATTGTCGTGAATCAATCTCAAGCCTAAAACCTTCCTCAATAAATGTGTTATGCAACACTAAAATAAATTTTTAAATCGGCCTATTAATTGGACGTAGTTTAGCAGAAAGGACTCAACCCACAAAAAAACATTTTTGACTTAGGGTTTAAAGTTTTGTGTATTGCTGCAATGATGTTGTATTTGGAATATTTTGAAATATTGTCGCTTATGGGCAAATTGGTATTGGTATTACGGATCTTTTTTGCTGAGTGGAAGAACCAACCTTTAGGACCTATTTTCCATAAACAACTCATTTTTGACCATAGCGTGGGTTGAGTCCTTTCTGCTAAACTACCTCTAATTTCCTTAAATCCTAGCGTTCAACTAAACAAAGAAACGTATAGGTTTAAACCTACACTACACAAGTCTAAAAATAAAAGTAAAATTGTTTTGCAATCGAAAAATTTAATTATCTTTGTAAAAACGGGTTAACCCTTCCATTACCTAACAATAACGAGTAGGGCATCGAACCTTGCACCTGCCCGTGCGTCGGCAGGTTTCTATATAAAGAAACGTTTGATAAAATCAATGAGCTTGTCACTTGGTGGTGAGCAGAACTGTAATTATATCGATGCGATGTTTTAAACATTGTTAACTGTCGCATTTTCAACTAAATTACACGTCGCATGTGAATTGTGACTGCAGGTCTGCGTAGACGAGCGATTAATCGTTCATTTATATGATTTAAAAATTTGCTCGTCGTGGCATCATTTTTCTTGCTAGTAGAATGTTTAATTTCGGTAGGACTGTTTTTTTAATATCGGTTTTTGCACACATACTTTCAAAATATTGCTTTCTATTGCTTTAACTTTTTTCTCCACTAATGTGTCCATTGCTTCTAGCGCCTACAACTTTAGATTTAAGCCGTAGTGGAAGTGTCAAGATTATTTATTAACTTAATTGTCAATATTATATTTTATGACTGGTTGTGACAAAGTTGCTCGTCTGTTGCCCGTTAGTTGTCCGCCCTTGCTGCGCTCACGCCACGCTCACGCCCGTTTCTATCTACAATCAATCGACGCCTCCACGACATTATAATTACCAACTAAGTAATTGTTCAATATTACGCATTGACACAATATGTATATGTAACTATTTGTCACGTCTTTGTTTTTATAGTTATTTAGATAGATTGAAGATATCAAATTGTCGCGTTTTTTACTACGTAAGTGGATTTCATAAATATCATAATTATTTAAATTGCAACTTTTACATCGTTCGAATAAATACGAGGTATTTATAACGTAAATAAATAAAGAACATTGCAAGTGTTTATGTATCAAGAAATATATTCAGAATGCAAAAAAGTTTATTATAAAACAGTTTTATTATTTTAAAACCATAGTAGTACCAATATCTAAGTACGTTTTTTGGGTTGATATGATGATGATGATGATGAAATTTTATTTTAAAAACAACGTAATTTATTTAGTATTATATTTCATATATAATTTAAAAATGACTGTGTTTTCAATAAATCTATATTTTAGTAAATACTTCTAATAAACTACCATCGGATATTTAATTAATAAAACATAATTTATGTATAGAGCCCGCATACTTATGCTAAAGCGGTTTTGATTTAGCGTGTAACTTCTGATTAACATTCGCTGTGAATAAATAAATAGTCCACTTATAAATCAATATATTCGTTATATTAATATCTATAGTTATTAGCCTATCGACAAATATATAAACAATTAATGAATTGTTTATTCATAACAACCACTTAGTCCATTTCCTTATATAGAGTAGGTAGTTTAGATTTGTTTAAATTACTACTGGTTGCTGTAATTTGGATTGATATTTATTGAATTAAATAATAGAGAGCAAACTTCGCTTGGCGGACAACAGTAGCGGTACATAAATAGTAAAAGTATCACGCATTTTTAACCAAAGGGGTGAGTGGTATGGAGGTGTATTCATATTTTCTGAGCTATGTTTTTCAGGTAGTCGGAAGCGACCGCCCAGGAATCATACCAAAAAAATCTTGCGCATCAGTAAAATATGCTCCCACTGGGTGAACAAGCGAGATGGTTATTGCATTCCAATTTTATTTTTATATTATATTAATGACTTTGACACTTATTACATAACACTATTACACCTTACGACCTTACCTAATTACAGCTACCCAACTGTTCACGCCTAAGGGGTTTCCTTTAACAAGCTATCTTCCCTTACATGCTAAAGACCATCGCATATAAAGTTCCTTAAAATGACAGCGATATTATCTGTCGCAGTTATCGCCATCAAATTTGGTGCTAAGGTAATTCTGGTACGTAGGTCTTGTTTTATTTTCGCCTGCACGAGGCGTCGATTGTAAGATATTTAAAGTGATACACAACAACGATTAAGTTAATATAAGATAAGATCTAAATAATTTATTGATATATTTTGTGCATATTAAGAGCCCAGACAGACTTTATTGGGCCGTGTACGCTTTAAAATACTGCAGTAACACTTCATCTTATAGAAGTTAATTCATTTGCTAAATGGTCAACAGAGTTCTGGGACGGCGAGCATGATGATGATGATGATAATGAGCTGTACACATTATCTATTATTTTTAAATAGGTAAGTTGGAACAATTTTTATCTGAAACCTCATTTTTTTTTTGAAGGCCTATCAACTGAGAATATCAAGCCAGATAAATAATGCTCGCTTACTGCGAACTGAAGTATTAGTTGTTGGAATAAAAACCTCATCTATAACAGTATTTGATAGTTGTCGCAGTGTATCGGTGCGTCCAAAAGTCAACAGGGTGCACAATACAAAGGCATTTATTGTACGAATTTGACGCTTCCACGTGGGGTGTATTGTACTAGTAATAACAGTTTTGATACTAGGTGAAAAGTATTATTTGTTCTACAATCAAACTGCTGATAATGAAAATGTACAATTTTTTTATAATTTATATGCTTAAGGTTTTAAAAGCAATGTAGAAAATAACACATCAGTAAAATTAAATATTTCAAGTAAGATCAAGTAGTTTAATTAACCATTCATGAAACCTATATCAATAATATCAAAATTAAATCACATTCTATCGCTGTAAGACATTTCCTCTAAAGTTAATTTTTAGCAGCAATTATTTTACCTTTCGTAAACTAAACTAATCCACTTAGTAGTTAATGTATTTCCAAATTAATAAAAATGTAAACCAAAGTAAAAGTTTTAAGAATTTTGCTGATATAATATTTAATACTTAGGTTTGCAATTTTGTTTTTATCTCAAAACTTGTCAATCCCACAACACAGAATCCCTTGGTGGCCACAGACCGCGGTGTGAAACTGAAGGGTTGCATCACCGCATACCCCATGCGCAATTTTGTCACGCTTGTCCCCGCACACACACACACACACATACACATACGTCAGAGACTAACAATTTTCCACAAACACCCATTACCCTACTGCAAGAATCAAACATATTTCCTATTTTTTATTTTTATACTGTGGTTTCATAAAAATATTTTTAAACAACCGGCAGTTTTTGAATTTCACCCTTTATATTGAAGGGCGAAATATATTTTTAAAATCAACAATAGAGACGGATAACTAGTTTGCAGTGTAAACAAATTGTTTTATTGTAACTTTGGGAAGTCAGTGCTTTATGTCTGTTATGTAAATATTTAGAGTGAATCTGAATACTAATGCTTGCTGTGCATCGTTTTATGTAAAGTAACGCTATTGTGCAAGATACTTTGATAGAGGTAACCATAGATAATTTAAATCTTATTGGATTGCGATAAGCTGACTTATTGATTGCTTTGGATTAACATGTTTCGATACAAGTTATTTTTGTGCATAATTACATTTATACATTTGTGTAGTTTTGTAATCCAAAGACAAATATACAAACAATGAGTACTTTCTGTTTAAAAAAATAAAATGTTGTATGCCTCGTTGGCGTAAAGTGTGCTTGCGGGTTCTGTGGTCTCAGGTTCGATTCCTGGGTCGGAACAAATATTAATTTACGATAAGCAAAATTAAATGTTTGATCCGACTTTTGGGTGTTTTTCTATAATAATCTGGTGAATATTTAGAAAAATTAATTTAGCTTATATTATAGCTTACTTTGGGTTAAATGGCGTTGTATAAAAAATCCCAAATATTTATATTTAAAATACATACTATTTAACAATGAAATTACAGTCTAAGAAAGTAATGACTTATCGAAACCCGCAACTGTTTTCCAAAAACAACCCAATGTGACCAATCATCATTGATTTATTTCCCATACAGTTAGAGATTAATAATTAATCCAGCAATAATGTCAACCAATAGTAGGGGAAACTAGGACGCCATATGGGCTCAATATCAGACCGAGTTAAAGTCGACGCGCCGAATTACCCGTAATCCTGGCCATAATGTGAACATGTTTCAAAAATTTCAACTAGGGTAAGGACATTGTTGTTCAACATATTGTGAAATTTGCTAAATATTTTAAAGTAAACGGATGTTATTTTATGCAAACAATGGATAAATAAAATTACCAATTGTTTTAATGACAAATAAAAAACAAGGATAAACATCAGTGACTGATATTTCGAGCGTTAATTTTCTTGTATCCTAAATTTTACAGGCAGCTAAATTATATAACAAAATTTGGCTTTCTAAATAAAATTAAGAATGCCATATTAATTTTTGGCAAATAAAACTCAAAACATCCTATTTGAAATAAATGCATCTTTTTACATTCAATAACTGATGACTATCAATAATAATGATGACTGGCCTGTTGGTCTAGTGGTTAGTGACCCTGACTGCTAAGCCGGAGGTCGTGGGTTCGACCCCCCACCCAGGACAAAATCTTTGTGTGATGAGCATAAAGGTTTGTTCTGTGTCTGGGTGTAATTTATCTATAATATGTACATATACTCGTATATAAGTAGTTTATCAGTTGTTTAGTACCCATAACACAAGCAAAATATAATTGCTTACTTTGGGACTAGATGGCACTGTGCGAATGTGGTAGAATATTATTATTATTATAACGATGTCTGATTACAGTTTTCTCACTTGAATCTCAATACTAATAAAAAAATAAATGTAAAGTATTGATTATTTTTTGACAGCGCTTCAGTGTACAAGTTCCACAAGATGCCCGTACATAGCCAATTCATCAAAGTGAAACATAACTAAAGTTGTGAAGTTACATAACGGTAACAATATCGTGGCAACATTCAGTACAGGCCTGTCTAATTTCACCGCTGACAATATAAGGGTTGAAGTTATTGACACAAATGTTACGGCTACCCTCTGTTTGCGGTTATTGTTTCCTTGATTCAGACCCGTGGCTAATTCATTTATGAGCAACCCTAGTTGATTGTGGAGATGCGGATCAGCGATTACATTTTTTAGGTTCCAATTCGAGAGTAAAACGATAACTTGTATTTAGAATACTAGTATCAAACAAAATATTATGTGTGGAATATTCTAGAGAAAACCTATCTTAATTAATGGTCTGTGGTTAGACGTTTTAGGAGGCTGATGATGAAGATTAGGACATTTTATAACTACATTCTGTATCATTAAGACTTGTCATGAAAAGTAAGTTCGAAAAAAAGTGAGATGGAATAACTCACTATAAAAAATAACACCATCGAGATAGTGATTTTATATTATGGCATTCTTGTAGAGTAGCAAGTATGAATGAACAATCTCGCAAACGAATAAGCTTAAAAATTTAAAAACTTTAAATCAATCTAAATTAAAACTACTTATTAATACGTACAAGAACTCTAGATACAAAGTTTAAACACCTATTTCATAACAGAAATCAAATTTGATTAAAATTAAAGAGCACACAAAAGGCACCACGAATGTGCGGCGGCGACAGCTTGTTGAAATCAAATTATAAATAAAGGAGGGGAACAATAGGGTCCAGACACACTGCACCGGGATGATCCCGGTGATGGATGGAGAAGCTACGTGGTTACGCGACGCGACGGAATGGATAATGTGAAGACGAAATTGACGGCTGAGCTGCCAAAATAAGGAGAAAATTTTTTTCATCTGCATTGCAATGTCGCGCAAATAATTCGTCTTGTATTTGGAGTTATTTGATAAATAACGTATAGATATAACATATTCTTGCTTTTGTAAGTTGCCTATAGTACTATTTCCTTTTGTGAAAAAGTATAAGTTATATACGCGGCCTTAAAAATATCTGAAAATCCTTTGTCCAAAATAATTTCATTTTTTCATTGAATTTTATAAAGTAACTTTTTTACTATCAGTAATTAGATAACACACATTCATGATGATTATGATTACAGAATAATGATAATGATTGTTACCTAGGATTCAAAATAGAACACAATAAACTCTTTTAATGACTTCACACCATCTAACATAAATTCCAAACAATACGTAAATAACCTCCGTGATATACCAGTTGTTTCCCAACAACAGTTAGTGTTAATTGTGGCGCGGTGGAGTTGTTCGTGGTCGTAGTCGTCGTGTCGGCGGTCGCGAAGTTTCCCCCACACCGTGTTGTTGGCTCGTTGTTGCCCTGTTGTGTTCAAGCGACAGCTTTGGGGTTGCATTACATACTGTTACGAGTTTTCTCTTTTTTAACGTGTCCTGTTTCAATTTCGGTTTGACAATGTCTGTGTATGATTTGGTTTCACTTCGGATTAATTGCATGTTTATGTTTTATGCCATAACATACATTTAAAAGAAATCTCGTCTTTTTTTGTGTTGGTCACTTAGCAACACTATGAATATGAACTTCCTAAATACTGGTTTTTTAGGAAGTTTGTAACTTTTTAAGATTAACTATTTAAAACTTCATGATGTAGTCAACTTCAGCGTAGGCTGCTTTTTTAGATCTCATGAAAAGTGCCACTCATTGGTTCATAAACTATCTCGCTCAAACTCAAATAAAATATATTTTTTTAATTCATTTGGTTATTTCGGGTGATTAACGGGTGTGAGCCTGACTATGATTTTGGAATTTATTAATTTAAAATACGCTATTAAAACAAAAAGCCTGTCTTTAAGTTTGCTGACAGATATTTCGATCTATGAGTACAAAACTTTCTTGGAAAGTTGTATCCTAGGATGTAAAATCTTTGACATTTTGTATGTAAATTTAACTCACCAATCTTGCATCGCGTGTCTTTAATATCAATGATTTCACCATCTGTCCCTTTTAACCCAATGATCATAAAACCGAAGCTCATTCTAAAACCCTCCCACACACAAGCAGAAAACATCCCAGCATTGAACATTTCATTTGAGCGTACGCCACAATATCGCGGTCGGCTCATATCTGCCTGTCAGCTACAACTGCCGCCATATTGACGCTTTGACGTCAGTTTTGTTAGCATTTGATTTACACACCGTCGCGCTTTTACCGTCTATCACTTTTGGATAAAGGCGTCATATGGTTAATTTTCGTGATTGCTTGACCACGGCTTTCTTTTCAAAGTTTTATTCGAAAATTAATTAATTTTTTGCCTTATTTCTTTGGAGTTGCTATAAACTATGATTCTCCATTTGAATTACTGATAATAAAGTTAATCTTAAACGAATTTAAACCAAAAAGCTATTTTCTTTAAGAATTATTTCTATTCCGCGAAAGCAATCCCCAGCGCATATTAGAATCTGCAGTAACAATTCTTATTCGTGTTGTATGTGCGGGCTGGCTCCTCGGAGATAACTCTTTAAGCCATTAGCGAGGCTAATTGTGAAGCGGCGTAGTCCCCGGGTACTGCTACCGATTCCCAATACCAACTGGCGTTAAGACGGGAATGGATGAAGATGGTAAACGCTGCGATACGACGGTTTAAAGTCTAAACAGAATTATCTATACGAGTTTAGATAATTAATTATGTGAGCAGTTTGATTACAACATGTGCATTTCAAATACACAGATTGTATTTGCAATTATTGATAAAATTATGTATTAATGTAATAATATGCAGTCTACTTTAAAACTTATATCTTATATCTATATAATTATAATATGGGACTTCTTATGCCTAAAATAGCCAGTTGGCTTGAAACTTCCACTAATAAATTCCAATATTCAACCTTCCTAGTAAACCTAAGGCGATTCCGCTGCACCTGACTTAGAAAGTTGCTTTGCACACACCTGCCAAATACGTTTTAGCCCTAAGCGTCAACTCCACGTAGCTCGGGAAGACCGCAATCGGCACGAAGCGGTTTTATCGAGTGTGACCGAGGAGATTGCTGCTTTCAAAAAAGCGCACTTTAATTTTGGGCGCGGCAATGGAGGCGTCGATGCGGTCGTGCGTAGCGACCGCCTATTTATTTTATTACCTATAAAAAGTTTTAGCGACTTCAGTTTTCTCAAAACGCTTAACCAAATCTTCCTAGGATAGGTCTTAGTCAAAGTCAGTTTGCAATTTACCAAACTACTTACCTTAATAAATACAATAATTAATATAGTCTTTAAGTTAAATTAAGTCACAACTATGTTACTGTTCTCAATTAAGAATACAATAAGTATTTAGAAATATAACAATAAAAAGGTAAAATAAAAATACTAACCCAATCAAATGAAACATCAAAACGTATTTCAATTTCTATGAACACAAATAAATCACCATATAAATCTTGTTAAAACTATAATGTTCCAACTTACAGGACCGATTCGGGCTAGGGTCCAGGCCCCTTTGACTAATCGCCAAGCAATCGATACTGAAGTTTTTTCGTTGCCCTCAAGCGTCAGACAAATTGTCTTGCGAGAAGAAATTAATTTGACAAGTCGCCGGGTGGAGTGGTCCCAAGACGCCTGTATTAATTTATTTGGACAAGAAAAAATGTGGTCGCGGTCAGGGACCGAGCTGTGACGAGATGGGGATGAATTGCGGAAGCTGTCACTACAACTAACTGTGAGAGATCGTTGTTTGTGCTTACAGACAAATGATGCAGTTTGGACAAATAACGGAATGTCAAGCAATGCGAGCTATTTTGTTGCACTTAAAATGTTTGTTCGTAGTAAATGTTTGTGCGTAGAGTTAATGTTTCTTTTAGTAGTAACTACTTTAGTAGTTTTAATAATATGTGATGTTTACCTATAAGAAAAAAAATCTAAGGACATTTGAAAGGTTACTTTTTTATTTTATAGCAATAATATGTATACAAAGATACTAAAATATGTCAGAATTATACATTCTTATATAAGCTCGCATGTCTCCCAATGGAGCAGGCAGTAATAGCAGAACAAAACGCTTGACAATAATTATGTGTCTCTGACAACGGTATTTATAACCGTACTTATAACGAAATAAACACCTATTAAATCAACTACTCCAGGGAAGCTTACTGTTTCAGATACTTACACTTGAAGATCAATATCAGATCCAAACAATCATAAGCTAGAGAACAAACATAAGACACACAACAAACATCAAATAGAAGAAATCCCAATAAAGCTTAATACTAGGGCGGATTCAGTTATCACCTATACGGACATAATGACATCAGGAAAAACTCTCGTGGAAATATATATCCGTATCGAAGGGGACGCGGCAGGGGAGGCCGATTTATGACATTCTGATGATACAATCGAATCAAATAAAGCATCTATATAAATCAATGTCCGATTGGTGTGCGAGGTGAGAATGATATATGCTGTTATTTCCGCAGCTTTTTTGAGTAGTGGAGGCAGTTTTGTGGATAGCGTTTGATTGGGTGGTGGGTGAATTGTACATATATTTATGTTTTTAACACAAGGATTGACTGTACATTGAGTGTCCGGTAGTTCATTGTTATTAATATGTTGTTTATTGTAGGAAATAATTATTATTTTCATTGATATTATCGATTTATTTGTGTATCTATAGGATATCTTGTGTGGTCATCATCCAACATAAAACTTGAGTGAAGTTAATATTGTTTTTTAATTTAAGGTCGAGTGGTAAAGTCACCAAAATATTTTTACATGCGTGGGCATGTTTTAACAATATAATAATTCCAAAGTTCTCAAACAATACAACAGCATACCCGAAGGTACATTCGTGTGTCGCGATCCTCACCATAAAAAAGCAAAAGTTTCAATTAACAACGTTTCGATATCGAGTAATGAGTGGTTACGTGGATTTATCGTCGGATAACCGACAATTAAACGTCTTTGTTCCCGGGGACGCGGCGACACAACCGACACGCCCTCTACACAACGTACCAGGTACCAGGCACACACAGCTATAAAGTGTTGCAGTACTTTAGATATAATATTTAGGAGATAAACTCTTCTACATACATTTAAGAGTACTGAACACTAACAATAATCAAGAAACATACTATAGTTTCACATACTAAATATTATATTGGTTGAAATGGAAAGAATAACAGATCATTTTCTTTAAGTTTATAAATAAACCTGATTAATATTTGAAATTAAAGTGACATAAAACTTAAACGATGTCAACTAATAAAACCAAATATAATTAAAATCAAACTATTAGAAAACAGTACCTTAATGTTGCTGTGAGGTAAAGAGTGAGTGACTAAGGTAATAAAACAACAGAAATTAAACATTAACCTATGACTCACATACATTGGAGGATTCGTGGATCGTGGCCGGCGCGGACGTCGCGTCGAGACAAAGGCAAAAAGTGCAGGCCTCACAAGACGCGGCCGCATTGTTCCTGTGTGCTTACGGGAACAAAGATCTGTCGACGACCAAACCGCCGATAACATAATAGCCCTTAAATTTAACTAATAAACGCCTGCGCGATCGATAAACAATGAGGTTTGTGGAAAAGGTATGAATGGAACGATGCATGATGTGTCGGTTAAAAGGAAGAGACCGTGAAAGAAATTGAAAGATATGTTGCAAAAAACATAATACTTCCACACCATTTAAAGTACAAACTACATTAATAACCGTGACAGCATTAAAATTATATGTGCACAAAAAGAAATATAAATTTTATTGAAACTGTAAAACGATAATAAAGCTATACCTGATGCTAGTTGAGTAATTAATTGTAGGCATACAGTTACTATGTAGCACTTAATATTTAACTTAAAAGGGCACTTATTTTTGCAGTGTATCTTGGAAAAAAACACTTGAATTGTTATAATATTTGTATATAACCAACAATGGCATACTAAAATCCTGAATACCTTTATAGAATAAATTTAATTTCTAATAATATACATACAGATTATGAATAAAGATTCGCTTATGATTGCACTATGTATTGTAAACCTTTGATGTTTTCAAACCCAAAAATGGAAAAGCTTTATCGATGAACCCAGGCGAGGCTCCATCCAAGTTCCGATAAATCCACACGCTTCAGCGGCTTAAGAGCTTGTAATAATTCCAATATTTCAATCGATACAATCCTATAACACTTTCTTTAATCAAAAGATCTCAAATCGATTCCCAACGTCTATTGTAACCGTTGTAAGTCCATATCGAACATCATCTTCATCACCCAGTACATATTTTGATGACTTGACATCTTTGACAGCTACAAACCTTTAAATTATTACATTCAAATAAGGCTTTAGTGATTTGTAATAAGAATCATTTTCAAATACAGTAACAGTAACGTCGTTTACATTTTATGAATTTACAATTTGATTTTATGCAGATGAAAAAGTTCAAGTTGTTTCTTATATCAATTGTAATAAAGCCTAAAATTGATGGTTTGTACATATTTTTCATAGCAATTAGTTACTTTAAAATGTAATGTAGCGCATGATGCGTACATCAATAGTCCTTCATGTGTTCCATTCACAAACGTTACCATTCATGTCTTTGATACTGATTTGATGTTTGAATGAGAGATTCAATACCCAGACGCTCATTCATAAAATTTTAAAAGTATTATACAACATTGATTTTGCTCACTATTTTTATTTCACATCTAACCAAAAAGAGGTTAACAAATTACATCTCTGTAAAAAAAATTGTTACATTTTGATTCACTTTTGTAACGTTAATTAAAAACAATATAGTAGCAACTGTATCGATAGCCAAAATAGCATTGATCTAAGGAGTTCCAGCGACCTGTAATCCTAATAAGTCATCCTCAACATCATCATATTAGCCCAAAAACGTCCACTGCTGGACATAGGCCTCATCTAATTTCCGCCACAGCGAACGATTTTGTGCCTAATAGGTCACAGGTGTTGTTTTTGTTTACAATAGAAGACATCTCTCTGGTCAGATTGTTCAATTCATCCAAGAAATTAAGATGTGTCTCTGTGAAATAAATTCCGAAAATCAGTATAGCCTGCTTAATACAAATCTGATGTTTTTTATGAAAAGTCAATGCGATTCTCTTCTCCTATGTACTGATTAATAATAATTTATTAATCGAATCCAAAGACGATTCCTAATTTAATGCTATACTTAGTAGGCATACTGTCTCTTTGAAAGACAAACTCCACTTTGTGTTTCAGGTAGAAGAAAAATCGACTTTTCTTCGCCAAGCAACACAAGAAACTATAACTTAGTCAAAGCAAACGAAGTGGCTTCTTAAAAAATCCAATTTAAGACACACAGCCATAGGCACAAAGAGCAACCCTGACGAAATTCCTTAATCATAACAGACGTATGGCACGAGCCGGGACCTGATTAATACAGCCACACCCCGCGCCCCGTGCGGTATGCTAATGTGCTTTGTCTTGTGAGAGTAGGCGCACGCGCATCCTGTCTGTGGGATGGAGAAAAAATTGTCAATTGTTGTGACACGTCAGGTAGGCGATGATGGTGCAATCACGTGGGCTGCAGGGTCGTTATTGAAAAAAAATATTTAAAGGGTGGGTGACATGTCTAATTAGCTGTGTAATGGCTAGATGGTTTTTTTCAGTTAATTTCAGTTGATGTTGATTTTACCTGAAGTTAATTAACTAAATCATTTTTCTACGAACACGCTCATAATATCTGTTTCTCCAAATTTATTTTCTCGAAATGTCATTTTCTCCAAATATCCTTTCTGAGAATTCCCTTACTAAATAAAAGACAATATCGTCGCTTATACAACAATACCGCGCAAGTCAATTTTGACTGGTTTTCTGAAGAGACAAATAACTATTTATATTTTTTTCAATACATCGTTAATCTTTAATGAATGCAAAAATATTTTTTTATCTTTAACAAATAATTTAAATCTATTTTTGCATTCATTAAACATTAATGTATTTAATAAGATATAAACAGTTATTTGTCTCTCCTGAATACCAGTCAAAATTGACTTGCGCGGTATTGTTGTATAAGCGACGATATGTTTATTAGCTTTTTAAAATATCTTCTTTATTCGATCAAACGCGTTATCTGTCTCTATAACTTCAGTAATTAATTATTTAGGACATCGATCCTTCTTTTTAGTTAACAATTCAACCCTTTTCAGAACTGCACAATAATATGCAACGGGAAAATTGTGTTAGTAACGAATCAGCTTGATAAATTAATAATATTTTTTCTGATTCTATCCGATTTTGAAATGTAAATAGGTTGTAGGCGATGATATTGCAATTATGTAGGCTGGATAATGAGAGTTTGATTGTTAATATATAATAGCTTAATATAATGATTGTGACTTATGGAGCTAAGTGTTAATTGCTTAATATAATGCGTTATAATAATTTTGAAGCATTAGTAACTTATACTTCCATTTAAGGGCCTGTGAAGCGGTCAGGAAATTTGGTTAAATTGACAATATACATAATTGATATTAACTTATTATCGAATGCTAAGAGGAGATTTATTTACTCGCCTAGCCCACATTACCATTTCTATTATTATTTATTTATAGTATTGTAAATAGTAGTTGTAAATATGTAAGTAGATAGTTTTTATTTAGTTCTAAAAATATGTTTTAACGATTATTGTAAATCTATAATTACAACAAGCAGAGAGCTCGGTGTTTAGAAAAGAATATTAATAAGGTGAAATATGTGTTCGAGACTGAATAGACTAAAGTCGACTCATACAAACCATAAGAACTAAATTCAAATGGAAGTATGTTTGCTTAGTTTTCTATTATTTCACTGGCCAATTTTCCTTAGTTATTTGAACAAGGGTACGGTTGAGATAGCCAAGTCGTATTGTCAATACAAACGCGGCACATTTGCTGTAATTACCCCTGCCTGCCCCACAATCCGCGTATTAGCAGCTTTGGCTTTCAACACAGGCCTTACTGTTCCACGCCTTGAAGCCACAAAGAACAAAATACTGAATCTCACGCTAAATGTTCTATCCATTGCTGTTATAAATCCACCAATTTACAAGAAGATAGCTACACTGTCACCAATGGATAGGTAACAAGTTGTAGCAACAGTGAAACAATTTCTAAGCAAGGGTACCGGGGTGTCAAACCTATGATTAGAGCATTATTACGGGAGGGGAGTAATTGTGGCGAAAAAACGTTGCAATTTCGCCTTTAAATAGAGTATCGTCGTAGAGTAAACATTTCATATGATTAGGTCAACGTTTGTTAAACCAAATTGATATTTTATTAAGCTACGTGACTATATGGAGAATTATTTTTGTAATTAAGTTTCTGACATATTGGTTAGGCAAAACATAAGCTCTAAAAGTTTCTAGAGAGAACGATTAAAGGAATTAGATATTGTGGCAGTTGCACCTCAGTACTTTTGCTTGACATGCTCGTTAGTGGGTGCTACTTTGTATGAATGGTTCATCTTGGCATAATATTATATATTTGTTTTGCACTATTGCATTTGCAACATTTAACTTTAAATTGGGTTTAAAAAATACTTTTACCCTTTCGGTAGCATTATAATTGACTAGCCTGTTGGTCTAGTGGTTAGTGATCCTGACTGCTAAGCCGGAGGTCGTGGGTTCGATCCCCACCTAGGACAAATCTTTGTGTGATGAGCATAAAGGTTTGTTCTGTGTCTGGGTGTAATTTATCTATAATATGTATGTATTTACAAAAAAAAATGTATTTAAGTAGTATACCTATCAGTTGTTTAGTACCCATAACACAAGCAAATATAATTGCTTACTTTGGGACTAGATGGCGCGATGTGAATGTGGTAGAACATTATCATTATTATAATTGATACCAATCGGATTAACGTTACCGAGTATGATGTTTTGATTTTATGTTTATTTATTTTATATGACAATTTAAATTGTAATAAAAGTTTCGATTGAAAAGAGTGCAGTAGAAAGGAGACTGTAGGAAAATTGGTTGACAGCTTTTAGCTTTTGCATTAGTTTCAAAATATATGAACAAATCATTTTTTTTTTATTTTGTCCTAAAAATACAAATTTATTTTTATAAGTTTGTTAATTTCACGCTTATGGAACATTTTTAAATATTACCATTATATTTGCAACTTATCATACACGACGAACATGGCTTGCAGCCGAGGTTGTTTCAATTAATCAAAGTTAACGAAGGCTTTAATTAAAATTAATAACGTTTTGGTGGACATTGTCGTCTGTTTGTCTGCACGCACATCTCATCTCGCGACCAGTTCGCTCACTCACGTTTTATCTTACACTTACATTTATTATTTATAATCTTCTTGTTTATTTTATTTTGAACGAACAATAAATTTATAAATTTGATTTAATTTCTGTTTCAATTCAACTTTAGTTTTGTAAGGGAACAATTACAATGCTAGATTTCTCATGGTATGAAATGCATCGTATTATCTAAAATATACAATTTATAAGTTAAGTTGTAAGTTTAAAATCATAATGATACTTTCCGTGACACCGGTAACGCTTATCTTATTTAGATATCAACAACATGTGAAATATTTTGGGAATGGTCTCTTCAAACATCAATTATATCATGTCCAGAACTAAATAGAAGTCAATTTTTAAACTGATGTAATCGCAAACACATACAATCGTCCAATTTGAAAAGTCACTAAATTGATCTCATTGAAAAAAGTGAAAAATTGTAGCAGTTTCTAGGAACGGGCAGATTACACGTGGCGATTGCAAGAAACACCATTGTACCCAATAACACCGTCTCTGATTGATGAATTCAAACTTTTTTTGACAAACTCGCGCGTCCATTTAATCGAAGTCGGAAAAAACGATTCCTCTAAACACGTAACAATGGCTGCTTTTTTCATAACAATAAGAGAGCGCTCTATGCGATCATCGATTACTTTTTTATCGGCTACAATATCAATAATCTGTTTACGCCCACTGTTAATTTCGACGTTAGTAAAATTGAAATTTGACACGTGTTACGAAGCGAAAATAATTTTGTGGATGCATGATTGTGCGCTTCTAACAATTTTGTTTGTTTCTTTTGACCGACGCCTCGTGAGTCGTCTCGGGGAGGCATTTAGTGCGTGACTAGCGTTTTTTTATTGCCTTTGTATTGAAAAAGTGGTCCTATGCGAGTCTCAGTCGAGTGCAGCGATGGCGCACCCACACCTGACGGCGCATTATCGCTCTATCTGCGACTATCTCAAAAGTTCACTTCAGTAATAATTGAGTCCAATTTGGCGAAATGAGCGGTGGCCTACGTCGCGTCTGTTATTAGCGTTATTTCTAGTAATGGACTTGCCGGCCCAAAGTTATACATTTTCTACATTTTATTATATTACTTTAGCATTAATAGTTTTTATCGTAACACCGGCTATTTTAGAATGTGACAGCTCGTTCGGATGGTATTTTTAATGCGCACCGCAGTTGCTAAGTCGTAGCCGGCTGTTGAACAAATACTTAAATACGGATTAAATGTCGATGGGTGTTTGAAGAGCTACCATAAGGTAATAGGGGACCATTAAGTATCGTAAAAGACACTGATTGTATCGATATTATTTCAATTTTCTAATAAAAGTAAAGGGACTTTCTTGTGTTTGCTCGGAGCTCATTACCGACGAGCCGGGTTCACACGGCGCTCGTGCACATGCCCCCAAAACATTCAATAACATAACTTATAACTCGAAAACGAGCCTTCAAATTACACAAAACTGACAGCTTTAATATTTGCCTTGAGCCGTGTATCGTGGGCCAGAGGACGCCTCATGCTGAGCTTTTAATTTGTTCCATACATCGTTTCATGTGGTTTTTTCTGTGTTTTGTTTGAGAAGAGCGGTGATCGATCGTTTGCTCGCTTTTTTACCTTGTTTAATTTTGGAAGGAGCTGGTTAGTTTCGCTAAGTCATTAGTGGTGTGCCCGACCGGCGACGTGTTTCTCGCTTTTAAATCTTATTGTTCCTATTTGACAGCTCTTATTTTGTGCCTCAAACTTGTTCTACAAGCCAGAGAAGCCCATAGCTGTCAAACGTCACCAGAAATAGGAACTTGAAAATTATAGCTGTTGGAAGTAATATTAAATAGGTAAGAATTTATAAGGTTTGAGCAACTTTTTCCTTGTTTTTATTGCATGTTTTTGTCACCTTTCCATATAAAATTTAAAGTGCTCTGACCCAAAACAACTAACGTACGCGTAACCAAATTCATTCAACGTACAAGCATTTTCAATATGTGATTCCAAAGATTTATTAAGAGTCATTTATCATCGAACGATTTCAACCGTATAATAAAGAAATTTTCTCTTCCACTAGAATACGGACGAAATTGCGCGTACTGCAAACAGAAATGTGCAGTTAGTGAACACTGATCCCAAACAGCAACCGTTAACGGAATACAGCTGATGGCCAAATTGGCATTCATAAATCAGAATTTAATTTGAGCTTAACCTTTTCTCAATCTTATTCGAAATTTCGACCGATTAACTGATATAATTCATGTTGCTTTCTCGGATGAACTCATCCATTTTAGGAGTGCTTTCTTTTAGGACAAAAGTTTGCGACTCAATGTTTGCCAAACTACTACCGGACATAAGCTACCGACAGTTCTGAATAATAAAGTCAATGCCTCAATTTATAACACGTGTTATGCAATTGCAGACCAATATTTAATTTATCTAGGTACTATCAACTTGTGTATTAATTGTACTTCCACAAATTTGACGCACCAAACTAGTTGAAGTAAAACTAATCCACTTAACCAATATCGCAATAATTATGAAGAAAACAAATAATCCTTCATAACCACAATCAGCAACAAATAAATTTCCAAGTGCGACCATTTCCTAAAATATTGTCACGAGGAAATGGCAATGATTTTTGTTAAATGATTGATTCTGCCGAAAGTGGGCCTGGTGAAATAGCAGTCTCTGCAGACGCGAACAAATTGTGCCCCGGGCGCGCGACCAGACGGTGATTTAACCAAGAACATTCTACTTAAGTTTCTGCTACATCTCAACACATCGTACTGTCGACTTTTTTATTGGTCACATAATTGAGTGCCTTTCTTCTGAGTTATAGAATTTTTTTTTATAAATATCACGATATTGGCAAATAAGCTTATATTTCGTCTGTATGAGAAGCGGTTAGCGTTGTCTATGGACAACTGCAACACTACATGGATCACATGCGCATTGCTGACCTTTTAGATCCCCTTCCCTCTCCCATGAGCCCTTGATGCTACTACTAAATGTATCCAGTAGTGGCCCTAACCTCTCATATAAAACTAAACCTATATCAAATATTCTAAGGTAATATTAAAATTAGCCAACACTTCTTCTTCTTATCGTGTCGACAGCAAAGCCAACACTTAATCTAGTCAAAGTCTATTTTTTTATTACTTTGTTTGTTTGTTAATATGATACCTATATGAGAACATTTTTATAATATACAAGAATTTCTCTGTTGTGCGTTTAATGTACTGTAAATTTATTATAAATTATAATAAAAATAAAACAATTTCAATAACGAAACTAAACGGTATTTATAAATGACTGGAGCATAAAATTGTACCTCTAAAGGTTAACTTCCATTTCTCATTCTAAATGTCTTTTATCGCACGAACAAATATAAAAATCTTTTTCCCTCACACAGAGAACAAAATGAGTTGATTAGACAAAATACCGCAGACAAGAGAATAAAGGTTTTATAAAAACTTTTGATCTATAGATATACGATGTAAAAGTATTCCATCAAAATAATTATGTTATCGAATGGTAAGTGTTTTGTAATATCTCTTTTGCCAATTAGTTAGACAGATTGTTGGTTTTGCTGTTTGGATACCATCAGGTATATCTCTATGCAGTGTACACTGTTACAAAGATGGATCATGTCCTGAGTTGATTGGCCAGTTTTTGCAGACGATAATGATCTGAATGGTATATCTAAGAGTGCCTAAAATCAATTGGAAAGAGTCTGTTCATCAGTTATATAGAATTTAAAATTGTCAAAAAATAAAGTCTTAAGTTACGCTTAACGAATCATTTTAAAACAATATGTTACAAATTGTTCTATCTTTGGGATGGATTTCGCCATGAATGTCTTGTATTTACAAGAAATCGTAAGATATTATGAACCGAAACTTTGGAACTAGTTTCATAGTAGGCCTACAGAATAAACATAATTTAACATACACAATTACACAATGATAACTCAATCTACGTGATTATATATTACAAAAGCTAGGCACAATATTATCGACATATTTATCTAGTTAACATAGTTAATTCCATAGTGGTGGTTAAAAACGTAGCTCGTAAACTTTGTGTCACAAGAATAAAAGGTTTTTATATGCATGAAATATCTTCATATACCGTAGTACCCCGAGGGTCTGAGGTCAGACCTAAGTGTATTAAGTTTTAACCATAGCTCTCGCCTGTCACCGTGATGTAGTGCCCATAATTGGTGCCTACACCCTACATTAATAGGCTAAAACAATAATTTAATACACCACAAAATGCTCTTTGTTTAATACGTAATTTTGCAGTATATGATTATAAACATAGTAAGTATGACGCTACGTAATTTACTGATGTAACCAAGCATATATTATTATTTTGTAGTCCAGGTGATAGTTAATAGGTATAATCTACACACAAACACACTTTTCTGCCTTTTAAGTTATGAAACAGCGGAGCCTCTGCGTCCAATTATATCTAAGCGTTTTGTAACTTTACTGTAGGTTTGTAATGTTATATTTCAACCTACACTATCTATAAACCAAGATTTCTTTTGTATCAAAAACCACACATTGTTCTGTAGAATTTTTGTACATACTCGTATTTCAGAACAATTTTTAACAATTAGTGACATTATGTTAAGAAAAAATTTCAACAAAGCTTCTAAGTTAAGAAAAAGAAAACAATTCGAAAGGGTTCTTGTTTAAGTTAACATTATTAAAATTGCAGCATGAATGTGAATGAAGACGTTCAAGCCACTGATTGATATGATGTCTAATTTTATTAGACTATCTGTCACTTAAGTTTCGTATAATTTAACAGACACTCATCAGTCATTATTGAATAGTGCCTATGTGTTGATAGTAAATATTATGGCAGGCATAAATAGATTGTACTATAACTATGATGCTTAAGCTACATTTATAGAGACAATAGACTAAACCTGTATCTAAGGCCGATCTCAAACTACTTCTCTCCGAGTTCAAATAAAAGCTCACTAAATAATAATATAAGTGTTGGTATAAACAGACGCTAGTTGTGAACAGTTCAACAGTGGCTATTGTACGCACTACATCATATTGTGACGCGCAAATAGTGCTGACACGACTAGTGCTTGCTACTACTTACACTGTATTGTATCGATGAAAATTATAACTTCATTGTTTATTTTTATTCTAACTTATATTTTTGCGCACCAAGTTAGATGTACAAAATTTTCAATTTAAGAATATATTATGTTGAGCACATACCTATTTATGTACAATAATCATTTATCATAATCATTATTATTATTATTTATCTGAATCATCGGCAATCTAGAGAGCTGAAAAAGTTTAGGCAATAATCCACACAGCTGGCCTTATGCGAGTTGGTGGATTACCCTAATAATTTCATAGTCAATTAATCTAAAAAAAAATACTACGAAATCATATGCATCAGTACGAGGAAAAATATAGAACAGGTAGATGAATACTAGAAGTTGTCATGACAATTAAATAAATCAAATGGGAATAACCACGCATAAACATTCTAAGAAACACATTTACAAAAATATTAACATAATTCAATAACATATTATGCAAATAAATAACATACAGCAACATTTTAGTCATTTTCAATTTAACACCACGTTCTCGTCCAATGATTTATCAATATCAAACAATTATAACAGGCTCGAATCTATTTATAAGTGCATCCCTAACACGCGAGGTGCGGTGTGGTGCAGCGCGATGCGGTGCGGTGCGATGCGGTGCGGTGCGGCGCTGCCACTCGCGGCCAATACGCGGATTTATCGAGTGTCGACACAACAGCGCAGCACTAGGGGGCCTCACGCGTCGTGATACGTCGCTTGTAGCTCGTAATTTAAAATCTCTGATTTATAGTCCAACAGTAGCATTAAATTTGTAATCATATATTGATTTACAGCCTCGATAAGGGCGCGCCTGCTGTCTTCTGAGAATACTCGCGAGTTCTATCGCTGCTTGGCCCCTTTGTGTGCAATTCGTTTTGTGCTGAAATTGCTTTTCGAGCATGTGGGTGCTGCGGACGCGCCGCCCGCGGCCCGCGAGGTATAGCGCCCAACCTGACGCACCAATAATGTTCTGATGATGTTGTATAATCGAATTTGTTTACGACTAGATAAACGTTATTGCACGTAAATATTTGAATTTCATCGCGTTATTTACAACCTGATTTTACTTTAAACTATGGGCTGTTAAATCGTTATTGCCGTGTGCAATTGTGTTTTACGAAAGTGTGAAATTCGAAACGCTTGCCATTTGAATTTCTAATGTGTATTCTGGCATTAAAAGGGAATTTCCTATGGTAATCTAATGTACTTATTTAGCACGTAGGAACAGAGAACATTGGTCACATAGCACAGTACATAGTTACACGCATAACTACATAACTGGTAACAATAAAAGTGCGTGTCGTTTAAACAATGGTCGTGAGAGTGTATAAATATAAAATTTGTCTGTATGTCCGATGTCCGCGCGTGTGATTCGATTTGGTCGACACTTCCTGTGCATTGTTGATGTCTCCCACAGGCCACAGCGGCCATGCTGACTTGCGCTGTTGCGCTGGCGCACGTTTAAAGATTAAATGCGTAGACAGGACAAAATATAACAATTTTTAAGGAGACTAGTAAATTCTGTCTATACCGTTAATGTGTCTTTTCTATCTCTTCGTAGTCTTATAATAGTGACTTCAAATTGAGTTCTGCCAATCAATTTTGCAATGACTTACCGTTTGTATAATTATAATATATATACATATTTTATTTTGATATACATAGAACTAAATAATCTTGGAATATCACAAATTTATCCACTGTGACATCTATTGAAAGCAAAGTGGTTTTTAATAGGACAGAATTTCAAATCTCACCATAATCAATGTGAGAATGTAAAGTATGTTAAAATACAAATCCTCAATGAGGCATTCCCAAGCTATATTGTACCTAACTTTAGTGAACTGCGAGGGTTGTACTGATGTGGTCACAGTTGGGATGTGGGTGTCAGTGTGACGCGCCAACACTATGATTTACTCCTCGCTCCGCTTGCGCCCAACAAACGAACGAGCAACGTTGACGAATGATTGATGCTAATCTACGCCATCGAAAATCGCGTGTAATGCCCAAATTAAACTTTTAAACTTAATTTTTGAACAATTCTGTCGTTAGTCCCCATTGTCAAAGAGGAAATTGGGCTTACAATTGATTTTGAGGTCATTATTTTGGAGATATTAAATGTAAAATAGTATTTATTTGGTTCTGTCCTACGAGATGACTCAGTTTTGTATATGACGTTTGATCTGTTTATTAGGCACGTAGGCGATTGTTTTCTTGCTTTGCAAAGTATTTGGTATCACTCGTTAGTACTTTCCCAGTTAAATATAATGCTGAAAAAGCTTTCGATATCATTGACAAGAATCAGAATAAATGAACCTAGCGTAAGCGATCGAATCAAACTACCTCCTAGTTTCATATAGCTTAATGAAGTTTTGTATTGATTGAAAGTGATCTCATTGCAAGAGTTCATAGATACATCCTAATTCCATTTATTGTTAGTTGCCAAGTTCTTTATTTAGTCGGAGGATTTTCCGGAATGCGTCCCTCTTTATTTCATTCATGGTCATTAGCAATCACCTTGGCATGAATAGCTAATTAACACAAGTAGAGACGTCGCGGAATTCCACGAGAGGCTAGTAAATGTTGTGCAAGGTTTAGTACGAGCTGGAGCTATTACAATTAGAAGACACGCATTAAGGCAGCGAGCACGCTTGCGCAGGCTGCGCCAGGTTTACGCGACTATTTCAATGCAACGTTTATCGTCTGTAAAGTTGCGGACAAACGAAACTGCACACACGGTGCCAGCGAAGATAACTGCTTCTCGGAACAAATGAAAGTATTATCAGTCGCTCTGCGCCGCTAAAGGCGTGAAGTCGTAACCTCTAATAATAAAACATTATATATTCGCGACCACGTGCCACGAATAATGACAAAATGTGCCGCGTAAAGGGAAAACAAAAGTAGGTCTTTTTAGTTGGACTCTCGTGTATGGTTTTATAAGCTATCGGCACCTCTGTGAGTGGCGGCGATTGTTCGCGCGTTTAATGGGCTCGCGCGACGCACGCCTCGGGAACGAGCGCTGTCCAAGCATCAAGCAAGCGCGCTGAGCCGCTGACGCCGCATCGTGCGCCTACGTGCGATTTATTGCATCTCAACGTTGCCCAAGTCCCAGTCAAAGTCGAGCCTTCGTGCGCACAAATAATATTCTACGCTAATTCGTTATAATTAAAACAAATATGAGAGGGAAAACTGTTATGGAATCGCTTTCGCTACGATTTGAATTATGGACACTTTCCACAGTTTCTCTTTCAAAGAAACGTTATGAGGTAATGTGACTGCAGTCGTCATAATGCGTGTCAAACTATTCAATGATTATAGTTCTAAGATATTGCTTGCGAATATCCATTAGGCATAAGCTCAGAATTTTCGTACCTATTATATTTTATGATACCTATAGGTAAAAACTAATATGTATTAATATAATTCACGCTACAAATAGCCAGTCAATTGTACTTTTCACTAGTTTTCCCACAAATGCCTTCTTGATTTATTTCAATTGTTCTTACGAAGAAGTGAAGATTATGGTCTAAAATACCACATACGCTACTTTTAACTGACAAACCACGCATTCTAGACTATTATCTTCTGTGTTCTAAATTTCTTATAGATCCTTTCATCCGTTCTCGCGTGATTTGCAATTACAATATTATTACGTAGGATAATTAATTTAGAAAGATTAGATCAGAACTTCCTCGATATTATTTATAACGTAATTACTCGGTCTAATTTGTGAGCACACTTTGTGACCGCGACGCAACGCACTGTTGCGCAGGTTGCGCACGGCGCATGCGTCACGCACTGCGCAAGATAATAGTGATAATAACGATGATAGCGACATTGTTTAGTGTGAAACGGTTTTGTGATTGATAATTTTGGCTCTTTGACCGGTTTGCGCAGCCATTGTTTGCTGGTTTTTGTAAAATTAATTGAAAATATTTTTAGAATAAAAGGTCTAACGTGAATTAATTCAAAATGTTCGCACATTACAGATTGTTTCGAAATTTTGTGAAAAGACTTAACAAAATATTCTTCGAAGCGTTTCGATAAGTAGGCTTAAGTACGCCTACAGATTTATAAACATTTTTTCGATCATAGAAACATAAATAATTCTTCAGATTAGCAAATGTGGTTCACACCAACATTTAACCAATAATACATAAGATTAATATGAAATAAGAAGAGAATATACATATGAAATAAGAGTAAACCTATTGCTATTAAACTGGGCATATTTTAAGAAATGACATATAAGAAAATCTACAATTATAGCCAAACCCGAATATCGTACAGCAGTTCTAAACACTCCCACTAGGCTGAAGCTGTCAATGATTAAATTCCAATAAAAGCTCACATTCCACCCTGATAGGTTCCACCCCAAGTCACCAATGGTTCATAAAACGTCTATTGCGTGGCGTGAACTTCGAGAGATCTTACACGTAACTTTTCTAGTGGACCTCCGAACTCATTGGGAAATATCCAAGAGATAAAATTCTTTCAGTTACTAGATGTGATCTTCATCAACTAATATCAAGATAAGATATAACTAATAAAGCTCTTCGGTGATAGCCTATCCAAAACTAGTTGACATAACATTTTTGACGTATTTTTTATTTGAAATATGTCAATTGACACTCTCAGATAGTTTATCAAACCCTTATCTGCCAACCTTGGTCTAGTTTTTCTAGATGTTGAAGGTAAATTAAGACTTTTTTTAATCCGTTCAAGTCACAAATTAATGTCTGGTTTATTGAAACTTTCCATTTGAAGAGCTTACGTGTTGGCACTTTTTATAAAAGCTTTGAGCTAATATTTATAAGATTTTATTAAATAAACGTTATTGCTCGAATTACCCTCGTTAAACTAAAAAAAGTCGCTATACTTACATTTATTACTTTTATAATTATTTTTTGAGCACCGATACGTGATGCAAGAAAACAGTACATTGGAATACACTTAATAATTGTATATTCTAGAATACTCTTCTAGATCTTTGTCTAAGATGAACCGGCGCGAATATCAGGGCGGTAAGTGGCGGCACTTAACCGTCAGTAAAGGGATAAGAATGAGAGCGGAGCGGGAGGGCGCGATGTGTCAACAGATACCACATACACGGCTAAATACACTAGTTATGCTGACTGTGCTACCGCTACCCTCGGGGTACGATAGCGTGGATATCGGATTTTATAGTCGCCTTATAATAATAAATTCTTTTAGGTCTTCCTATTTCATTTTTGAGTTCGATACCACTGACTAGTCATGTGTGAGCATAAGAATTTTCTATGTAAATTAGGCTTGTTAATAATATAAAGAAAAGAGTATTCAATTAGAATTGAGTTTAAGGGTATATTTAATATAATATTTAAAGACGTGGAACACGGTCAAATTATTATCTCAGATTAAGTAAGACTGATGTAAGATGCACGTAGCTTACAACTCTTTAGAAAAATCCAGTAAAAACAATGAAATACATATACATAAAAGTAAGTGATAGAGCAAGCACTAACAAGTTTTTGTGTTAAGTTGCATTATCACTAGTTCACTACCGATATGCACTTATATTCAATAAAAATATAGTAGTAAGTATTTTAATAACCTACGTAGTATGGATTGCTTTTTGATAGTTTCGTTTCGACAGGTCATCGCAAAAATCTCAAGGGTGTTACAAGTTCCCGGTGTCAATAGTTGAGGCTTATGTCTTATCAATCTAAACGAGCCAATGTTTGACCGACAACTTCTTAAATAGAGGGGACAAAATTATCTTTATGAGGTGACCAGACGAACTGTTATATGATCTTGCTTTTTGAACCCTCAGCGAAATAAGAAGGGCGTTGTAAGTAGCTAGTTTTTGCCTTAATCCAGTGTCCATACTTATGATAGTGACTTGCACTTTGAGGTATTAATCTGTCGGGATGCATGGTTTGATAAGGTAACTAAGTGTTAGTATACAGATTTCATTAATTGTACATTAAATATTAAGCAATTTCCTTTGCTTGGGTTTAACAATTTATTAATTGTACTGCGAGAAAATTTTCCTCCATTATATAAATTAATTCTGCCATTCTATTACGTAGACATTTTATTTATTTTAGGAATGTATGTATAGGTAGGTGTCAGTGAATATTTACCGATGATAATATATACGCGAATTTCGCGGTATTTTCTATTTACAAGAAGGTGAAAGTATCTTCAAAGTGCTTGGAGCATCTATTTTCCACAACCATTAACAACCAACACTTGAGTTTCTTTGTGCCGCCGACCTCTGCTCTAGAGTGTCAAGAAGGGGCTGTTATCAATCTATATTGCGATGTTGGAACATTTGACCGACTATTTCTTAGACTTAGGGGACGATATCATCTTTATCGTGATATCGGATGAAGGTTCTTGAACAAACGGATTTGTATAATTGATTGTATAATATTTTATCACAATAGTTGCACAAGTTTATATTATGTCTACCATCATTATTCATCATTATGATAATGAAGTCTAAATTAACTACCTACTTCAGTTGGCCACAAAAATCCTCAACAACAATAAATTTATACCCACAATCATAACATTTAAGTATTCATTCAAAAATCCAAAAACTTCACCTTGATATTCAACAATGCTGTAATTATTAAAGAGATATCATAAATAAATTCGTTTGGCAGATATAAAAATTCATTGAGCGGAACATTGTCGTAGAAAAAATCTTCGGCTTAAACACATGCATAATATAAATTATTTAAGGTCAGTTATCGCTAAATGCAAAAACTAAGAAAGAAAAACAATAAGAAGAGATATAAAGATAAAATTAATGTTTATCTATATTGTGAGTATTATTTAGGAAGTCGTAAAATCTACACTTTTATACAAATTTACATAATTTTAAATATAATAAAAATAATTTTGATATAAATACTATACTGGCATACATTATTTTAGTTTTAGTATTTAAATCTTAGATTTATTGTCTACCGTAAGTCATATTTAAAATAAATTAGTAAAACTGTTTATTAACAGAATGCATTTATTTGTTTAGTACTGTAATGTTAACTTTTTTATTTATTGCGTACCTTCAATTTAAATTTTGCCCCACATAACCTATTTCTTAACCCTATAAAACTATTTCCTCTCTTCCTATGCATAAATTAGTGGTTTATTGTTCAAATGAATATTTACTTGACACTAAACTATTCACAGCCTAGGTAATACTTTTTTTTAAATGTTATTTTTGTTAACGTAACTAAGTATGTTAACTTAGCTTGATTTTGAAATAACTCTTTATGCTTATCTTATCATCCAAATTGCAACATAAATATTATATATAGTACTTTTTAGTAATTCCTACTTAATCTAAGTTAGTAATTACTTAGAATGCTTGAAATCTCAGAACCAAAATAGCTTTCTTAGAACATCTAATAAATCTCGTACTTAATTGCTTTTATTTTACAACTCTTTTCCAGCAACTAAGACCTCGTTTCAAAGGTCTTCATATCAGATGGGACAAAGAACGGAAAGGGCATATGGGGGGTGTGGAGGGGCGGGCCATACGAGTGTGTCCGTCGGAAGCCGACTCTGGCCAGCCCCTTCCTTCCCGCGCTTGTTCGCTCCTAATTTATGTACTAGACGAGTAAGGGAGGCTAGTTGATAGTGGCGATCTGATTCGTGAATTAAGTGTTGTTGTGTATTATTTGGGGATGAAAAACTTGTGTCTTTCACCTTGTTGCGACATTTTTGTTACTTATACATGTAGGCCTTCAACATATGTAGCTTCAGATTATACAAGCAATGTCTGTGTAAGGGGCAATTTATCTTTTTACTAATACTTTTTTGTTAAATAGATATATCAACTAAGTATCTAATAATTCATTAAAGTTAAACTTGTAGAACCACCATGAAACAAAATCTTAAGTTTTGCTTGAAATTAGTAATATTTTTTAAATTGTGCCTTTTGAGATATATTGGTACCATTTTTTTTAAATTGTATGAAGTTCTAAGATTGAAATTATGTTTTGTGGTAAGCGTAGATAGTTATAGTTAGATATAATTATGTAAGCAAGTCTTCTCTTATGGTGGTTTGGATAATATTTCAATTGGATGTGTAATTTTAACAATAATCTTATAGAATTTAAAGCATGTCCGTATACAAACTTCCACCAATATATCAAACATAAACTTAAGACACAAGTACCTATATATAAGGTGCTCAATATGACTGTAGTATAAGTACATAAACACGCGTCGAGTCGCTGAAACTAATCGAGTTTTCAATTTCAAGTTATATAGTTTGAAGTACCTCGCGACTAAGTTACGAGACCTTCACTGTACACGATTTGGGTAGACTGATAGTTTTACGTGGTTCTACGTAAATAATAATAAAATATATTTTGAACCTTCATTGTATAACGATTAAAATTAATTATTACTTATTAAATTTTAGAGTATTGGACATTCATAAAATTGAAAAACTTTGTGCGATTATAATCTCCAGGCTATTGAAGTAACAAATTTATAAACAGTATGAGTATGCGTAAATAACGATGATTAGTGTAACGGTAATAGATGATAAGGTGTCGCTATGGAAAGTAGAATATGTACCTACTTTTTCAGACTATAATCTATCGGTGTGCCAAATTTCGTACAGATCTTTTCAGCCGTTCTGACATAATAAAGAAACAAACGGCCTTCCTACTTTCGCATTTATAATAGTAGGATGTTTTAATATCATCATCAGTTCAGCCTATTGCTTATTGTTATGGTGCATGTTAGGAGAAGCCTATGTCCGCCAGTTTTATTTTTTTATAAATAAATTCAATACAATTATATGAAAATCGTACGCGCTCAATGGTCGTACCGAAGATTCCTAGAATGTAAACGCCTTTAACTAAATTCTCGTGTTGGATAACAGTGTACATTATGTACTAAGAGTACAAGTTAAACAAGCATACACGGGTGAAGAGTTTTAAGGTTATGTGAAACATTTTGTATGTTTTCATAAATTAGAAAAAATTCGTATATATTCGAAAAACGTAGTTATCTCTTCATAAGTAAGTTTTCTGTATTTCTTGACCTTCCCTTAACTTTCCACTGCTATCCCCCCAGCCTCATTCCACCAGTCCTTCCCATAGGTATTTAAGTCATTACACCAGCGTTTCTTAGGCCTACCTCGGCGATTACTCTGTTATTTACACACGTTATACGCTCAATCTACTAAATAAAAATGCTCTTACCATCCATCGACGTCTGCGACAGCGACAACTGGAAAAGATAAGACAATTTTCATTAATACCCCTAAGTATATACCTAATATAATTTAGCGCGTTCAACCAACCAACAAAGAAAGTCTTCAGCTTTATAATATTAGTATAGATTAAATCACAACCTTTCAAAACAGTTAAATTTGATTCATTTTTGTGTCCAAGATTTAGGACGTGCTTTTGATACAAATACGTGATTACTGAGTTCTGAACCACGGCCGCGGTCGTAGCTTTCGTTTAGTATACCATAGTGTCGTGTGCGTATCGTATCGATAGTCATTGTCCAAGCTCGGTGCCCGACGCGTCGATAAAAAGATTACACATTTGCGTATATGATTCGTGCGTGATCTGAATAGTAATGTGTCCTCTCCCCTACCCCACTCGCACCAACAATAATAGATTTTAATCGGTCGCCAGACTTATGTGTGCGATTTCATTAATTTTTTGGTTTCGTTTGAAAGTTTTAAAAGTAACTTTAGAATTAACGTGTTTCTTTGAGTTTAGATAAGGTTCTAAATGCTTATAGACTTTATTGAGATCTATTAAATGAATTCTTTAGTCACTGACTGCAAGTGGCACCAAGTATTACTTTATCTTGCGTTGCTAATTTAATTCTTCTTCAATCTACAATCTTAATCTTAATTCGTCATTGATCGTGTTTCTGGAGTCTACAATGAACATTACACTTAGTCGATTTCAAAGTCACTATCAAATGTTTGTAAATTTAAATTTGGTCGCTGTAATTTTTAAACATTTGACAAGAATAACATGATGTCATGATTTCAAATTAAGCAGGCTTAGGCTCCTGATTAATATGATCATAGATAATCAAATTAGACACAAACTGGAAAAGTTTAGTTTATAATTTCTTTTTAAAAAAATGCAAAGCTTAGTTTAGTTCTTAGCTCTAACCTATTTGTATGGCTGCATGGCAAAACATAGAGCACTATTGTTTATTATTTAACATCTTTATTACCTATGTTTCACAAATAAATTATCATGATTTATTAAAAAGTTGTTTTAAAGCTACATTAGCTTGCTTTAATATAAATTGTTTCGTAAATTTTACGAAAAAAAATATTTTCTTACAATAAACGTGATTTTACTTGTCTGTCAGCGTTTCTATTAGGTATTTCTATCGTATGCCTCCCTAGATTTGCGTACACAAAACAAAAACATTGGATAAGTGACTCGTAATCCTTTCCCATCCGATTGTCGGCAGCTCAGTTCTTGTTTTTTATCTAGTTTATTTTGAAATATTAATGGTGAAAGCATTAAGAGCCTAAGCCCCCTTGTTATTGAACTGTGAGAATTTGCATGCAGTTTGCATAGGGCGGCCAATGTATTCGTCAACACGTAAATAAATAATGTAATACGATTTATATGGGAACTAGATTGTGAGATCTTGTAACAGTATGCTATGTATCAGTTCGACGGCCTTCGGAACTCGGAGACTTGCCAAATGTACTAGTTCCTGGATACGATCGATAACTAATACGAGTTAACTTATTATAAATATAGTTTGTTGTGTTAGGCGTTACATGCTTGTTTAATATATACCTTACTTAATAGAATTAAGAACTAAAATGTATTAAATACCAAGATAAGATTATATAATATGCGATGGTGGCTGAATGGATAAGGGACCGGCGTGCAAATCACGCGGTCCGAGTTCGATCCCGACTGGCAGTACCAATGTGGATTCCAGTTTGTGGAATTTATATGTACTAGTCATGTGACTTACCATCTGCTAACTGTGAAGGAAAACATCGTGAGGAAACACACATACCCTAGAAGAAATTCTATGAGTATGTCTGATCCACCAACCCGCACTAGGCCAGCGTGTGTGGATTATGGCCTAAACCCTTTCAGCTCTCTAGTTAGAGAAGAGGAGACCCAAGCCCAGCAGTGGGACTTAATTGGTTGCTGATGATGATGAAGATTATGATGTTAATGAAATTTCATGTTTTTTTTCATCAAAATGAATCTTGTGTAACAAGTAACAATACAAAAAAGTGTACGAAATGTTTCAAAATAAGATTAAGTTCTCTTTTCTTAGTGACTTTAACAAATTCTTTTGCTGCTACCTAGTTGTTGACGGCTTGATGTTCAATCAGTTGCAATATTTTTTATGATAATAGGTATTATGTTGCAACAAATTTTAATATAAGTTACACATTTAATTTATGAGGTTAATTGTTAACATTTATTTTAAATAACTTAAAACACACTACTTAGCTACAGATTTATAATGTTCAATAAACACTTGCCAGTATTACATGTACAAGTTGCAATAAATCCAGGCACAAAAAGGTGAATAACATAGAACGTGGCTATTTACCAGCTATATTCCACAGATCAATGAGCAAACACAACGTTTTAATAAAGCAACGGTACTACCTTATAGGGAACGGTTAAAAGATCAATAAAGTGGCGATATGAGCCCGCCGAGATATCTACGCTCACAACAATATATCTAGCGATAGTGGAGCGATGTCTGCCCATAATATTCTTTAGGGTGCATCTCATTTGGCTTAAGAACCAGCCTTTGTCAACAAAGTTGGGGGTGGACGGAAAAATCGATAGTAGCCACGAACACAGGCCTCCGATCATCGCTGCTTGTCTACCGTAATTCGTGTCTCAATTTTAAATTTTGAATTTGGAATGTTTTGTTTCGAATTTTGTCAGTAATGAATTGGCGGTTGATTGGGGATGTCGTGTTTTGAATGTGATGGAATTATTTTATCTGGCTGCTATCTATTGTATAGGAACTTATTTTATCAATGTTCGTTAGACTCCAAACAAAGTTTGCAAGAGAATAAAGTTTCTAGAAAAAATCTAAAGCTCGGGATTCCCTGAAATTTTAACAAAAAAATATTAATGAATTATGAACATAGTTAATTTTAACATTTTTCTCAATTTCTAATTAAAATTTATACAAAAAACCAAAATAACAAAAAACGCTAGCATATTTTTATCCGCTATTTAACTGTATACAATAGAGTATGAAGGGATGCGGTATTGTGCCGTGACTCGATGTAGGTTATATGCAAACAAGCTGCTCTGTTGCGGTCACATTTAAAGTTCCTCACTTTCATACGGTTTACATCTTAAACTAAGGAATTTTATTTTATTCAAATATATAAGGAATGCTTTATTTTAAGCAAATCTATTTAGTAGCTAGGGATTCCTGCATAATTATATAAATCTATGACTACTATACTAAAACTATCCGATTTTTCTAAATTTTCTTTCATACCAACATATTCCTACAATTACAAACAGTTCCGTAACCAAAATAGCAAAGCGGAACCTTAATAGATTTTATGTTTTAGCGTAACTAACGGACAGCTTTTAATTTTTATATATTAAGAAAGATTTCCAAGAAGCCGACATAGATTAACGAAAGACGCTTGCCTTTCTGCCATCATTAGAAGAAGAAAAAATCTAGATGTATATATAATATGTAACATTTAATATTCTGCACAGTAACGATAGTGTTAGTAATAACAAGTAATCACAAGATATCTTGACATGCCAGCTTAATAGAGAAGTAAATTATGAATCATTACTTCATTAGCAATACAAATACGTATGCTAATATCTCATACATATACTAACATAGTTAGTATGTGTTTGACCTAAAGCCTATCTACTAAGCACGGCCAACCTGAGTCAATCTATCTATACTAATATTTATGATTGTTTGTTTGGTTGAACGCGATAATTCCAGGAATTACTTGAAGGCATAATTTAAAAATTATTTTAGTGTAGGATAGTCCATTTAAAGAGGAAGGCTATATATATTAAATTATCTTTATATATGTATATTATTCTTCTGAATGAATTCTTGTGTATGTGTTCAGGTGGATTAGAGGATGGTTTAGCCTCACAAATAAAAAATAAAAAAATGCAATCGATTGGTATATTATCATTCAGGACAACTTCTGTCGGGTCCGCTAGTATATATATATATATTAAAAAACCGTGTAGTGATGGATTAAGAATACATAATGTCACTACCCCATCTCAACCCGTGGGTGTCTTACGAGACGACTAAGAGACTAACCTTAAGCAGACAAGAGCACTGCGACTAAAGTAAAATTAGAAACAAAACTCTATATCAACCCGTCTGGCCAACGCCAGCGTGGTATAGTAGACTTAATTTCCTCCAAATTGTTTGGAGGAGACCCGTGCCCAGCAGTGGGACATTATGGGTTGTAATGATGATGATGAAATAAAAAAACTAAATTGTACCAAGAATCTCTCGATAGAAACACGTCCCATGTAACGGAAAACTTTAATTTTTAAATTATTTTTATGTTTAATATATTTAGTTATTAATGTTTGTCATACGTTTTAAAACTACAGGACTGACCGATTTAAAAAAATATATCATAAGTAGAATGCTACGGTATCACTGACTTTTACCACAGATTTACTTTTCTTTTAGTATACAACGTTAACTTCATAGTTAGGGTTCAGCCCACAGTAAAAAATATTTAGATATTAATATTAAAAATACAATGTAACCGTAAACACTTTTAACATAAAATTAGAAATTAGCAGTTTATGTATTGTAAACAGTAATTATTAAATAGGTAATGTAAATACTCGTAAGTACTTACATATTAATAATGAACCGAGGGTAAGTTACAATTCTATTAATTATAACGTATGCTAAGTTTTCACTAAACGGTGTATAATTTTTCATACGCACGTGTGAGAAGATTAAGATCAAGTGACTCACGCGCATGCCCCGCTGTAAGTGGTAAGTCCTGGGTGTCACAGTCAGCGGTAAAATTAACTTTGCCTTAATTCGGTTTAGTATATTCCTCAGTTATTTTGGTGCTATGTAGTAGAAGTTGAGTCTAATGGTTTTAACAAGCCACTTTTCCAGGCTGCGAGCTGACACGGAAAATATTAAGATAAACTCATTAGCGTTTTTAGCCGACCGCACCAACAACCTCCCAGATAAGTACATAATAAAATTTAGGAATTCAATTAAAATACTTACTACTCAATACACATTCATTTGGAAATGATATTTTTGTATGTAGCAGTCCAACTGGAATAGAGTAAAGGTTTTGAAAATGTAAGTAACATTGCAGTGTTTGATTACTGTTGCATTTCATTGATCAAAATCAATGTAAAACATAGCATTATTTTTCAACATACATTGAAACAGTTCTCATATGAAACTAACTGTGAACATAGAACATAAACGCTTGTTATAAACAGTAGGACCTGACCGCAAAACGCGTAATAAGCAGCGAAATGCTAATCCGCAGCATACATGTATGTGTAATGAGACTACTTGTGTGCTTATATAAATATTGAGTGACCACAAGACGTGTTGAGTTAATCAATGTGCCGACTTGCCGACATCACATTTAAAAATGCACTTATCATTATTGTAAGTTATACTTAAGTGTATTGAGATGTAACATGAATTTTGCTTACCTCTTAATACGTATAATTATGTTATTATATCAATTTATTATCAATGTCTAGTCCTAATATTTTGTCGATAACATTAATAATTTCGCGTAAGAAGCTGTGGTGTTTAAAAAATATTTCCGAAACATAAATCTGGGTTCCAGGGCTAATTTTTAAGACTAAATTTTAATGGTCTGAACTCTATCAAATAGACTTGGAGAAATGAAACGTGTTTCAAACTCTTTTTTTGACTCCTCTTTTTTTGAAGTTAGAGCCTAACGTTTATCTTTATTACACAAACAGGGATTACCTACAATACGCTGAAATGTTCATAGTGAATAAAACATCAACATCATCTTACATCTTTTATCGCACTCTATCATATCTAAATATAATATTCTAATTCTTGAATTACCATACTAAGTATTAAAAACATGTAATCATAATATTGTCGCTTTATATAAACAAAATGACAATTAAGGAACTTTTTATACACAACAAAAGTCCCATTTAAAGCACGTTTCGAATTCAAATCAGACACCCGCTTGGTTTATTACGTCGATATGTAAATTTTGTACAGCGTCACTACCCTTATAAAGACCCTGTTTGAATTGAAAATTTAGTAGAACGAGCGAGAGTAAAACCGACATTCAGCCAGTGCCGCTACGTCTTTCAGCGAACTCACTGCTTCTCTAACGTTTCACGCAAATTAAATGCTTAAAAATACAATATTATTGATAAAAACCTTACTATTTATTCACGTAACAGTTGTTTTATTAATCTGTGATGGTTGACATACAAAAACGCGCGTATGGGACTGTGTTAGATTGTAATCTGTGTAAATTTTCTATTTGTCAAAAAAGCGCGCGTAAACGGACTACTTGCTTGTTTCTACAAGCGATTGAGCGATGTACTGGGACAAGTGCCACGTGGTATTCCGATCTGTCAAATTAGACAGAGATAGAAGATGGTGTCAGAGGGAGACGGAGTGATCGCGTGCACGTTACATTTTACGTAACGTAAGTAAACATTGTAATATATTGACTTAGCTTTTGAATTAGTTTTTGTCCCGCGATTATAATGATTCCTGAAGATATTGAGATCAATATCTATCAAGAAAATTCTCAAAATTATTCAAATCTGTCGAATTTGAATAATTTTCTCGTTGCTTGAAGAGGAATTTTCTTTTAATTGAATGAGTAACAATCACACGCTATCTAATGTCATCACGATTTTTACCATCCCCTTCAAACGAGCTCTAGAAACCACTACTTATCATCATAAATACAACAGTGTTATTATATGTAACTACTTTTAATAACACTATCTCGTATCGCGTTACTTAACTGTTTAGATACTTACTTCCCTAATCCTATAACATTGTATGTATGTAGCAGCATTATGCTGAGACAGGGCACTTTTTTGTACTCAAACAGGATTTTTTAGAGTAATATTAATAATAATGTACTTACCTACTCTGTAATTTGTGTGAGACTAAAAACAAATAGTTTGAAATGAAATGTCGTTTATTCATCTAGGTTACAAGGTAACACTTATGAAAGTCACAAGAATGTAACAGGTTATCCGAAAAGTAGTGTCAGCAAATTTTCCTACGACCAGTTCACTGACGGGGTGGAGCTATGAGAAGAACTGGCAAGAAACTCACGCCACTCTTTTTAAAAAAATGGATAGTTACAATCTTTTGTAATTTATAATTTGGGTAGTTTATCTTTCTTTCCTAATTAAGCTGCTCAATATAAGCTAGAAGTCTCACCTCAAGAAAACTAGATTAAAAAACAGCATTGGATATGGTATTTTAATATAGCGGCGGTATGTGTGTTTAGTAAAAGGCGATAACTCATAGCGATGACCTCATCACGTGGCGGAATGGCATTCGGTATGCGTCACGAGTACGTGACGTGCTACTGCCAGTGCCAGCCCTCTGTGCCAGTTTGTGCTCAAATATCTCTATTATATTCGCATATCGTATTTTATATCTATATTTTTTAATGATTTATGATCGGATATGCCACCAGGTATCGGCAGATAAGCGTTTGTTATCTGAGAATTGAGAATGAGGTGAATGTTCTAAGATAAGTACAATTCTCATAAAATTGTGTTATCTATAGAGTATTTAAGGAGAAATTTAAGGAAAACAAGGGATAAAATTTACGTCAGAAACACACAGTCAATATTTTGATTAAATCAAAATATTATGAAACATTACAAGAAGATAATACATAATTATATATACTTAGTCCAAAATCGATCACTCTGAAATACTTATTAAAAGAAGTTAAATTATAGTGGATCTCACTAATTTAAAAAAAAAAAAAAAAGTGTATTTGAGTTTCAGAAGGACGCCGCCGCCGGTCTCCTCTATATTTAGATACAGGTGTAATATCACGGAATTTGAGGAAATTCCCTTCACCTAATACGTAACAGTATTGTGTGAAACTTCTGATACATCAATGTAGTTTTGAGACACACTTGTGGAATGTATTAACTATATCCATATAAAAAACAAAAATGTATTTCAAAAATTACAATTTTGTTACCTATTGAACGCATAATATATCTATTTCATGGCATCCCCATCAAATAGATATATTATTATGCGTTCAATTCAATTCATTATTTTTTAGTATTATAAATAATTATTTGTCATTACTTTTCAATAATTGTTACTATATCTCACAATCCACATAGTTACTTAACTAATAACGTTACAATCATTCTTAATTATTTCACAATTACATTTATATGAGAAGCAATAAATGGAAGGAATTTAAAGCTTGAGTTAATTAATACGTGACACATAGGCTGTGTACATCACTACAGTGAACTGTCATTTACTCAACCCTTCTGGTGCGGAATGCTGGCCAAGTCTGCAGTTCATTTCTATTTACCGAATTTAAATGAAGTGATAAATTGAGTTAGGAAACACATGGTTTATTGTGGACTACGCATAATTTGTAGTGATTAAAAAAAATCAAGTTTATTGTTACTTGCTTAGGGCATGCGAATGTTTATTGTTTTTGAAGCAACTTGTTTAGTTTTTGATGTAAACGTAATACGAACTAAAATTGTCATCAAGTAATTATTTTATTTTTCTTGTTAAATCTATGTAAAGTGATTTTAATATTCCTTGTCATATGATTTGGATGGTTAAGTTTGTTTATCCACCATACATTCAATATATATCTAATTATTCTTAACAAGTCATTCACAAAAATACAATAGAAATACTTCAAAGATGTTTCGTCCATACCATGGAGCCATGTGCGAATTTCTCTCAGTACCCAACTGTTCGAGTCCTCGCCAATCGATGGCCACTCCAATATTGAATCTTGCAGTACCCTCACAGCATCTCAGCCTCGGGGTACCGATTACCATAACAAGACCCCCATTACGCACCTACGGCTACACATCAACCACTATCTATTTGCAGTTACAAACCCAAATTTCGCACACGAAAGCTACGTCCGATAACTTTGACAGCCGCATTAGTAAGTTTGCGAAGTCTTTTGTTACACTGAAAACTAGAATTTGACAGTAGAACGCTTCGTTTGTCAATTGCTATTGATTATATACGGTGCAATAGTCAGCCGGGGGCTAATTTAGGGGCCCGTAGTTAGGTATTTTTCGTTACTAACTAGATAACAAGTGGTTTTAAATTGGAATTTACATAATAATGTGGCGGAGGGTAGTGTAATGAAGTTGTGAGGGTGAACGTGTCACTCATATTGTCTGCTGTTGTTATGTGTAACGTATTTACCTATGTACATAGTCAGCGCACACTCAGAATAACATAATTATACACTTGGTTTATTATATAAATTGGGAAGTAATATTTATCCTCTAATAGATCCTAAGAATAATTATTATATTTTTTTATATAAATATATTTTAAGCTCTTAACTTCTGCATTTTCGTAAAAAGATTAAATTATTAATTGTAATTGTTACAATTTTAATAGTACTTGTATCCATCGTTAGATGGCGCTGTACTATAAATACAAAGGCTTGTTTGAAAAACACGACCAAATTCAGTTCTGAAACAATAAAAACTATGTTTACCTTGTTTTAAAAAATATAAAAGGGAAACAGAACGGTAGCTCGCGGGCAAACGATTAAAAAAACATTCGTTGAACCGAAGAGTAGAGAGCACGTGCTATAAATTATCAATATCCCATGATAAAACAAACGCAGTAGTCCACTGTTTGTTTGTACCTCTGTTTTTATACAAAACTTTACGTTACCGTTTCATAGATTCGTTTATTGATGGTAGATATAAAAATAACAAGTGTAAAATATACACACAATAATGGTTAAAATTAGAAATTGACAAAAAATGATTTATAGCAGAGCGTGGTTTCGATCCACGGACCTCTGGGTTATGGGCCCAGCACGCTTCCACTGCGCCACTCTGCTCTTGTAGAAGGCGGCGAAATAGCGGTACTATTTACGAACATTATAGTTTAGTTAAATATGCCTACATAACTATCAATACTATTTAATTTTAAGAAATAATAATTTTTAGTCTACTAGTAATTGTATAAAATATTAAAGTGTTTAAAACCACTTGATATTACATATTTGAATGGTAAGTGATGTGCTTAGAAAAGGGCTCAGAGTGGTGTCAGTAGCCGCAGGGCACTGTTGTTTAGTTCCACAGAATGAACCTGAATAACGAATAAATTGTTTGGATGAGTGCTTCAGTTTGAAAAATATAAAAAGACTCGTGTTTTTTAAGGATTTAGTTACCCGTATAATCCGGACTGCAATTTTGTATTTACTCTATGAAACTTTTAAAAATAACACATACTAAGCACATACAAAATATTTATCACATATTAAAAAATATGGGCAAAATATAATCAAAATCACATAATATAAAAAATATTTAGTTAAAAAAAAATTAGGGCAGGTTGAATCACGAAAAAATATTTTGTCTCGTGTGGGTATCGAACTTAACACTCGGCATTTTAATAACAGTGACAAGGCGACCACCTTAGCCGCTACGCCTAATATAATTTGTATACCTAATTATTACAAAACGGGTGTAAGTTATTATTATATTTGAGGGGTTAATTAATAGCAAAACGTAATAAATATTGCCTATTAAATACCTACCCAAAGCAAAAGTAAAAACGGTAGGATTTTCTCACAAAACATTATAAGCATTTATGTATGACGTTAAATGGTTATTACGACAAATGACGTACCCTAGTGGGCGAATTAACAAATATGGCATATCATTTCGTGCTAAGGGTGAAGGTCCCAATAATCGGCCGAGGCACTTGCAACAATACACCTCGGGGAGTCTGTGGACGCCAATAAAATGGTACAAAGACGCCCCGTGGAGCCGCTCGGAGCCCCATAGTCGTTCTTTATGGTATTAGAACAGTTAATCTGGTAGGCTAGGGTGTCGACTTTATTGCTTTTTACGTCGCACTAGTGCTAATCTTGTAAGAATGTTTGATTGGTCTTATTTAGAATTGCCTGCAATTTGCGATGGATATTTGTACTTACGTTGCTTACTCTGTAACTCAAATGATTTAGGTTATAACGTAACTCTTTTGCAAAAACATCAAGTCTTAAATTTACTAAATACATACTTATAGATCAGTTTTTACTTGACGAGTCTGTAACAATACTTCGAACAAGGTATATAAAATTAACTAAATTTAATTAAATTAAAAACCTAAAGTTTCTTGCCAGTTCTTCTCATAGCTCCACCCCGTCAGCGAACTGGTCGTAGGCAAATTTGCTGACACTACTTTTCGGATAACCTGCTACATTCTTGTGACTTTCATAAGTGTTACCTTGTAACCTAGATGAATAAACGAGATTTCATTTCATTTCATTTCATTTCAAACATTTGTCACAAACTGATCCATGTTTCTGTTACTCAACGCTCGTTCAAAAATCAAATATTTATCCGATGATATTTTTCATTAACATAAAATTCTAACTATTTTAACTTAATGTGACAAATAACCCACTCTTTTTAAATCTGAGCCAGTACCAAAGGGTAGCTAAAGAGGGTGTTGAACATTTCTTTCGTCTCATAAAACAAAATTAAAACTTTTCGATACATTACTCTTGCACAATAAAACCATTCCGCTCCTGACTAAATACTCCGCATTAAGGTGTCGTTAGTCAAACGACATTACTTTTCAACACCAACCCCTTATTAGTATTCTAAAATGCACTTTATATCATAATAATACAGAGCTCAATTTAATTTTGGGTATATGTGAGAATAGGCCGTATGTGAGGATAAAAAAATCTTTATGAATGGGGTCGGCGTGTGTGAGCTGCCCTACTTGTAAATTTATTTAACCAATTGTTACAATTGTTTTAACAATACATATTTTACATAGCTTTACTGCTAAAAAGTATTTTTTTAAATATATTACACTGACAAAATTATAAAAGCGTAAATTCAACAATTCAGCCGACCAGATATTAACAAGCCTATAGACATTTGATTGCTAGTATCACAATGTACAACTTTAGAAAATGCAAGTAAAACGATGATAATGATGATGTGGCATTTTTGCACCCACAGGAAATGGCACAAGTGAAACTGCTATACAAATGTAATTTAATAATAATATATGTTTAAGTTCATAGCTACAAGAAGTATCTACTTTAAAAATAATGATAATATTCATAAAGAACGTTTTATTGTTTAGCACATCGAAACTTAAAAAACCAAGGAAACTTCAACCTAAACTAAGTTTCCATTTAATTTGCAGGAATTTTATATTAAATTCTATTTTATGCTGCTCACCTCAAAAATTAAATAAATCTTTTAGTATAGACCTTTGCACCAAAAAATCTTAAAATAGATCAACATATTGCTGGCCATTAAAAACTAAAAGTAACATCAGAACAAAATACAGTATTTAGGTCCCCACATCCACCCCAGCATCATTCATAAAATAATAGTGTTCGTCATCAAAAGGGACGTTTAACAAATGATACGACGTACTTCTATTGTTAAATCTTTTGTTGTTTTGTTCATACTTTCTCGGCTGTCATCGTAAAACATCGTAAAGTTGGATATCTGCTGCTCAATTTACAACTCTGTCTTATCCTATTAAAGTATAGTTTACAATGCAAAGTATTTCATTGACTCTATGCTTTATTTTCACATGATTTGTAATACGTACAGCTAATAAGTCACATGTGTATAATTATTATTTTATTGCTCGCAATTCGAATGCAAGTCATGATCGTTTATGTTTGGGTGCAGTGTCTTACTTTTTGCTTTCGTTTTTACTTTTGATCGGTCTCTCATTGTTTTGTTCAGCGTAGGCTGTATTATATTGTCAGTTGTGATTTGTGCTGACTGTTCCACTGTCGCTTTAAGTTTACACCTTATTGTGAACAGATAAGATAATTTAATGTGCTTTTGAATACTTTTCAATGTCGTGTCAACATTTAAGATTGTAATTGCCATCGTGTAAGGGTTTTGGTTCAATGGATCATCAGATTATACTGAAATTTTATACGAAATGTAAATTAATGTCAACTGGACTTGCAATATTTAAGATTTATTGTCATCAGAATTGTGATATGAATGTTATTTACTTTTGTCTGGTAGTTCAGAGTAGGTGCAAAAATAAGCGATGGTGCATGCCGGTTCCTTATCCATTCAGCCGAATGGATAAGGAACCGGCATGCAAATCACACGGTCTGAGTTCGATCCCAACCGGCAGTACCAATGTGGATTCCACTTTGTGGAATTTATATGTACTAGTCAAGTGACTTACCATCTGCTAACGGTGAAGGAAAACATCGAGAGGAAACCCACATACACTAGAAGAAATTCTATGAGTCTGTCTGATCCACCAACCTGCACTAGGCCAGCGTGAGTGGATTATGGCCTAAGCCTTCTCAGCTCTCTAGTTAGAGGTGTGGAGACCCGAACCTTGCAGTGGGACGTAATGGGTTGCTGATGATGATGCAAAAATATTAACATAACATAACACAGCATCACGCCTTTTTCCCCGAAGGGGTAGGCAGAGGTGTTTGACACCCACATTTCGCAAGCTATGTTTGGTCCCATGAAATAGGGGGCGAGCCTATTGTCATCTATCGGGAATATTTGTTTACCAAACTCCGGGAAAATCTCAATACTGGAATTTCATGTTTGAAAAGTCCAATACCATTTTCACCCGACCCGGGAATCGAACCCGAGACCTCTTGCACATCAGTCGTATACACTTACCGCTGCGCCACCAAGGCAGTTAAAAATTTAAAAAATATTACAATAAATAAATTATATCGTACAGACTGACATTATTATAATTCTGTTGTTAATGTGTCACAAATTATAAAAAACGAACTTTTAGTCCGATAATATCAGCCAGAATCTATTAGATTTTGATGAAAAGCTCTATAAGCGATACAAACAGAACATCTTACACATTTTCCAAGCAAACAACTTAATACCCACCACTCAACAATAAGTCCCATAACAATCATATTAGTCACTACTAATTAACACCAATTAAATTAAATTTCATTAAGAACCATGCGAATTTTGTCGAAGTCGCACGTCCATAACTCATCTGCTAATGTTTTAGTGCTATGCGTTTTGTTGGCCGTCTTCCATTGATAGTCATCGACACGTGTCCATTGTGCCTCTCAGTCTCGTCTAGGGGTACGGTTCGACACGTGCTCTTCATTATTTTCGCGCCAAAATGTTCCAACAACGCTTTGTTAGGAGATTAGGCGTAGGGAGGTGTGAGAGTCAGAATGTTTTTGTTTTGTTATTTTATTTTAATATCCGGAGGCTAGCATTAAATTAGCTTATTAGATTAGCATGATGTTTGGTAGGATTTTAGTCAACAGAACAAGCAGGTAAATAGATAATGTCAAACTTGCCAATATCCATCGTAGGTACCTATATAATGGAAATGTAAAGATAGTTGTTGAAATGTTAGAAATGAAAGATATCTCGCTAATTTCAGATACATGCTCATAAATCAATAGTCATAACCAGTTATCGTAATGTTATGAGAAACAGAAACGGTGCTATAAATAAAATCGGCCAAAAATATAGCCGATTCATCACACGCACAATAGCCGGAATCATAAAACACTATAGTTGGACGACAATCGGAACAGTCACCCTACCGGCCGTATCAATAGCGGGTTAGTTTATTTCGCTTTTTCGGCCCCTTCATTAATGCCCCAATACGAAAATATTGAAACACAGAGCCGGTACAATAGTGCCGTGGGCGTTACCGAGCCGTATTTATTATTTTTGTCACCATTGTACATGCTGGAATTATAGCCAGTATTTAGATAAAATTGGGGATAAGGTCCGCTAATCTGGGCTTTCACCCTATTGTGGTGATGCGTGCTATCGATTTTTATGAGAACTTCTTTCAAAGAACGATACGTGTTGCTTAACTTAACTTAACTCTTATTAAACTTAACTCAGTATTTCAAAAGACGTGTAACTTACACACAAAAAAAATACATAAAATATTTAATTAAAATCGTTGTTATGTGCAAGAAAGAGAGTAGGCTTCCAAAATATGTTTGTTAAGGATGCGCTTTAAAAGCTGATTTAAAGGAGTTATTTTCCTATTAAATTCCTTACATTTCTTCCTGAGTATTTCAAGGAATGTCTCCCTACATTACGATAATGAACGTGTATGATTACGAAATGTCAAAGCCAAGCTTACTACGCCTTGACATTCCGATCTCCCACGAGAGTAGATACCAATACTAAGCTGATTGTACTATAGATTAATACATTTAGTTAATCTGATATTTTCGCAGATGACAACTGTTGTGCTCGGTTGTAAAATATTTTGACCCAAGTTGCGAGTATTCTGAACAGCATAATAAATTCAAATACCTACAGAAATATCATATCTTCGCGATAAAGGAATAGAATCATCATCATCATATTAGGACGTCCCCTGGACATAGGCCTCCTCAGAAGTTGTTCAGTAGAACCGATTGTTTGTAACTTGCAGTCAGCGTAATCCTACATAGCATGGAATACCATAATGAGATAAAATTATAGTTTCTAGACTTTCTCTATGTACCTACCCGTGCATGCAAGTTTATGCATCGTGTATTACAAAATAAAGATTTTATCTTATGTGCAAATTCATGAAATTCGGTTGAGTGGTTGAAGTTTGAATGCGTAGCAAAGTTATTTAACATTTATATTAGTAAAAATTTAAACATGTGAAAATCTGTATCGAGCGTTAAGTACATTTTCAACTAAGCTGACAGTGACCTTGCCACTTTAGGTACTGCATAATTATATTCAACCTCAATATAAATACATAAACTGTATTAAAGATTTAACGGCTCATTATTCCGAACAGTACACAGCTACGAAGAGAGGCGTCGACGCAAATAACTCGGAAATATCAATAATTTACGCACAAGAAAGCAAATTTTAAATCAAGTATTGCAAGACAGGCGTGGGCGCAAATCTGTTGCGCATTTTACGACAACGTTTATTGCGTCGAGATAATCGTTCGCACAATATTATTATGTTATTGTCAATTCACGAGCTTTATACGACTTGAGCGTATGGACAGACTCATGTGTGAACAATGAATCTTGTCTCACTTTCGATCACAACAGATCGATGAATTTTAAGTTTTTAGTGCTCCACTTTGAATATTATTTACTTAACATAACGTAAACATAGTTTGATAAATATTGGGTCACGGCTTTGTCTGAAATGTTGTTCTGGTTGTTCAGACAAGCACTTATATCCACAATTCACAAGCTTCCTAGATGGTAAATTAAGTAGATCCAATTCATACAAGTTATTGGATTTTAACAAGAGCTTGTGCTATGTATATTCTAAAACAATCATAATATTATCTAAAATATACTGCTACTAAAACTATAGGTACTGCTAAATACAGTACTTTCCATATGAACTGGTTAGTTGAACAAAATTACCATAATTATATTTACGCCCGAAATAACATCGATATACTTAGATATAAATCTTGTATATTATGTATGATAATATCTTATAATCATATTCCAATAAACCAATCAGGTAATGTGTTAACTCGTTTAAGAAAATATAATCACAAACTCCCTCCTGTTGTAAAAAAGCAATTCTGGTAAACATTAGGTTGATGGAGAACGTTACCAAAAGACAATTACCGAACACAGTACAAAAGAGAATAATTGTCATGATATGACGCAAATATTTGTCTGAATCTGAAAAAACGGAACCCTTATAATAGGATCACTCCGTTGTTCGTCTGTCTATCTATCTGTCTCTTTATCCGTCTATCAAGAATACTTTTCTCAAGAACGTGTCTCTACACGTATACCTCTGTATCAAGCGGAAATTAATATCAAATGTCTGCAATCCCTTGGCGCTATAAAAAATTATAACAAAAGATGCAGCCATTAATGCTTCATTTGATGATCAAAAAAGGAAAAAAATCCTATAGGCTATTTCCCGTTGATCTAGGATTACGAAATTTAGCAAGAAAGAAAAAATAATAATAATCATCTCGCACATGGCCGGTTTTTTTAATTAAATTGCAAAGCAAGCAAAATTTTATAGGTACGCCAATATAACTGAATTATCACAAAATTCAATTGGAAGCAATTGCGGCCAATTTAATATCGGGTATAATCTCAAAATAGTGGTACTTTGGCAGTGTCCCGAGTCACGTACAGCATTAGCACTACACTATACAGCATAACCCTTGGAATGCCGCCCCGGGTCAAAACGACCCCTCAACAATATCAGATCAAGGAATGTCTTTGAGAAAATTTACAACGACGCTTAGACGGCACGGCACAACTTTGAATAATTTACTCCATACTTGTGAACTTGGAAAATATTCTCGTTTTAAAATTATGTGCATGTGTTACGTGTAGTGATATGTTTAAAGATAGAGGTGTTTGTTGTAGTTAACTCTAAATTTGCAGGTATGATGATGAATTAAAACTCGGTGGCGCAGCGGGAAGTGTATACGACTGCTGTGCAAGAGGTCCTGGGTTCGATTCCCTATTACATGGGACCAAATATAGCTGGCGAAATGTGCGTGTAATTCACCTCTACCTACCCCTTGAAAAAGGCGTGATGCTATGTTATGTTTTAAATTAAGACAATTGAAACATGAAAGGGAAATATTTGCTAATTCATGTTTGTAACGTAATAGTACCTACAGTGAATCATGATGGGCACAACACGTCTGGCCGTGATATGGTAGGCTAAATTCCCTCGACATTCTTTGGAGGAGACCTATGCCCAGCAGTGCGACGTTTACGGGTTAAAATGATGATGAATCATGATGGAAGGTATTGAACAGGCTATCACGAGTGTGTGAAGAGCTGCAATCGGCCATGGTCGGGGTAATGTCAGTGATGATCGTAATGATAGTGATCCGTAATTAATCCATAGTATATAATATTATGTATGATAATATCTTATAATCATATTCCAATAAACCAATCAGGCAATGTGTTAACTCGTTTAAGAAAATATAAATAAAAATAATTATTATCAAAGTTTGGCAAAAAAATAATGCGTCCTATTAACAGCAAAATATTTTTTACTCCTACGAAATCAATTTAATTCTAAAGCCAATGTTATTTTCATATAAAAAGTTCATTATAATAAAGCCTTTATAAAGTTTGACAATAATAGCATAGAACTACCACGTAGTACATCAGATCGAAATTGACTTGTTTGAACATAATACGAATCCGTCCAGTCCACTTCTGTTTTTGGTGAATCGATTACTTCTGTGCCTGCATACTTTGGACAAAGCTAAATATGTCGGTTTAGACTTTTAAAGCTATTCAAGAATCAACAAAACTTTTACTTATTGAGTAGATAAGTTGCAAATTCAGATATACAATTACCTAAAAATAATTTTAGAATCAAAGCTTGAACAGAAATATTTTTTTATTATGTTGCATGCCTGTTTATTAATATCCATATACTTACTGTCTAGATACGAAACAATATTATCATAAATATTTTTTATTTCAAATACAAAATCGTCCAAAAGAATCCTCTTAAAAGCATTCTCCGGCTGTTACACGTCTTAAACATCAAAAACAGAACTGAATACGGAAAAAATCATTACGCTGGTATTGTTTTGAAAAAGGCCGCCCTACGCGTGGTACGGTGGGTGGCTAGGGCGAGCAATCAATACACGGCCATGCCCGAGCAGAATACTAAACAGTCAGGTACTGACTCCGCTACCACGTGCACCGAACCCTGCGATATAACATCGATATTCAAGACGGGTACTCCGCCACTAATTTTTAGATTACGTTCCGACTAGTGTGCGAGGGGAAATGAGGAACAACTTATTATTTAAAGTTTTTTAATCTGTGAATAGACCCAATCTTTATAAATTTAGAGCTAGTTTTAGAATGATATAATTCATGTTATTAGCACTTTTCTCTGCAGTTTTCAATTTCCAGTCTCCGAAGTTTAAAATTTTTAGAATATTATCAGCTAATTCAATATTTAATGTGATATTACAACCCTATTACTTATAATATCCAATATTGTAACAATGAACATTTTACTTATTATTTCAAATAAAAAGATACCTACGTTAATATCAAATTAGCTTATCGATACAAAACATAAAATATAAGATGAGAACAAAGCGAGCAAGCTACATACTCTGGCGATAAAACAGCCTACAGAAAACATTGAAGACAAACTAAAGTCAAAGGCAACAGTAGTACATTAAATCGTAGAGATAACCCGTTTCGCAAACACTGAGTCAAACAATGAAGCACTCATCTCTAGAGCCAATCCAATCATCTCAAACAGTAACCGTCTGAGACAACAATACGCTTACAACCCTTGAGAATAGGACCAAATCAACTTACCGCTACATTCTGCCCTTGTTGACTTTTGACGTTTCACTATATTGCCAATGTTATCTTAGTTTACTTAATCAGCGTTGCGCGCAACCGATTCGGTGTGTGGTCTCTGGGGCCCCCTAACCGGTTAACCGGTCCCATAGCGCGGGGCTCCTCCCGCGCACTGAAGGGTTTATTCCGAAGGAAAATATTCCTTATCTTTTTAATTATGGTGCAGTCGACTGTTCCGCTAGATCATCTGTTTTAATTTTCTCAGTGTCCTTTGGGAGACTGATAATGTTATATGTGTTGGATGAATAACGTTTACTTAGCGATACGTATCGGTTATTGTTCGATATTCTTTGTTAAAGTTTGCGTCAACAAAGGCACGTGTTTCTGTTGCAGTAATTTATACACTTACGTTAGAACCTTGACAAAATAACTCACGTAAGTTCAGTAGATTTTATCTTAATATAGTATTATGTTACTCTGTATAGTACTGACGTACTTTCTTTTGTAATGCGTAAATCGACAAAAGATAACATATCTACCTATAAAAGATTTGGGCATATATTATGTAAATGTAAACCACAATACAAGCTCAACTGTTATTGAACACATTGAGGAAAACATTTTGTTAGAACGCGACAAACTATCATATAAAATCGTTACGACTGTTTTAATGAGAACATTAATTCTCGATTTCACTGGAAGCAGTGAGACCGCTAGCCCTCAAATCTGGTGTCAAGCTACATCCCATCTGTCACAGTATAGCCGCCATAAAAACTTAATAAGTGATCCGTCACCATAAAATAACCATTAAAAAGCCGTCGGACGCTTTTAAAAATACATCAAGAAATGAAATTGGTAGTTAATTACCAAGAGAATTCGCGGATCGGATTTCAGTGGGGCCGCGAGGGTGAGTGTTAGTTATAACGCGAACAGCAAAATATTAGATCTGCAACCCCACGCCTCACCGCGCTAACAAATGACACGAATCTCTTCCATGTGTCACACATATTACTTACACAACAGAAACGACAAGTGCAAACATTTTAGCCACTCATCACTCATCATTCATAAAATATTTTCGTAAAAGAACGCGTTGCGTTGCCAAAACCTATTTACTCATCAAACGGTTGACAGCACATCAAAAACTGAACGTCAATACAATTCATCTAGCCCCGTCATAACCCTAAACAGCGCATTGATATGTATGCAAATATTTACTATCACAGCACATAACAGGTACCTACGTACCCGACCCTGTTCACGAATGAACGCTTGACTGACTCCTAACGAATCATTCGCCCTCTGTGTTCATAGGTACTTGCTAGTAGGTATTATATTAGATATGGCGCAGATATGAACGGGTCTCAATTTGAAATTTGCACGTCTCGGGTCTGTTAGGCCCCGGCCGCTATTGGCCGGGAGGGGGCGAGCGGTGCCACTGTTAATTGCGTTCTTGAAGGGTTATGATTTACGTTTGTACTGTTTGTTAATTGATTTTTGTGAGATATTTAATTATGGAGTTGATTATTTCTAACGATCATATATTTCACGCAGAACAATTCAGTTTGAGAAGACATTTTCTAACTTTTAATGGTGATACCACGCTTATATAATCAAAATGACAAAAGAAAATTTATTATTTTAATTGATTCTTGTAAAAATAACCGTTTCAACTTCGGTCTACTGTTTGAAGTAGCGACTTCGGAACACGAGGTTTCAAATTCGGTCTCTACGATTCACATATAAGTAATCTATCTAGGATCCCTTTGCGTCCTTCTATCTGTGTTAAAAGCTGCGAAAATTCTTCTCAGGGTTTGTCCTCTGTAAATAAAATGTGCTTAGCTGACAGCTTGAAAGACCTACTGCTAGCACAGTGCAACAATCTCCTTCTAGGCTCAACACATCTTATCACAAAGACATGACATAATATTTAATATTAATTTACACGAAATTACAGACACAATGAATAGTATTTCTGAAAATGTTAATACCTTAATTTGATGTAGTCATTAGCTAAAGTAGAAACTAGAAAACTAATAAACTAACATCTAGTTTGGGTCAAGGACTGCGCATTTACTTTAGTAATTAAATCTTAATACATAAAGTGAGTAAATAGTTCTGACTAACAACAATGTTCAGTAATGCAACCTATAATGACCACTTTACTTTTATTATATTTTCACACACATGAAACCTATAAGTCTATCATGATACACACATCGAAATTTCGGATGTATCTAGTTTCAGACTCAGATCAAATAAATAAGTTTAGGTACTACCAATTATAATTGCGATATTTCGATTGAAAATTTCAAACGGTTCGGCTAATAAAGTATAAATAATAACGATAATTGGAACTTGAAAGCATTCATTACATTATTTAACCACAAAAATAATCGAAACATGTGTTCTTAGAATCTATCTTAAAATGACTTAATTAAGCTCTTTATGTCACCACAATATCAACGGCCCAAACTGAAATGGAAAAAATAATCTAATATGCATCTCATTATCGGTTTAAATTAAGTGACGAAATTATCCCTTTGCATTGACAAATAACACCCTGCCAACTTTCTGGTTAGCTTTACATGTGTGGAAATGCACACTAAGATTTCATACATACGTATATATTTACACAATCAAAATTTAACTTTAACGTATATGACATAGAGTATATATTCATTTAAGGTTTATAATGTGACACAAGAGTTGAATGACAGTAATTGTGGACTTTATTTGAAAGGAATTTAAGTAAGAAATTGTTTGAACGTTAGATATCGTCGCTTATACAACAATACCGCGCAAGTCAATTTTGACTGGTTTTCAGGAGAGACTAATAACTATTTATATTTTATTCAATACATCGTTAATCTTTAATGAATGCAAAAATATTTTTTTGTATTTAACAAATAATTTAAATCTATTTTTGCATTCATTAAACATTAATGTATTTAATAACATAAAAACAGTTATTTGTCTCTCCTGAAAACCAGTCAAAATTGACTTGCGCGGTATTGTTGTATAAGCGACGATATGTCAAATGTGTGGTAGAATGGCAATGTTTTGCGGTGCACCGATAGTGACGAAGGCGTCAGCTTGTGTGATAGGATTTGTGTATGGAAGTATGAACTAATCTCCCTCCGTGGCGTTTGATAACTCAATAACGTCGCATAATGAGAGGACCTTTGAAGCCAGGGCAGGCAGTGCACGATACACAGAAAAGAGGGGAGGTGACAAAATCCTAATTGTAGATAAAAAGATAACTCAGCGGAGGTTTGTGCAATGTGCTTTTAGTGTATTTACATAAGCTTGTTATGTATTAAGTCTATATTTGAGTCTGGCTTTTTCGGTAATTGTATCTTTGGACATTGCGTTTATAGTGTTCTATACTTTAATTAATAGATTTTGAATTGGAACTGTAAAAGGTATATTTTATGTTAACTATTATAATTAGACGACTCTTTAACAGCGACAAGGTTTACCGATAACCGATCCATAAACACTTGGTGTACTAACTGACCATAACATTGAATAAATTTGTGAGGCAGCAGTCTTATTTGAGATTAAACAGGTTTTGATAGAAATACAATAAAATTGTTTCAAAATCTTTCTTTTTTAGTCAAAAGCAGGGCACATTTTCAAAAAGCTATTTATCATCCCATATAGTAATGATGTAACCACCTCAATTTCACACCCTTGCACAATGACAACTCAATGTAGTTTTATCTAAAAATAAGATCTTCATACGTCACAACGAGATGCATCCATCTGTCCATCCAACCATAGGCCCAGGGGTGTCAGGCCAACAAATTGCGAAATTAAAAGTCCCTTGATAATATCTGAGTATAGAGTGAAATGAGGGTTAGAAATTTTAAAAAGTGCTGAAGTTTATGATTTCAAAATTAACGCTGAATATTAAAAAAAATATATATTTTTATACAACAAAATATGTGATACATGTGATGATAAGGCAATGTTCTTCTAATGGGACCGTACTTCCAAATCATTAATCACATAAATGCTGTTCTAAGACAAAAAAGTGCCATAGCTAAAGAACAGCTAGAAGTGTCCTTGACACAAGTGTCGATATCCCTCAGGCGTACTTGAGATTCGACATGGCAATAAAACACACGCCTTCTTGTAAAAAAGTGGCGGTTTGTTGGCGTGTCTAGTGCAGCGGTTTTTGGTCCGTGTTGGAGGGTAGTTCTGCAGTTAGTTGCAGGGCGAAATTATGTATTCATAATGGAGGAAAAGACGTTGGGGGTGATTTCTTAATACAAATTTAAGAGCTAATGTATAAAAGTAAAAGAATATACGTGTGGTACAGTATCTACATTGCGAACTGTTCTATGATTATATTATAGTGATATTGATGATGACGACAAACTATCCTAACACAAAAACAGTTAAAAGCTCAGTTTTGCGGAGGTTGTTGAACTTTCGTGTAATTGTATTATCTAATATCGACAGATTACCACTGATAGTACTTTTGAAAGAGATATTTTTGTACCGGAAACACATCTAACGGTTTGAATGAAAATAGACCCTTTGAATCATCATTTCAGCCCATTGCAGTCCACTGCTGGACGTAGGCCTCTCCTAACACGCGCCATAGCACTCTGTCCTTCGCCTTCCGCATCCAGTCAGACCCAGCGACCTTTTTTAGGTCATCGGACCATCTAGTTAGAGGGCGTCCTACTCTACGCTTGCCGAGTCGCCGTCTCCACTCAAGGACACGCTTGCTCCACCGTCCATCAGTCCTTCTGCAGATATGACCAGCCTACTACCACTTCAACTTACTTATTCTACGAGCTATTTCTCCCCTTGTTGTTGACCCTTTGAATATGGGTTCCATATTCAATAGAAAAATGCAAATTTAGATGTTTTTCAACATTATAAGCAATTTCGAAGGAAAAACCGTAGTAAGAGTTCAATTTATTAAAAATAAAATTTTAGAACGTCAATTAATTTAGGTACTAATTACTTATAAACCGTTTACAACATTCTTAGCGTGTTTGTTCTGAACCATTCGACGTTCTTTATTGAAAGTTAGTTTCATAAATTATTTCACAGAATAAATGTAACAAAATAATTAGTAGAGTTTATAGTGAGGTCGGTGTCGTGAGTTGTGACGGTGAAAGGTAACAAATGTGTTAAAATTGTTTAATATTAGTTGATCTTATCGTTTCTATACAATTTGTATACATTTAGTTAGTAAATACCGCGCGGTTGTTCCACCATCTATATTGTTCAGCAAAGCGTACTTATTTGGGAAACATTTTCAACTAATATTGACAAATAGAACATTTGTTGGTGCAGGTCACTGCGAACGTTTTAATGTTCGAACTAAAGGACATTTTCATATATTTCGAATTTCTGGGTTAGGAGACAATACGAATTGCATAATTATTAGAAATGGAAACAAAAACCTACAAAAATGTAGTTGAAATCTTAATCCTGTCATAAGTTTCAATTCTGCCAATCAGAACTGGAAACATACCTTCCTAGGTATAATTCCAGTTCTGATTGGCGTAGATTAAGGAATCTACGCCTAACCTTCCCGTTATATAAAAATCGGGCTTTCGGTGGTCAAATCCAAGAGAAAGTCCTGATTTCAGGGTAACATTGTATATTGGAAACTTAAAATTTTTTTTATCACAATTCCACCAAATTCTACTGCTCTGACACAAATTAAATAATTTATCTTCTTTTATATTATAATCGATTGGTGCGTTTCAATCTTTATAAATGTGATTTTATAAATAAAAGTGGGTTGTATCAACAGAATGATTGTACAGCTTCATAACCGTGTTACTTCCCAATCTGTCCCCAGTGCGCCATACCCGTGTTCGACTCCAATACTTTGTACATTTCACTGAGTATACACATATCATGACAAAATATATCGTATTTAGGTTATGAAAGATTGAACTGAACAAAATATGGAATCATTATATAAATTGGAAATATAATATTATTTCGGTTTTGTAGCTGAATTGGGTAGATGTTGGAAGTATTCTTGTTACTGTCAGAAAGTTGCAGGTCAATAATAACATGTAAGTATAATTCAAAGATCATAACTACTATATAGTAGTGATAATCTTAGAAATAAATTAATTGAGGTTTTCAACACTATTTTATCCCATTTCAAAAGTTTATATACAATATAAACATATGTAGTGCTAAATCTTAATATCTTCCGCAGTTATTTATTAAGAAACTAAAAATCTAATCACGTCTCTTTAGTTTCTTTCAATCTCAGCGGAAGACAGTCATGATTATAGAAACGTTATAATTTAAGCTAAAATTACCAAAAATACTACCTAAATGAGCAGACCAAGAGCCCAGTGAGTGTAGTCAGTGCGGAGCCAGAACTCATTACGCGTATCTCGCCCCAACGAATCACGCGTACAATAACTCAAAAACCGAATCTGCGCTAAAAACGTTGCTTTTATTGCGGCGTGTTATCGCACGTGTCTCGTGCTCCCGTCCATAGCAAAAACACACGGAACAACACGAATCGGGCTCATGTTAATATTTGAGGTATTTTTATTTGAAATTTCCATTTACACGCGGACGTACTCGTGTCCCCCCGCGGCGGTCCACCCCGGCCTCACCCCCTGCCACCCCCTCATACATATTCATCGGATGCACCCTCCCTCCGTTACACTTTCTCCGTGCAAGAGTCGTTTACGTAGAACGATATTTGTGCGATCTGTGTAGTCTGCACTGAAACCTCAGCAACTATCCACTCGCTTCATAACTGCCTGATTTATGTATTAATATTTTAGTTTTCTCTTCCATTCTCGAAGTTTGTTGTAAGTAAAATATTAGGTGGACTTATTGGATATTTGTTTGATAAATTTGATAAAGTTCCTTTGATAGATTCTTCTGGTCAAATATAGGAGCCATTATGGTTATGTTCGAATGGCTTTTTAGTTATAGAATTTTGGTATTATGTTTTAAGACGTGGACTCCAATAAATGTATAGTGGGTGGTATACATACATATATTATGTATATGTATATAGATGGTATACTAGGCGACTTAAAGCTAACTGTGCAAAAGAGAGAATTTGAAATGAAACCGTATACTAACCGGCTGGCCACTAGCTAATAGGTTGTCTAAAATAAATCGCCTAATATCTTGTGAGTCTTTATTCATATTGGTCTCTACCTATGCTCAGCAGTGGGAAATCTTTGTTCTCAAAAATTATTTGCGAAAATCAAAGACTAAAAAATTTCCTTATAGCCCTTCAATATACTTACTTCAAACAGACTTTTAATTTAATATTTTACCGTACATACGTCAATACTTTGATATATCTTCGAAACATTCCTGAAACGAAGCCTCTTATTTACAGTGACTTGCGTCGGAAGTGCGTAACACGCGCACCGGGTGTGACGTCACGGCGACCGAGGACACCGGAAGTGGACCGTGGCGCCGCACGCCGGAACCGGACGTCGCCACAACGCACGATATGGCCTGACCAGGGTAATGACCGATCATATTATTGGACTATTATATTTAGGTATATACGAGTACTATAAGAAAGTTGTCGGGCCATAGGTATCTTTTAACAAGTATACTTTATTATAATAATAACTGTTTAATTAGCCTATGTGTTATTCTAGACTGTAATCTATCTGTGTGCCTTTCATACTTTCAGCCATTTTGACGTGATTGAGTAACAAACATCCATCCGTCTGTCCATCCAATCTAACTTTTGCATTTATAATATTAGTCGAATTCATTCAAAGTCTCCACAAATAATTAATTATCGTCTGAAACAAAACATAAATTTCGTCTGCACATAACTACGATAAACTTTTTCATTCACGAAGCAATCAAATATTTATGTTCAAAATAAATCTCCGAGGATCATAATTAAATGGAACAAACTCGTAATAACCAGCGCTATGTGACTAGAGTGAGTAGCACGCCGATCGACGATCGACGATCGTACAATTACTTACTACAAGTATCGACACACATAAATATATTATCTCGTTACACATTACTGGTACATAACAGCAATATATCGGAGCATATCGAGCAACGCGTACGATCACGTCGCGACAATAACGTAGCTTAATGTCTCCGTCAACAGACGTAGGCATCGAGCATCCGACATATATTTCATACAAAAAAAACAAAAATAAAGAAAATAAACCGCTGCAAACTTGTCATAAATATCCACCTCCGAAATCCCCTTTGTCGAGGATGTAATAAAAACCGCCGATATCTCGACAAGACAAGGAAAATCCCCCGGACCTCGCACAATGGTACAAAATGAAAGCAAAACTTAGTGTAATTAATTTCGAGTACCTACTCAACGCTTTTGTAATAAATCGTTTCATCCGCGTATAAATTTTATCCGGAGACGCGTCTGTTCGGCTGAACTTCAGTTGTGTTTCTGTCTCACTCGCACGCGCCACCAATTTGCATAATATCACGTCACCTGTCCCTTTCGGAAATTCACAAATGATTCCCAGTTTCCCGCTTTTCGTTAATCACGTGTCTCAAAAGCCAGCCTGTTTCGGTATCGGAATTAAGCTTTAGTATCGGTATGGTAAAGTTGAATTTGGTCTGTTAAGTGGTGGCGTCCTGCCAGGGGTGTTCAACCGTTAGGTAAAGTTTGTCGAAATAATTTCACTCAGATATCGGGTGTGACGCAGTGAGAGCGAATAGGCGACGAGTCGTCGACTCAGGACAGAGATAAGAGGTAATAATTCTTAATCTCAGTGTAGAGGGAAGTTTGGGTCGCGGTCGGAACACAGAAATTGTTTAAGAACAACGATAATTTTCATAGTCAACTTAGAAAGAAGTTAGAACCGCAGAGATAAATAATGTGACGTAACGAACTGTTATGTGCGGTGCCACTGAAGCAGCCGAGTCGATGAACTAATATATTGTCGTTGTTTATACTTTGAAGCGATAAACTTTTCATGTTTATCACTGAAATTGCCGCGAATACCGTTTTAGTCACAATGGAATGTTTCCAGGAACGAAGGAGGACCTTGGGTGGATAGGCGCTTCGTCGTGAACAATAACGACAATAAATTTAAGTTACGGCTCTTGTAAATAATAGTAAATAGTTACGACTATATATTGTGCCGGAATCCTACAAAATCTTGAGCTTACAAGTGACCTTATTTATAACTTAACCCAATTTCCTTTAGTAAAAGATTTGTCCAATGATATTTGGTACAATATACTAAGAAATAGAAAATCATCACAACCAAGACACTACCTAGGTACTTTTAATTTATATAATCAACGCCATCTGTCTTCAAACAAGTCGACCAAAATTTCGAACAACTGTACGTACGGGTGTAGGTACCCTCCCATGAACAAAGTCTAGTCTAATAGTATTCTATTTTTGTCTTACAACTTCAATAAGTCCAGTTCAAATATCATATCCATATCAAATCAAATACTTGTTCATCATCGCTGTCACGTCTGAGTTTTAGTGTAGGCTTCCAGTCTATCCATAAACAGTTAACGTTGGTATTTACCACGAGAATGTTGCCAGCTATGTCGCTACCAAACCTGAAGAAATTGCAACATAATTATTTGACGCTAAATTAGTAAGAATATGAGCCTCTAATATAATTATAGTAATCACGTATTTATGTCAGGTATGGACCTTGTTGTTACCCGTTTTAAGAAAACTTCCACACGTTTATAAATTTGATTTAATTTATAGACTTTCTGTTTCGGTGCTTACTTGACACGTTGAATTCGTCGCGTAATGTGAAAAAATATAATAAAATGGGATCGCGCAATCAGTTCCCGGGTTTTTGACATTTGGAAGTTGGTGAAGTTTACCATCTCAAAAACCCTTCTGAAAGTGCTTCATTCTTATATATATGATGCATACCTATTTAAGAATGAAGAACTTTTAGACGGCTTTGACACTATTCATACATGAAGTCATAGACTGTCACCGTGGCGCAGTGGTTAAGGTGGTCGCCTCGCCACTACATCGCCGTGCTGGGTGACGTGGGTTCGATTCCCACACGAGACAAATATTTGTGTGATTCATAGATATTTGTTTCTAGTCTGGGTGTACTTTGTGTCCGTTAGTTTCATGTTTGTAAAGCTCCCCGCGACACAGGGCTTGTTCCCTAGTGCGGGCGTTGTCTTTATTTAAAAAAAAAAAAAAGTCGTTTAATAAGACATTTAATGTCTACACCAAAATAATTTAATAAGATGGTTCAAACTGAAGTGTTAGTTCAATTTTTGAACTCATAAATAATAACCTGGCTAAAACAAAATTGCTGTAACGTAAGCGTATTCTAAGGGTAGTGAGGGCAAATAAATCGTCTTCAAGTGGTCTTACTCTGTTAGCTACTTCTCTGCTGAGCACTCAATGAAACGCCGTGAGTGTTTGAACTCTTTGTTTATTTGTTCACTCCGTTCAAATTGTCGACTATTTTGCATATTGTGTGAGACGAAGATGTAATTGTTATATTGGAACTATGGATATGGACAATGTTTTGTATAACAATAAAACTATATTGTTAACATACATATGAAACTAACACTATATTGAAAGTTTGTTCAATAAAATATTATGACATAACTTCAAATATACAGGCTAGGCATACATTCAATACTATTTCATCTATTACAAAAAATAATCTTTTTCTATTGATAGTAATCAATAGGCAAGTAGGCAATCATCATCACCATTATCATCAACCCATTAATATCCGACTGCTGGGCTTGGGTCTTTCTCCTCTATCTAAAGAGCTTCAAGGGATTATGCCATAAGCCACTCACGCTGGCCTAGTGCGGATTGGTGGATCAGGCATGCACTTAGAATTACTTCTAGAGAATGTGGGTCTCCTCACGATGTTTTCCTTCACCGTTAGCAGATGGTAAGTCACTTGGCTAGTATATATTATTTATAGTATTTTCCTATAAGTATAATACTTATTAAATTATTATATAACGGGTCTACGTCACGTATTATATTTAAGGAATATGAAAATACCTTATTAATAAGGTATTTTTATGCCCAAGGGCAAACAAATAAGGTATTTTCATATTTCTTAAATATAATACGTGACGTAGACCCGTTATATAATAATTTAATATGTGTACAAGTCGCGAAAGTTTAAAAGATTTTAGTATAATACTTGATTAAGGCCTCTAAGAAGTTCACCTTGAAGACTGGTGACATTGTCACACTAGGTCACACTGGAAAACCCTATACCAACCCGTCTGACCAGCGTGGTATAGTAAGGCCAGAAACCTCCAATGCACCGTACACCTCAGAATAGGCCCCTTGTTCCCGGTAGTCCCGCTGTCCGCAGCCACGGTAGCGGTAACGGCGGGACAGGGGGTGCTAAGAATTTACGCTACGAGCTAGCATCTAAGCTGATGCCGCTCAAAGAAATCGTCAATACCAGAGTCAGTCAAATTGCTGATTTTACCCAATGAGTTCAGGCACAGCGATTTTTCTCCGACAATTCCAAATCCAATTATTACTTCAAAACGCTTCAAGTAACCCAATTAGTCATTCCACAGAACTAAAATAACATCGCAACGTTCAGACAAACACACTGAACGGTAGTAACTAACAAATAGAATATTTACTGACAAAACATTACAATTTGAGCATTGTATCCGATATTACGAACAATGAACAATTAAAGCTTAGCAAGTGGAACTTTGAAGAGTATGGCGCGATGGATGTTAGGGATAGTGATGTAAGCTATGAGCGATTTGAGGAAGCGGTTTTCATCGCTCGTAGATAAATATGTTTTGATAGCGAATTTATCAATCATTAACTTTTAGACATTCATTTATATTGTTACCAGAAATATTCTTTTATCGAAACCAGTTTCGAATTCAGAATGTTTTTTCTTTTACCGAAACCAATTTCGAAAGAAGAAATATTATTCTTCTTCCGAAACTGGTTTCGAAACTTGGTTTCGTACGCGGCCAAAGGGATATTACTGACATAATATTATTATTGTGTTAGAAGTTACTGATTCTTTGTATGAGCCATAAACAAAAAAAAAACTAAAAAAAATCTAGTGTGAAACCGGCAAATTTGTGTTATTATAAATACCTGTTGTTTTTTTAAAAGAAAAGTGTAAATCACCCACACTTTCTTCAATATATATGTATAAAAATCTTAAGCGTTGTTTTAAAACGAGAGTGGTAACAAATGGGTTAAAACCATAGACCTAGGACCCGTGAGATTATAATTTAAAACTATAAAGTATTTAGACCAAACACCCAAAATGAATTACTTGAACAGTAGCACTTGAGCCCACCGCAAAACAAACGCAACATAACCGCAGTACCTACGTGACTCGTTATATCCTGCGGTTTCTCTCGCGTTATGTGTAACTGCTGTTATGTAGCCTAAACTCTGGAACCCGACAGATATGCCTCTATCAGAACATTGACTATATTCAAGAGTAGAAGTAACTAATTACCATCAAATGGCTAGCTAGCTTTATGTTACCGTTTAGATATCAACAAATATGACGTTATAATATTGTGTATGATTGAAATATTAAAGGATCTAATATTAAAGGACAATTGTTTTAGTATCAGTATACCAAAAAATAGATAATAATGCATAGAATACCATTTAAAACAGTGTGAAATATGAAATATTTTACTGACAACAATGTAATATTTAAGAAATTATTTTTACGATTTGCGAAGTCTAAGTAAATCAATAAAGCTCTACTCACATAGCACAAACACATAAACACGTACATTCGCAAACATCAACGGTTTAATAACTTAAGACTGATATCACATAGAGCCAACCGACATCGACTCTAATGCGCTACCCATTACCTCGTACTGTATACATTGATTACCTGTATATATATATAAGTATATGTGTAGAGTTGTAGCGCTATGTGGAGACGTAGACGCATCGAAATCTTCTGTCGAGGACACTGATCAGATAGAGATGGATAAGTAAGCGAGAGGACGCTCTCCTGGGACCGTCTCAACACGACCGGGACGAACAGGGAAATAATGGAGTCGTTATTGTGGTTACACCAAGCACTTTTAGTCGTCTATCAGACTTTGTCTAGGTCATAATAATCAGATACAGAGATCTACATCTAGACATTATAAGAAAGAAAAAACAAAATTGAATCTTAATAGAAACAAACGGAATCTCAATAGAAACACGGGCCGTGTAACTACTACTAAATATACGTTTGTAAGACTTCTAAAAACTGTTTCAATCCACTTTATACCGACTGTAACAACCAAAAATTAGAAAAACGAATTTACGTAACCTTGGCTCAAAAACAGTACTTTCAACTCCTTGATTTTTCCGATATAGTTTTCTGTTACTCCGAGCGGAGACGCATCTAAAAATCATTGACCAGCCCTTTTTGAGATACAAATGATCTTAAATGCCCGGTTTCTGAGCCCTCAGATTAAACTTATTCATCGATTAAAATTATAACCTGACTGAATATAAAAGTAAAACAATAGAACTAGTTTATTCATAAAACTGTTATTTTTAATTTGTTTACGTTATATTATATCAATAACCGCCATTTGACGGCTCCGGGCATTAGTCGTGTCTTATTATACATATTAAAATTAAAATATGTATATAGATTGGCCTACATCAAGCAGTGAACTGTAATAGGCTGAAATGATGATGATATAGATTTCAGTTAACTTCATAGAAAAAAAAAGACGTGATTTGACGCCATTGTTAATGGTGAAAAGAGAACAATAGTAGCAAGCCATTAATCTGCTCTCGTCTATCTAGAAAGTTGCGGAGATTTAGACCGTCATCAATACACGCTACTCTAGTGCAGGTTGGTGGATCACTTGTGGATATTATTGCAACATTTATGTACAAGAATAATAAATTCCATCTAAATTAGTAATTCACAAACACTACTCCATTCCTCACCAAATCCATGAGACAACATCAAAGCCTCGCTACTAAATTAGACGTTTTGCAGATACTAAAAGATATTTAGCCAAGCCGTCCTTCGCCCCCCTCTTACCCCTCTCCTGCCTTCTCACACCCCCTTAACACCCTAACAGTAAACTATTTAAAAGGGTTGTTTACACCCTAAGATATCAAGTCTATGTGTCTAGTGTTTTGTCGTAAAGCGCAGCTGAAGACTGATTCCCAATGTAAGTTTGTGTCAAATATGTCGCATTTTCAGTTTAATAATGCCTACTCATAGTTCTTTGAGAAATATACCTTTGGTGATTTATAATTAGATTGCAAGACAAGTATACATATATAACATAATATATATTATTGTAGAAATTACGTCACATCTATAATATTTTGCTCCTCATGCGCTGTGGCAAAATTCACGTTCACGCGCGGGCCGTTTAGCACGCATTTGGTGTTGTCGATTGCGATTCTACTGACCTTTAAAATACGTTGATCATCATATCAGCCCAATGACATCCACTGTTGAACATAGGTCTAAACTAATTTCCGCCGCAGTAAAAAAAAAATACGTTGATACGTTGAAAATGATTGAGAAAATTTAAAAAATGTATTTGGTGCGCACCGCTGTCGGCCGGCCGCGAATTAGAGAATTATAAAATAGTCCGCTAGGTGAACAGCCGCAGAGGAGAAAAACTTTTTGAATAACTCCGTTTCAGCAAGACAAGAGCGACATAATATGTTAATTTTATTGATTATTATTTTTATTTATTTATTACTTCATAAAACTACATCTATCTTCATCGAGACTTTTTGCTTCTTCAACCTTCATCAATCTTTTCAAACCATGTTGCCGGTTTAGGGTACTCTTGACCGTTCCTTTCTTTATAACGTCCCGATTGGATCATGGAGCATTCTTCTAGGTCTTCCCCTTTTAACATTCTCATTCACACAAGTAGCAACAGATATTTTTAAATACAAATAGAGACTTCATCAACACTTATTACATTGTACATTAGGCTCAATTTCATAAAAAACAAACGTGTTCATTGTAATAAAAGCAAAAGTTTATATTAGGATAGGATGTCTTTGCATAGATTTGGTTGTTGTAAAAAATTGTTTCTTGCAATAGAATACACGCCAATTCTAGAAACACACTTAAATAGTGTCAACGCTTTCAAAGAGCAATAATATTATACAGCTGTATTATATTGTTACCACTAAAACACATGAGCAACATTCGGTATTTGAATAACTTTCTGATATGTAGGCACGAACTACGTCAGTCGAGTCTTAGAACACTCGTAACTCACAGCCTTTGATGAGAATATTACCACAGATATGGTTTGTGTTATTAGGCTTGATGTAATAAAGGCGAAGCTTATCGATGATATCGGAAACTAGGGATGGGAATATCGCCAAATATCTCGGTGACCTATTGCTGCGCAAGATTTTGTTCAAGAATTGAATTTGGTCCCATGGTTGGGCATGGACAGTGTTTCGTTTTTCTCTAGTGAATACCTTAGACTCAACCCGGAGATTTTATAATTAAAATTTATTTATTATAATGACATTCTATATTTTGATTCTAATGATTTTCGTATGAATATGGTTGTAACTGAATGAATAATAAATATATTTTTAATGTCTTTAGCTTGATATTAACACCAGCTACAATAGGTACCACAAAACAATGTCAATTTGATTCAATTGCTTTTACAATAAAATTCATTTTGACTTTACGCATTTCAAATATCAAACACAATAAGCGCAATGTAATCAGTTAGCGCAATTTTGTGGATATTTCCCATCACTATCGAAAACTGTTTCAATCTAATACTTGGATGTGATCGAGGAATTTTCTTATACAAATCGAATCGGAGGTTTGAGATCGCACTGATTGGGCTGTTTCTAAATAGGCACTAGAACTGTCAGTTGTTATTTTCTTAGTAACTTGGACATATTGTATATTGTGCCTATTTTGGAGATGGTTTGGTTGTGAACTAGTTTGAGGCCAACTGGACTAAATTAAAGACCAACAGAGATTCATTGGCGCCATACGACACTGCAAAAAGTCTTCTTGAAGTGTGTTAAAGAGTTAAACGGTTTAGGTATGAAGTTCCAAAATTATTATTTTTGTTATCGAAATTTGCAATAATTTCTAAAATAACATGTTATACTACTCATTAAAATATAGAGCATTAAAACTTTGCATATCTTTGGAAACACAACGTCAATACATTTTATTGTTGAATTCAAATTACCAACATGTACATTATGTATGTAATGTATATATGTGTTCAACACAGAACACATTAATAGCCACTCAATCCTAAACACCTATCTGTTACATAATGTATGAGTCAAAAAATCGTTGCTAAAATTAAAAATACATCCGAACCCGTAGCGCACATCAAACGGCGATCCCTAAAATATTCCTTTTGACAAGTGACAGTTTTCCTTTGATCTGCGAGGGAGGTCGAACTGCAGCCAATCACAGGCCGTTCACACTGTGATTGCTTGAGGGACTGTTAATTATCCGATGACCTTTCGTCCGAAGGCGTGTCGTAGGCCCTTAACACTCCGCTGAGTGCCAATTTGGTCGGCCGTTTCGCAGAAAGGGGCAAAGACGTTGTTTGGATGCTAGAAACACTATTTAATCGAAATGGGGATTAGTTATGCTGATTCGGGTACCATAGCTGAGTGGGCACGGTTTATTTTCATGATGAACAGTTTGTCAAAAAAATACTATTTCGATAGATAAACTCTACGATGGTCAAACAAATACCTAATCTAAATAAAATTTTCAAAGTAACTTACCTAATCCTACTTGTCTGAAAACATTTTTCGTGGCCAAACATTTGTATAACAACCAACTCGGCCTTCAATTACCCAATTAAAATGTAATGTTAGTGTTTGGAAACACCTATTTTCCAAATTCCATATTGCTTGAACAATATTTCATTGACAACAATCATCAGGATTCAAAGTAATTATAACATCAATGGCACTAATCACCAGCTGCAAGCCCACAGCACACCCACTCCGTCCTACATCTCACTCATTATATAAGTACATTACTGTTTCCAATCACTGGCGGTCGATTGCTCAGGGACTCCCTCGCACGTTGACCTTAGTAAACGATAGCCCAGCTCACTAGGGACTACTCAGGATAGACCAAACGGACACTTACTTATAAATACACCGTAAAAATATCATTGAAGGATGTTTAGATAATTTAGAATAGTGTTTAATTGCGTATTGAATTATAGTGTTGGAGGTAAGCATAGGGTATGGTGCTGACATAATATGAACTTCTTTGAGTTACTTCATTAATAAAATGAGATAAATAAAATATGCGACAAAATGGAGCATAAACGGCTGAATCTTATGATTGCTGAGTTTCTTGCTAAGTTCTTCTCAGGGCTGGACCTTGTCAACGAAGTAGCATTAGGTAAATTTGCTGACACCTTTTTTGGCTTTGTATGACGTTCATGCAGTATATATTTGATCCCAATGAAATAAAGATTATGACTGACTATTATTGAGTATTCAAATTTTTTTACTGCTCCAAGGAATTGCAGACCCGAGAATTCGATATTAATTTCAACTTGATTCTCTACGCGTTCGTGAGAAAAATATTCTTGACAGACGACTTAACACTCATATTTTCCAGCTATGTTTATTAAACCAAAAGGACGAAGCAAAATTTACAATCACAATTAAAATTGGCCAGAATGTTACATTACTTAGCTCATATCTCAGACTGACCATCATTGTCCAGTAGTAGGCAACCTCTGGCCTTTATCTAGTGGTAGTGTCCGCAGTATCTCTGAGCAGACACGCTGTCCCACTCGACAGGATGTGTTAGTTATGTTCCTCTGATACCATAAAGCTGGCTGGCTCGCGTGATCTCGCACGCAACTACAGCATGTTGTTATTAGTTCTGAAAAGAAAGTGGCTGCTTGCAGCTTGTACACAATTCACTATTATTGTACATTATTATCTTGGTTTTCCTCGGAACGATTGGTTGGATTTTAAATGAAAAATTTAAAAGCTTTTTCTTTACGAAGAACATAATGAAAATCGATGATGACGATGATGATGAATTTGTTATTAAATCCAATGCACTAATACGCCAACTTTTTTTCTAGATTTTCTAGCATAGTGCGAGATGTGTTATTGATATATGTGTTATAATACCTATGTAATAAATGTGTGTTAATGATATTAAATATATTTTTCTTATTAATATTATAAATCTCTTTCCACTAAAACAATATTTGCTGATACTGCAAGACATTTAATTAAATTTATAGACAAAGAAAATCTCGTACGACGAAAGTCATGTAAAACATCTCAAATAATAAAATGAAAAGTGTAATACAAATCGCAGCATCCTGTAGACGACGCGAGACGTGGAGACAGACAGCTGATGTCTAAGATCAATCCTTGCTACCGGCGAGACGGGTTCGTGCCTCACTCCTGGCTACTGCCTACTGCCTTCTGCCTACATATACCACGATACACCCAGTCTTATTTATTTGCACTACACCTCAATAAATTCCTAACTCAGACCCGATTGTTCAATGCATTTAAAAAAAGAACTCAACTGTCATGGCAGCCAACCATTTTTTTTTTCTTTGTTTATTCTTTTACTAAATTAGATGGAACTTTTTCGTGACATCCGACTACTGAATATAAATGGCAACTAATAACAGTTTGTTGCGTTCATATTGACGTTTTTGGTATCAGATTTGGTAGACGTCTAATGTTGATTTATTCATTGTATAACTAATAAATCTTAGAGTTAGTTGTCTTTAGTTTTGATAGGATTACTGTGTAGATTTTGATTCTAATATTTACTTTGATAAAGTGTTTTAGCTTTGTTCAAAGATCGGTTTATACTGAATGTTATGAAATAAATACACTTTATTATTATTTTGTAAAACACGATATTAAAAATTCCAATAGAAAAAGCTGATTAAAAATCACTCAGTATATTATTCTAAAAACATAAACAAACAATGAATCATTAAAAACGATTACATGACCAAATCTCGAATTAAAACTAAAATAAAGTCATTTCGTACAATACTAAATCTCTACAAACGTATCCGAAACTCATTAACGAAATAATATAATTAATTGAAATTCCTTAGATTACGGTAACAGCTCACACTAAAAGCAACTCTGTGTAGTGCTGGCGTCGTTGTCGGTGCCAGGCGGTGGGGGGTGGAGGGAGCGCCACTGCGCTGTGATTAACGCGCCGGCGCGCGCGCATGTTTCAGTTAATTAGCCCACAGACACGCGGTGTTCACACTCCCCCCCTCCCTAAAAAGGAGATCTCAGTTAGCCTTAAGTAGACGACAGTGTTCCCCACCGCTCGTTTTGTTGCTACCTTGTTGGTATTTTATGTTGATCACACCGCTAAGTATTGTTTACAAGGGCGCCCAACGTGTAATTAAGCTTCGTTTGGTTCTTGCGTTTTATAATATTATCTAACGAACTAAATACGGCTCGGCTTGAACCTGAGTTTATTTTGATAAATTCGTAAACTTTTGGTCGATCATAGTTTTCAAGTTTCGTCAAAGACTTAAAATAGCCAAGAACGTAAATCACCTTACAGACTAAAACCTAACAAATTACAATAAACAAACACAGGAAACGAACTGTCATCTACATCAGTAGACATAATGCAATCTCATCAAAGCATACGAAACGCTCATCATATAAGCAACATTGAACGAGAACATTACACACACGAATATGACAAATTATCTCACATCCGCCGTTTCAATCATACCAACTCAAATTGGAACGCAGAAATAATTACATACACATTCAAGATCATATCACATGGATCTTACATAACACACATATAATGAAACCTGCTGCAGAGCAAAAACTTGACGTGGCATTGAGGAAAAATAAAAAAAAACGAACACAAATACACAATACCGAGGAGTCTTGGGTAGTATTACTCCATTCCGAGCGAAGCTTCTGTACGGCAAGGGCAATGCGAACAAAAACTCCAAGAACGTTGCAATGCGACCAACGGTAGCAAAATAATAAGATCGCACAACAAAATAAAGAAATGCCCTGGAAACAAAAGGAAGGCTAGTGAAATAAGGCGAAGAGGTTTAAGGAGTGACGCGGTGTGGGCCCGCGCTCATTGTCTTCCAAATACAACGAGCGGTGCATTGTGGATACGGCACTGTTACAACTCAGTCTTCCCAACAACACACAAATTGAACAAAATTGGAAGTAAAAGTTTATTAATTTAAAGAAAAAATCACATCACGTGAATGCTATAAAGTTTGCATCTTCTACTTATAATCTAACGTTTTGAAAAAAAAGTATTTTAAACGGTGCAATCAGAAACTTAATAAATGTATATAGTTACAATATACCCATTTAGAACAGACACTAGTTTTACATAACAAAAAATAATTAAAATGTAAAACAAAATAACAACTACTCCTGCAAACACACATCCTGGGACATCTTACACTTCAATAAATAACCATCACAAAAACTAACAAATTTGTCACAGAGTTAGAATGTTGCCTCATAAATTCAAAACAAATATAACGTCACCTGAACTTTTAAAGATCGTGGAATTCTTAATTTGGGCTCAAGAGTCAAGACTCAAATGCACCAATGTGTGACCATGAAAAAAAAAATTCGTTTTGCGTCCGTATTGTCCCTTTAAAGGCAAAGGTACAGATATCTTCGTACGGAACCTAAAGCTATGGTTGTGCATCCCAATGAGGTTGCTAAAACAGGCAAGGTTGTTGGTATGAACTCGCTTGAATCGGCTCCTACCTATATATGATTGATTTATCGCTTACAACTTAATACTCATTTAAATTGTACTGTATCTAATTATTTTGAGTTATCGTTCCGATCGGATATTATTATCGGATGTATAAATTTTGGCTGGTTCAACGGTTGTCATTATATCAATTAGGTGATCGGTGTTTCGGTATAATTTAGTGTAATGGTTTAAATGTGATTAGATCATTCGATCGTTTAAAAAAATGGGATTTAGCTAAAAGAGCTAGGAATATAGACATAGTGCAATGTTAAATAACTTTTTTGTCGTCTGTATCGTCCCATTACTGAGCAAAGCTTTCGCTATAATTTTCTACTCCTGTTATTTCCTAGCTCTATCCCCCAGTCCTTTTGATAAAACAACGTAATGTACTTACAATATTTCTCAATCAAGAATTATTTTATTTTTCATTATGGTTATGTTTTTACTAAAGCAATATTCAATGCAAGTAATCTTAGCGCAGTGAATTCTACATTTACTATTATTTATTTGATTTAATGTACAATTGTTAGTTTTCCCGTTAAATGGTGACAGGAAACTTCAACCATAAAAAAGTCAAGTTAATAAACTAAGAGACTCTCAGCAGTAACTGCCGCATCCATTCTGTCATACCTCGTCGTAACCCTCAGAGGATACTGGTTAAAAAAACCCTTTGCAATCGGACTGGTTGAGGTACATCATTGTTGTTCCCGATACCTGTCTGTGTCGTCTTGTACCAACACGACACTTACCCTTCACCACACGCAAATACAACTCTTATAACTAACTACATAACGGCGAAGGTGGCTTGGTAAAATAGAAGTAAAATTGTTGAACATACTAGCTAAAAGAATTGGTTCGTTATTTTTCGTTGATTGATCGATTTTGAGATATCTGGATTTTAAGAACTATAAATAAGTTCAAACAAAATTTAGAGAGGTTTCCGTAATATGTAAGCAATATCTATTCTTAACATATTACGGAGATATCTGGATATTTATAATGGTATCTACCATTCTCGTAGAATTACGTTTTTGCGTACCTACCGCATGAATATGCGGGTCGGCGGAGAAGACCACTCTTATTGGCTAAAAAGACTTGTTTGCATTCACCACCAAGGATTTACTCTTTACTTATTTTTTCATCGTAGGAGGTGCACCGTTGGTCATAGACTTCCCCAAGAGACTCAATAAGTACAAGTATTATGAGGACGTACTATTATTATATCGTAACTAAAACACAATATAAACTGACTAGGTTAATAGCAATTTGTCCTATTGGACTAGCAGACTAAATACGCATTGCAAAACACCTACATATTGCAACTTTGTTTTATTCATGACAAACGACGCTTATCCACCATTCTTAAAATGCATTTGTTAGATCTAAGTCAACAATTTATTTATGCGTATCTAAATGAGCCAAGTTATTGCTTCTATAATATTTGCAGATATTGAATGACAAGACAACATCATGCTTGTCAATACCGAATGAAATCATAATATTGGATCTATTTAGGAACCAAACAACTTGCCTAACCGCGAACTTATTGGGTACGAACTATATTACTAATAACTTAAGCATCTAGTAAATTCTAAAAGTAATTAGGAGCCTCATTCTTTTCAAAAAGAAAAAGGATTCACATATTCGTATTTTATTAATTCTTTCAACAAATAAAACACTGTTAAAAATAAACCTACGATAAAAGAACACATAGCTTCAAAAGTTTCGGTTTCCAAAAATGGTTTGAATTATTAAAAATAAAATAAAAACAAATTACAAGAACCTTCTGTTGATGAGTGTACAGCGAGTGACAGACAGTCACGTTCAACGTACGCAGGACGAACACAAAAAAAAAATCAGCTATAGGTACAATTATTTTAACTGTTGTTTTGGGGTTTATGTAAAGAGATGTCGAAATAGCTGTCAAAAGGTTGAAAATTTTAATAAGTTCGCTGTCATGATCAATTTACTTGACAACGATAGCAAAATCGACTACAAAAATTATTTTTCGATGTTCCAAGTGGCCTACTTGCACTCCTACACAGAGAATCTATATAAATATGCTGTACACTTGTTGCTACTTCTTGTAATAATAAAAGTTTATAGTTGAATATGAGGATTTATTCCATTCTAATACCAAAAACTAATACCACTGGTATTTGTTTCAACTCATATTTTTTTTCTATTCCGAACCGATACCATTGTTTAAACTAATACCAAAACAAGTTCAAAGATATAAGGTACAGTCAGTAAAAATGCTTTGTATGTAAATATAAGACCTTTAATTGAAAAAAAAAACAGATAACTCCAAAAAAATCAAATTTTGTTAGCAAACGTCTTGTTCAATGATAAAATATCACTTAAATAATCAACTTTAATATAATTTTAGTTACACACAAAGATTCTGACTTTTTCTCTTTTTAAATGTATGGAAACTCTCAGTTATTTGGTGAAATTGTACCTATCAGGTAAAGTCACCACCACCACAAAATTATTCAAAATTAACAGCGCGTTATCAAAATCAAGTAAAAATTTCCCATCCCGAACATAAATTGCCACAAAATCTGCCAAACTATAACCAAAGATATAAGAAAACGAAGTAAAATTAGTGCAAATCTCTACAACCAAAAAGTATTCATATTTACAAGCACTTTTCACTTTCAAACAAACTCATAATTTTTATCAACGAACCTCACATAACTCCCCCAATTAATTCATGACATTATCTTTTAACGGCACACATTACTATCTACGAGTACGTTCATAAATGCGAACGTAACGTAAACGTAAAGCGAGCGAGCACGTCACGGAGTCACGTGACGCAGATTCACGTGACGACGGGGCGCAGGGCCGCCTCGCGCCGAGTTAGTTCTAAATCCGGCCCCGGTTTTACATTACAATTGTCGCTCCAACCTGCACTGGAATATGATAAATCAGTCGATGTACGTACAGGTGATTACAGAAGTGTTTAAAAATAAAAACAGTTTCAATAAACGCTATGTTTGGGATTTTTTTTCAGTCAGATACCTATCCAATTTGACTAAAACTGATCTGGATACGTCTTTTTTATCTATTTTAATGTTGCGGCCGTACACTGTTCGTACACCCAAAAACTGGAAACAACAGAACACGATATGAAAACCTCTATCTCTGTTCTGTGTCGTAAACCAAAAAACAAATTTAAGTAGGTAATGCCTAAAAATATGCCTTACTTTAAACTCTTAAAACATTCATTATACCTAACTCTTAAAACATATTATAACTTTTTTGTTTTTCTCTAACTTAGATTATTAGTACACCAAATAATAGCACACAAGAAATTGTAGTACTTTAGTACCGTGAGTGTACATGTTGGAGATTTACACAGGCGACAGGTACAGAGCTCATATCTGTAGGAATCCAGTAAGTTTAACACACCCTGTAGCCACTCGCAATCCTACTACATATATAGGGAGTGCTCTCATTTATACCTTCAATATTCTATTTTTGGTCATTTTGAATAAGGAGTATCGTGATAAAATTTTTTAATTTAGGGATATTATTTTAACCAAGATATTTTTGAAAATGTATTGTGAATCTTTTTTTACACAAAACTAAGTCTCAGTTATTATTGGTTAAATTTTATATTAAAAAAATAATTTTTTTTATAAGTTTCTTAGTAAGTAGTTGTGCTCTCAACAAGTTCTAAAAGGCAAACACTCAGGCTCACTAATCTATTGTTTTTATTGTACCCAACAAAACCGCGTGCTACACTGGCGCGGGCGGCTGCGTCCGCGCAGCTTTCGCGGAAGGCGCCTAATGAAGATCTTAATTGGGTGCGCGCGTGTGTCCCAGCCGTTATCACCACGCTGCTGCCGGCCTCTAGGAACTCTGTATGATTGAAATAAATATATTGTCATTAAGGATACCCACATCCAAAATTTTAAATAAAAATTACATTTTCCACTCTTTGTAAGTAGATAAACAACGAGAGTTTTGTTTAAAACAGTGCGTGCGGAAATAATTCCACGAATTTATTGATAAGCGCGCAACAACATAATGTTTCATAAACATGTCGGCGACACACGATAACAATTGTCACAAGATTTAAATGGAACTTGAATCAAAACTTGCGACTCGATGAAAAAATCAACAAAACAAAATATAACAAACAAAAACGTCAAAAAAGCTCACGCGATACTACCATTACAAAATAACTCGGTCGTGTAGCAAGTGATTCGATTTAACTGAACGCAAATGTGAGATGCGACCGACATAAAATCAATCGGGTGGCACGCGAGGCTTAACACCGAAATAATGTAAATTATTGCTCGTAAAAGTGTCATTTTCGACGTACACGTGACGTCATCGCTACGACGTACACCCGCACGTACCTCCGCCACTGCACGGGACTTACGACCCTAAACACACCTTCGTAAGACGTAAAGCTCCATGCCCATCGGCGGTCTCTCAGACTAAACGTATTTGAAAATTGTTTATGTTCAAACTGCCCCTGCTTTGTTATCTTTGTCATCGGTTAGTGAACATTTGCATGTCTGCCGTATTCGTCTACTACGACTTTGCACTACCACTGTTTACAATATCAACAGCCACGCGTAAATAACGAACGAAAAGAGAACCGTCACCGGATCTATGAAGGACGTCGGGACGCATCGAATCTGAAATTCGTATTTAAAATAGGACAGAAGCTGTCACAGGGCAGTAAACCTCAAACATCGAGTTGTCGGTGTGTTGCCGGTGGCGTGTTGTTATAGGATTCGCAGGGCGCACACATAGCCGAGGAGACGTTCATTTACATACGGCGGGGCGGGCGAGGGGCGAGGAGCCGCGGCGCGGGGCGAGGTACGCCGCCCCGGCCCAGGGGAACGCCGCGACGCCCTGGATACCCGCGCGCTAGACAGAGACCACTATATTATTATCCTGAGCTAAAAAAACGAAAAGTGGGCGGGGGATTACATTATAGTAGCGAAAGTAATCGATATTCTGTTTTAGTACGAGGTTGTTAGAGCTGCACCGCTGCAGCCTAAATACGTTAGGCTGTTAGGTCACGGAGGACAGCGGTGGTCCGTCGGCGGTCCCGCGACCGCCGCACGGTCACTCTGACCACCTGGCTCTGGTTTATTTTTATGCGGGGAACACTAAGAGGATTGCACCCATGAAAGAGGTGGGAAGCCGTAACTATGCGCCTGAAACCTTCAAATATTATCCATAAACAGCAGGCTTTTATCATTTACGTGCCGGCGACGACGACGCGGCGACGGGCCGCGCTTTAATGACAAGAGTACTCAGATTCAAAAAGTTATATTTTGAAGGGTACTGAATGGATACTTAAGTTTTTGCAAACATACTAAATATGTATGTTGACTGTTACTGAAACTTCTTTTGTATGCAGTTATTGAAGTGTGGTTTTGACACACGTAGCAAATATTATTACACCTGGATGAGATTTTACAGTGTTACAGAAAATTGAGGAAAAGAAAGTTGTTTTCCTGTATAGTAAACATGGATCAGCTTAGTTAAGTCTACGAGTAGAAGCATAGTAAACTCTGATTAAGAAAAAACATCAACATATGATGATAGTAAGGGACAATATTTTTGACAAAATATTTTAATTCTGCTGAACATAGGCCTCACCTAATTTCTGCCACAGCGAGCGATTTTGTGCCGCCCGCATCTATGTCATTGGGCTGATATGATGATGATAATGATGATTTTAATTCTGTTCATTGATAACAAAATAAGCAAATGATTTTCCCGAAGTTATGTTTTATATTGTTTGATATTCTTAACTAAATATTTCTGTTCATTAAAATTTATTGAATGCTAACAATGTAAATTGTAAATAATCTTCAGATATAGCGTATGGGATTGACAGAACTTCAGGGCCTTCGCTTGGATCAACCAGAAGTTTAAGCTTTATAAGTTTGTAACTTTGAATTTAGTAACTTCGAAATTTGGATTATCTTAAGATACCTGTTTTGACACCAAGAATATTTCACCAAGGTGATTTAATAGCATTCATAATTCATAGTATGTTATGTCGCGTCGTATAGAAGTGATTATGCGTCTAATGCTATCTGAATTCACTTTGTTATATATTTTATATCTAAAAGAAGTCTTGTTCGAAGTTTTCCTGACCTCATGTTTGTTATAGATATGTGAAAAGTCTTCACTGGGTAAGCTATTTCGGTACTCAATCCCATTACTAATGTGGTTGAAAAATCTATTTTATTTCGATGAAATACAATTTAAATTTGCTTAAATGTACAATGTAAACAATGACTTAATTTATTTTCCTTCTAAAACAACACGTCTTCCAAAATTCTTCTAACAACTAACAGGGAGGTAATACCCTTATTATTAACCCAATTGGGTTGAAGTCGGACCCTTTCGTCTTGTGCAACGGCAACGTTAGCGCAAATGAGGCGAGACCCATTCGCGCGTAATACAGCCTTCTGGCCCGGCCGGACCGGACCTTGTGGTCCCGTGGTTTTATGGTTCCGGGGCTATTGATGGGGTATCGGACAATGGTCAGGGGTTAACTGTAACATTGGCCACAACGGTTAACAAATTAGGATTTTTGGTAGGTTGTATATTGATATTGATTGCCAATAAGGGAGAACTGGTGAATTTAATTTGAACCTTAAATCTTTTTTCATTAATTTAGTATTTTGGATTAGTTAATGAAATTGACTTGCCACAGGCATATGCATTGTTAATCCACATAAACAGTCAGTAAAACTGTCATAAGTACATATTATATTATATACACATCTTGGTGCAAATTTAACTTTTTATATCTGAACAAAGTAGAGTTTTTACCTCTTTAAACAAAAGTTGTTACGTATACCTACGTATACGAAAAAAATACATCTACTATTATTCAAATAATCCCATAAAAATAAAGTTCCTCTAAAAATCACGTACAAACATAGTTATATGTCGCGACGCGGCGCGGTGACGTGACGTAGTAAGTATCGTTACGTAAGATACGGAGATATTTATATAGTGATAAAATCCATTTACGAGGAGCGCTGTACAATGCGGGACGAACAAACTTTATTTCCATTGCTTTCATATCTAGAGGGCTAGGGACGGGACATACTACCTTAGCACCTTGTGGAATATATAATTTTGTACCTCACAGTTTTGGCTAAAGTAAGTATACATTGTGAAAATTATATAGGTAACAAAGCTGTCACTTTAGTTTATTAACTTTGAGTAAAAAATCTATTTTGTTTATGTGAATAATTACCGATTGAATATTTCTGTTAACGGCTATCTAATGCCTAATTGAATCATAGTTATCTGTAAAAAGAACACTAATCTTTTATTTCCACTAATATTTTAAACTTTGTTAATTAATCTAACATTTTACCCGAAAACGAAACTCAAAGGAAGGACTTTACTTGATATTCGATTCAATATAGCTAATATATTCTTCAATTTACTAGTGTCCCAGTATATCGGCTCGTATATTGTAACGTAGTTAGGCAGGCTGTAGTAAGTTGAACAACCGCATACGTGGACCCTATTGCCCACCCTTTTCATGTAAACCATCAATTGAATGGTCCCTCGGGAAAGGGTTACGTTTGCGCTATAATCACTAAACGATGTCTGACTAAATTAAAAACTACGCCCATCAATCACCATACTCAGATGGAATGATCGACACTTGCACATCACTAGTGAAGCCACCCTCAGTTTTTCCTTCAATTTTCCTTTTGCTGCGATCTCCATTCACTTAATTGACGAAGAATTTTGATTGGTCCGTACCTCCGCTATATTCTATGCATTCGTGGCGACGGGAATTTTCTTTTTTTTTCATCATTTTTTTTTAATTTGAGCACAGCTTCATTTATTATTCTGCCTCTTATTTTAATGGGTAGCTTCGTTATTGTCCGTCGAGTTCTCGATATTATTTCCGATTTTAATTGCTGCTAGTAGGTACAGTCTGTTTTTGTTCGCTTGTTGATTGAAGTGTTGCTTGTGTTTTTGTTCCACTTGTATATTTAAGCGTTTGTTTTAATGGTAACCTCATTACAAAGTTTAATTTCGATATCTTTGTTGTCACGTGCTTTGAGTTCACGAATTACATTTCGGTTCCCTTAGGCACCCTTTTCCTAAGTACACTTTGTAACTTTGATTTTTTGTGATTGAATAAATTTGCCTATCTATAGCTATTAAATGTTTTTGTGCTAATTAAAAAACAAACACAGATTTTATAGACCTTCGACGAACATGCTAGTATAAATAACAAATTAACACAATATTTGTCGTATCATTTTCACAATATAATCTAAAAGTAGTTGAACCATAAAAAATATTGTTCATTTTTTGCAAAACATCATTAATTTTAAAGATTTAAAATCTAAAACAAACAAATCATGATCAAACCCAAGCACAAACTCAATACATTAAAATAACATTTCAATCGATGCAAGCAATTACTCGTCAAAGGCGGTACAGTTGAATGCAGAACTGATTAAACGGTACAGTCGCGGACAGTATTGACAAAACTGCGCGCGCGTCGATGCACAAGCGTTGAGGATCGAACAAATTTCCAGTAAGGCGGCCCATTCAAACGTCACCATCCTACCATTGTATGTTCGTCTTTGTATATACGGAATAGAATAATCGGTATTATTGGGATTTTTAAGCGTTTTTAAGAGACAACTAGCCTTGTTTGTTCATAGTTTTGTTTCAATTGATTGGATTCAAAATAGCTGTAGCTTTTGTTATTGTTTTTAGTCTCAATATAGAATAATTACAGAGCATGGAATATCTGTGGGGTTCTGAGTTGATACTGAGGGTATGAGAAATAGGTAAGCTCTTCGTCCGGTTAACAAGCGTTAGAGATTATACTTTTTATTTTCTTTTTTTTAAGCTTAAGTCTTCGATCTGGCAGCACAGAATCGTTTACTGTGTCGGTAATTACGTGAGGCCTACGTACAGCAGTGGACGTCATTGTCGATGATGTTGTCTTCGATTGTCACTAGACTGTCATTGTGTGTGGTGTCAAGAAAACTCAAAACACTAATTCTACAATTTATTTTTTAATAATTATAATGTCTGCTTGAACAAAATATTATTTGCTTCAGAATTTAGAAATTTGTAATTTTAGTTTACGATATAGAATATTCTTTCGTTTTGTTGAAATTGCTTAGTAATCATTAGTAGCCCATTAATATTTCAATGCTGGGCAAATTATACACCTAGTATTATTAAATTATTAAAATTCTATGCTTAGTATACACTAAGCATAGAATTTTAACATATAAAATTGACGTTATCGCCAGTCTAGACCTTCCTATCGTACAGAGGCACTGAGAAACCACGTGTGTGATGTGTGATTCATTACCCTACCCCAGCGAGCATATAACCTAGGTTAGGTGCTCGTAGCCCTACCCCTTCGGGGAAAAGGTCGTGACGCTATCAAATGTGCAATATTTTCTGTGACAGGTGCCAAGTGTCACAATGTTGCAGATGACACCTGCCGAACGAGTAGTTCTCGTTACATCTTCCAGGCACCGAACCTGTATACGATTAGCGTGGCTGCCAGTGACGTTGATTCTTCCTCACAATGTCTGATTAATGGGCATTAAGATTCCGACCGCGCGCGATCTGGCGCCGACCGTATTACACGGTACAATAATTGTGCACCTCATAACGGTTAAGAATGGTACTTATCAAAAAAATTTGAAGACCAGATTACAGTTAAGAAACGGGCACGGTTAATGGCAATAGGTTCGCCTATTACGTGGGATCTAAGAGACGCCGTATATTATGTACTTGTCCTTATTATCATCACCATCATTGAAAATGGAACTTCAAATCCTTTTTTTAATTATATTTATAAAAGATGCATACATAAACTCATTCGAGTTTTACCGTGCATCCTTGATATCGGCTATACATTAAAAAAGAAAGATGGTTAAACATAAGTAACCTAATATAAAATATAACTATAAAATTATAATTTAACTAAAAAGTAGTAGTAAAATAAAATATTGCTGGAGAATAATTCAATACATTACATACAATGTATAAATGAGACTTCTCGTGAGTCTGACCAAATGTCACATTCACATAGAAACAGTTGTACTAAACCAAAGCTTTCATAATAAATAATTAAAAAGAACAATCGTTATTTTTAATTTGTATGTTTTATTTTTTATATATAGATTATAGTAGGTATAGTTAGTAATTTTACAACATTCGCTTGGTCCCTTTATTCGTGTACCAAGCCACAGAAACGCTGCAATTTTTCCCATTCGACTTAGACACATTTATAGGCCATATTGGAATTTAGGAGAGATTTTATTGACTCCGTTTTATGTTAATTGGATTTCCTTTAATTCTAAAAGAAAAATATTCCAAGTTGTAATTGTATAAACCTCGTAAATGTTGTTTTTAGACGTGTGTGTAGAAATTGAAAATGTTTTACGATGTAACTCCAATATTAAAAGTTATTAAATAAAACATATATATTCTCACGCCTATTTCCCTGAAGCTGTAGGTCACACCCACTTTTCACCAGCTATGTTTGAAATAAAAAATAGTATTATTATAGAATTACAAGTACTTATTATTTTACTGTCGCCCAGTATAAACATTAGAAATTTGATTAAAAAATTTGTAACATTGGGCTGGATGCCCATATAATAAATATAATTATGGATATGACTCAAAATATAACTATGGCCACATCAATATTGTAATATAAATAATAATATGGGCACAAATAACATGATAATTTCGAATAATTGTTAAAAAATACTCAAGACCTTCAAAGGTCTATTTCAATTATATACTATGCAGTATAAACATCAGTAGTGCAGTATTAGAGCAGTAGTTTTTAGTCTCATAAACATAAAAAAAACAGGTTTTTCAATCGTTTTTAATTAAAACGACCATCTATTGACTGGCCTGTTGGTCTAGTAGTTAGTGACCCCGACTGCTAAGCCGGAGGTCGTGGGTTCGATCCCCACCCAGGGCAAATCTTTCTGTGATGAGCATAAAGGTTTGTTCTGTGTCTAATTTATCTATAATATGTATGTATTTACAAAAAAAATTTAAGTAGTAATGTAATGTAGTTAAGTATCAGTTGTTTAGTACCCATAACACAAGCATAATTGCTTACTTTGGGACTAGATGGCGCTGTGTGAATGTGGTAGAATATTATTATATTATTATTATTTTTTGTTGGTGTAATATACAACTACAAAATCCTCCACAGCACATACAATATACGTCAAAATCTTTCCGGCCACAGCAGCTTCGTTTTAGCACTAAACTAATATTATTGCGAAATGTCCGACAACTTGCATCCCAGCGGGTTCATTAACCGGAGGGGGTTCCCCCGCCGCGTCACACCCCCCTCCTACCCCACCAACCAACCCCTAGGAACTAGTATGGCTAGATTATTAAAGGAGATTCATGTACAAATATAAATAGGATTCGGTGTATCATGCTTCTTTATGGTCGTTTTAAATTTTAATTTTAAACTAAACTGAGAATAAAAATGATCTAGCTGAAATTTCATAAAATGAAACGTAAAAGACAAAGTCAAACTCTTTCATTCATTTTGATCAAATGAGTGTATTACTATGGATACTAATAGTATCACAGAGACTGGACCACTTTGGCCACAGATAGAAAAGCATGGAAGTCATGTCAGGTCTTTAGCCAACCGTGGAATGAAATGGGCTGACATTAACAGTAACAGAAAGATCATACTGACGTCATACAGAGTCACACGATCCACACAGTTTTACAACATCTACTACATTAGTTTATAGTATACTAGAAAACGCGCGGGGATTCGCTCCCGTCGTTTTTTATTTGGCCACTGCTCAGCTCTTATTAGTCGTAGGGTGATGTTGTATAGCCTATAACCTTTCTCGGTAAATGGGCTATCCAACACTAAAAAAATTTAATTCGGACCAGTAGTTCCTGAGATCCTAGCATTCAACCAAACAAACGAACAAACTCTACGGCTTTATAATATAAGTATAGATATAAACTTTTATACAAATTACACAACTACGCAGCTTCAAAGGATTATCACGTAAAATATTACCCAAAAACAACAGGAAAGTTAACACAAATCGTTGATATCTCAGAAATAATTAAACTTGTACGAAGTTTAGAGAGAAGTGCCAAACAGCGCTCGGTGTAGACGCGTACCCAAACACAAAAATATGCAAAATGCCGGCCCTTGACACCGTCCTACTTCAACAGTTCATTGTAGTTAACAACAATACTTGTTATGAGGGAGCAGACATATCCTACGTAGAGTACCGACACACCACGGTGACAGTCAAGACTGTGCAGGTGCACAGTCTTGACTGTCACCGTGGTGTGGTTAAGTGATCGCCTCGCCACTCGCAGTGCCTAGTAACGTGGGTTCGATTCCTCACTATGTGTTTGTTAATTATATTATGTTTGGTAAACCTTCCGCGATACAATAGAGTGGGCGTTGTCCTTTAAAAAATAATAGTAATAAAAAGGAACCGTCTAAATTCAGTTAAATTAAGTACAAACTAAAAAAATTAGGTAAAAACTGGTAAAATAATGTAAGGCTAAAGAAACAATTAAATTTAGTCGCTGATTATTAATACAAGTCGCATTTTTTTAATGTGACAGTAAATTTTCACATTCAATTTTAATGAAACAGCAAATTTTCTGTTCATTAGTATAGTATATAGTATTCAGCACAACATTTAAGAATATAGTCTTAAATTTTACTTTCTTTGTAGACTTAATCCATTTATTGTCCAAAGTACTTCATACAATGAAATATATGTACGACTGAACGTCACCAATCTTAATTTCCCGTCTCTGGCAGATGTCCAGATCGTTTGTCTCCACTAAGTGACGCTTGGACAATGCTAGTCCGTATGAATGTGTCCCAACATCCACTGAAAAGGTACCAGCACAATTGTATTTTCTAAGACACGATGCGATTTTAAAACAGAAGTAACGGCTTTTCCTTTTACAACTGAAAAGATAACCCCTATAAAGAACCTATCACAATCTTATCTTACAGAATCTACGTCTCTTTGTCTCACCTTCTAAGTTTAACGCTAGCATTACATAATTCATGGACGATACCTCACGCATCTACACGCACACATACGCGGCACGAGTGACATGTGTTTACAAACAACTAATTAGAACGAGTGTTGCGTGGTGTGAGTGTTTTTGTTTAGCTGACAATGGTCTGCGGGTGTGTGTGTCAGTCGTCAGCTACCCTGTGTGGGTGTTGCGGCTGTGTGAAGGCTAAGGTAAGGGGCCTCATGGCTGGCTCGGCTCATGTAAAATGCATAAGCTACGCTTTCATACAGGCCCGGGTCGCGTCTCGAGTTTGTCTCAGTACGCACAGATGTTCGGTGAAAGCCGCTTTTTGCGTGGCCGTGAAACTTTACTGAAAGTAACGAAAATATTTCGTGTCGATTACTGCTAGGTGTTCCTCAGGGTTTTGGCAGCCAGCTTTTTTTAACATGCGAAATTCTAACATGTCTTCATTTGTATACGTTAACTTAAATGATCGAAAATCTTGAGCAAATAAACATGCAGCAAATCAAGTATCCTTCGCAAAATATTCGCAAATGACAAGTTTAAAAAAAGCATCGTAAATAACGCATCATACTTGATATAATTTATATGTACCTATATCCGAACACTTAGGCACAATATAAGACGTTGGTAAAGAGCCTAAAACACCTATTCCCACATGTTATCCACACACAAGTGATCCATCAGTACCGTCACATGTTCTTCACCCATATATCTGGAGACGGAATGAGCATGACCTTATTCCGGGAACGACAAAAGTATAGCGCGTGTTGCGCATTGCAATAGCAAGGTTAACGTCCCGGCAGGGGTGAGGGGAGGGGGTGAGACGTACGGAGCCGCTACCCCCCACCCGCACATTGTTCTCACCTTCAGACACAACAAGCTCCTGAAAATATAAGAATTAAAGTTCAGATGTTGGTTTGGGATGTCTAGAGGTGTCTTTCAAAATTATTTTGTAAGAAAGCATTGACAGTCATAAAATTGTTTTAATTTTTTTTTAACAATTACATGTTATAACAAAATTCAATCAGTCAATAAAAAAACAACCAACGCGTTACTCAAAAAGAATCTTCTAATGCAAGTAAGTCACCTAGTAATTACCTAAAACTTGATAAAAGGCAGAAATATTCCGGAATCTACTTTCGGGAGATTTTAATCCTTCGTAACGGTAGCCTAACGGTTGGTGGGTAAAAAGGCAATATCGGCAGATAACATCGATGGCTTCGAGCGTAAGTAGGCTGGGTAAATGGCCAAGCGTTACGATGCGCGTGCATACTAGTTAAAGATGTAGTGGTAAAATCGACGGTATGGAAAAAAATACAGAAAAACAATTTGAAAATAAACGAATAGTTGTAACGATAAAGATCTCACAAACTGATTACGTGTCAATACTTTTTTGAAGCAATAAGTTTCTATTAGAAATCAGTTAAATTATCCGATTATTACAGTACCAAATAAAAAAGCAAAGCAAACAAAATAATGAACTACTTATATGTAGTTTGTAGTTGACATGAACGATAGCCGTACATAAGTAAAAAAATTGCCTTGTTTTCTAACAATAATTTTGATATACAATAAAATAAAAGACATAATTCTTAGCACTTCTTTGTCAAATAACTTAATTCTCACAATATCATGTCATTTATAAAATCTTTATATGACAAGAAAAACCGTTCTATCGTATCACCGATTAATCTCAAAGTACAATGAACTCCCTAAAGAAGTTTTCCCAAGGAACTACAGTATGGGGTTTTTAAAGCAAGAGTGAATAGGTTTTTTTAATGTAGATGTTGCAGGTGTAGGTATAGACTACTGTAGCTGCTTACCATCAGGTGGGCCGTATACATGTTTGCCACTGTCGGTATAAAAAGAAACATGCATTAGTGGGTACCTTACACTGTACACTCACTAATGTCTGAGCTACAGGACATCTGCTAGTGTCACACCGCTGGAATAGTAATAGGCCTCTTGTGACAACGCTCGACTTTCCAACGACATTACGTATTCGAATGGTGCCTCAGGACCTTACAATAACCCGCTTCACGCCGGACACGGTGGAGCGTCAATTGTCTCTCCTCTTCTTATTAAAATCTATTTTTTTTCTTTCCAGATGTCAAGCAGCCGTCAGCATTAAAGAGATCAGAATCAACTCTGAAGAACAACCAAATTATACGCGCCTCTGAATAGACTGCTAAATTATATGAAGTATTAAAACCACTGAATGAAACCATCGAATACTTTAAGCACATCATTGATTTTATGAAATATATGATAGACTATTTTGCAAAGAATTAATTATTATAAGAATAAATTAAAATAAATTTAATACAACAAATACCCTTTTACCTTTCATATTGTTTTAATTATATTTAAGTACCCTGATAGATGGCTTAAAAGAGCCAAAAACAATACAAATTTGATTCTATGTATAGACTCTAAGTTGCTCTAAAAAATATTTGTTCAATATCCTTAAGATAATGTGTACATAACAGAAACAATTCTATGTCACAACAGCTACAAATGAGAAACAATCTCATAAATCCTTATTGCTGAAACGTCACAAAACCTCGGTCACAAATATTGTTCCCAACGAAACTAATTGCGAAGTTCGAGCTAATTCTAAACTGTACATCGGACGGCTGTCAACACTAAAACTAATGTAGTTAGTGTTACCACACTAATTGTTAAACGTGACTACAATATCGGACCTTGAAAATATATTTTTGTTTACGAAAATGTTAAAATTTGTAGTCATTGCGAAATTAATTTTGTTTTAGGTATCCTCTCAAGAAAACATGGATATGTATCATTAACTGATTAACAGAGAGAAAACGTTCACCAGTGATATTGTTAATAAATGACCGAAGTTATGTCATGCTCTGTTCAATACGTACATAGTCATGTCATTGCTATATTTTTTTTAAAAAGACATCTAAAGAAATTTAAAAAGAAAATTAAATGCTTCTTATTATCATCTTCAGCAGTCTCTAGCTTAGACTATTATGGCAATAACATTAATATATATTGATGTATGCGAACAAAAAGTAATACAACGAGCAGCTAAAGATTTACAAACAGAACGATATAAAACATGCGACAGTAAAACAAAAATGTTCCTAAATACAATCCTTGACAAACGACGTCTTAACTATTCATTTCCCACCTCGTTCAAGCCATCAATTTCTAATCAAGATCTCATTTTCATTAAACTCTTTCAGGAACACGTGATTAAAAAGGTCAATGAATTTCAAACACACCTTCAAAACCGTGGACTATGACCTACACCAACAAGTAACCTGAAACATTCCTTCATTACTTAGCTTTACACCTTCTATCATCATTACTTGTATTGAACGTACTATGACGAAGTGATGATACGACTAGCTACAGAATCCTTTTGAAACCGACATCTGGAAACCGAAACGAGTGTACCGAAACAAAATCGCTAAAACTTAAGGGGCCGACGACACCGCGGCCCGAACTGCGCCGCTTGAAATGTATTCAAATATATGCGCGATTAATTCAGCCTGCATAGCCAACGGGACGGTGTTAGTAGTGGCAGCCAGTCTCACTTTCTACGCCGGATCGATGGGGCCGTGACCTTCAGTGCCTCTTATTTGGTTCCTGAATCGATTTTTGGAGAATTTCAGCAATTTTTGGATCGATAATTTTTCCTCATTGCTCCTAAATGTCTCTAAGAACCACGTAGTTACGTCAAACGCTTACAACATCGACGCATAATCGACTAACGACCGTCGACAAATCGATTTATCCTGAAAATCGACGTCTGCTACATCTCAGAGCCGTCAAACAAAACTGTTCCAATTGTGAAGTACAAGTGTTGAGTTTCAAGACCAATACACTTGTTGCTATGTTCTTTATGCATGATTGTGAACGGCAACACTTCGGCTCTGAATATCCAGAGTAAATAGGGGACCGTGAAGATATTCACGTTGACAACTGTAGTCCAACTACAAATTGTGAATATCTTGATCAGCTAACAGGTTTATAAGGTGGTTGTAGAGTTATAATTATCTTGTCAACGGGTAAGATTAAATGATGTTGATTATATCCTAAAATCGTTGATAACGAGTTAAATGTCGATGTTATAGAGGTGTTATTAAGTATTGACATTAAAATTTGAAATTCTAAGAGACTTCATCCCATAACAGGCAGTTTCCGCGACGCAAACATTATGTACCCGATAACCTTCGTTCTAAAATCAACATACTTCGATAATTCAAAATCTATTTGTGTTTTTAGTAAATAAATATTAAAACAGGCACCTAATATATTGAAAAGTAGTTCCATTTTGAATAAAGAACCAGATTTTCCGGATTATACGGAGCCTGAGTGGGTCAAGGCTGGCTCAATACCTAACATCTAACCTAATGACTGGCACGCATAAAATATTAAAGCAAAAACTTGGTGCCAAAGGCAGCCACTTAAAATAAAGTACGCACTTAGCTTGTGTACGTATATGGATTTTTTTATCTTTACGATTACTGGAGAGTCCCGCGAGATGGGAACTACAAAGGAACCACTAACTATCAATACATCCCTTTATAACGGTTAAGAGCCCCCGTTTTACAGCCAAAGGTTCGCTCAAAAGAAAAAGGCGCCCTTGTAAAATTCCTTTTCAGGTCTCGAAGGAGTTTTCAAGTTGGAGTAAAGAGTGTTGGAACAAACATAGTGATACTTATGTAGTGTGGGGCGTATTGCGTAGATGGCGCCGTGTGTGTGTGCGTGCGACGTGACGTACTCACACAGGAGCACGCTTCGCGTGTGTGCGTGTGTGCGTGTGTGCGTGGAATGCGGTACACGGGAGTCAGTATGATGCGTCGCGATAAAATGAAAACTGTGTGACGTCACATCGTGTTTACTGAATACCTTATACATGATATATTAGTGTAAGTATGCTTTAATAAGTAAGTATGAAATTAAAAAAAAAGATAGAAATAATCATCTCCATCATACGATCCAATAAAACTATTATAAATCCCAATAAATCCAATTGGAAATGAAGTAAGAATATATTTTCCAAAACCAATAACTAAATGGGAAGGCATGAAAGCTGAACATAGACAATAGACAGCAAAATCAAATATAGGAATACTTGTTTAGCTATTATTAAATACGAGCCGTCAAACACATACTCACACAGATAGGCTTTGTGCACTCACACAGTCTCACGTTGGTACGTGCCGTCGTCTTGGCAACGACGCGCATGCGCGGCACCGCCCATTCGCTCTCCCCCCTTCCCTGTACCCACCACAAGCCAGACTTAGCACTACTAGTATGAAGAGAATCTATCCTGTATGATTGGGCATTGAAGTGACGTTATGAAGAACTGTAAGTTTTTTCATTAAGCCCACTTTAATTTTGGTTTGATTCAATTTACAATTTACGATTTCAATTGTAACTATTGCTCCTAACTAGTCTATAACTAACTTTATTATAGCTTTGACTATAACAGACTAAATCAATTCATAAAAGAGAGTATGCAGTGGGTTCGATTCTGATTTTCTGGTTAATATCAGACTGGTTACAAATAACTATAGAAATATTTATATGTTATGATGTCTTAGTACTAAAAATATAATTTAAAATGTTCTCATATGAAAATGTTGATATAAAAATGAACAAACATATTTGAAAATAAATTGGTTATAACTTCGAACATTTACTAGGTCCTTAAGTAAGTAATACTTTCTCGAGACTTTTGACATGAACCTAACTTAGTGGAAAACACGCAACAAAATAATAAAATATTTTGCACACATAATAACTATATCTTCCGATACATACATAGATGCAATGTAATCGTAAAGGCTATGCCTCCTTTTAAGAAAACTTATAATTCCAACATTGATAGATCTAAAGCATGATAAATATATTATATGAATAAAATAACCAATATGAAGCAAATATACAAAATTTAAAAAAAGCAAATATACAAATTTATAAAATTAACATTATGTACAAGACATGCAGCAATTGATCAATGTATAATTACCAGAACATAATGTGTTTATTGTGCACTTTTACTCAGTTATTCATATATATAAATTGCTTCAATATTGATGTTTCAATTTTTTATTTAAAATTTTATAAGAGATTATTGGATTGTGGAATGTTAAGTTCCAGATATCATTTAATGACTTGAAACTCTGTATAGAGATAAATATTAATTATTCTTAAACTAAAATTGTTATCTTATTTAATCAATGCAATCATTGAGACTGTAAGTACATAATTTCACAACTAATGTAAAAGTAAACATAACAAGAATAACAGATAGTTACTAGAACCAATAAAAAACTCATTGAATTTGATCTAATGATTATATCAAACAACAAACTCAAATAAATCCACACAACATTAATAAACCATATAGAAATACGAGTAAAAAATACTACAAACACTTAAAAAAGGAAAACAACGAACAATCATTTAAAACTTCGTAAATCAGTAACTAATATTTATTTACAAAAAGCAAAGGCTAAACAGACTATAATGGACCGACGAACACAGACCAACACAACTATAGATGGTGGAACAGAGACGGATACTAATGGAAGAGAGAGAGAGAGTATCACTCACACTTGGACTGTCAAATATAGCGTACTTAGAGAATTGCACAGGCACACAGAGAAGGGTGGTTGTGTGCGCTACGGGAAATACTTCGGTAGTATGAATGTAGGTACTGAGATAGCGTTTGTCATGCAAGATATGAATCCAGTCTCGCTAAGGGCTGTTAATACTTTATTTTTAACGACAGACTCGAGACTTTGTGATTGCGAGAAAACTGTTCGCTGATTTTCTTTTGATGTGAAAGGAAAATGATTTGTGTGTTGTTCTGGTTTATTACATTTAAAATGCATTGTAGTTACCTAAATTACAAGAATAGCCGTATAAAACACAGTTTAGGTAATTTTACGAAAAACTAGTCGATTTGAATTCGTGCTAATATAAACCTAAGTTTCAGTTTTTAAAATCATAAATTTAAGTTTTGTTTCATGTTACTATCAGGTTAAATTAAAACTGAAGCTTCACTTTTCTTGTCACTATTTTACTCCTTCTTATGATGATTACCAGATATACAAAAATATAAAAATAAAATATGTGTAAGTCTTCCAAAGTGACGAAGGTATTCATTATAAAAGATTTCCAAACACAGCTCGATAATTTCTCTTTTATTCTTATTCGTCTTTCAAGGATTGTTTTGTCAGCTTTAATTGATGGGGGATGCTGAAAACACGATGGGGGTTCAAGATCAGAGGTACATAAATTAACCTGATATTATTTATATATAGAAGGCAATACTGACGTAAATGTTTGTCTGTTTGGTAGATTTATTCTAATAGTTCATATTGGAATGTTATAGGCTGGTGATAAAGTAGATGTTCTTATTAAAAACGGGTATACAAAAGCATTGTTATTAAATAATGTCAAACTCAAAGCCAAACAATACTTATTGTTATTACTCGTAAATGGTCAATATCAATTTAAACAACATGATAGTATCATGAGAGGCAAGAAGTGCTTTATTCAACGTTTTAATATATCGCTCTATTTCAATTTCACAAAAGTTACTGAAGTGATTCACTGTGTCGTAACTTTTAAATAAGTTATTCAAGAACCAATGAAAATTGAAATGATTCTTATACTTTCTGCACAAAAGTGTGAAAACATAAAAATCGTATAATAAGTTTACGACAGCGTAATCGATTGTAAAATACATATAAACATAAAACCACTACACGTGCCGATTCATTCACAATAAACATGCATTATAATAATTATATTTAAATGTAAAACTGTTGTGAGCTTGGCCAGACAAGCGGCTGCCTAAAATAAACACGAAACAAACTTTTATTAAAACGTCTACCACTTTACGTGGATGGAGTAGAAACGAGCTTCGAAACTTATCAAAACTTCGCTACAACTAACGCCATCTACTATCGAGTAGCGGAGCTAACCACACGCTCTGGTTCGTATCCAAGTCGAAAGAAATAACAGTAAATAGTTAAAAAAAAATGTTTTCTATTTAATAAACAAGTTAGTAGTTACGTAATAACGTAAGTGTGAAAGCGTTTTGTTGTATTAATAAAGGAAATGAATTCAAATGACCTTGGTTCATTAATGCGGCGAATGATAAATAATACATGAGGCATTATCATTGTTCAAAGTTTCAACAGCTTTTTCATCAACGCCTCGTTCTCACAATGGCGTTTACTTCATTCATATGCGATCATTACACTAAATGAACGATTACTATCATTTATCATAACTATAGCAAAGCGATCGTTTACATTATTTATTTATTTATATTAAACCACCGGTGTTTATGCTAAATTGAATTGTTGAAATGTATTAGTTTATTAATTTTGTGAGGTCTGTCTGTTATTAATAAATTTACATAAATTATTTTTTCTTTATCATTGTTGTCGTACAAATAAATGTCTTAATAGAATCATTATTAATGGTAGCTATGATTAAACTAAGTTTCTTAATTTTTGTTTTCCTTTTATTAAGCTATGTATATTATATGTTATGTATAGCAATATATTGCAAAGAAAAAACATTGTTTCAATAAAAAAACTCAACACTTAATTTACTCTAATAATATAACACTTAAATGCGTTTGTAAAAACAATGAACTGAAAATAATGGCGATTACCTTAATTTCTCATTTTAAATATCAGATTTTGTGTAGTTTTATTAATAATTTATCTTAAATTTATTTCAATTAAATGTGTAATACTTCTTTCATTATATTATCAATTACAACATTTTATAAAAGCCAGCGCTATATTAAGTTTAAACCGACAAAATACTCTTAAATTTCTGTGGAACAAAGGCCTTTGTTTTGTAACATTTTATAATTGTAGCTACCTTATAATTAATATGATATATATATTATAATTTACTGTCTCAACATATACCTACACATACTTCTTTATAAAGTACGTAGTAAGTAGCTCAGTGCTCGTAAATTCTACTTAGATGAGTGCCCCCCCCCCCCCCCCCGCTGCGCTTACTTAGCACAACTTAATTCGCTTATTTTACTTACTTGTGTGAACTAAACTTCACCTGCAAGCACCACTGCAAGTTGGCAAAAGGTAAGGTTGTTTTAAGTTATTGGCTATTGATTTAAGTGAACTGATTTTTGGAAAATTGTCAGTTACATTTATGAGAGGTCTTAAAAATATAAAGAGAACAAATTTTCGATTATAAATGGAACCTACTACTTATTAAATAATGCATAGTATGAAAATATTTATTTTACCCGTGGGTAAACCTCTAGCTTTCAGACATGAGTATTTTAGTACTTTTACTATTTTTACTTCAATACAATTTCTCCCTCTTCTATTGTATTTTTAATAATAATTATCCATCGACAATAAACAAAAAACGACTTTTTTCTTTTACAAAATAAAAAATAATTATTTCAGACCGAGTTCCATATACATTATTTATGTTAGTAATACACACAACTTATACTATGTTAGTAATAAAATAAATAAATAACATTTAATTCATTTTAATATTATGACCGCAAAAAATTAAAATACCTATGCAAATTAAATGATTCACTTAAGATTTAACGACATTTCAATCTGCATTATCGTTGATGTGATAAATTTCACATAGAAAGTTATAAAACACCAAATCGTCTGCAAACTAAAAGCATATTCAAATTAAGGTTATAACAACTTTTAAGACATACTTCTTTTACTACATTTTTATCTCTTTTTATCATTTTGTGCAAATAATTTACGATAGCGAGTTTTACGCTGTTCTATTTTCATAACTAATTACGCCTTGCAGTTTTACCTAAGTCAACGAGTACAATTTTATGAGTCAGGCCCGGCTCGTCACGATCCCGGCTCGTCACCATAAAAAAACATATCCCGACTCGTCCCCGTATCATTTATTTTAAAAAATCAAGTCCCGGCTCGTCACCAATACATTATTTTAGTCAAAGTACAGACAGAACGAAAAGCAACTATAAATTCCTACTTATATTAAGTCCTTATAACCGAAAGTAGGCCTATGAAATGCACTATAAATGTCGGTAAACTAGATAATAATATAAATCGCGTATTAACTTAAATATGTAACAATTGTGATGTTTCATTTCACCTGTGATATTTCATCTTGTAGAAAAAATGTTTTATTTTATTAACATATAGTGTTTATACAATAGGTATTTGTGATTGGAGCTTCCTTTTAAGCAAATAATGCAAGGAAGTCTTCTATTACAGCTCTTCCATAGCATGCTTGTTTCTTATTTGGTATATAATGGCGTTCAAGTGCAAATTAAACACTTTCCTGAAATTAGCGATTTCAAATAAAATGTTCCATGACGTGTAGAATAACGGTTCATCTACAAAAAAATAACTTTTGGGGAAATTTGAAACAAACATTTTTAAGTTATTGTAACCTTGAAAATAGAAAGAAAGAAAGAAGAAAGAAAATTGTTTTATTTTCAGACTTAGGTAATTTACATAGTACAGTACAAACATAAGCTATAAATATGACCTTTGTTAGTCTGAAAATATAAAATAATATATAAAATATTTGCTAAAGGAAATAATAAATAAAATTAAGATAAAGCCCTGAAGTCTTGAACAATTCTACTTAGAAACACACATCAGACGACACCCAAAATTCTAGAATAATTGATTATTTCCAATATTATATTATTGAAACGATACATAAACTCCTCCACTGTTAGGATAATACAACCGTCTCCGCTTTATAAGCTTTATATCCAAGTTTTTTCTCCGTCACTGTCAGCCAAATAGCTATATTCATTTAGTATATAATTAGCACACACATACACACAGTGTGTCAGTCGTAAGCACATTGTTCTCATCGATTTGCGTGCGCCACGGTGCGTGAAATGAACCAAAATAACCACCCATTCGCCTGCTGCGAACCCACTACTTAGTACTTATGTACACAACACACCTGTGTGTCTACTTGTGTACAGTTACTGTCACTACTTTGTCAGAAATTGACAACATTTCATATCTAATAGAAAAAAAAAACTAACAAGATTCGCGAGCTAACTCCGCTTTTAAATTAAATAAGAATGAAATTAAATAAATATTCATACCAAACGTGTATTTTTACACATGGACTTAAAAAAACAAAATATTATAATCTACTTAATATATATTTTTCATCTTAGAGAAACCTACAATCCCGTGTGAGCGCAATTGTATAAGTGCTGCGATCACTACACTGACGCGACGTGGCAATTTATACCTTATTAAAGCATCTAATTGAACAAAGAAGTATTATAATATATTAGTAGTATTTATTACGTTAAAAATAGTAATACACATAAGATAATATAATTTTGACCCCAGAATCAAGGAGTAAATAGGAAATTCTTAAAGGTCAGCAACACGCTCGTGATGTCCCTGGTGTTGCAGGCATCAATAGGCTACGGTAAACGCTTACCATCAGGCGGACCGTAAGACTGTTCACCACCTAGTATAAAAAAAAACTATTGCTACAGGTTGATACATCTTAAAACTCATAAAAGTAGTATTATATTCCTTATAAAATTATAATAAATAAGTCAAAAAAGGCTCCTAATAATAATACGCACACTCACTCAGCGCTATGCAACGCCATAGGTGCGCCGTAGCACGCATTGAGCGCCGTCGGCCGAGACACAACCGTCTTTTCATTTCACGCATCGACTTACACACAAAGTACAGCTTGGCTCTTGATGGACTCAAATTACTTCAGCATCATATTAGCTATTTGATTGTTATACTGTAATTATGTGTAACAGATTCGATCTGTTCAAAACTGACTTTATCTTGAATTTATTGCTACAATATGCAAGATTAATACTTACCTACGTAATTTTTGAGACTTGTGAGTCGCGTATTTTGCATCACGTGATGATGATGATGATGAATTTTCTCTGCAATCTCTCTCATATGCCACATAACGTTTTGTGTTGTCTAAGTTGGTTAAAAACTTTTTAAAACATCACAATAGGTACAGCTGTACCAAACAGCTGTAGTATGCACTCAATTATACTTGAAATAGTATACAAATTGTACTTTTATCTCACTAGTATTATATTTGGGATTTCATTTAAAAAGTTGTTGGTGCTAGTGGAATTGGAAAAAGTTGATCCCCTTGTCTTCTGCAAGCTACAGTAACCACATATTTACCAAAAATCTGTTTGTTTGTTCACCAAACACGTATTCTTTCTTTCTATTCTGAAATATTTTTTAAACTAAAAGTTCAAACAGCATTAAACATCATTACAATCAAATTTTCAATCCTGTCAATCAAAAGACAAAACTACAAATTTAAATTCACAAACAAACCACTACCCTTCTAAAATAATTCACAACTAAAAACCCTTTATAAAACAATGCAAATGGCGACAGTTTAAAATATAAATGTGAAATACGTTTGGTATATATAATATGCGTAGATATGGCAATAAATCCGGGTTGTTGGAGGAATACAATTAAAACGATCCGGGCAATCCGTGCTGCATCGCCGGGCGAATTATAAATTCCGTGGGAAAGGCGACAGGTGTCGCTGGTAATCGCATGAAGCCTCCGGAATCATACCGAGCCGTCGGTACCGCACTATACGCAAAGATTATTACTTAAACAGAACTGAAAGAAAAGGAAAAATATAAATTCCTAAAGAATTTGTAAAAAAAATATTATGTTTTGTCTAGGAATTATATTTTATTATAAACTTTATGGATTATGGCCTAAACCCTCTCAGCTCTCTAGATAGAGGACAGGAGACCCCAGCAGTGGGACATTAATGGATTGCTGATGATAAACTTTTTGATATAAATGGTTAATTTACCATAATAAGCTATAATGCCAACAACATCGGTTAATTCTCAAGTACGCTGTTGCTGAGAATAACGAATTTCTTAGCGTTAACCCATTAGAAGTCACTGTACTCAAATGAGTACAGGCATGTACTTAAGTGTCAATTATAGATCGCGTAAAGTTATTTTGGGCTACCTTGTTATTTTATTTCATCAAACCACTGTACAAGTATATTGATAAATATTAGGAGAGTAGTGTGACTTTTTACGATAAAAAGTGTCAGTTGAAGTTGTACCACCGAAACACTGTGGAGGTAAGTGAATTATTTTGGTTATTTTATTATAATTACTGTTTGTAAGTTGTTGTTTTTTCATTTCATTAGCATAAAATACGTATCAAGGTAAGTTATAAATAATAATACATTCATTACTTGTAACTCAAATAAAACTAGGGCCTTATAAATGTTAGTGTACTCAGTTGAGTACAGTGACAACATACGTAAGTAAAATAACCGTTTTTTTTCGCAGATTCCTAACAATGAAGAAACAGCATTTTACAGCTCAAACGAGCTACAAAGGGCTTGAAACAGCTATTCAAGCTGTTTTAGAAGAAAGCGACGAGGGTGAATATGACTTGGCTGTCATACCACCTGATCCAAGTGCGCTAATAGATGAAGAGGAAGACGCGGATGATGACATGGCAGCATGTTCCATACCGCAAGACGTACCTGGTACTATTGAGGTATTTATAAACCGAGAGGATGATGGTACGGAAGACAGTTCGAACGACGACAGTGATGATGAAACGCTGGCGTCAAAAAGGCTACGACTAGTTTCTACCCGCCCATCCACTTCGAATTCGAACCCGATCTGGCGAAAATGTTCCCCTTCATATTCTTCGCTTGCTGAGAATACTACGGCTACTACTAAGTCCGTGACAGAAGGAGTGCTGTTTGTGAACGTACTATTACTCGTACTCATTCGATTTCTACTGTGGAAAATCGCAAACACCGACTTCGGATCCTTGGGATTCCTGCGTCGTCAAAAATTTACTTCAGAAACTGAATTGTACTCCAGGTAACCATCAAGTTTTTTTTAATAACTTTTTCACAAGCTGCCTAGGCTACCAGGCTACAGGAACAGTCCGGGAAAATAGGACGAAAAATGCTCTCTTACTATCACAAAGGAAATAAAGAAGAAAGATCGTGCCACTTATATAATAATATAATATAGAAAATAGAGCCGCTAGGGACAGTAAAGCGATGGTGTCCAATAAAGAAGGAAAAGATGGACGTAGCGATACCACGTTTATTCCAAACGTACAATAAAAATATGGGAGGTGTGGATGAGCTGGAGCAGTCTGTTTCATTATATAGAATTGCTGTGCACGGGAAAAAGTGGTGGTGGGTGTTGTTTACTTATATGTTAGAGTAACGACAATCCTATGGATCAACTCATGTTTCGTCGTCATATCGCACGATATTACTTATGTCAAGGTGACCAAAGAAAATCGCGTCAAGCATCAATAGTCGATGGTCTTTCTCAAGATGGAGTTGGATACTTTCCCACCAAAATTGAAACACAGCTGCGATGTGTCCTTTCTCAATCAAGAGTGCGTTGGCAGTGTAAAAAGTGCCTGAAAACACTTTGTGTCGAAAAGGCGTGTTGTGAAAATTTTCATACTTAGGCGGTCAGTGTACTCAATTGAGTACACCCCCCTAATTTCGTGAAAATTATAATTTTTGACGTTTTTTTTGGATTTCCTATTCCTATTGTCTTATTTTAATATGAAAATAAAGTTTATTCAAAAAAAAATTCAGTAGTTTTTATTTGACCTCTAATGGGTTAATTAAAGTCAGATCTTATATTTTCTTATTTAAATTCAATGCTGCATTATGTAACCTAATCTAACAAATATGCACCTTTTAATTATTATATTAAGTATTGTATAACATAAAAATGTATTTAGTTTTTTTTTCCATTGCTTGCAGATGAGATAGACATTGCAATACCAGCAGGGGCGAAGCCTAGCCACCGCGTATTTTTGACTTGATGTTTGTTTTCTTAACGGTGTCATCAAGCACCATATAATAATAATATAATAAGTTTATTTCAGAAGCATGTCCATAGTGTAAGTAATAAAGTAATAAGAAACAGTCAGCATAAATACAAAAAGTCAATAAATTAAACATAAATACAATAATAAATCTTATCAATAATATCTTGCTCTGTAGGTTAGTATAACATTATATTGTCGGGTATATTTTAATTGCCCATCGATATTAGAACGTCCATTCTTCCAATAATAATGTAATCTATGTCCTTGTTCGGTATAATTGTGGTGAGGCGAGTATTTGCGCAGCGAACGCCGTGAAATAACACGCGGCTGATAACACGACCCGTCACATACTATTGTTTTTAGCCTTTAGTGTATCTACACTCACAGTTATTGTACTGTCATTATTCTATTCTCTGTTATTGTTAGTTTTATCTATTGAAGACATGTTTTCAGAGTCTTTTCTTGCCTCGATAAGTAATTTAGTATATAGTAACCATCTGGAGCGAGGTGGATTATATTCAATGATTGATTCAATGCCGTTGACAAAAACTATGGTCTTCTTATGATGATGACTAAACTTCAATATGCTTAGAGTTATAATAAAATGTTTGGTTTTAAGAAGAGTTTTTCCAAGATCTGTCCTATGCAGAGAAATTTGAAAAGAAAGAATTGACAAAATGTACATATTGCCACCATAATCGTTTGCTATTTCTGTACCAGATTATTTAAGAAACGGTCTTTAAACTTCGACAAAATATAACTAGGAACTGTGTTCGCCTAAATATGAAACACATGTCATTAAATATAGCTACTATATATAGTTAAATACACGAACCCCTCCATACTTCACATGACTGTCACCATTCCACTTAATTACCCAAAAATAAAGTTCTAATTGACAAAATCACTTACTACCGGCCTGTTTCACCCCCTTTCACGGTCTGATCGTGACACCACCCTGTACGCCACTTCCGGTGTGGCCGCCGCCGATTGGTCGGCTACTGTGACGTAACGTCCTGTCATATACACCACGCAAAGGGTTGCGGGTTATGACGACATAATATCAAGTTTTTATGGCAATATTTCGGTAACGAAACAGTCGTGATGTAAAGGTTTACATGAAGGTATTTAGGTTTTACAACTAGATATTTTTATCGGAGAATGCTGAAGTAAATTAATACTTACAATAAAACTCTAGTTAGAACAGCTGATTTATTGAGTTGAGAGCTCGAGAATGGAAATGCCACAAACGGTCACCCATCTATGAACTGACCTAGCCCAAATGCATAACCTCGATGATCGTAAGAAACATTTCAAAATCACAGTGATAAGAGTGCCTCGCTTATTAAAAAACATAAAACTGAAATATTAACACCAACAAACAAACAAAACACAAACACGCACTTTTACTTCGCTAACCACTCAATTAGTCAATCATAATTGCAAAAACATCTCATTTGAATATATCACACCTCGTAGGCACATAACAAAAACATACCTACTTACGAGTCTATAAAGTAACTTCACGTGTTTTCAAAATCACTACGCATGAAATATTGCACTACAGGTTTTTTCAGCGGTTTTTAACGTGGATTGCAGATATACCTTGTATATATGTAACTGGGTAATTAATTTATTGTACGTAAGTAGTTGTTTAGTTTCACATAATTATTATTTTATGTTTAACACATATTTTTATCAAAAAGCCTTCAACTTACATTAATGACTAATATAATATGACCTGCTGGGTAAAGGTCACCTCTCCTCGGTCTAGAGAGCTGAAAGTGGTAGGTCTTGTTTATTAACCCTTGCGTATATCCCGCGACACAGGAATTGTATCTAATAAAAACTATATGTCATTGACAAAACACAGGTAAATGGAAATGCCAACCAGCAGTAGCAATCACCGGTGTTTATTTAAAACCGCTGAAACCTTACTACATCGAAGGATACAATTTTCTCCTAGACGCTTCGACGCGTAGAGCCGCGTCAATTAACCTGTCTCATTACCGCTACTGTGTCGTAAACACGCACTACACATTAATATTTAAACAGTTCAATTATGCTAGAAAACATATTTTTTTGTTAACTCCATTTGGACTTATTAGTGTTGTAATTAGCTATTTTTTATCGATGGTTTCGGTTGTGTGACCTCAGTACCGCAATAAAGTTTCACTGATGAACAAGGCTCTGCAATTCTCTATCTAAAGAGCTGAAGCAATAATCCACACACATCCAAAACCTTGATGATCTGATCCGAGCAGTAGGATCGCGCTGGGTGCAGGCCGCATACAACTGATCCTATTGGAAATCTCTTGAAGAGGCCTATATCCAGCAGTGGACTTCCTGTGACTGAATGATGACCCAAAACCTCTTAGGCTATATGATTGCCCTTGCAATGTTTTTTTTCTTACCGTTAATATAATAATGTGAGGTTAGTCATTTGACTAGTAGGTACATATGAATTTCACAATGTGATATCCACATTGGTACTCGTACCTACTGTCGGTAATTTTCAAATGTCGTTCAGAATACTTTGTTACTATTGTATGGAGCTATTATGAGGTACATGGCATCTTAAATCTTTAAACTTATGTGCACAATATTTTAAAAAGACCCAACAATTGAATGTGTGAAATTGTGTTTCATTGTGGTATATAGAACAAAAACAAAATATATCTACGGAGGATCTTATATTTACGGAGGCAGAAGAGTGAGGTATTTACTTGTTTTTTTTTCAATAGTTAGAGAACACAGCCCCTCAACTCGAAATGCCAATATAAACTTTGGTTACTAGTAGACACAAAACTATAATAAAAACGTTAAATTCGATGTTAGGATATAAATTTAAAAAACAATTTTTATAAAAATTAACATTTTAAATGCTGTACTGAATGACTTTCTAAATAAAATATGTTTATTAAATAGATTAAAGAGATTTATGATACTTCTCTTCAATATATCGACATTATTACAATATAAAATTAACTTTTTAATTTGTATATCCAATGAAAATTAATTAAAGTGATTTATTCATCTGCTATTTTTAATTAAGTATATGGCATTTAGTAATATCATCAGGTTTTAATCTGAGAAGTACGATTATTAAGAAATTAATATTAGCATTTTCGAAACATACTGCTAACAGAGTAATAATTTAAAAAATAAAGTATAATTTCAAAATCCCGTTTTAAAACAAGAGCCATTATTTTAACTGTTAATGGATATATTTACACAGTTCCAAAATCACTTCCGAAAATGAACGAGAACATTAAAGCGTCTAGGTCATGCACAAAACCTGACGACAAGGCTGTTAGTCTAAATACCGACTAATCAACAAAAAACAGTCGAAATACAAACACGATTTGAGATAAAAAATGTAGTACAATTGCGTCAATAACTTGTGTAGAACTTCATATAAACATTGGGCAGTCTATATGCTACCTATATTATAAAAAAATGATTTGCAAGATTTGAAAGTTACAGAAAGCTTGTAATTAGGACACTTTCTTCGCTTCAATTTGTCAACTTCAGTTTTATTTATTTTTGTTTTACAACTATTGACGATTTTTTGATGGTTTGGTCGACCACTCTGTAAACAGTAATACTAAAAACTAAATTGTAACTTTTAAGTCACCCGAGACAAGAGCTGACCTTGAATGAAACATTTGCTCCAATTTTAATGAAACATGTCTAAGAATTTTCAAACTAACTAAAAATCAAAAAATCTAAGTTTTGCGTCAGGGTCAATAAAATTTAAGCGTGTAAATGATGTACCTACATGAATAAATCTATTTATATATTACTACTTGTTGCCCGGAGCTTAGCTCCCGTGGATCTTTATTTGGCCAGTACCTACTCAGCTCCTGTTAGTAGTAGCGTGATGTTACATAGCCTATAGCCTATAAATGGGCTAGTCCCTAAGATTAGCACGTTCAACCAAACACACATACTCTACAGCTTTATAATATTAGTATAGATTAAAAAAAATAATTAAAAAAAATAGATGAACACTTAGTATCTTGGAACTTAAGATTAAATGAAATGCTTATATACAAGTGTCTTGTACAAGTGTCATTATTATTTTTTCGGGGGTAGGTGTTAAAAACGTGACACATATTTGCGATCTTAAATATTCAATTTAATTAAAATTATTAGCTTTTAAATACCATTTGCATTAAATAACAGTTCAATATATACTTCTTATCAAGTACTTACAGTAGTATTTACTGGATGAGACAGTTTATCTAAATTCAAATAAACACCACCTGCCAGCACATTACAACCACAGTTTGTTTCACTAATTGACGTAACCATGTCTCAAACTAAAGAAATTAAAGAACTCAGAACACTGGTAGACACCTTAGAAGAGAGGATTGGCAAGAGGATGTCTGATTTTGAAGGGCAGATGAATAGTGGGGGACCAGCCAAGGACACCGTGGCCAAGGTGGCAGAAGAGTTCCGGACATTCCGTGAGCTCATATTCAACTTATTTGGCCTACTTCGGCAGCAGATAAAGGAATGTCACAGGTCAGTTGATATTATAGAGACTAGGCACCGACGGAAAAATCTCATCTTCCTCGGGGTACCAGAGGCTGAGAAGGAGTCGTGTACATCTACTATGCTTGACTTGGTGCACAATAAGCTCAACCTGAAGGAAATCTCACTGTCCGACATAACTGTCTGCCATAGAATAGGTTCGACAGGTAAAGACCATCACCGGCCTATACTTGTTCGCTTTTCGACACTCAACTTCAAATCTGCTGTATGGAGAGCAAAAACAGCTCTTAAGGGTTCACCAATTTCTGTCCGTGAATTCCTGACTAGGACGAGACAGGCAGTATTTACGAAGGCTCGCCAGCACTTCGGTATGAAGTCATCCTGGACCCAAGACGGAGTCGTCATAGTTAAAACGCCAGACGGAAGTCGCCATAAAATCATGTCCCAAGACGAACTTAAGCCGCTGCTTGAGAAATACCCAAAAGCGACTGGTAGTAGCTCGTCTGCAGCCAAAAATGATTCCGGGAGTGTTGGCGCCTCGGGCACAGCCACTATCAATAAAAACATGTGTAAATAATGTCATCCGTATCTATTGAGTTATATAGTACTATGCATTCCGTAACGAAATTCTAGAATTTACACTTTTCCTGTGTGTTCGGTAACGTGTTTCGCGTACGCGACTACAATACTTATTCTTATTTCTAACTTTCATTGACTTCCTCTTCCTATTACAATCACCCTCTTTTAGTTTATTTATTTTTTGTTTTGATAATTTGTAACTGTAACCTATTATTTATGTTGACTTTTGACAAGTTTGACAACTGTCATCTGTTATTATTTTCTGTTGCGTTCGGAAATGTTGTATAAACATAAATTGTTTTCCTTATGTTTCTACTTTAAAAATTGTGTTTAATAACCTTTATTTTCTAACTTAGTGTTTCAAATCATATATAATATGTTATAGTTATATTGTTTTGTAATTTCCTAAATGTCTTTGTTTTAGTTTTCTTTGTATTCAATTCCTGTGTATGTGTTGTTAAGTCAGCTGGCAGGTGGTGCAGAGACTGAAGCGCTGCACCAACTAATTTGATTTTTTTTTGTTTTTTACATTATTTTTTTTTTTTTAGCTATTTATTTTTATTTATATAGTTTATTATTATTTTATGTCTTCCGACAATGATTCTTTTTATTCAATTAATTCTTCCAATAATTCGCTTGATAATACCTTTTCATCGCTTCCTGATACGCTTGGTGATATACTGAAACAAACGTTCGAACAAACCAAGCACTTTAACGTGTGTCACATTAACGCTCAGAGCATCCCGAGTCACTATTCTGAGCTATACGAAACCTTTAGTGATTCTAACGTTCATGCCATCCTGATCTCCGAGACTTGGCTGAAACCAAATCTTCTTTCTACCTCCTACCCCCTCCCTGGCTTTGTTCTTATCCGTAATGATAGACAGGACAGGAGAGGTGGTGGTGTAGCCATATACCTTCACAGCTCCTTTCCCTACAAAATTATATCTTCTTCATCTCTTGGCGATTCTTCTCCAGCAGAATACTTATTCCTTGAAGTTTCGGTGAAAGCAGCCAAAACAGTTTTAGGGGTAGTCTATTGCCCGCCTACTGTGGATTACTTCTCCAGTCTCGAAATGAGACTGGAATCTTTAGGGTCAGAATATGCACATCATATCATCATGGGCGATTTCAACACTAATCTCCTAACCCCCAATTCCTCTCGCTCTAGTAAACTCCTTCAGATTATCGAGTCTACCAGCCTTCATGTTCTTCCTCTACATGCTACTCACCACAATATTGAAGGGCATGACACATGGCTCGACTTAATCGTTACCTCAACTCCTTCCCTAGTCCAATCACATGGCCAACTTCCCGCCCCTGGTTTCTCCCATCATGACCTTATTTATCTCTCCTACAACCTTAAACCACCTAAACCCTGCCCTAAGGTTCTGCACTTGCGATCTTTTGGTAAAATTAATACCGATAGGCTATGCCAGGATGCTTCAGAGATAGACTGGTCTACTCTTATGGCGTCTACCAATATTGACGAAAAAGTATATCTTTTTAACAGCGAAATCCTGAAACTGTATGACAAACATGCCCCTATCAGAAAAATAAAATTGAAGCGTCCTCCTGCTCCTTGGATGTCTCGAGGCATCCAAATGGCAATGAGGCGTAGAGATCGGGCATTTCGAAGGTTTCGAAGGGAGCGATGTGACGAAAACTGGGCCATCTTTAAGTCTTGCAGGAATCGGTGTAATCAGATGGTACGTAATGCTAAACGCCGCTATATCTTAGATAATATTGACTCCTCCTCCCCTGCCAATACCTGGAAGTTATTAAGAACACTGGGTATTGGTAAACAGCGTACGGATTTTCAGTTGACGGTTGGTTTGGATGATCTCAATCGACATTTCTCCTCTGCGGTCCAACTGGACCACCAAACCGAAAGTCATACTGTGGACTACGTCGCTGGTCTCCCCCGTCTAAATATCGATCCTTTTAAATTTTCTCTGGTGACACCCGGGGAGATTAAGAAAATAATTCTCTCCATCAAATCCAATGCGATAGGTTGTGATGGAATCAGCCGCCGCATGATTATCCCTATAATTGATCTAATACTCGCTACTATAACCCACATTATTAATTTTTCCCTTACCCATAACACCTTTCCTTTAATATGGCGAAAAGCTTTTATTATCCCTCTACCCAAGATTTCTAATCCTTCTCTTCCTGAACACTTTCGTCCAATATCTATCCTTCCATTTCTCTCTAAAGCTCTTGAGGGCTGTGTTCACCGGCAATTGTCCCGGTTTATATACAATAATCACCTGTTAAGTGTTCTACAATCGGGATTCCGGCCTGGGCACAGCACCACCTCAGCTCTCCTCAAAGTGACTGACGATATTAGGGTGGGCATGGAGGACACAAAAGTCACTGTGCTGTCTTTGGTGGACTTCTCGAACGCCTTCAATGCCGTCAGTCACCCTATCCTTCTGTCAATCCTCTCCTATAACTTAATCTCTTCTGGTGCCATAGAATGGTTCTCAACATATCTTCAGGGGCGTCAGCAGTCGGTCAGCATTGATGGGCGTTTATCAAGCTGGTGTGATCTTCACTCTGGCGTTCCTCAAGGCGGCATTCTTTCTCCGTTACTCTTCTCAGTTTTTATTAATCTCTTAACCCGAAAACTTCAGTGTTCATATCATCTTTACGCCGATGATCTGCAAGTGTACACTCAAGCGAGCACTTCTAATATTTCTGCTGCTGTCTCGCTGTTAAATACAGACCTCAAAGCTATTCAGCGTTGGTCAGAAAAGTTTGGCTTAACGGTGAATCCTAACAAGTGTCAGGCTATCATTGTAGGGAGTAGTCGTATGATGTGCCGGTTGGACCCAGACTCTCTGCCACCACTTACCTACAACAACCTGACCATACCATATAGTCCGGTAGTCAAGGATCTTGGTCTGCTTATCGACTCAACATTAAATTGGCGGGCTCAGGTCACTATGGTCAGTCAGAGAGTCTCGGGATCTCTTCGTGCATTATATCGTCTAAAAAACTTCCTCCCTTCGAAAACTAAAGTAGCGCTTGTGCAAACCTTAATCCTACCCATAATTGACTATGGTGATATGTGCTATTACGACCTGAATGCAGATCTCCTCAATAAATATGACCGTCTTCTTAATAACTGCATTCGATTCATTTTTAATCTTCGTAAATATGACCATGTGTCTAACTTTCGCTCGGAATTAAATTGGTTAACTATTCGCCAACGTCGTAGCTTGCGCGCCCTCACTACCCTCTTTACCATCCTCAATACTCCTTCTCCTCCTTGTTATTTACTTTGTTCGTTCCAATACTTGTGCTCTGTACACAACAGACACCTACGGTCTTCAAACAACCGCTTACTTGTATGCCCTTCCCATACTTCTGATTTCCTACACTCTTCCTTCGCGGTTCAAGCTATTCTCCTTTGGAATGCACTTCCCGTAGAGGTCAGGATGTGCACTAACCGTTACACATTTAAACTTAAGGTTCGTACTCTCCTCCTTAATGGGTTGTTGGAAGTATCACGTTAACGTTTAAGTATATATTTATTTATGTATATATTATATTGTTTTATTTATTAATATATATATATTATCTATATATATATATATATATTATGTAGTATATAGTTATATTAAGTACTTTATTTTTTGTATATTATATATCTTATTCTTTTTTTTTTCTCCACTTATTTATTGTCAAACTGCACCTACTTCGATCATCTCTGCATCACCGTGGTTGACTGGTAGATAATGCCTGTGGCATTAAGTCCGCCATTGTACATATGTGCATTAAGTATTAAATAAATAAATAAATAAATGTCTTATCTAAAGTATAATATAATTTTATTAATAGGGTTGTTAACTACAAAATAATAATATTTCAGTAATAACTCTCAATGTATCTAACAAACAATTTTAAACAGTTTAACTAGCGTAATAAACAAACGGTATATTTCTAAGGTAAAAACCCACTTGACATAATAAATTCAACTCATGTCTGTCCTGAGAATGCTGGCAACACCAGCCGTCTTCCTACGAACTGACATAAGTGGACATGTCCCAATATTAAGTATTCATCACGCCTTTATAACATTTAACTATAATGGTATGTGTTACTAAACGAACGGTCAAAGCCTTGGACCAGGTCAAAGAAATTCAAACATTTATATTTGATACAAAATAAGCGTAGAACTTTGGCACATGCATAGCAGTCCTCTCTTCTTTTCATTGCAAATATTGTCTCGTAAAAGAAAGAGGTTTATAATATGACGTGGATCTAAGATTGTCCTGAATTAGTTGTAAACATTCTTTTTTTGTAAATTTGTCAATAATATATTATCAATAAAAAAAATTAGGTTTTAAATAGTGCAAAACCTAAGGGTCAAAAATAAAATTTTATTGTATTCCTAAAAAAATATTTTTTATTTCCAATCACTTATGTATTTCGAGATTAGTCTAAGTCTAATAATAAATGTAGAATGCGCCAACGAGGCAGTTAGCAGTTAAGTATACTACTAAATATTACTCAGTAAAAAATACGTCAAACTATCAATACCGAAAGCTTTGTCATGAAAGACGGTTACAACAAAAATGTGGGCTGAGCCCTTATACGAATGCAAATGGATGCAAATATATGTATCAGTAGATCGGCGCGGACGCACTTCCTTCCTCACGCTAATTATGCGTGCCCCATGCGCTGTGCCTTGCGCGCTGACGCCTGCGCTGCAGTTATGCTGCACTAACCGTTCCAACAAATATGTCAGCTCGTTATTTTAAAGGTATTGGGGGTAATAAAGCCAGTAATTAAATTTGAACCCTTTAACGTCCGAGCGAACATGGCCGGCAAAATGTACACATTATACGGTTCTTCTTTGAAAGGAATTAAGAGTAATGAAAGAAATAACATGCAGCATGTGATTTGTCTTTTGTTTTCAAACTATAAAAAAGAAAGAAGAATCATAAACATCTGACTGCTATCACGAGTGGGAAAGATTAAAAGCACCGATGAATTTATGATGTAGATACATAAATACAGTTGATTCACGTAAAATCTTAATCGTTTGCGATAATTTTTCCAGTAGGTAATTGTTTTTTTTTTCAGCACAGTAACACAAAGGCTAACATTGTGTTGCGTAAAACACCGGCTTAGTCCTGGACTAACTAAACATATGTAATGTGTTTTATTATAAGTGTTTATATGTTTTTCAGAGTTCTTAGCTTTCAGCAGGCGATCACAATCATGTTGTCAGGTTGCCATTATCTTTGCCAACACAATAAGCATCGACCAACCTGGCATTGAAAAGTTTGATGGGTGGCACTTACTGCCAGCTTTGCTGCAACCCTCATCGAAAAAAGAAAATTGAAACTGCTTTATTTGTAAGCGGAAAATTATGTCGAGACGTAATTTCTTTAAGAATTCTTGGCTACGCATCCAAACATTGCCAAAACGATATAGTTGTATCTTTGTGTGTCGCCCCTACAGATTCGTATCACGTCCCTTCTTATTATACATGGAACTAATTAAGTACAAAACACTCGCAATAAAACTATACGCCGACAGATAGACAGATAAACAGCATTCGGATTAGATATTTGTGTGTTAAGGGATTATATCACTTTGATTGGGTAATACAAGTCGGATAACTTCAGTTAAGCCAAAATAAATAATATCTGTAGGGCTACTACGTATTAGCTTCAAAGAGTCGCATAAAATTGCTTATAAAATACCATACTCATATTTAGGGTGAAAATATCAAACATTTTCTTTGTCAAATTTCGACTTATAAAACACATTAGTACTGAAATAGATTTGAAAGGTTCAAAGGTTTGTAATATCATGTGAAATTTAGAAATTCTTTTAATGATAAGTAGTCTTCGCTTTGATAGTGCACCAGAGAAATATTTGTGTAGAGATAACAAAACTTTAAGGCGCTGTTTCTCCACTGACAATTAAGTGACTGATAACCTATCTGAAACTGAGTTGACAGATTTTTGACATATTTTCATATAAAACCTGTCACTTAAATCTAAATATCCAATCTCTCGAACAGGCCTATGTCCAGCAGTGGACGTCCTATGGGTGAAATTATGAAATCCTAATTTATCTGCAAGTGATGAATCGGGGCCTAAGTGTTTAATTTCTAAAGGTCGGAAATAAACGGGGAATGCATGAGACTGGCCTTGCAAGACTTGTATGTTACGCTACAAATTAAAGAGTGTCTACAACATTTCTTAGTACACCTTGATACGGATACCACTCAACTTTTCCAGCGTTTTCCAGTCCAACATTAGCATATAAATAAACTATATTGAACATTGAACAGCCATCAACCGCTGGTATTTATAGCTTGAGTCGTGACAACTTGACAAGCAGTTAAACTAGCAGACTTCCAGCTTTAAACCAGTCGTAAAGGTAAGCCCACATTTGGCAATTCTAAAAAAATAATATAGTAACAAATTATTACTGTCACCACACAGAGTATGTGTATGACTGCTGAGCAAATGGATTCAAGAGTTCGTCAAAAAGGTTATTTTTAAAAATATTTTAAAATAATTTAATAGTACCAAGTCTCAAACGCTCTTTGAATGGCAGTAGATAAGCAGTAGGATTAAAATAATATAAATAAAATCTTTATAGACTCAAACAATCTTAACAATATTAGGATTATAACATACATTAGATGTTTATGTCAATATTTAAGGTTACATAAACGGAATTAAACAATGTTAATTAGCGTAACATTTTCAAAGTTACTTTGGCCAAAAATATCTCCTACATTATTTACTTTTTTTTTTAAATATGTCGTTAAATTCCGATTAAAATATTTTGTTTTACTGACTTATACAGTAAAGTATTTAGGATGATTCAAATACAAAATGATTATAATTTTAGTAAATAAAATCATCACAAATATGGCCTGATCTTTAGTTACTGCGTGAACTATGTATTGGAATAGGGAAATATGACTGTTATTATCAGGTATTATGTTCGAATATTTTAGCAGAAAGCCAGAGTGCGGAAAAATACTCCTTATACGGCTTACACCGTAAAATCCATAGAACAGAAATATTTGTTCTGTGGTGGGACCTAGCATAGATAACGAAATATCAGTGTGACATTGCAAAACCTATCTCTGTTCTGTGGACATTCCTCTGCCCACCTTTTTGAAAGAAAACCTTGTGATGTTATACAGTAATTAACTCAAAAACAAAACAAATATGTATCCAAGAACAATTTTCTGAAGAACCCGCCTACATAATTGAAATACAGTATTTCACGCGGCAGTGTTCCGCCATCGTAATGGGTTATGGGCCACTAACTAACACTATTTATACTGGATAGCGTTTAGCCTAACATTGAATGACGGAATGTCGTGACAATATCGAATAATGTTGTTTTTCTTAATAGCTATTATGGCTTGTTACTTTTACGTAAACAAATTGCTAAAATTAAGCATTTTTATGGTGTAATTTTTTCAAGTAAATTTAGGGTAAAGTCAGTATTTGAAATTGGAAGCTATAATATGTGTGTTTCTGTTGGTGAGTGGTCTCCAGACTTCATTGCAAATGAATGGACGACTTTCTCGCAAAATCGTGTATGCAGCCTGCATTTTTTATTTAAATTAAAATGACATTATTATCTTTCTATATTGTATTTTTTTTAATTTGTTAGGTTATTTATATAACTGTACTTATGTGAGTCAAATCGATGAATAGAATAAAAAAATTAAACGAGTGACTAAAATTTCTTATCAGTTAAATCGGTTTAATTTCGCCTAAAAACTTATGTGATATGAATTATAAAATAGTGACTCTAAATTTGAATAATACACAATCTCACAATAGTCAAAAAACTCCACAGTATGGACAAATCGAGTAATTATCGAGAATGACGTCTCACTAACTCACCATGTAAATATAAATAATATACCGTTGTAATTATATGTAGTAGTGGGTACCACCACATTAGTTTTTGGGTCACCACCTATTATATTATTATAGTTTGTATACCATTTTATAATTGTACCTACCTACGGTGGAGCGAGAAAGTTCTTAATTGTGTTGAAATAAAATTTCAACTTTTTGTAAATTATATTGGAAAAATCGTATATAAAACTACTAGTCCATGTGTCATTCCAGATTATTTATCTATCTGGGTGCTAAATTTCATACAGATCCTTTCAGCAATTCTAGCATGATTGAGTAACAAATATCTACCAAACATTCATCCGTCATTATTATTACATTCCGCTTTTGTAAAATTAGTAGGATCTGAGAAATATCATGTAGACCAACTTCGATCGGGTACCAAATTTTTCAATATAAAAATTTTATTTCACATTGTTACAGCCTTTTCCGAGTTACCGATGACATAGTATGTATATAAATAAAATTGTAATACGATAATGTTTAATAAGTAAATGTAATACAATTTTTTTGTCATTTAAATATATAAAAATAACATCCGAAACTAGAATATGTCAGTTCAAAGGTGACGTCACACACAATAGAGAGTTACACGTACAAGATCTACATTATCATATCGTCTGTTGATCCTAGCTTTTGTATCATTTGTTGTATGGGTTCCAAGTGGCAAGGATTATCTATTGTAGTAAATGTGAAATTGAGGCCAGTACCCCAAACACTTAACCTTGCTTTCCATCAGGCGAAAAAGAGCCAATATACTTGAGCTACTATAAAAAAACCTCACGCCTTTTTCCCGAAGAGGTAGGCAAAAGTGTCTACATTAGAGACTCACATTCCGCTAGCTATATATTATTTTGCCTATTTTCATTAACCGGGGACGTTCTCAGACTCCGGGTTGATACCTACTGGAAATTTAATACAAATAAGATATCACTAATGGATATAAGTAATTATACTAGACTGTTGTACTAGACTATACCTAGATAAATATGACTATTTGAAATCTGAAAAAATATTTAGATATATATAATATTCAATAGATTCATACTAAATAGTAGGTACTAAACAGTTCTCTGTTTAGTACTATTTAGTATGAATTTACATACCGACAGAGAACCGTCGGTATGTAATTATTGTAATTTGTAGTTGTTAATTATTATGTTTATTAAGTTCATTGCAAAAATATAATATACCTAATTATGTTGTTATAGACAATCCTATAAACCCGTGGACCATAGCAACGATATCTTTTCAAAGTAAGAAAAACTAATTGACTATGTTGATGACCAAAATACAAAATTAAATATTCACCCACACATACTAATACTTTTACGTCTGCATGCTTCTGTCAACAAAAATTCAGTAGAACTAACAAAGGCATGGTCTCCCGTACAATCTTTAGTGAGCAAAGATCGCAATCACACGGCGGCTATCGATACGGTATCAAACAGTTCGTTTGTAGGTTCGTTACTAGTGGCAGTGCACACTGGGGTCGACAACATAAATATTCATGAACAACGAAACTTCCATATGCCGTGTACTTTGATATGGGAACGTGTGACGAAGCTATTCTAAAGACGTCGTTTCGACAAATGTTTGTTGAAAAATTTCCTTCTTTTCGTACAAAGTATATAATTTTGATCTATAGGTATTTTAACGCAATTTGTTTATTTCAACGCATTACTCTAAGAAACTACCAGTCTCAACTAGAAAAAAATATTTTGCAATAAATAGCCAGTTCGATGATAAAGGTTTAAAAATTGAAAGGCTATAAAACATCAAGCTGTGGCTAACAGGAGCGGAGTAACGACGATGAATAGAAGAAAAAGTTATACTTACTTACTAGGTATATTTAAAGAAGTAAGAATGAATTCCTGATTAATACTAAATGAAAATAAACCAAGACTTTCTAATCTTGACGTTGCCATGAAATAATAACATAATCGATCGCGAAGGACTTAATTAATTATTGGAAATTAATTAGTTATAGGTATATTACAGTTATTTGCATTTGGAGTTAAATTAATATTCATAAAATAAATGGCAACCAACTTTAAATAGTTTTATAATTATAAGATTTATTATTATTTAATATGTTGTCATAAGTTGACTTTAAACTAAATTAAGATATCTTAAGTTTATCACCAGAATTGCTAATAGCTTTATTGCTAGTGATTTTATCAAAATCGTTGTTTGACGTTTTCGAGATATATAAGATAATAGATAGCGTAGAGGCAATCCGATCCCAGCAGTGGGACTGGGTTAATGGGTTGCAAATGATGACGGTCTTGAATTTTAATATTGATTAAATCTAATATATTGCAAATTTTCTTTCAAAACTTTCGTGAATATAAACTTAGCAATACTATAAGAATTTGTTAGATAATAGTAAATATTCATACGTAATGTGTATGTAGAATAAATTTGCGTCCATTAACGTCGTGTCGGACGGCAAATAGTGTTCTAAACTATTTGTTGTTAAATACACGCGATTGTGTATTGTGACGTTTAACTTTATAAATATTTGAACGATCAATGGAATATTAAGTAGTACTGTTTTAGAGATAAAAACTCGGCCTGCGGGATGATGTGATTCAGTTTGAGAAAAAACATATTCCGGCTACTGGGGACTTGTTTTTTAAGTTTTAGTTTTACATGAATGTGCTGTTGTCATCCTAAAAAAACAAATATTATACTTTTAAATTACGTATAATACAGCTAACCTACGTTATAAAAAATCAGAATTTTCTGTTCTTGTTTCTTATGTGTTTATTGCGCTAGATACAAGCCTATGCATGCGCTAGATATAGCAATCTAACAGTTGACTTCGTATGGCAGATAATTATAATGATGATAATGAAATTAACGAAATCCAAGACGGAGTGAAGAATAAAATAATGTATATTGTGTTTGATACAAACGTTAACCTGAGAATTACGAGCAAAACAGAAAATAATCCGATAATCTGGATTTCAAGTAATGCACAGTTATATACCTGTAAACTTGGCAATTGATATTAATTTGTATAGATTACTTTTGATAAAAATGATACATAGAATACCTATTTTATTATTAGATAATATATATATATAGTCATATTATTATAGTCAACAAGCAAGCTAATCACTGCCCCGTAGTATTACAATTACAACTTATTAATTTACATCAACGCCATCTACCGTCGGATAGCCAAACTACAACTTATTACCCATCAATTTCCAAATCAAACAAAGAACAAACTTCCAAGTTTGCAAACATTAGACTGGCTGGAGCTAAATTAAAAATATGTCGAAAAATACATCCCAACAAACCGTTGGAAAGCGAAACAGATAGGAAAAAAGTAAAAACAACGGTTTTAAAAAAGCGAAGCATGTGCGTCTAATTTTATTCCCCTGTTCACTGGTTATGAAATATATGGTAATGTATGCGCGGGCTGCGCGTGTGAGCCAACGTGTGTTCGACGGGACGCGGACGGTGGGACGGCGGGACAGCGGCGGCGGGCTCGGCCAGTGACAATTGAATATCTAAAAATATTTATAACTGAAATTATAAACTTCTATCATCTTTGTTGCCGTTATCACAATTTTTTTCAGTTTTAAGATTTTTTAAGTAAGAAACTTATCAGATGGTAAGTACCTTACGCACCTATAGTTATTTATCTTTATGATAAAAAACATTAGATCATCAAAACCTACGATATGATATATTAAACGCTAATTATGAAGTTTAAGATCAGAATTATTATGCCTATGAGACTTATATTTTCAGGGTAAAATAATAATAATATTTACCACATTCACATTAATAAAATTAAAAAAAAAATTGTATCTGTAATTAATTATGAGGCTGGTCTAATAACTAATCTAATTATTTCTCCAGAAATACTCTAATTTGCAATAGACTACATCTTTATTGGTATTGTAACAGTCAAATGTTTACGGTAATTAGGTGAGGCCTATCTAACAGTGAAGGTCATTGGGCTGATGATTATCGTTGCCGCAAAGTCTTTACTGCAAACCTATGAAAACTGGCTAAATCTGGCTAATTACCTGGTGAACTTAGGACCAGTACAAGACACTGACAATGTCAAAAGGCATATTGCACAATCCGAACACAAAAACCCTAAACAATATGGTAGAAACTCGTCATTAGAAACAAATAACCGTGACAATTTAGAACAAAGGAGAAAGAATTCCAAACAATAGTGTATGATTGCACAGTAAACGGTTAAGTATTCTTAATCTACGTTTATGGGCATCCACTGACTCGTACTTAAACTGAATATAAAACAGAAGTTTTCGGTCCGTTAGTACGACCACGGTTCGCTGGACAAGTAAGAACAGCTGACTTGGATTTTTGTAGGTGGGAATAGATGGTTATCTGGCATATCCCTTGATGTATGCGCGTGAAGGATGCGTGGGATTAGTGCCGCAAACTATCAAGTTTGTAAACGGTTGATAGTAATAAAACTAGTGCGTGTAAACGAGATATAATTATAATGGTATCTGTGTTCGTTATAGGAATCACAGTATTTATACATAATCACTCGTGTTATCCTTCAGTTATAAATCAAAGAGATTAAAGTAATCTTTGATGTAGTGCAATTTATCTATACAGATTTGGTTCAAATACCATTTTAATCTTAACGTCTATATTTATCATACCAGCCCAGGCTACCGATACAACGTTCATTATTTAAAAACTCGCCACAAACTTCAACATTGAGTGGCAGGCCCGCCATTTTTCTAATTTCACGAATATATTAAAGTAATTTTTTAAAAACTTTCTGTTTGTCCGTCCCTCGGCTGGTCCGTTTTTAATTTTCCCATTTATTAATTTCCATCTTGACGCTTTGGTAATATATTCGGGCCCGCAAATTGAAAAGTTGGTAATGTTGGTGAGAGAATTGATACACGTACTTTTGATTTGAATAATGGCGAAAATAATTAAATTAAAATTGCATGTCTGATGTGTAGCGTCTCAGTATAAACGGAGATTGAAGAAGCTTCTTGGACCGATGCAGATGCCGATGCTGTAAACGACTTTAAGTTTTTCTATTTACCCGTTTACTAGCAGATGATAACATCATAGTATTCATAGTAGAATCATAAAACCACACTGATACAAAATTGAATAAATACATTACAGTTAATATTCTATTTTTTAGGAATTGGATTTGAAAATATTAAACAATAAAATTGTATTAATAACGACGGAACATTTTAAACATTCTTGTCGACATAGCTCCATGAAGAAATACATAAGTTGCGACAAGAGACATTTAAAACGCAATTAATGCAAAACAAATTACCCTACAATCCTTTATAATCTGTACGAAACAAATCAAAGTGCATTACAGTGTTAGTTCGTCTACTTGCTAAGAGAGGGCGCTGTTCATTTACATATCAAGCGGGCAATTAGCATCGCTCGCTTTTACCAAATGTAAGCTTTTTTTGTTAAGTCCTCTTAATTTGTTTCGGGTTACTGTTTTAGGGTTGAAATTTCCCTAGCTCCTATTAACTTAGGATAAAGTTATGTGAGAAAAGTGTCTTAGTATTAACAAAAAACATTTTTTTTATTGTAACGAAGTAACGAAGTGTTTGCCTAAATAGTGCCATTTTTGTATGGGTTTTGTATTGGTGCCCACCCACCACATAGCTTATATATAAATGAATTTTTCATCAACTCAACTTACTTAGTTTCCTAACAGAAATACAATATTACCGAGGTAGATCATAAATAAATATTTTAAACAACCTAAAATATGGGTAATTTTTAACAATGGCAATAAAACGCAGACCTTAATTTTCGCCACCAGTTTGTAAGTTACCGAATGCAAATGGTAAGACATTAGCGTGTAAAAGATAAGAAGTAGGATTAAGAGTAACTGTGCTCCGCGACATCGCCCGCGCTGTCACCTACAGAATAGTGATTCAGTGCTAATTAGTTTTTCACCTATTGATACAAGGGCCTTCAGATTGAGAACAAATTTTAAACAGACAGAAATACATTGGACTGTCCTGTCTCGAAATTCATTGGTTCTATTTCGACATCGTTGTCAATTGTGTGAAAATTCAAATTATCATGTCAATTTCAAATATTTGACAATTATATCGAAGTCAAACAATCGAATTTCGAACTTGCGAGTAGGACCTCAAATTCCTTTATTATTGCATTCCCAGACATACACAATATTGTAATTAGAGCTCCTAACGACAATTTACAATAATTATTAAACTAATCATCCAAGTGCAATTATAATAAGCATTTATAAAAGCAATATTTCACAATAACAAACAATGCATATTCAGCACTAAATAAAGCATATAAATAAGAAAACCCTTTCATATGCACCGTGAACCTAGAAATAAACGAGACATTCCCCTGGCGAGTTTTATCAATAAATAGCCACGGGAAAATTGATAAAATAAAAAGAATAAGGTAATAACAATAAAATATAACGGTTGGCATAAATTTCCTTTTATTTTCTTTTCCCTGGACTGTGGCCAGAGCGGTTGGAACATCGGCAGGGTGCATACATAAAGCAAGGGACGAAAACTCCTCTAATTTGGAAACAAGATGGATTGGCCCGTGGACTCTCGGTAATTTATCAAGTATCGGCTCTTATTGTTGCGGTTTCTGTTTATTCTGGCTATTTGCGATATTACAGGGGATGTTCGGACGTTTTCACTTGTTTATGTGCATATATTATGGAAATGCGTATAGGTGATATACTTGGATTTAGTTTGTGTATAATATTTTATTATTATCCCTGATATTGTTTTGTAATGAGAGACAATTATTTATTGGCTTTAAAATATTTCAAATAGTTTTATGTATGTGTACTTATCCTTATAAAAAATGATTAACTAAGCAAAGTCAAGACTCTTAACTTAAAAAAAATATCGGAACCAAAATTTATTGTATTTAAAATATCTTCGTCATATTTTTTTCATAAACAAGACTATTTTTTTTTAATGTTTAAATCATTCATCATCATCGTCATCATTGCAGCCCATAAACGTCCCACTACTGGGCACGGGTCTTCTCAAACAATGTGAAGGGAATTGAGCCTACTATAATAATACCACGCTGGCCAGACGGGTTGGTATAGGGTTTGTTTCAAATTTTCCTTTTCTTGCAGTGCTCTTGTCTGCATAAGGTTACTCCCTTAGTCGCCTTTTACGACAGCCACGGGTTGAGATGGGGTAGTGACATTGTGTATTCTTAATCCGTCACTACACGGATAGACAAATCATTGATCTCATCTAATCATTAATTGCATTGTAAAATATACTATGAATAATTTTGAGCGCCAAAAAGCTTGATCATCTTGAACTTTTATTAAAACTCGAGCCCCTCTAGCAAGGCTCCTTCATCACTGTTTACCTACCACTCGTCCCTACTACATTACCATTTAAAAGTGAAGCGCTTTCCGATCTCCAAAAGGTCCGTGTGTGAATTTTATAGCCATACAAGTGAATCTAACGATCTGAGAGTATCTATTGACGTGTAAATATTTTTGTTTTTTATTTATGGCCACCCTGTGTCCGGTAAATGTTTACCCTGGCAACATTCCCCACTGTTTGTCAAAGAAACTGTAGCGTTAACGCATGACTGGTAATGATGTTTTATTATTTACATTTTTATGGGATATCGGGGGATCTTTTTGATGGCCAAACTGAAAATATGTTCGTTTAAACCGAACAGTTTTACAGTTGGAAGCTTCTTGCACACACTTGCTATCATATGAAAAGATTCTTTCTTCCTGCTTAACCAACTGGACTGCGAACGTTAAGAACAAGATGTTCTTACTTTTTGTTATAAAGGAGACAGAAGATCAAATGATGAAGGTACCTAACTATTAGGAAGCTTTGTGCAGGATGTTCGACGAGATATTGCGGTAACGAGAATTTGGATCTATCTTTCTTCACTATAAATTAACTTACTATTTAAGTCATTGTAAATTTGTGTATGATACGGTCTCCCGGTATAATAAATTTAATATAAAACGAATAGCTACAACATTTATATAAAATAAATAACAACTAACGAAAGTCATGAAAGTTATCGGTGACGTGACCAGAATCCTGTAATACATCAGTATTGATATTTGGCTATACTCGTGACAGGATTATTTTAATTCCTCTGATAAGGTGTAAAATTTAGATACTTACATAGACCTACAAACAACACAGATACGTGGAACGGGACGACTGAGAAAAAAAGCATGTCAAAGAGAAAAGTGGAGCCGTATCAAGGGTAAAAAGCAGGCAGTGGATTCCACCAACAAGTGTTGAGTTCTTACATAAAATAAAAAAAGATGTAAAGATGTTTAAATTGTGCAATACAAGTGATAGAACTAACGTATTCGCAAAGGCAAAGAAAAATTAAAACGTAAAACTAAACCGCCAACAAGGAACAATATTACCCAAACCATCGGTTCTTATCAAGCCATTCTTTCGCTAAATCTAAGAAACTCTTGTGTTGCCAAATTTTCTTTACGAAAAGCTCTCGAATAATGCCAGGCGTGCTCATTACCGTGGGTCATCAGTATGCATAATAAATGAGTAAAGCTCCATCTAGCGGAGTACGGTAGAACTAAATAATGGTTGGGCAAAATATGGAGATGGATTGCTTCGGCTTGTGACGAATGGCCGTGAGCTGTGATTCCGATGTTTTTGTTTGTATTGTTATATTTTGATTTTATTCTGATCGGAATAAACAGTTGTAGATTTGTCAGAAATGTTTTTGTATTTCTTTTTTAAGAACGAAAAACGTGGTTGTTTATTCGATTAGTTCCTGTATTTAGATTAAATTATTAATTTATGTATTGCCCTGTTTTGCTGATGGAAGATAAGTTAGTGATAAACTGTCTGAAACATGAGACAGATTATAGTAATAATTAATTATTCTCTATAATAGAGAATAGTGCTTCGTAGAATAATTCTACGAAGCACACCTACGAATGTCACTCTTGCTTCGTGAAATAGAAAATTAATAATTTTTTTTTTTTATTGAAGCCCACCAACGTCTGTGCTAAGTGGAATACTTTAGGTGTGCTTCGTCTGGGTGTGCTTCATGGAATACCTCTCAAAAACCTGTCAATATTGTTTCGAAGAGTTTATCGGACACTTAACTATCAGTAGTGAAACAGTATCTTAGGTAGAACAAATTTTATGAACCTTTTTCTCTCAAATTTATTCTATGTGTAGGTACTAGCAAAACCTCTGAAACAAAAACGTTTTATATTGTTTCTTGAGCACTAAAAGCAGCCCAAACATCTTACTAACAGACATAATTAAATACTGTGTTTAACATAACGATGGCATAACCACGACCATTACTCCAGATTCACCACAGCATCACCCTTAAAGTACCACCTCTGACAAACCATCATACACACCCCAAAAAAAGAAACCAAAGCTTTATTCTCCACAAAATAGAACCTAAGATTGTATGAAACATATTTTCTCAACGGTAAGGATCATATTATGGTAATATGTACGCAAGGGAACAATAAGTAGCAGGCGTCGGTAGATGTCGCTAGTGTTGCGTTTGTGTCAATTTATCATCGGAGTTAGTTATGACAAGTGGCCTGTCGAGGCCAGACGTTCAGAAGGTGCTTTTTACTCAGAACTTACGTACCATCCAGATTTCATAAAGTTTGGAGGAGACATTCATTTTCGTGAAGATATTTGTTTGTCTGCACTGCAAATTTATAGGTGATGGGTTTTAATACACCAGAAGTAAGTACGACATTGAGAAGGTAATAAGGGGAACATGGTAATTTTTGACATTAAGGGTACTAAAATTATAATGTACTCAGGTATTATATTTTTTTTTAATTAGACTCTCCTCCTTGAAGCAGGTGACAAATGATCTATTGTCACCGGCTTCATGGAGGTAAGTGCTATCTGCTACCTTACTATTAAGAAGGGAAATGCGTTTAACGGCTGACACCCGGATAGGCTCGCTAGCCAGCATACCCACTAAACAGTTTACTGCATCTAGACTATGCTTTGATCCTCTCGAAACCTTATACATCAGTGATCCACCCAGCAAGTGGTGACTGCTGTCTACGGATATCAGCAATCTCAGGGACACAGCATTTACATCAGTTTTTTTTTATTATGTCAATTAATGGCATAACCAAATTTCTCTCGTTAACCGACTACCTAAATTCCGTTCTTACCAACCCAAAGCCAGAGGAGATTTGTGAAGACCACAACATTACTCAGGTAGTTTTTACAGCAATAGTCTTTTAGAATGCAAAGAAGTCCTGTCAGGGTACTTATTTGTGACAGAAATCTTATTGCACCCAAAGTCTTTTTAACAAAGTCTGGTTAAAACTTAAGATTAAAATTATAATATTTCTATCTTCAAAGCGTTGCTTCGAACATCCCCAAGTCGCCACGGACTATGGTAATGAGCTGAGGGTACGTTTTTGCTACTTTCATCCCCTGTATATACAGGGTGGTATGTATTTGAATACTGCTCACTGCGAATGTCTACTACGCTGAATAGTTGTTTGATGTTTTAGAAGGATTGATGTGTTGTTTGCTCCGGAGGTACTTGTTTATATATCACAAATAAAAAAAAGGATTACCTATGTTTATTGCGAAATATATGAATAATATGCAAAGATTATTTCGATAAAAAACTTGTGAAGAGCCGGTGATCCCTAATATCGACCAGAAACAAATTCCCAGATCTTTTTTGATAAAACTAAAAAAGGTTTATCAAAAAAGTTTTCCGATGTTGTATATAATGTATTGTATAAATATATAGATCACGCCTCTTTCCCAACAGAGGGGTAGGCAGAGACCATTTTGTATAAATATAATAATATATATTTTCCACTGCCAGTAGTGGAATTACACCAACAAGACTTTGAAAGCCAAGCCAAACTGTGACAATTCATGTATCTAAAGTATCCATATAGGTATCCCAATTTAACTATTCGATAGTGAAATAATTGTGTAAATTGAATCAGCCCCACCATAGAACAGCCACATAATAGAATACTTTTCATTGGGCAGTTGGTCTTATGGAAAAGTATAGTAAATATAATTACGTTACTTAATTTTTAAATTAGCATAGTCATTCCTTAAGTGCCATTAATTTTCTCTATAAAATATGTATTCAAGATCAGTCTGTCCTTTACAAAATAATTCAATGTACAAAACCGTGGCGAAAACTCAAATATCAAGCAGCAATTTGCGAGAGTTGAACATAAAGTTAAAATAAACGTCGTCGGTTCGAAGGCTTCGGTGCGGGCGACTATAGTGAAACGCGCGGTTTTTCCATGAATAGTCATGTCACTTACCTACCGAGAACAGTGGTGTGCCTCTCAAACACTATACATTGGACGAAGAACTTAGTAAGTGACAATTTTTGAGAGAGAGAATATTGTAGTAGCTCTTTGGGGAAAGCAGGATTCTCTGCCCTCGCTGGGACAAATGATTGGAATCTTCATCTTCTTTAAAGGAATCTAATATTAAGATAGGCAAAAGCAGTTGAGCTTATCTACCAACTTTAATAAAATATACTGAAAATCAAATTAAAAAGCATTATCATGTACTACCAAGTAAAATTGTGAAAATAATACACTATATTATAAAAAGGTTCTCTGTAACTCCTGATTCCAGTGCAGTGTAAAAATAATTTCAATAAAACTACTAAAAATTTAGAAAGATTTAGCAAGATTATGTTATTTATTATTATTTATTATATCTTGAATTTACACATAATTTTTTTTGTTATCGCGGGCGTTTTAGAGTTAATTTTTCTTACGTTTTATACTCAGCATACAGTTACTGTAACCGAAAAGAAAATCTTTTTGTAAAGCGAAATACATGAAACACATATTGTCAGTTACAATGTTCTACAACCACCCCTTCTCAATGAGATACGGTGACCTCTCGAAATCAGAGTCCACCCATATTATCATCCGAGTTTTATATCGAGTCGTTAATGTAATTGCCCGACTCGATACAGGCCACTACAGACCCTCCACTTAATTAATTTTATACTCTTACTTATTTAATGATGTGGAAGAACACATGTTTAATTTGGATAGTGTTGTGGTTGTAAAAGTGACAGTAGGTTGGTAAGGGATGTTCTGACCAAAGATTGGACACTAAGTAATTGAGAGTCAATATTGTAGGGTCGGTGGTTTGGGTTTTTATGATGCGCTGTGGCTAACGATACATTTATGTATTTTTTTGCACGTCTACAATAGAATACTATTTCAGTGAGGCCATTATAGAAACTAGTGCTAATCTATTAATGTTATTAAATATGCAAAATAGACGTATTTCGTTCGAGCAGATATCCGATGTCATTACATTTTAATACAATGTAGTTCTAGTTGTAGACCTGACCATACGTTTATACCAATTAGGTATACTAATATATTTTGCTGCAACTCAAAGTTTGAATTGTTTTCATTAATTGCTGTAATATTTGTCTAGAAACTTTCCAACAAACTGTTTAGGTACCTATCTAAAAGTTAGCTTAAATTATTTTTCACAAAATTTAAGCTAACTTTTGGTTAAACCTTATTAGCGACTTAGCGACCAAACACCAACTCTATTCTAAAGCAGACAAGAACCCAGACAAACCTTGTCCATAAACATAGCTGTAAATAACAAAGGTAAGCAATAAACATGTGGACATTAGCTTGCGATAGTACCTACTTCTAGTGCACTTACCTTCGGTCGTAGTTTAAACTCACTCGCCGTATACAATGGATAGCTTCAAACTTCTACGTAAAAGAGAAAAGTTATGTCTTCTGCTTGTGTGTAGGGTTGGTCACGTTGCTCTAACGTTTTTCATTATTATTTTCCTTCTAATTGTATGAAACGATGACGACCTGATATCAGTAAATTGTATTATATTTACTGATATCAGGGGGTAGTAATGGAGATACCATTACTTCTTTAATATTTTTTTCGTAATCATCAGGACAAGGTATGTGTAAAAGAATAATTTTAGTCAGAAATTTGTGGCAACTCATAATTAAGTTGCACGCTGTGACAACCTTTGATTAATTCTACACTAAGCTTTGCATATTTATTTTTCATATAAGATTTGTTGGTTGTTCTAAAATAATAAGGTAAAGCAAATAAATAAATTTGCAAATGTGCGAAGCCACGGCGAGTCCCTAGTTTGTAAATAAGATAAGTACAAATAATGTCAACACTGGTATCTTGGAAATAGCTTTAATGATTTAAGTGAACATTTATTTTGATGAAGTCTTAGTGTATCTTTCAAATTTAATACCTAGGAGTGCATAGATTCCTTGGTAATTCTACTTTGAAAAAAAAGTCTCTAGTCGCTAATAGCGTTCGAATCACCCTATCTCTGTTCTGTGGTCCGAATACTGCTTAGATTAGGAAGGCCGAATACGAACAGTCTCTTCGATAGATATCCTGATAAGAAAATTAGATGCGGAGATCTGATTGAGGAGATTAGATGTAACGTTCAACGTTGTATGTAAGGCGAGCATACAGGTTTCCGATATATATCTTAATCTAGAAAATTTAGTAAATTTTAAAATTTGGACGTCATTTAATCATTATATATACACAATAATATGTTGTGTGTTAGTACACACTAATATGAACATAGTTCTATACAATGAAACATAGTACACAAATAAAACCTCAAAAGACATTTACGAAATACCTACTCATTTTGTTAGAGAAAGCCGTACCACCCCTTAGCACAAGTATACATAGGTACAGAGAGTATCTTCACAAGTTATATAGCACAGATCGTTAGTAAATAAGAGCCAACGTTCTTGGCTCGCTGCGCTATCTCCCCGACACTTAAGGAGACTGCTTCTAGGAGCTTGGTTCTTATATTCAGTTTGTAACTTTTACCAATTGAAGTTATGTAATTTTTTTTAATAGTATCTTAAATATGTCAAAACATTTTGGTATCATCATCATCATCATTTCAGCCTATTGCAGTGCACTACTGGACGTAGGCCTTTCCTAACACGCGCCATAGCACTCTGTCCTCCGCCTTCCGCATCCAGTCAGACCCAGCGACCTTTTTTAGGTCGTCGGACCATCATTTTGGTATACCGTTAGTAAATATATAACTATCTACCAGCTCGATGGTATATCATTATAACCCATAAATTAATTTCCCACTGCTGGGCACGGATCTCCTTCTAGATATCTTTGAGATAATTTAGCCTATTAATTAACTTTTTTTTCGCAGTGCCCTTGTTGCTAATGGTTCTTATAAAAAAAAATTGTGTAGCACACGGTTAACAAACGTATCTACTTATTAGAACACACATAATCGCAAGAAAGTTAAATACAATCAAAAACATTCTGAAATACATCCATCCTTAGCCACAGAACTTTATACTCCATAAGAAAAAGGGACCGCAAGCAACCGCTATAACAAGAAGTCCCACATAGAAATAATCCTGACAAAACAATCGTCAGATGACCGCGCCTTAAGTCTCGGGCGGCGACTGTACCCGACACCTCCCCCTACCACCAAAATGTTGTAAAAGAAGGAAAAACGCCCCCATACCCTCCTGCACCCCCCAAAGAACTCTCCACAGCGATTGTTCATGTATGAATTCACCACATTAGAAGTCAAGTAGGATAAAAACAGAGCGCCTTTGAGAAATATACCCTGCATTGAGTGATATTCTTGGGCCTTAAGTGCTTTTTATTCTTTTCGTTTTGGGTTGAAAAATAAACGGACAGATGTTTTGTAAGATAACGTTTGTTACGATTGTGGCTAGCTCCGAGACGAGTATTCTGTGGTAATGAGTGATCGGTGATAAGGAACCAATGGGACTTGCAACTCGTACGTCGTAAGACTTACGACACTCTGTAGGTCTACCATGAAACCATTGTCAATGTTTAGAATTAAATCACGGATCGTTTTTAGAATGTCAGTTCTAGACGACCTAACATTCTAAGTCAGGCATCGATTTAATGGAATTTTCATCCGATATGTTGATTTGTTCTGGTCCAAACTATCATCCGTACTTTAAAATTTCTATCATGGTAAGTCTACTGACTGATTCTCAATACCCATGACTGTCAAAAGAGAAACAATAGAAGACTGACACAAACAAGAAATTTAAAGGTACAGAATACGGTTAGCCCGTATTCTGTACCTGTTGGAAAATACAGTTTTCTGATGTGGTATTTAAAACTGAATTTTTTAAAGGACTTATATTACGTCTTCTGGTAGTTATGCATGTGCATCACAATGCTACGCGCCTCTATGTAACTATGTAGCGATCACGTAAATTTCCACAGGGTGGAAAGACCCACATTTTACCTACTTTAATTGTATACAAAAGAGATACAATAAGGTTTTACTGCAGACCCACTTTATGTCTTTATATTAGAATATGATGGTGTCGATGTACGGAATACGAAACAGAGGTAACCCATTTATATTTATGGAGAAAAGTATTGGCCAATTCTAATAAAAACCTGTATTTGGTTCAATTTATCGAAGATAGGTGTGGTTAATAAATAGATGAGTGACCTTATTTTAAAGTGTTTAATTTAAAATGAAATATATATAGCCAGCTTTGCATTTGTACAGCAGTGTGATAACGTAGGCTAGCAGTAATATGATGAAAAATGTAACGTAAATACCTAGACTACTAATAAACATCAAGGCTTGGCAAAGGTACTTATTAGCGCAATCATGCATTATTTACCTTAGTTTTACGTGATATTTCTATCTATATCCTCTCTATAGTCTCCTAACATCATAAAGGAAAAACGGGGTCAGCCCGGGAATTTTCCAGGCATTTTCTTTTTAGGGTATGCCTTCGGAAAAACGAAGATTTCGTCAATACAAAGATAATTATATCTCATAAATTATAATTTTCCTACCTTCGTTATGAGTTTACCTGTTTATTGGTATAAATATAAAAGGTATTAAAACTGACCTGACCTCGCAGTGGTTTAATAAGTTTTTATTTTGATAATTTTCCTTCACATCACCTAAACACTATCACAATACACCGAATTTACACATCTTTACAACAAAATAACATTTTATTACGATATCATTGCTTAGGCATTCTTATTATAACACATTTTACTTCCAAACACACAACATTAGCACAATAACAAGTATTATTTACGCGGAGCCAAAATTCCCGCGTAATGGCCGCCACCCGGCGCGCGGACACTGACCTACGTAAGTACCTAACTGTCGCTCGAGATGCAAAATGGCGGGAATAATAATATCGGTGAATTTAGGATTTTACCATTTGAATACAATGTCAATACGTAATAATATTATTATCTAAGGTTTATGGATAAATAAACTAGCTATTTATGTGTATTTCAAACTATAAACAAAAACATTTACCATAAAACATGACGAAAGACGGCAGCCATTGCGGTAAAATTAGTGCACTATAAAAGTTTCGCCACTTTTTCACTGATGTATTTATTACTTTCTGAAAAATAATTACTCAATGCGTAATCTACTCTTATTTTTCAGTAATTCTATTTAAATTTATTTTAAGATTAGTCACCGTTTTCTCTTGGAATTCACTTTAGAATGTTTCACATTCACACCGAGATGCCGCGATGTAATTCAATATTCGCATCGTGTCATCAAATAACAGATGACTTTAATTGTTTATATTTTTGTCGTTATGAATAGAGGTTTTACCATTGAAATGTTACTAAAATCGTTACTATATTAATCGATTAGTCCAATTATAGTCCAAAATGGTAATCAAATAATTATGTGCATACGGGTGCACACCGACAGTAACGTCGTTTATTCTTATGTGCACCCGTATGTAAAAGGGGGTATATTTCAAAGGGGATATATTATGTTTAACTAAGACTAGTTTATAAAACCATTGTTACCAACATTATAATATAGGCTTGCCTATGTAGTTATATATTATATAATATTATAGTTAATTATTATTTTTATATATTATATTAATTTTATAGTAATCTATGAATGATATCGTCCTCAATTATTTGAAAATGACAGTGACCCTTTTATAATTTTAAAATATTTGACAGCGACATCGAATAAGTCAAATATCGACATTCTGGAACTAAGTCGATTGTAGACATTTCGCATAAAGCTCAAGCGTCAAGCCAAAGCCAAAAGAGGGATGGCTATAACAGACACACTTTTTTTTAAATAACTTATGATTTAAAGCGTTACTCTTACTGAGAGCCTGTTAGAAAAGATTCACGTCAAAAAAAGGTTTACAGTAAAAGAACTAAAGCAATGATAAAGGTATGTAAATACGGCGGGAGCCCTCGTCTTAACGAACTAGGTGTACATGAATATGGAAGCCGCTGAAGAAAAGAGAGGTGTTAATCTTAAAACTTTGAGGGAACCACCTTTTAATTAATACAATCAAAACAAACTGGGCCCGCTCAACGGCTTAATACGCAGGGATGGACTTGGGTGAACATTCATAGATTATATTTATAACATAATCTTACTTTTATAAGCAAAATACATTTTGCGTCACGCAATTCATTATATCATAGAATGACATCATCAGATCATAGGTACATTCTAGATTAAATTCAGTAATATATTCAGTATGCGTCATTAATAAATACTTATAATTATTATAAAAATTGACATTGTTTACAGCAAATCGTAAAGCAACATAAAGATATTTGGTTATAAATATTGTACATTATTTTATTCCCAAGAGTGTAGACATGGATGCTTCATTCACATCCACTTTTAGCCCACTAAAAGTCTAAATAATATGTATCTGACATGCATCGTAAAAAAAACCCCAAAGTCCATCCCTGTACACTTGGTCCGCGGTCCGACCCTTCAGTCTTTCATTAACCGGCGGGTTTTAATAAAAACCTCACCTATTAATCTCAACTGTAAACTCATTTTCATATTCCATTCTGTTTTATTTGTTTTATTTATATTCGTTTAACTTGTACAGATTACTGAGATACGAAAAGGAATGAGGATTCACTCACTGAGTTTGATTTGATTGATGAATCTTTAAGTGAATTTGCTTTTAAAAAATCTTTTGTTCTTGTGTTGATAAATTTATATTTTATTTCTGAAAAAAGTTCGACGTGTTATTAAATATGTTACGTAATGAATATGCGACGAATCTCTTTAATATCTAAGTGAGAATAGACTATGATTTTATTTGTTTCATATACTACGGGAATATTGTGCAGAAAAATGGTTTTCTATCGATTTTATTAATTATTTATAATATAATTAATTGTTGTAAACGTCATACATTTTGATAAAATAATATTTATATAACCATTTTGACATCAATTGAAACCGACAATCCGTTTAGTTACTGGAATAAAAATGTTAAAATAAACGTCTCTCTAAAACTGTGTGAAGGAACTCGCTTTAACCCCAATATTACACTAAAAGCCGTCTATGAATACCAAATTCGCAGACAGACAGAACAACTCCTGAAATATAGCCCGTTGAACGACTGAAATTTACATGAAACATTTTAATATCAGCCCTTCACATTCACCTGCCCTTTTTTTCTCACGCCATAAAGGCACGAAAAAAGTTTTTATACCACCCTTAAACCCGTTCCCTTCGTCTTAATAAGGAAAAAATAACGTGATATAAAACCTCTTTGATTTACGACGAACACTGGCCAAAATGTGACAAAGTTTTTTCTTTTTTGTCCGCGTTCCGAATACGAACAAACGTCAATCAAGTTTGAAAGACGTGTCCTTGCAAGTTTTGTTGCGTTTGGCTGATTCTAATTAAACTAACTTTTGATACATACTTTGTATACAAATTCGGAATTTATTCGTTGATAAAGCAAGGCATAATTTATGAGTTTGTTATTAGGAAAAAGTAGGACGGATCAGCTGTTTTCAGATGTAATTTATTTGAATACATACCTTCGTATAATATGTGAACCACGGTTTGGTCAACCTCTAACATATTATAAATATTCAATATTGTGTGAAATATTTTCAGAAAAAAATAAAACCAAAGAGTCAAATAAGTCATCGGGATCTTTATGTTTTTAGACTCTGACTTCTGATTCTGAATTTTAATGCAACCACACAATTTAATATCATTAGACAGGTGCGTGCGTTTTGTACGTGTATGTGTATAGATACACTATATTTTTAGAGATCTTATAATATTAATTCTAAATTTTACGTTATAGGTATAATGACTGATTTTCCATCAGTTATTTTCTAAGTCAATAGTTTAAATTTAATTTAAATTTTTTATTTATTTCAAATCATACACATATTTGGTACAACTGCTGATGAGTAGTTGTACCAAATATGTGTATGATTTGAAATAAATGATGATGATTAACATACTGTTGTTGGGCTAAACTTTGGCAAGACTTCATCATAATAATATAGGTACCTACCTGCGATAAATATAAAAACAAAAATAAAACGTCAATCGCATCAGCAACACATACTTGAGCCAGAGACGAAAGCTCTTGACGTCACAAAGGTGGCGGGGTTGCCATGTCACAACTCTCCACTAAATTTATGCACATAGCTTACATCACGGAGCACTTCGTGAGGGACCACCGGGATAATGTGGTAACACTGACATAGTACATGAAGAAAGAAAACTTTTGTGAATTACTTATAGTTTTTCTTTGTGCTCAGCATACTGGCTCCGGAGCAAGTGAGCCCAGATTGCACAGCGGAGAGGATTCCGAACTGATAATTTGATGTTGTTCTTTCATAATTTTTTTGTAACACGATGGTTGTAAACGTGATATACCTAAGCGATATAATACTTTAAATTCAATCGTATGATTCGTGTAATTTATCTATAATATGTATGTATTTACAAAAAAAAAAAATATTTAAGTAGTATATCAGTTGTTTAGTACCCATAACACAAGCAAATATAATTGCTTAATTTGGGACTAGATGGCGCTGTGTGAATGTGGTAGAATATTATTATTATTATTATTCATTTTTTTTACAGTAACCATACTAACTAATGCTGCCGGGATTATACAAAAACAGGCAACAACTTAAATTCTGGTTTATAAACCTATTTTGAAGAATATATAATTATATCAACACGTAACCGTTTTGAAATTGTATTAAATGATGGAACATATTATAATAATAAAAGCTATTAACTTGCGACATTTTTGTCATAAAAAATACAATTATTTAAGCTGCACATAATTATACTTGTACTCGTAGAACGCATCATTAAAATATATTCAATATAATTTTCCATCCGATAAATGTTAGTTGTTTTACTGAGTCTCCTGTGACGTGCCACGTGTGACGATAAAGAAACGAAACCATGTCAGGCACAGCGTGAGGTAAACACTGCTTATTGTTATTTACTATGAATTATATTCCATACATCTATGTAGATCTCTTATATAACGGTGGACTAGATACCTATGTATAGAAACTTAGGGGCTGTTAAAACTCAGTCTGCTCAGACACGCGAATTATAGAAAGAAAATAACATACTGTGTGTAGGTGTAGGATGCACCTAGACTAGATTTTTTTTTTTTTTTTTAAAGACAACGCCCGCACTAGGGAACAAGCCCTGTGTCGCGGGGAGCTTTACAAACATGAAACTAACGGACACAAAGTACACCCAGACTAGAAACAAATATCTATGAATCACACAAATATTTGTCTCGTGTGGGAATCGAACCCACGTCACCCAGCACGGCGATGTAGTGGCGAGACGACCACCTTAACCACTGCGCCACGGTGACAGTCGATGGATGAGAATAGTACGTACATCATTATATTTAATTATAATGATCATAACAATGACGCCCACTGCTGGACATAGGCCTCTCCTACATTCCGCCACAGCGAGCAGGTACATATACATATCGTTCAATATCAAGTCAGTGATGATTCTTAAGAATGATCAATTAAATAGGTACATAATAACCTACAAGCAAAGGCTAATCAACCTCTTAAAGACATATTAACACCTAAACAATTTCTCTTTCATAGAAACATATAAAATGTACAAGAGTTCTTAACTCGCAAACTAAACAATACAATAAAGTACTAATAAGTTTTTTTACACCACCCGATAATATTATGTAACCAATAACGCAGGTGCAAGTAAATGAAAACACCCCTTTATAAGAAAGTATCAGTTTCCCGAATTAATAACCGACCCCTTGTGGCGAAGTATGATAGATTCAGAGTGGCCTGTTTATCAACTTATTGTATTTTTGAACAGCCGAAGGGTTTGCTGACCGTTTTATTTAAGTAGCTGTAAATATTTTTGTAATAAAGGGTAAGTCAATAAGTTTTATTTCCTTAGTGTTATTTTTATTGAATTTCAATTTAACCTTATGCTACAATGAAAAAAAATATTACTGAAATTATATTATTAATATAATCGTCATACAGGCGCCTAAGAGCGATCTTCGTAATCTTAGCAGCCTAGAAAATTCCCGCCAGAATTTATCTATCACCATCAAAGATAGATGAGGCCTGTCGATATAGGTTACTGGTTAAATCATCCAAATGAACATCAGAAAATATTTAACAATGCTATCAATAACTAAGCAATGAATTACATTACAAAAACCAAAAACTAAATAAAATACGTAGGTGTTTACTTTCAAGGAAGTGGCGCACTCATTTGAATAATTTTCGTCCATATTTTCTCGAACAAATCCATCATTCCCCGCACCGTTTGTTACGCAGGTGGTGCTGCTATCCTTTTAATAAAAAACAACATTTTTCAACGTCTTAATTAGTAAAGAATTTTTTGTTTATTATTAAATAGATAGAGGTAAAAAAACATGTTTTTACTATATTTCACATACGTACCATAACACAAACAGCATTGTAACAAAATAAAATGAAAAATAACGTAAAACGAAAAATGTCCATGTTATTGTACTTAGCAACGGAGCGTGTCTGATGCTTACAGTGTTTAAAATTATAAAAGTGTGTGTCTATTTTTTGAACCAGAAGATCTGATTTTTTTTTTAATTTGAAATGTAATATGTTAAATAAGTAAATTAACAAATTGGTTGTCTATATATTATTTTTCCATAACGTTTTGTTATTCGAGCTTTAAGTAAAAAATATTTTTTTTTTTTTATCATTATGAATTTCTTAAAAAAAACAACGAATCATTTTTTTTTAATTATTAATATTGTATTTTATGTACATTACAAACACTTCTAACCTATATAATGGCCACATATATATATCATATAGTTTATTAACCTAATAAACTATATGATATAAGGCTTAAAAATGATATATTAACTATACTCTTTAAAACACCTACATATTTTCAATACTGTAGTGTATATTTTCTTTCTAGTTCATTTACTCACAATATTTTCCTGGAACATCAATCATTTTCGCGCGAAAATAAAACCACAGATCCTTCGCAGGTCTTATCGGCCGACGATAATCAATTCTAGAGGGATACTTATATATCTTTAGTTAGGGGAGTATGTTATAGTGATGTAAGTAGCTATACCAAACAATAATATAAGAAATAAGAACATGACAGAAAACATGCGACTTCAATTGATTTCCCAAGAAATCATGCACTTATATTAAACCACTTTCCTTTTGGTTGTTTGATACTACATCGCTGAACTTTATTCATCCACACCAATAAAAACTAATAATTATGCTTGGATTTATTCTTCTTGTGTTTTTACCTCAAACTGAAATCTATCTTTAATATTCCATATTATCTCAAACGCAATTAAATCAGTAACACAAGAACCAAAATCAACGTACTTGAACGGGAATGGTCCAAAATACTCAGTTAGGACTCCCCTATTAATTCACTCCCCCCCAGCATACATTAAACGCTATTTGTTTTTGCTACATTAACATTTTTATGACTAAACTGAGAGGAATCACTTACTCTAAGTGTACCAACCTTATTTACACTTACATTTCAATAAACACACTTGTATTACCTTGAAATAAAGGCTATATTTCTATATTTGTTAGTTGTTGAGTTGTTGGCAAAGGTATGTTAGGGAATCGTAATGAGTGCTTGGGAAAGTCAAAATAATTGTGTCTGTGTAGAACCGTTTGTTTTGATTCGGTATCTGATTCAATGTTCGCGGAAAATCAATGTTATCTCTCGTATAATTTAGTTTTTAGTTTGATAAACTAATGAGGGGAAATATGCTTTGTTACCTACTGTAAGAATCCGTGGGGTAAACTAAAACATTTCTTTTAGTTTAGTACTCTTTTTCTTTTGGATAGTTCTCTCAAAATTAAAATAAACGTTACAAGATCGAATTTGTAAGTGAACGGTAACCCCTGACACGCGAAAATTTAGGTAGTAATGAGACATCTATCTCCGTCATATCAAAAAGCTGTCTCTTATAGTAAAGCAATGAATAATAGTACTTTGCTAAAAACGAAGAAAAATAAATCACTTTAGTAAGAATGTCGAAGACAAAACAGCTTCTTACTAAAACGTCTGCACTAAAAACACATAACGACTTGAATTAATAAAACCCACACAAAGTCTCCAAAAACTTTCATCCCAAAAACAAGTAAACTCCGACCTCAACTTAATTTATTTACTCAAATAATAAAATGTAGGTCTTAACGAACTTGGAGCCCCAACTAAAATTCAGTGAAGCATATTTCGAGTCTGGGGGGGCAAAGCCTTAATTCCGCCCGGCGTGAGCGCGACCGCAAAGAAAACTTCTCCTCAAAATTAATATTTCTTTCATTAAAATGCTGTAATATTTTCGCTTGCTGCATGCATAAGTAATGTCTATGAATAAGTTACGTGTAAAAATTCAGCCAAGTCGCACTGATTGAGGCGCGATATCGACGCCGCCGCCGTCGTTACCGTCGTGAGTGGGAGTGAGTGGGACTAGTCTGGAACTCAACATGTGGACATCACATTTGTCGTCAAACTAGATCTGAACTTGAAACTTATAGACGTACCTAGTTCGAAAAGTTTTGTACCCTGTTTGAATGAACGCAGCCTTTGGATTAAAGATCAACTCATGTATGAATGAAAAGGAAGACAATACCTAAGGCACAAGCATGAACCTGATAATTATGATAATTTCTAAAGATATATCTCAGGGTACAGAGTATCTAAGTAACGTTTAAAGTTTTTAGGATAAGTTATAACCCGATGGAATAGCATAAAAAGGCGGTAAATTACTTTGATATCCTTCGTTACAATTGTAATTATGTCCGTGTAGAAAAGGATTACGAATACAAACTATGTCACTACCCCATCTCAACCCTACCTATATAATCATTTCAACCCATAAACGTCCCACTGCTGGGTACGGGTCTCCTCAAAATTAATCAATTGGGAATTTAGCCTACTATACCACGCTGGCCAGACGGGTTGGTATGGAGTTTGTTTCGAATTATCCTTTTCTCGCAGTGCTTTTGTCTGCATAAGGTTAATCCTTTTTCGCTTTTTATGACACCCACGGGTTGAGATGGGGTAGTGACATATTGTATTCTTAATCCGTCACTACACGGAAAACACCATTCACGTATATACGAAAACTAAATTGTTCCTGTGTGCCTTTCTATCAAGTTATAACGTAATAACAGATACGCTTGATTTTTTGCATAGAAGTAGTTGGAGGGCCGCCATATTGGTCTCATGTCACTTGGGTGAAGCCACTGAATTAATCTAGTATATGAAACAAATTATGAATTTACCATTCGGTGTTCAATTTATAAGAGATTATATTTGATCAAATTAAAATTCTGTGGTATTTGTGTTGTAGATTTGAGTTGAAAGTTTGAATAATATTGGACCGAATTCTTGTTACCTCTGTTTGAAGAGAGGGACAGATTTAATTTGAGTTTCTTTTCACTGCGTAAATGATGTATTTGATATTTTTACACATAATATACTATTTAACTAATACAGTTGCTCAGTTCAAACAATGCTAATTGTTGAATTGAAATTCAATTAAGAGCGTAGTAATTTTTTTTAAACATTACAAGTTTATCCGGACCTTATGCTATTTAGGAATCTTTTTGAAAATTGAAACAAAACCTAAAAACAAAACGAGTACAAAAACACGTTGAATACAATAATGTTATAAAAGTAGGTGTTATCTCGTCGCATCATTAAGCTATCTCGTGGCGGGGGGGTGAGCAGAGCTGTAAAGACCCCTACAACATTTACATACTACACAGACTTGGGGCAGGAAAACAGCGCTTTTCTTACACCTTCTCATTTGAAAAATTGGTTTTGTTATGTGTTTAGTGAAATGTTAGAGACAAATTATAAACATGTTGGCTATTTAGCTATTTAGTAGGTAGACTGTTTTATATCGCGGTGGTGGCTAACTTCAGCTCTATTGATGGTAAGCGGTTTACGTCCTCAACACCATGACCATGACATGCGCTTTGCCGACCCTTCCCTCCCCAAATATGACGTGTCTCTAAATCTTTTACCATCATTGTCGGCATATCAGCCCAATGACGTCCACTTCTGGACATAAGCCTCACCTAATTTCCGCTACAGCAATTTTGTGCAACATGCAACAAAATAACAAAACCTGATTTAAAAAAATAATAATAATAAAAGAACGAAAGAAGTTGCTATACATACTACAGAAATACTACGTCATTAGTGGGAATAGAAAAAGTTCTATTAAACTACATATAAACTAATCTCGAAATATGGACAAAGTAAATGGACCATTACTAAACATCGTCGCTTGAAACTTTGCATACCATCTGCGAAACAGTTTCAGTTCATTTACTCTACGAAATGTATATAAAAAGTTAAGGCACTTCCCTTTTCAACTGTTCTTAAGACTCACTTTGAATAAAGAGGGACATTCACTTTACGATAATACGTCCAACATTTTATAATCCACGAGTAGACGGCTGAAAACATTAAATTCTTAATTTTTTTTTCTAGCTGCAGCTTAGCAGTCGATAGAAGTTACAATAGATATTATCACATAAACACAAAAATAGAATGAATGTGAAAATCATGTTCTAAAAAAGGCTTCAAAAATCGACGGTATAAAAATATTGAAGGAATCAAATGGTAAGGAGAAAGAAATCTCCGTACTCCAAATATTTTTCGAGAAAATCCCTTACGAATTTCAGTCGCACATTGAAAGATAGCTTTAGATGAGTTTTTTCTTGAATAATGCGAGTGTTATGGCTCGAAATATGCTTCATTTGGCGCGAGGCAACTTCTCTAAAGTGCGTAAGGAAATCATATTCATATTTTTTACGCTTCAACTGCTCGCGACGACCAAATTTGAATAAAATATGGCGTATTCTTTTTTTCTCGTTAGATTACTTTGACTGTGGAAAGTTTGAAGTGGAAAGCACTTGTTTAAGGACTATTGAAATCTGCTAAACAAAATGTAGAACCAAATATTTGGTCCAGAACGAGAAGAACAAAAGAATTCATTAAAATATTTTTGGGCCTGAGAGTGCTCGACATTTTCTAGAAAATGTTTTCAGTTTAATTTAAATGTATTTTTGCGTAATTTCGCGACCAAAACTAAAGTTTAATCTATGTATCAGATAAGATTTTAAACAACAGTCCTACTAAGTACTGAGTTTGTATCAATCAAAACCTTTCGAAACCTTTAGACAAATACTAAGTAATAATATAATTAGCTCCTAAATTAAATACAGTCGTCAGCACACTGAACTCGACTAGATACGGTCACATTAAAGTCTCGCTGTTAATTACAGAATGCAAGTTTTTTACACTCTCAGTCCAATCTCACACTTTGCAAGCTAAAACGCAATAAATTACACAAACTTTGTTCATAAAGGGATTCTTGTATAAACAGATTTAACGTATTTCGCATCTGAGAGCCGAGTGCCCACAAAATTAAGTTTGAAAACCATTTAAGTCCAACCAAAAATCACGTTACGAACTTTTGGGGTTCCAATCTTCGTGCATACATTAACCGAGAGTTGTGAGGTGTGAACATGGACTAAAACAAAATCATTATTCAAATCCCCTGAATAATGTTTTCAGGAATCGAGACAGAGTTTCGTGCGTCGTTTTTGAATTTTAATACGGACCTCTAACAAGTTTTCAGTCAAAGGAGATCGGTAGAACTCAGAGGGTGATATACTGACGAGCGAAACGGACTTGTTGTTAAGAGGATTAGTGATGGTATGCCTGAAATAGATAAAAACAAGATTAAAATTACATAGATCGAATTACTAATACTTACTCGTACTTAAAACCGATCATTACAGAACATATCTTATTTCTTACTCAACAAGTACAATAAATTATTTTACCAAAACAGATGTGCCCGCTGCTACTAAAATTGCAACTGCTTTGTTAGCTTTTGTGATCGTGATTCAGAAAACACTGCAATAAATTACTTAAAGGAACCAAATACATGTGACTCTTAATCGAAAACTGTATCTTCGACACAAAATCTATGACTATTACTGCTTCCGACAAATTAATGTCCTCTAGACTCCTATGTGTCTTCTTCGCAATGTCGTCGGTCGATCAAAGGCTGGTGATCAAAGGACGCCGGTGTCCGAGGCGAGGTAATTAGCCACCTTGAAGCGCCCGTCTGGGGCCGCGGCCGGTCCCCGGCACGTGCTCAGATATACGAGTACTAGATATGGATATTATGATCGTAGTAAGTAATAAGCTAGAGAGTTACTCGGAAGTGTTCCGATATAATACGGAGTAGTTATTCCAATGGAGTCGTTATCCTATTTGGAAAGTTGAAGGTTTGGTTCTAAATGTCAAAAGTAAATGGAAAGAAATACCGCGTTCTATGACGTTCTTTGAGAAATCCATTAAAATTTGTTTCGTTCTGGTATAAACTTTAGAAATGTTAGTAAGTACCTAAACAATTTTACGTAATCTGTTGCCGGAATTCAAACTGAAAGCTTTGAGTTTTAACATTGATATTCAATGAATTTTTTGTGGATTGTTCTTCATAATAACAACTTATATTTATTATAACTACTCGGTCAATGACTGTTTGATATCTCGATATAATGGTGGCAATAGCACGAGGGGATCTGACCATCGTATCGCCCGCGCCGGGGAGGTTATAATGTGCAATCTAAGATGGCGACTTTGCTCGCTCAGATCGGCGGTCACTCGGTCATTACTGCCCTCGCTACATCTATGAAATATTTATGACGACTGCCATAATAACGCCGGCGACGATATCATTATACTTTGTGATGGGGGGGTCGGGCGGGGCGGAATTTCTGAACGCTTCTTACCATTGCAAAGTCGCAATCGCGGCCGCTTCAAAACGCACCCGCTGATGCTTCGCACAACTTTAAAACATTTTGTGAGCAGGTGAATTTAAATTCGTAGTATTTGAAACGACTCGGGCTACAGATCGTCGACGCTATCGAAGTTGGTTTCAGTTCGACATTCAAATTTGTAAATCCAGCAGCAGGCGATGTGCGCAGACGCGGCGGCCCCGGATCGCCATATTAACTTGTTAATTAGGTCCATAATACGACTTGCAGATGAGCTACAGAGTTGTGAAGTTGAATACATAAAAAGCCCTTTTTCAGCGATCGCATGCATTGTTGGTGGTGTGTGCGGCGCCGGTGGCCGGTCGCACCGGCGAGGGAGGCGAGCCTATAACGTATTTCGTACGTCCCACCAGCCACCAGAAGTTTGCCTGTTCATAAATAAACGCGAGCGGTATTCAACAGCCCTTGGTGCTGTATGCATAACGAATTTGAAGGAGGCAAACTTGGAGGCTCTGCTGACTGGGATGGAGTATAAAATTCAGTAACAACATGGTAGAGGTTTTCATTCGGCGATCCGCTGCCGGGGAAAGCATAGCTCCGTCATCGTAATTAGTGATGTGTCAATTGATTGCACATGCGTTATCACCGCGATTATGGCTCGGGTGGATCGATGGTCGCGCTCAGATATCGGAGATGTCGGTCGGTGGTGCACCGGCAACTGTTGTGGTTTTGGAAGTGACGCTCGTTGGTGATGATGCTAATTAGCTGCATCGATTGAGTGCAGAGTGCAGTATTGTTGGAGTGTTGTGTCGCGAGCGCGGCGGCGGCGCGCGGCTGTTGTGGCCGGCGCCATCTTGGGGATGCTGTCAAACGTGTGAGTACTGAGTCACCGCCAGGCGGCGTGCGTGTCGCATTTGTGTAACAAAATAATATGGCCGCCTTAACTCTCCGCTTTGAATATTTTTGCATGGAATCTGCGAATAATTTGTTGTTCTTTCAATCGTTTAGTTATTATTTACGGGCGTTTTGTCCTGTTTGTCTGGGTGATATTTTTATTTAAGTGTATTGCGCACTTCTACTATGTACTCATAGCAACTAGGTATAGATACTGAGATAGGTACTGTATAGATACTGATAGTGAACTATGTACATGTAATATACCTTTAAAGTAAATGCTATATTATTATACATATACATGACATTATTGGATCTTAGATTATTAACTACACATGAGTCTATACTATAGCTAGGTACCTACATAATGTTAGAGTTAGGTTCCTACCTACGTTTATAAGGACCTCTGGGTTTTATTGTTGCAAGAATTAATTTAAAAAATTATACGCGGTACTCTGTTTCCATATACTATTAAAATTTAATATACTTAGGTTTTGATTTCAATTCCTGTAATATTATAAACTACCTATTGTAGGTACATAGATCATAGTACAAAATCAATTATTTTACTCAAATAATTATGTTAAGTAAAAAATGGATGGTAGAGGGGAAGCAAAAGACTTATTTTAGAGTAGGGACAAGTTCATCTGCACAAAATAAGAAAATAACCTAATACCGGTTAATACCCAAAAGTTATATACGACTGCTGCAGCTGTGCAATGGGTCTCGAGTTGATTCACGGGTCGGGTGGAAATGTACCCGGTTGGTCGCAATAAGCTCCCCCCTATTACATGGGAGCCCACATAGCTAGACAGAGGTGAAGCACACACAACTGGTGTGATGCACCTCTGCCTACCCCCTCTGGGGCAAAGGCATTATGTTATGTTAAGGTTTAATGAGATTTTTTCTCGCCATCTAGTAATAGATATAGGTACCTACCGTGGCAAATATTGTTACATTCATCACCACCATTTAAACCCATAAATATCCCACTTCTGGGCACGGGTCTCCTCCAAAGAATGTGGAGGGAATTTAGCCCACTATACCATGCTGGCCAGATCAAAAAACAAACCGTATTTCTGTCACAATTCCTTCGTATTCTTGCATCGAAATTCAAATTTCAAAACGCAGTCCCAATTGTGAATAAAATCCTAATACCTCTCGCGTCAGCAGTGAGGTGTTAATACGACGTCACGAACGCTCCAACACGCTGACACGTCATTTTCCGCACTAACGCATACACAGAATTTGGATATGTCACCCGCAAATACAGGGTACGTACACACAACTTTATTCTACTGCCAACATAACTACATTCGAACTTTATTTGATTGCACTAAGGTTTATTGTCCAATGTTCTTTTGTTTTGTAATTGTGTTGATATGTTTGTGAAGCTTGATGTCAGGTCATGACATAGTCCAATCTGCGTGATGCACGCCTAGGTGGTTTTGTATTGAAAGTTGTGAATAAGTGTAGAGGAATATACTGATGAATAGAATATACTAATATTGTTTGATACGAAAAGTTGAAATAAGATTTTAATTATATTAAGAAGTTTGAACCAAGACCTTAGCCTAAAACTAAGCTCTCTTAATTGGGATGAATTTGTAGCTGTAAGTAGGCTATAAGTGAACACAGAAACTCTATTAGGAGGAGATGAGATGTGACCGATGAAGCGATGATGGCCGAGTGGATAAGTGACCGGCATGGAAATTATGTGGTCCGAGTTCGATTCCTACCAGCAGTGGGGCGGCGGCAGTTAGTGGATATCACTTTTTTGAATTTATATGTACTTGTCAAGTAGTTTACCAGCCGCTAACGATAAAAAAAAAAATTCATCGTGAGGAAACCCACATGCTCTAGAAGAAATTCTATATGTATATCTGATCCACCTACCCGCACTAGGCCAGCGTGTGTGGATGATGGCCTACGCCCTCAACTCTCTAAGTAGAAGAGAGGAAACTCGAGCCCAGCAGTGATACATTGGGTTGCTGATAATGATGATGATATGGAGATTAAAGTAGCCATTCAATAATGTCTTTAGGCTCGTATCCAAGATAAGAAAAGAGAAGATGTCTTGTAATTTACAGAACTTCTAATTTTCACATAATATATATATATACGTGTATATTTTGTAAACTCCACTTAGAATACGTATTACTTGTTAGTAACTTATCTCCTTTCTCCTGTCTCCGTTCTGATAACTCTTAACATGGACGAAAATATCAATGATATACATTAACGAAGTCTTAACTCCAACATATATAACGTGACATAATATAATCTCTAAATTTAAACGTGATTAGGTAAAATAAATATTTTTTCATTATGAAAAATATGAACTGCTTTGAAAATATAAGAAAACCGTTCATATTGAAGAAATAGTGCGTTGACTTAATTAATATTATGTATATCAGAAAAACTTGTAATGATTTAGTAGGCTAGTTTTCGTAAGGTAGTTAATTATGTTTGCCCATTAAATTCGCGTTACTACAAATATTTGATTTTTGCATTTTAGTTTACACGAGCATGAGTAACAAGAAACGTATTTCACAAGAATACATATTTCACTTTCTTTATAATAATTGTTACCTCATTAGCGAATAAAATAGGAAGGTTGGTAGTTTTGGAAGGTATTTTTAATAATTAATGTGTGTCGTAAAGTAGCTTTGTGTGAGTAGTTTATGCTATATGGTATGTTGACATTACGAAACATCGTGGACACGAAGATTCCTATTAAAAAATATTATTTATTTTAATTGACTTATAGAAAGTAAGTTTTTACAGCTTTAAGTTAACACAAATTAATATTAATTCTTCCAATTATGACTAATAACCATAGGCTAGATTCGTTTGGGAGTCGTGTACTTCAACACGCTGTGTTTGTAGTGGTTATGAAGAGTAATAAAAGCATACAAATTGCAACATATACAACGAGCACATTAGTCATAGGTTCAACAGCATTTCACGTAGACAAACTCAAAATTAGTTGCTATATTACTATGATAATGGAAAATAGAAATAAATAAAAATGAACCCTTTTGGACCTAATTATCTATGTTATAATAATCATTAACGACTAAGACAACAAAAGAGACCATTTCTTTCAGTAATCACATTTTCATAGATATACAATATAATATGAGGTGTCCCAAGAACAAACACAAAATTTAAAACAAAAATATTCTTGAATTGTTATCAGATAAACACAGTACCTAAGTAGCTTGACAACTGAAAAGTGAGGTCATACGTCATGTTCACTTACACCGCAAGTCCAAACGGTGACAAGTCACGAACGCACCACATTGTAATGAAACTAAATTGCCTTTTTTCGTTTTACTTATAGTTATGTTTTGTTTAGGGGTAAAGAGGTGTAATATGGATCTCGTTCGATGCAAGCAATGTAATTAAACATCTCTTGAAGAGGCTTATGTCCAACTGAGGACGTTCTTGTGGGCTGATGATTGTATAATGATGATAAAGAGTTGAAATAAAGTGTAATGTAATGGAAAGCTATCTTTAAATCATTCCGTTTCTAAAAATGGTTTTAAGTGAAAATGAGTCGTAAGTCCAGGTGTGAAGGTGTGGAGTTATAATTACGAAAGTGACTTTGTTTTTTACTTTTTCACACTTTTCCCTCTGAAACTTCATTATGAAAATACACTTAAAGATATGGAGAACTGGTTAGTACGCGTAGACATACTCCTGTCAAAAACAAGGGAACGGTCGCGGTCTCCTACAAAGCCTTTTTCTTCTTATCGAATCGGCTTGAGGCACAGCCTAGAGCTGGAATTTGCCCAGAAGACTTCTACCACATTAATAATAACCGGGACCTTGTGACTTCTGAAGCACGGAGACGATCGAGAATGAAAGTGCTACAAACAGTCATCCATCTATGGACTGACCTTACCGAACGTTGCTTAACTTCGATAGTGGTAGCGAACATCTCAGTACCATAATCCAACATTGTAGTATGGCTACTCCACGCGGCGCCTGCGCATCGTGATGTACCGCTCACCGCCGCGCGCCGCGCCGCCACTTCTCTCGTAGACGATCACTATGCGCTACTCGATAATCGCGCGCACTGAGCAAACAGTCGCTTTCATGTTCACGAATCTTTAGAAACCACTTATATACAGGAGGACTTCAGTTGTACTGACTCGCAACATGATAATTTAAATTATAATAATATAACAATAATATTCTACCACATTCACCCAGCGCCATCTAGTCCCAAAGTAAGCAATTATATTTGCTTGTGTTATGAATACTAAACAACTTAAATACATTTTTTTTTTGTAAATACTAATAATTTATATTATAGATAAATTAAACCCAGACACAGAACAAACCTTTATGCTCATCACACAAAGATTTGTCCTGAGTGGGGATCGAACCCACGACCTCCTCTCTTAGCAGTCAGGGTCACTATCCACTAGACCAACAGGCCAGTCAATCAAGCACAAGTCAATTAAACTGAATTAGTAATAACAAATAAAACCTTTCATATGAAATGGTATTGATAAGTGGAAAGGTTATAATTATATAGCAGCTGTAACTCAGATTTTTACCTAGCACGCATGCTATTAACATCGTTTTCACGTAGATAACTATTATTTTACAATTGAAAGATGTAATATGTTCAATCTTTGTAAGTATGCTATATACTAACTATAATATCTACGGATGCGAATTGAAAATTTATTTGATTATTTCTAGGGGTCTTTAGTGCATTTTTATTCACAACAAAGCACTAAAAATGTCTGGTGCCATTTAGTGGAATTTTAGGCGTTTTTAGGGTAAGATTGACAGATAGAAAAAAATAAAATTGCAGCGTTTGTACTATGATAATATAATATGTAACAGCTTTTAAGACTAGATAATATAAGATGTGAAAAGGAAATAAGATCAGATCTAGGTCCAACAGTGGACATCATTGGGCTGATATAATGATGATGATGATGAATATAGTAACGTTCTTATGATTTGTAACATTTAATTCAAATCAATAAAAGAAAATCTGTTGTTCAATAGAAAAGTGGTATCTATATTACCATACAAGGCATGTTCTCGAATGCAGATATACCTACTTTTAAAAATGGATAAACAAATAAAAGCAAATAATATGAACACGCTGTAAGTAAATGAGCGTGGGATAGTAGTTGCGCGTGCGACCACCGAACGCCCCAGGCGCTGGCGCTGCGGCCGCAACCTTCTATTAGGTAACATTCAATCTTACGATTTTGTCTAGGGTTGGCAATAACAGGAAAATTTTAAAATCTATCATCCATAAATACGGTACACTAATATGTAAAATATAAGCTTAATTAACACACTAGGCTTATACCTAGCATTTGTCGGTGTTTACACAACTTCTTATTCAATTATCGTAATAACTGTTGGCTTACCAACAGTTATATAAATACTTATATTTTTATAATAACAGACAATATATTATATAATAAATATGTTTACCCATTGCAATAAATATGAGAAAAGGCTATGAGAGCACATATAGATTTTCCCGAATTTTCCAATATATTTTTTTTGAAGTCGTTCTAATGTTGTTTAAAAACAAGAATTAAACAGACGAATAACGATTAAAATTTTAAAAATAGCCAATTTGTAGATATTTTTAAAATTATTTCACCCAGTATTATTTATATCTTTACATGAAACAATGTACGCTTAGGTCTTCTAAACTATGCAATGGATTGTCATGCAGTTTTCACCAATAAATAGAGAAAATCTTAAGGCAGGTTTGGTTTTATAATTTATAGCTGCGGGCTGAAGCTTGCCAAAAATATAATTAAGTACAAAGTAAATACACCGTGCACTTTTAGTCGTCTTACAAACTCTTTCAGAATCATTGTAATCGGATATACAATACATCAACCATATTAAACATGACTAAAATTCAAATTTTCCTTAACCGTCTCGTGTTTTTATTTTGATTCTTGTTTCAATTTGGTTTTTTATTCGTTTTCTTTAATTTATTGATTCATTATGGTTATTCTAATGAATAAATTATAACCTAGACAAAGTTAACATAGACAAAGATATTATTATATTGTATAACCGTGTAGTACTACCACATCTCAACCCGTGAGTGTCATAAAAGGCGACTAAGAGACAAGAGCACAGCGAGAAAAGGAAAATTCGGCACAAACCCTAAACCAACCCGTCTGCCCAGCATGGTATAGTAGGCTAAATTCCCTCCTCCTATCAGGCTCTTTGGAGGAGACCTGAGCCCAGCAGTGGGACGTTTATGGGTTGAAATAAAAGACAAAGTTTGTAAGACGATTAAAAGTGCACAGTGTTAAAATATTCAAGGACCGTACTGCCCGAGCGGAGCTGCAGGCGAAAGCTAGTTTATACATAAATACAAAGCTCCGTGCAGCCCTACAAACGCAAATAGTAGAGGTTTGCGAATTGGTGTGCTTACATCGGTCAAGGGTCAGCGCATGCTGTGTGGAAGCTTCACGTCTCACCCACGAACTAACCGATCTTAATCTATCCGTATCCGTCTTAGATAAGCTTTGTAGAGTACCTACGCAATGTCTAGCGAGTTAAGAGTGACTGGATTACATCAAAAATAGAGTAAATTTTCTTATTATCTATACTAATATTATAAAGCTTTAAGGAGTTTGTTTAAACGCACTAATTTCAGGAGTTACCGGGTCCGATTTGAAGAATTCTTTTAGTGTTGGATAACCCATTGAAGAAGACTACAGGTATGTTTAACATCACTTTTCGAACACGGTGACAGTCAATAACTCGCACGCTACTCACATGACCACACATGCGTCGCCATGAAGATGTGGTTTATTGCACATTGTTTGTTTTATCTCACAACAGAGCACAAGTAAACGACATAAATCTTGTTACTCCGTACATTTAACGGTTGAGGGAGTCGCATTTTTATTCAAAATAGGCACTTAGTTAAAAAATATTGTGTGCGCAGAAACAACCAACAGGAACTGGGTGGAGATTGTCCTTTTTCCAAACTTCCTGTGGCCTCAATGTTACCTTTTTGTTGGCTTTGTAAATTGTTCAACGCCAGATGCGAGCGCGCTGCGTCAAATACACTCACCGACAAAAACATTATATTATTAGGTACTACCAGACCAGCATTGTTGGAGCATAATTCCTCGGTGGACAAATATATTATGCAGAGGCAAATTCTATAGATATAAGAAAAACGTTTAAATAAAAATATTCTAATTTGTAACAACTTTGATTTTTTCTACACAAAATGCGTTGTATTATGATATTAATATAGATTATTGACGGAATAACTTATTTTCTAAACTTTCATATCATTAGACATTGATTTTAAATATTTTAAGATAAATTACAAGTGCCTGTTGTATTTTCTCTGCAACTGTACCCAATTCTTTTGGAAATCGTACCGAAAAATGTTTAGTAGTTGAAAAATTAGCATTTGTGTGGTCCCCCGGCCTCATCTCGGGAAGTTAGAGGGGCTCATTAATTTGTTGCTTTTTTTATTTCTGCCTTTCACAGGGTAATTCAGTTAAGGCGTCCGTTTTGTTTAGCTTTTATTTAAACAGCCTACTAATGGAAATGGCGTTGTTTTATAAATACTAGATACCAATCGCGGTTCTATCCTCTTGAGGTCTTACTAAGATGAAAAATATCCTATGTGTAATGTTAATACAAGACTTACTGCCGTACTCAGAGACATTACTTAACTTTAAAGTTTATTTAGTAAAAACGAGTAATACTTAAGTCTATACGCCTAAAGACGATTATTCAATGAAAAAATTGTGTTAATGACAGATTACTGCTAATTGACGTCTCCGATTTGTGCTAAGTTACACTAAAATCTATTCGGTAGTTTTTGCGTGAAAGAGGAACAAACATTCAAATATCTATCCTCGAGCACTTCTATTTTAAGTAGGAATTTATCCTTTGTTTGGAACTCTAATATACCATATTATTGTATATTATCGAGGCACAGGTTCTGGTCGATACTCTCACCTTGATTTCGACTTATTCAACGGTAGCCTCCAGACTTATTAACAGTTGAAGTGCTTTCAATTGTAAATGATGACTTAATTATATCTTTTTTTTCTAATATACATTATTTTGATATAATACAGCGTAATTAATTAAAAAAAGGAGATTAAACGAGCGGGAGTAATGGTCGTAAATATACGAAGGCGAAATTAACACGAAAATATTTGTCGGGTTAATCCGATGTAGGTGGTTATAGGGTTAATATCTATAGGAGTATGAGAATAACGTAACGCCAAAGTATCTTCATTATACACAATTCTGAAAATAAAGATCTGAAAGTAATAATTTTTTGTACGATTATATTTTTAAGTTTAAATAAACTATCATTTTTGGCTGAAAAATTTCCGACAGCTTAGAAGCAGGGCCCCAATCCGGGGATCGAACCTGCAACCTCTTGCGCCGCAATCACACACACTCCCATTGCCACCGAGACAGTTTTCTTCGTCATTATCATCAATTCAACTCATTGTGGTCTTCTGCTAAACTCAAGTCTCTAATAATGTGTTTGAAACATTTGACTTTCGTAATTGACTTAGATAAAAATCGTTCATTCAAAATGTATCGCAGTTTCATGAAATGTCGTCAAGTCAACATGAGAAATAAACTTCAACAATAATATTAATTTCAATATTTTCTAAAACATTATTAAATTACAACAACAGCAACTATTCGGTACTTCCATACTAAAACACCTACACAAACAGAGCCGTAATGGCTCTGTTTGTACCTCTGTTTGTTCATACAATTTATATCTCCAATACCACTTCAGCTAAATTATTTACCTTCATTTAATAAAGGAGAACATTTGGACCGTTCTCAACAGCACCAAAGCCTTCGCCCCTCCTACTGAACAAGGCGTGTCCTGACCACGCCCACCCATCCTTTTGTCCCACCTACACCCGTTTTTCCAGGCTACTTATATAATATTTTGCCTCTAGGGAGGCAGGGAGGACATTTATCTTTACGAAGAACTCCAGGATTATTAAATTTACTGAATCAAAATGGCGGAGGATCTATGTAAGGTCTATTTACCGTATATAAGCGCTATGTACTTTGATTTAGTGGACTACGGAGATATTTATGTGACAAAGTAATACTGTTTATTTTACTGGTTTGTGGGTAGTTCGAGAAAAGTCGCTGGTTTAAGAGAAAAGAATATTGTACGGGAATTCAAGAGGGTCTTGTTTCGAGAGGATCTTTATCTTGGTTTTGTCGAGTTAATGACTCTTGGAAAATCTTGATACAACTAACAATGGTTATGTAGTAATCTATACTAATATATTATACAGCTGCAATTTAGTTTAACTTCCTCAACATTATTAAACAACTCAACAGTATTAATAAAGTCAATAACACTTTGACTTTATTAATACTTGAAATACTATTTATTTTCTATTTATTACTTTTAAAGTAATTGAATTTAGAAATTAATTGAGATTTGTTGGGAATTTAGAATAAATAGAATAAAGATTATGCGTAAAATATTATTGTAATGTGGTTATGTGGACAAGAGGTGTAGATCGTAATTACCTAAACGAAGCCCGTGGCTCGTGGTATTCATGGCTTCACCATGTGACTCACGACAACAAATTCTCGAGACAAAATATAGCCTATGTGTTGTTATGATAGATAAAATAAATATAGTATAATATTTACGTGAGAGAGTAGCATACATTTATAAATGTTTACAAACTATCTCATTAATTTAATTATTTTTTTTAAGTGTTGAGATAATGACATGACAAATGCTTTATTCAATACCCCCTTATATGCGTTGGCTAATAATGTTTTAGATACGTGTAGGTAACGTTACAGAAAATACTATTTCTGATCGGTATTACACTGTACGAGTATGTGTTAGTTTGTACATAAATGATTGTGAACGAATATTCCTTTACCTACATTCTACTCATTAAATTCGTAATTGACTGTATAAGTACAGAAATCAGGATCACTTTTAGAGATTTTACTGCTGTATGATTTTGATATGACTAATATTATAGATAATAAAGTAATTATTAGTATTTTTGAGAGATTCACCACGTTTTCGTATAATTTTTTTCTATCTCGTTTATTTTTGTTGTTTATTTTTTTATTTATTTTGTTTATTTTCAATCAAATAATGCGGGCATCACAAAATCGCTCGCTGTGGCGGACATTAGGTGAGGCCTATGTTCAGCAGTGGACGTCATTGGGCTGATTATGATGATGATGATGAATGTTGAACATAAACATTACATGGATTATTAATGAAATTACATAAATTATAAAATAATGTTAATGATTAGAACATTCTAGAACAATTAAAATATTTGAGGGTAGATACTAAAAAGTGACTTGTGTATCATTGTTCATAACCATGTAAATGAATTTTTCACTAAGTATGTTTTATTAAGTAAGTTATGTTTAAAAGAAACCTAAATATATAAAAAGCCTCATCAGTGAAAATATTTCCTGTCCCCGCAATTGACCATTTACCACAATATAATATTTTTAAAATAACTTACCTACAAATTTAATAAAACTGAAGACTTGGTTTGATTGAAATACTGATGAAGTGAATGAAAAAATAATTTTAGTGTTGGATAGCCCATTTATTGAGGAAGGCTATATAACATCACGCTACAACCAATAGGAGCTGAGTAGTGGCCAAATAAAGAACAACAGCTAATAAATATAGTTATTATATTACAACTCCATCACAAATCTATTGACGATCTAAAAACTGATAATGCATTTTATTTGTATGAAAAGTGAACAATTAATAGAACATGACATAGCAATGTCTTCTCCCCCGAAGGGGTAGGCAAAGGTACATTAAAACCACAATTACAATTAGTCAGCTAAGTTTGGTCCCATATATGTATAGGTACATAGAGGTCAAGCCTATTGTCATTAACTGAGCAGTTTTCTAGAATAGAAAAATCTAATACCGTATATTACTCTACCTGGGAATCAAACCTGGGATCACTTCTGCAACAATCGTATATTTTACCATCAAGGAATGCCCAATAAAATATTTTTTCTTTTACCAAAAATAAAATCATTTGAATTACTGATTAGATACAAAAATGCAGTTACCCTGTTTTTACAATACGGTGTGTCAAGAATGGGTATAAAAGGCATTGATCACGTGTAATCTTCGCATTCGGAGCTGCAGCGGGACGTAAGTTATCAAAATATTAATTAGTCTTTCTATTCTCTCTCAATTGGCCGCCATTTTGTTTAACATCTTAACCACATGGCGTTCCTATATATTATTTCCTTTTATTATTTTGTTTTCTGTTCTTTTTTCCCTTTAAATTCTATTTAGTTTTGTTAGTGGTTTAGAATAAATATACTTAATTGTTTTTTCTCCTTTTTTTAAAAGAATCTTTTTTTTTCAGTGAGCCAGGGTGCCTGCCTAATCATGTGACCTGTAGCGGTATGGTAAGTGATTTGTTTTTAAATTCTCTTCTTCGTTTTCTATATGCTACACACCAATATTTCGTTTTTCTAATCCCATTTATGCTTAAAATCCATGTTTTCGTAATTGGTGCCCAACCGCGTGGTCTACAACTTTAGACAATTTTTTTCTTTTTTATAATATAATCTGAATTACTTTTTAATTAGTTTATTTGTCGTATGCTATGAATGAATTAACTTGAGAATTTTGAATTATAGTGTGAGCACGTGGTCATCGGTTTCGTAAATCTTTTTGTTATCTCTATCTGCACTGTACATAGCTATTAACTAAAATATCATACCAATGCAATGTGCAAGCATTTAAATCAAAAACCTTCGCTTTTGCTGCTGATCGTTATAAAAACGTGGTTTTATTGTATTTGTTTCTTTGACCTCTAATAGTCACCACAAAGAACCGTTTACTTTTCAAAAGAGACTAGCTTTCTGGCCACTTTTTAATAGAGACCTCATTCCAGATTATTTCTTTTATAATTTTAAACCGATGGTTGTATTACAGTCAGGGTTGGTGAGCTCCCCTGACAACGGCGGCAGGCCACAGCGGACCGATGCCGCGGGCGCCCACGTCGCAGGACGCGGCCCGCCCGCACGGCTGGCCCGCGCGGCTGTCGCGGCTCTGGCATGAGCCGCGCCACAGCACAAGCGCATTTGGTTACTTCTTTTTTTTACGTAAGTACTTTGTTGATTTATCTTCTTATATAGCGTAACATTAGGTCTAATTTCATTATATCTCATAAAGAATGACTACTGTTGTTATCTATCTAACAAATAGGAGTAGCCGCAGCAAGGAGACGGGGATCTTCTGCCATATTGCAGTCAAGACACACTCAGTTTCCCTATTTGTTTCTGTAGCGCTTAGCAATCACGGGTTCAATCATCAACAATCTATAACCTTCCATTGCTGAACGAATGTCTGTATTCACGAGGAGAGAAAAATAGCCTAATTTTATCAAGCGCTCTGGCTAGAAGTTTAGGGATTTTATTTCGAGATTTTCTTATCTTGTACACATACGATATGATGGAGATATGAAAATGAGTGGTGGCACATTGTATTCTAACTCTGTCACCACAAGAACCAAGAATTTTCTAACAATTTGTTTGTTTTTGTTTCAGGTTATTTACATGGCTTTTACCCTAGAAGTATATTAGTATTAAGAATCGGTGGAGGTTAGAATAAGGATCCTTACGTCCGTTCCTGTGGTACCAGCAGGATGACTCGTCAAACTCTGCACTTTTCCGTTACTCACTGCGTTACTGTGGGTATTATGTTAGATATTACATTATACGAATAAGTTTTAGTTCAGTTTAAGTCAGCAATGTCCATTTAGTTGATTAAAGGTGAAAACAGTTTCTTTTTGTTGTTTAATTATAGTTTTACTTATTTATGTTAAGTGTAAGTACATCACATTTTGTTATTTATGAAGTGTATACGTGTAACTTGGAGCTACTTATGTTAAGTGTACATCACATTTTGTTATTAATTAAGACATTTATACGTGTAACTTGGAGCTAAAATAGTTTTTTCTTGTTCTGTACTCAAAGACTTTATAACTTTGTTGATAATTATTATAGATAAAATTTATAATACAACTTTTTGAAGCTTAAAGGTTTTTTTTTTTCAATAAACTTATCCTACTTCGATAGTAAAATTATATATTTTTTCTTCTTAAACAACCACTTAAAGAACAACACGTTAAATATCATTTAATAGTTCTAGTTCATCATCAGCAACTTATTTGTCCAACTGCTGAGCTCGGGTCTCCTCTCCTCCACACACCACGCTGGCCTTGTGCGGGTTGGTGTATCAGACGTAGGTACCTACACTTAGAATTTCTTCTAGAGTAGGACTTCCTTACGATATTTTCTTTCATCGTCAGCGTTATGGTACCTAATCACTTTACTAGTACCTACATGTAAATTCCACATAGTTAAATCCACATTGATACTGCCGCTCGAAATCGAACTCGGAACGCATGATTTGGTGAACATCAGGAGGAAGGCACCTCCTGAACACCGCACCATGTAATATAATATACCTACTAATGGTATATGGTGTACAGGAGGTGCCTTAAAGAGACCTTGAATATCGTGTGTAATAAGCTGTGTTTACAAATACTTGTGTATTCTATAAAATTTCACGCTAGATTTTTCACTTTAAAAAAATATAATAATATACTGTCACTGTGAATCAATGGCTAAGGTAGTAGTCACCACCCCATCAATATTGCCCTGCCAAACCCTGCCATGGGTTTGATTGGGAACACGAGACAAGTATTTGTGTAATCCATAGCTATAGGTGTTTCGCATCTGGGTGTAAGTAAATTCGTTGTCTTTGAGAACTAAAAAAATTTTAATCAGAAGGCAGAAGATGTAGTTGATATTTAATTTAGAGTGTGTAACTATTAGATGATAACATACTTAGTTTATTTGTGTGGTAACGTGATTGTTGTCGATAAAGTGTGTTGTTAGAGAGGCACTAATAATGTAGATAAGTGGCGAGCGTCACTTTGATCCCCTGATATTGACTCCGACCTGCATATTATTTGTGTTTACACACTGCATGACTTTTTTATTTTTGGGTAGGTTAGTGCACATATTAAAAGAAACTGATTAATTATATTATTACTAATATTATAATGTGAAAGTTAGGATAGATAAACGAATGTTTGTGACTCAATCACGCCAGAACGGCTAAAAGGATCCGTATGAAATTTGGCACACGGATAGATTTATTATCGTATAAAATAGCACACAGGCCACAACAACTACAACTTCTTGTTTAGTTCTTTAAAATGATTATTATATCATCTGATCGATTGTGACTTTATATATCGTTTTGCAATTTTTATTGTAACTCACCAACTAAGTAGCATTTACAAGTAGCAACTTCTAGCAACTTTTTTGGGGGAACAAGTCTGGCAATCTGGCAATTTTTTATAATATGTCTAGCTATTGGCCAAAAGGAGCGGTTGGCAACACTGTAGCGGACATTTATCCGACTGCTAGAGTTTTTTTAATCAAAATAGTCAATCAAAAAAGTTTAATTAACTATTTGAAAAGTCGCATAGTGTGTTCAGAGCTCGGGGTCCGCTCACCAAACACCCTCGATGTCGCTGGAAAATATTTAAATGAAGATCATCTGTTACTTCACAGGCTTTTTGCTAACGCCATCTTGTGGCCGTCCCCCGCTTTCTAATGTTGTTCTAAAACAAAGTACTTGGTGATATTTTAGGCTATAAACTGTTTTATGGCTTGGTTTTAAGATTCGCTTAAGAAAATATTTTGGCTTGAACAGGTTTTTAATGCTATATAATTTATTTTTGAAATTAATTAATTACCTGCAATTTTATTGTATCGATTTGTATCCCGTTTGTGTTGATACAAATATATTATGTATTAGTTTATTACATAATATACTTTTACATACACATCTTAAATTGAAACCTTTGGAAAAAATATCAAGAAATACCAAATCCGTTCGTATCCGTTCCTAATGTTATTTACTTATCTTTTATTATAGTAACATATATTATGTCAATAGCAATTCAATTTTCAACAACGATCTTGTTAAATTTGATCAGCTTGAATTTCGCCTAAGTATTCATTCCGACTTTACTTAATTGAGGTAAATATTAAGGCAACCAAACTTATTTGACACGAAGATCAAATAATCATAGACATATTATTATGCATAATATTTAATTATTTCATGATGATAACATTTATACTTCATAAACTTAATCTAAAAATAAAAAACACGTAAACGTTACTTAAAAACAACACAAACCAATCAAAAGTCCTCACCCTCTCAATTATTCTTAAACGAAGTAGCAGAACGTTGTAACTACAAAACCAATTTGGTATTCCTTTGAGAGGTTTAAATATATCATTGCATTGAGAGACATTAGCATGTAGACAACATTAGACAGGTACAAATGCCTTTACAAAGCCTCCAGCTTGGCTATAAATTGAAATGAGACGGTGAATTAAAATATAAATCAAAAGAGGATTTTTCTCGACACGTCGACTCGACGAAATTGGAAAAAATCTACAACGAGACGCGAGAGGAGTTGTGTGCATTGTGCAATACGATACGATATTTCTACTAGGGTTGTATTGCAGTAACTTACATTTTGTTTATGAGATTTTATGTACAAAATACATGTAAAACCTGATAAAGGTTGCGGTTGGCCGTTGCTTGCACGCGGCACAAAAGCTTAAAATCATGTGAGGCTTATGTCCAGCAGTGGACGTCATTTGACTGATAATTATGATGATGACGATGATATCATGCAAAACATAATAGGTATTGCATTTAATAGTAAGTTTCACTACGTCATCATTTAAAAAAAAAAACATTTTGTCAGTTGGTACATTAATGGATAAGTTGTTATATTGCCACTGTCACTAACTATCTAATCTCACGAGCTGAAGTTATAAGCAGATATAACAATGTATAACTATATCTTATTTTGTAGCTATCTGCTATCTACTTACTTCCTGCCTTTCTAAATAAGGTCTTACTTTTCCCTACATTTTCTTTCAATAAATTAGCTTCGAGCATGTTGTTGATTATTACCTATTACCACTCTAGCCAATTTCGTACCATGACGTATGCTAATGGAAACGTTCACCTCGCAAGATAATAATAATGTCCCCGTACATATTAAACCGTCGGCGAAGCAGGCGCTTACAGACAGTCTGTAATACAAACTCATTTTAATATACATGATGAAATTGAAAGAATTACAGAGGGTGAGACAAAATGTCTGATATATCGAGTTATGTAATATGCAGACAGAAAATGAGGTGGGAACACTTGGAATGGTAATGATACCTTCCTACCGTATAAGCTGCCTACTTTGTCATGTTCTTCATAGAAATAATAATATAAGCACAAAACTGTACTAACAACGAGGAATTTTTGTGCGTATAAAGTTACTACCATATATTATTATATTATTGAGACTTTTTTCACAAAGATAATAAATTTTAATCTTATATTCGCAGTATTTTCTTTCAATTTACATAATTTAATCTAGTACAGATTACTCAATTTCTTTTTTCTGGGCTCCTCTTCCCAAAAGGCGAAGTGGTACAAATATACTGGGTGACTATAAAAACTCTTTCAACATCATCATCATCATATCAACCCAATGAAGAGCATTGTTATACATCAGGCCTCACCTAATTTCCACCACAGATAACGACTTTGTGCTGCCTGCGATCAACAGCCACCCACAACCAGGTTGTCGTGCATTGATCATAGTCATAATCTTTATTTTTTTTCGATCAAATACAAGGTACTTATGAACATCATACAAGGCCAAAAAAGGTCCACCTGGATCGACATTCTGATATGTTGGCGTTAGCAAAGGTTCCCCTTTGTTAATCAATAATATAATCTAAGTGATGTGTGTGTATAGGTAAATGGTTTTGTAAATCGAATAAAAAAAGTAAGTACTGCTTTAGGACTTTTTTTGGCAATTAGTCATTTCATTGCGTCGCTGTACGTTGCCAGCGTAAGTTTTAATGAAAAAAACAACAAATTAATTTTGATGTTTGTGATGCTTTTGGTAATAAATTAATCAAGTGCAATTTCAACAGTACTTATATTCTAGTAAAAATTGAAACAAATGTCATTTCAAATAAATACATTTAAATTATTATTTTCTTAAGAAATTGTGTAAATTAATTGACATTCTAATTATTTTGTAATTAGTATTATACAAAATGTTCATCATCTGTTATGTTTACATGCAGATAAAGTGTATGACGTTAAATTGTCAATTTCCATACCAAAAAAATGTTAGGTATCTCTTAAACAGGACTTACTATAAAGTGATTCCAGCTAACAGTGTTATTGGGTTAATTGCATGATATCCCATTTGGCTGCTCGTGCCCGAGATTGGAATACTAATCGGTTGTTTAACGTCCCCTACAGTACAATGATGGAACTGTTTTTACTAGGGGTATGTTGTCCACCACACACAAAGCGATGGAGGCCGAATGGATAAGTGACCATGCGGTCCAAGTTCGATTCCGACCAATACCAATGTGGATTTCGCTTTTATATAGTAGGTACCAACTAGTCAAGTGACTTATCATCTGCTAACGGTGAAGAAAAAAATATCGTGAGGAAACTCACATACCCTAGAAGTAATTCTTAGTCTGATCCACCAACCCACACTTGGCCAGCGTGTGTGATTATGGCCTAAACCCTCTGGTTCTCTAGATAGAGGAGAGTAGACAGGAGTCCAGCAGTCGGACGTTAATGGGTTTCTGATGATGATCATTGTCTACCAATGTGAGAGCTGAACTTTGTAAATAGATACTTTGAAGAAAACCTTTATGATGTACTCGCAAAACCTGCAGACAAAACATGTGTCTGATTCCCAACGAGTGATTGTAAAGAGAAATCACCAAGTTATCTCTTTTATATAATAGGTACTGCGACTCTGAACCTATTTTTGTATTTACCAAATAAGTACTTTGGTCCTAAATTATACGAAATTATTTTAAGTACTCTTTCTCAATTAGCTTTCACAATAAAGCTACATTCCATTTCCAACAAGAAAACTTTCCAATTTAGCTGAAACTTCAATAAAACGAAGGCACTAGCAATATTAAAGCTAAGTATAGCCCACTCCATTACTGCGGGGCTTCGTAAGTGCCATCCAAGAAAAATAATCCATTCTGAAGGCTCAGGGTACTTGACACAGATGGGTGACCACGCCTCTTAGCCCCGCCCACCGCCACGCCCACCTCGCCTCCACAGAACCCACAAACTGTATATTTTAACTAAAGTTATCTTTGTCCAGAATTAGTTTTCCGCTAACGTCAGCGTTCGTAGCGGAGGTTTATAAAACTTGTTTACTTTGCTGCAGTTAATGTTGTTACACTGCGAGGAAAACATTTTGTTTATAGCTACGATTCTTTTTGTTTAGTAGCTGTTGCTATATCTAGAACAAAACTGAAATGACTATTTAAATATAATGTAGTACAAATAAATAACTCAACTATAGACTGATTGAATGGTTTCAAACTATGTGATCGATCAAGGTAACAAATAAACAAAATGTTTATTTTCTATTTGATTACCTACAGAAATAGCTGGAACGAAATTGGTTGATTATGAGCTAAACTAGCTTTGAAACGTCACCCTGCTTACCTACTATTAAGTTACCGATGCAAAACAAACCTCTCCTTTATGAACACAGACAAGATGACGTAACGGAACGGCACTTAATCATTTCATGGAGAAATTAAATTGACATGGTATATACTACACTAGACTATAATATCCATACAATTTGTCATCGATATTGTGTACATCAACTACATAGCTCACAATTCAAACACTCTGTTCCCATTCATTATTATTATCATATTAAATACGTAAATATTTTTACAATTCCGATATACAATAACTATCCATGTTACATAGCTGAATGTAAACAAAATAACGCGTAATTTGAAAGTAAAGTGAAACAACTACACTAAACTAACTATAGTGAAACACCAATTATTTTGCTCAAATAGCGCAGAAAATATGGTGTAAAGATATATCATCATATCAACCTAATGACGTCCACTGCTGGATATAGGCCTCACCTAAGTTCCGCCATAGCGAGCCACTTTGTACCGCCTTTGTAAAAATATAAAATATGATAGAGTAAACGGAAACAATTTCAAGGAGTTTATCTTCACAAAGTTTTAAAATGACCCACATTGTAGGATGATCTTATCAGAGTACAAAATCCAGTTTCTACGACTCAGCTACAAAGGTAGCCATGGGTTCTAATTACAAACATTCTCTTTACTTACTATAAAACCGCTATAAAACCTACATAACCATCTACATTCCAAAACTATCAAAACAGACATACTTTTCAACTAAAAACAAACCAAAAATACACTACGGGTGCCGTAAAAAAATAATTCTCTTCTTTTCATATATTCGATGGGCGGAGATCGTCCATCGAAAAATACGTGATCAAAACGTTGAACAGAGTTTATCCCGAAGAAAAACACCCGTGGATTGTGAGCTTTCATCGTAAAGCGAGAGATATCAAAAAAAATACATTGGACGCCCGCTCCGCGCTTTATTAAGAATAAATTTAGGGAGGACGAAGAGGACTCGGGGAGGGAACAAGTTGTAAGGGAGCTGAGCTTTAGGATTCTTTGGCTGCAGGTTACTAGTTTAAAGGTCATGAAGTTTGTGAATTTATAAAAGATCATCCTAGATGACAAAACAATTTGGATTGAATCATTTTCGAACAAAAAATAGCATCAGATATGAACTCTAACTACAACTACTCGTACCCTTCGCAAAACAGTCATGAAACGGTCAAACACAGTACAGACAGACCTACATGTTTTAAATAAAGCCTTTTTTTATTATAAATATATTTAATCTTGTAAATGTTTATTATTTTAATAGAATATTTTATTCTCTTATTAATATTGTAACTGCAAGCACCTACCTCAGTTTTATCTCTACATCACCCTAAAGTTGACTGGTAGATAATGCCTCAGGCAAGTCCGCCTTTGTACTTGTTTTGTGCAGAAAGTTTAATAAATGAATAAATAATAATAATATTCTACCACAATCACACAGCGCCATCTAGTCCCAAATTAAGCAATTATATAAGCTTGTGTTATGCGTACTAAAGAACTGATATACTTAAATACATTTTTTTTTTGTAAATAGTATGTATTTAGTTATATACGAGTACTTAGATAAATTACACCCAGACACAGAACAAACCTTCATGCTCATCACACAAAGATTTATCCTGGGTGGGGATCGAATCCACGACCTCCGGCTTAGCAGTCAGGGTCACTAACCACTAAACCAATAGGCCAGTCAAATTATCAGAATCTGTTGCGATACTACTGCAACTATTACCAAGCGTTTATTTTTTTACTACTCATTTCTAACATACCAACAAGTTCATGAACCTTTTGCTCCGCTGTCATCCCCGCTACCGCTTATAACTTAAACTTGAATAGTGCGAGGTGCCTATCTTCAGACTAATGCATTTATGCATCAGGCGCGGAGGACGATCGATACAGCGCGTAATTTGACGAAAATATTGTGAGAACCTTTTGTTTCTTACTTTGTTACTTTTATATTTGTGTGAGGGTACCTTCTCTGAACCACTACTGCGCTTATATTGCCTCTTTGTTATAGTTTAGGAGCATTATTTATACCTACCGGAAAGTTGAAATTTATTGAATTTTTCAAACGTTTCAAGTCACCTTATTTCTAGAATTGGAAACAGAAAAGCTAATACATACTTTTTAAAGAGGCTAGGCACGCTGGAGCATAATCTCATCTTTTAATGCTTTTTAAATATAAAGCAATTCTTAGAGGCATTGATGTAATGATCAATGATACAAGCGACAAATACGAATTATTAATAAAGACGTTTACTCGTAATTGTCTTCTCTTTAAAAAATAAATTAAGAAAAATAAATAGTTAAAGTAATAGTAAAAACGTCTATCGTACATTTTTACTGGCTATAGAAAAATAGGTACATATTCATAGCTGTACTTATCCATTATAATAACTATAAACTATTTCCATCACCTCTAAAAGAAAATAAAACGGCTATTCACCAAATTTTCCTCGCACAATCGCCTCCCTAACCCAAATTCATATCAATCGACGCGTACACCATTCGTATCTGTAGATAGCTACCTACATACATAATATCTACAAACAAAAGATTCCCTTTTACCTCTCAATAGATGAAAAATAAATAAAAAGGAAGGTAGAAACAAGGCACTCTTAACAAGTTGCGAGTAAATCCGATTTGTGAAGGAATTTGAATAAGAGGCAAAGCGCAATTTGAATAGCGCTGTGAGTTTTGTTGCTAAAGTAACAATTGCTAAAGATGTACCTACATAAATGGGTACTATTGTGTGACGTCAATTTAGAATTTAAACTAATATAAAAATTCATTTATTCAGTCTTTTAGATGGTAAAAAAAAAGACTAGGACTTATAAATTATTTTATAGCGGAGACTCCAGCACAGACATCTGAAAAGAGAGTTAGGGGAACATTGATTGATAAATAAAAGAATTATAAAAAAAAGAATTATTAAAAGAATTATATATAAAGAGAAATAAGTAACAGCTAAATCTAGGTCCAATGGCATACAGCTATGCTTGACACGAGTGTAATTAAGTTTATATCTCGGCACAGTCGGCACTCAGTTATAGTTAATGGACTTGAATGATTTCGGATTTTTTGTAAAAAGTTTACCCGTTGAAACTCTTCGCTAAATTTTTTTTTTCTTAGACCCTGTCTTATAAATAAAAAACGCAAGTTCTAGTTTACTGGGGCTTACTTCCAGCGATAATTATTTTAAAGTTTTGTTTTGAGGACTCAACAAAAAGACGTACCTAAGTACAATGAAGAAACGCTCTTTTGCTGCGAAACCCTATATTGAGCATGGTCCGACATGCTCTTAACCGATATTTGAACGTCAACTTAATCGACCAAAATGGACCATAAACAGCTGTATCTTTTGATTGCGTTTACTTAGAACCCTGATATTTTTTATTGCGCCAAGGGATTGCAGACCCCAGTATTTGATATTAATTTCAGCTCGATACCTCTACGCGTTTTTGATAAAAAATATTCTTGACAGACGGACAGACAAATGAACAACGGATAGTGTATAAGCGATTCTAGAAATGTAAAGTAGAAATAAGAAAAAAATTAAAATTTTAAAAAAGAACCCGCTGCCTTTATGTACCCTTATTTTATAAAAACCCTTGGCTTAAATAAATAAAATGTACAAGTAGATAGAGATTAGGTGGGAATCCCACCCACAAGAGAGTAAAAGAGAGATGAAGAATGAAAGAAAGATACAGTATGAGAAATAAAAGTGCGAGAGGCATAATAGCGGGAACTGGTATGAATGAGAACTAGTAGAAAAGGCACCGACTCAGTTGGTGGTTCTGAAATTTAAAAAAAATAAATTTAAACGGAGTGATTCTACCGTTCACCCGTTTATTTTTTTTGAGAAGGCCCTAAAAAATTATAATGCTGCGTTTTTTCTTTTCATTTAGATTCGTTACGAAAAACAAAAAAATATCTAGTTCAAAGGTTAGCAATCCGTAATTATAACAATATTCGTGAAAGCGATCCCTTCTAACAAAAAGCTTCTTACAATATTAAATCTGAATCACAATAACAGTTCATAATGCCGATGACTTACGACCTTATACCATACTAAACACGTACAAATTAGGCTAAACGCTTTCATTTACTAAAAACCAACAGGTACTATCGTACCGAACATTAGGAAATGACTTGCAGTGGTGGTTCACCACCATTCACGCTATTGTGAACCACCCCATAAAGATAGTCGACTATTGTAATAAGCTCGCGTAACTAGGTTATTCGTTGGAAGCGGCGCGATTACTCATTTCATTTTCGTTACTTACGTTGTGGAACTGTTTTTGAAAACAACTTTCATGTTATAATAATTATAAAAGCATGAATTCTGGACTGACCTGTTGGCGTAGTGGTTAGTGATCCTGACTGCTAAACTGGAGGTCGTAGGTTCGATTGCCACCCGGGACAAATCTTTATGTGATGAGCATGATTATTTGTTCTGTGTCTGGATGTAATTTATCTATAATATTATGTATGTAAGTATTTATAAAAAAATGTATATAAGTATAATTACTTATATACATTTTTTTATAAATAATAATGCTAACATACTAATGTATATCAGTTGTTTAGTACATATAACACAAGCATAAAATAATTGTTTAATTTGATAGATGGCGCTGTGTGAATGTGCGAAAAAAGAATAATTAAGAAAACCATTAGAAAGGGTTATCCAAAACAGAGAGCCTGAGTCTGTACTGGGCACAAGACCCGTGTTACAAAAAAGCTAATCAGAAAATCAAGACACAAGATTGTACCTAGACCAGGTACAACAAACAAAGATTAGCCGTTGTCAGTCACATAGTCACATAAAACCAGAAAGAATCACGTGATTCTTTCTGGTTTTATATATTTCGACTAAGTAGTCGAAATATATAAAAAGCTTATTAGGTACCACTCATCAAACACAATGACACACTCCAGGTTAAACTGAAAACAACTAACTTAACACTAAAATTCTCATAATCATCAAACAGAAAACATTCAGTGTTGATCTTCCATAGACACTATTTTTTCAGCAATATAAATAACGCTGTAAATTACCCGCTAAGCAATAGACTCCCCAAAGTAACAATTTGAATAGAAAATATCTTAACAAATAGTAGGTATCGTAATTTGAAAGGTGTGATTGACAGTTTTGACGACAATGCGACCAATCGTAAATATTTGTATGGGCGCGCTTTCCTTACGTTTTGTCGCACAAAGCGGGGAAATCTAAAGTTTCGCACCGTCACCTCTATAGCCGATTACGTTTTCTTCAATACTTTACGTGAATGCTCGATGTTGTAGATACGGTAAATAATTATTATATTACCTACAGACCTCGTCATTGTTCCTTCTGTCCCACGTGACTGACTTCAAATTATTTCAACACACAATTTAATTGTTCTAACGCCTCGGAGCTTAGCGGGAGCAATATGAATACTGTGCAAGAAATCCTAGGTTCTTTTACCGGTGTGGTACTGAGACTGTGCATTACGATCGTCGAGGTTATGCCACGTTCGGCAAGGCCAGACTGTGATGAGCTTCTCCGTGCTTCGGAAGGCAGCTAAAGCCGTTGGTCCCGGTTATCACTAAATGTGGTAGTCGTTAAGTCACGTTAAAAAAGTGTCGACAACGCACATGCGATGGTGCTGCAGGCGTCCATGGGCTACGGTAACCGCTTACCATTAGGCAGGTCGTTGGTCTTCCACAACCGTGGTATAAAAAAAGACTCGCCCCGTATCACATGCGACCTAACAATGCTGCCGAAATGTGGGAGTACCTATATGCTTACTTGTTCACTTGGGAAAACGAGACGCTGTTATATATCTTGTTTTTAAGAATATTTCATTAGTAGGTTGGTATATAATAACCTATCTCTGTTCTGTGGTATATATAAATAACTGGGCATATACATAATGATTTAATACTTACGTTACTAGTTGACCTAACAGACGTTGGCCTTCCACGAACCGTAATCTACTTTTAACCATTTTTAGATTTTGAATCCTAGACATCTAAAAGTAGTAACACAACACCACATCCAAACCTTCTTACATCTTTCTGAAACACAAAAAAACAGCCCAATCATGTCGATTAGTGTCCCGTGCTCTACAAAACTCATTGTTAACAGCCACAATACTCCCGATCCTCGCCACAACAGTTATACAACAATCTAATACACTAATATCACCCTGTCATTTGTACACGTCACTCCACAACCTTTAAATACGACCACTCTAGGGAAATTATGACAGTTACCTGTGGAAATCCGCGTGAAAATCTCTTCAAGTGTAGTGGAATAATAAGATAATTATTTAAATCAGTTTAATAAGCTTTTATAAGACATTATTTCTTTCTTTGTAACCAAATTAATCTTCTATTAAATTGTGTCCCCAAACGCATACACTGAAGAATATTAAAATACCGATAGTTCGTTAACCAAAGTAAACCGATTTTTTTTATTTTCAAGGTACAATAAACCAAAAGATGATGAAACTTGATAATTCCTGAAGTCCACAAATACAAAAACTTAAACTTCTTCTTTTCCTATTTTTCGGTCTCATTCCCCCCATTGTGTCTGATGGTGTTACACCACCATACATTATAAAGAGCACCTTTTTGTCTCAAAAAGGCTTAAATATGGAAATACAAACAGAACCCCTAGATCTGTCCATTAAAGCTAAAAAACCTTCGAAAATTCTGAACATAATAGACTTCAAGTTTCTAGAAGGCCTCAATAACCACTTGGTGAAGTTATACGAGAGGACCAACCAGGTCTGCAGCAAGGACACTTTCCTCCCACAGAAGACAGCTGGCGTGAAGAACATACTGCCTTGTCAGGTGTGCCTGAAGACCTTTGATAGACCCTCACTTCTAAAGAGACATATGAGGACACATACTGGTAATTGATTGCATGAGAAAAGTTTAGTTTTGTGATTTTTGAAAAGACTTCTATATATTTTATACCTACCTATTAGGTACGTACGTACCACTGCTGAAATCGCATATCTCCTCATAAGAGACGTTTTTTAGCTAATTGTTAAAGGTATATCGCCGTTCCCACCGAATAATATCGTAATCGACTATTACTATAGAAGTGCTTTTATTGGGAATTATTGTTCTAGAGGATTGATTACACCTTGTGAATTTTTTTCAGAATATTCGTACGAGTATTTTTCGAGATAGTCATTTTGTAATGACTTTACCTGTACTATTCGCCTAAAAATAAAATCACAGTTTTATATCGTAATAGGTTATTACTCACTTTTCAAGGTCTCATCTTTTACAGCAAACTGTTATTACGATCTTATTCGGGTACAAAAATTAAGACAAATTTCGGTAATGTAAGTACCATTATTATAACTATTTATAAAACGGGATACAACTAATCTTTTATAAGCCAAAAAAGGATTTGTGTACAATTTGCTCTCTGTATGAACAAGCTGAAGGTGCTAAAAAGCTATTTTTGTAATAAAATAATAAGGGACACCTGGAATATAATAATGAAATTGGTACGTTAGATAAAAAGAAAGGAAAAAGCTGCGGTTTATTCAACGAATACTACAGTCGCTGTTTTTGATTTAGAAAAGCCTTAATCTTAGTTATGTATTTTACATTAAATGTGCAAATATCTTTTACAATTTTTAACACACCTATTAAGACAGGATGTTGACAATACATGTCTGGCCCCTTCTATTGCAAAAAACGAAAGCAAACGAAATTGGAAGCTGTTTATTACAAATCATTTTATACTGATGGCTGTGCTGGAAAGAACAAAAATAGATTATAATAATAATAATAATACATACATACATCTTAAGATTTAAACTACTATGATTTAAAATGTCTCATCTCTGGAAAAAACTGGCATACACAAGGCCTTTCGTAGACTTAGCTCCCTTGGTAAAGACAAGGTGACTTTGCTTGTGACCTAGGTTCCCTAAGATTTTCGTGGGCAAAGGAAAATAGAGAAATTTTCTCATGAAAAAGTGGTCTAACAATTAAAATGTAATTTTGGGGAAGAATATTTCGACTTGTACACTGCCTCGGATCCTGCAAAATCAAAACGTGGGCGGCAACCGAAAAATCCTCTGGAATTTACAATGGTCGATAACTTGACACAGATATGCCACCAACTTATTCCCATTTCTAAACCTGTGTATGATGATTTACTTGCATTGTGTGCTAGTGAAGCTATACGTAATCATTACCATGGTTTTTAGAACTATCTTGTATGTTGCAAACATTTTTAACAGTAAATTCAGACGATTTTGATGGTTCAGACCTAGATGATGCCTAAATGGCACTGAAATATTAATATAAATGAATATTAAATTTATAATTATGTTTCTTTTATGTTATTTTTCCATACATTTATTAAAAAACCCCTAAAACAATGTAGAACATGGTTCATTTTAAGAATTCGATTATTAATTACCTTTTATTTTGTAATATGGACTATCCGGTATTATATTTTTACAATTGTGAAACTTATTTTGTTTGACATGGAATATTGTCGTTAATTAATATTACACTTGTCATCTCATTTGTATAATCACCGAATATTATGGTAACAATTCATTACTGAGTCAGTTAACATTGCGACAAAACAGTGAATAAGATCGCATTCAACTATTATGTGTAGCTCACTGTCGATAATTTACCCGAATAAAATCGTATTGTTGCTTTACGGATGAAGATTCTATTTCAAATTATGGTAATATACATCTTAGCTTATAACTTCAATCTAGTATAATAATTTTTTTTTTTAAATATATCACAATATCTAAGAAAAAATCACCTATCTTTTGGTATATAAATGATTTTTCTATGTAAACCTAGTAAAAAGTTAGAAGCCAAAATCCGTATTTTATTTTTCCTGTAAAATTTAGATTTTACGATTACGGTATTATTCGGTGGGAACGGCGATATGTAACACAACATATACCTTTAATTAATACCTTGCCTTACCTACTTATTAATAAATAGGCAAGTAAATTTAGTCGCCAAACTTATTACCTACATTTACATAGATACTAGCTTTCGCCCGCTGCTTCGCCCGCGTATACCTATAACCTCGCTCTTTTTTTTTAATATTTTATTTCAGTTTGATAAATAAGTAGGAGAGGTTAGGAGAGGCCTATGTCCAGCAGTGGACTGCAATAGGCTGGAATGATGATGATTATGATGATCAAAAAGAGATCCGTTCTAATTATTACAAAACACGGTCTAATTTCAAAATCATATTGAACAGTAGTTTTTGATACAGTTTATACCTGATTTGGTGTCCCTGTTAGATAATATAATGTAATATCGTATATTTTTAGAATAAATGTAAATACAAGTCCTCCGTAGGTTGATGGACAAGTCCGGTTAAATATGCGTCATCAATGGACTCTGGCTACCACTGTTATTACGGACTGCACACGATTGATAACTGTATTGTTACAGGTGAGAAGCCCCACATTTGCAACGTGTGTAACAAAGGATTCAGTACCTCTAGTTCGCTCAACACACATCGCAGAATACACACAGGTAGATTTTTATATATTACGTAAAAAATCGTCACTGAAAAGCATGATAAATCTAGTCGGATTTTACGGCAGATATATATTATTCATTCTGTTTACCTAATGGTTTCTTTAAAGAGAAAAAAATCATACTCAAACACCAGTGAAGAGTGAGGCCGCAATACGGTGAAACCGCAGCGTTTTTTAACCGCTGAATTTTGTAACTCAGGTTTTGCGGTTTAGCGATTTTACCGCTCGCGGAAAAAACACAAGTGCGGACAAGTGTGCTATCTTGATGTGAAGTACTTATGTAAAATTATACTCTATTTGTCGAAATATTAAACTAGGTACCTAATATTAGGTACCTATCGAGACATAGATAGGTACTATAGGTAAAGAGCCTTGTCCGTTCAATTATCGCAGAATTCAAACAGGAGAATCATTCAAATAAACTAGTGACGAAACACAAGCTTAGCGCGCACTACCGATTTTGTGCGAAATATAATCGCAAACAACCCGACGGCAAATCGCTTTATTTATAGTGTACAAAATATAGGTACTTACTTACGTATTTTACATTTCACAGTGCTATTTTAAATAGCAATCGATTTATTGCCGCAGTGCGCGGATAGTGTTATATTTCTTTGTTTTTTCACAATTAGTGATAATTTTTCACCGTCGGTCTTACATACTATGTCTAGGTAAGTAATCAATTTTAGAATACATGAACAAAAAAAACAAAATTACCTAGAATCTCAATAGAAACACGAGCCGTGGAAAGAATAACTTGATATTTTTTGTTTATGTATGTTTATTTTATTATATACCGATTACTACAAAACTTGTAAGACGACTAAAAGTGAACGGTGTAGGTATATCTTAGTGCGCGCTTAGCTTTATGTAAGATATAAGTATTTATTGTCTAATGTGAAATCACGAACTGTGCAACAGAACAAGCAATAGGCACTGATGATTAAAATCAGTAGCAATAAATAATTTAACTTCATAAATGAATTAATTGAATTGGTTGATTTGTATTTCCACAAGGTGAAAAGCCACACAAGTGTCCTGAGTGTGGGAAGTGCTTCACAGCCAGTTCTAACTTGTACTACCACCGGATGACTCATACAAAGGTAGGTATGCTTAGAAATTCATTATTATAATTTAAAAAAAACATAATCATCACTTTTAACTCCAAAGTATATCAAATCCACTATGCCTATGAAATATGGACGGGTGGACGGACATGACGAAACTATAAGGGTACCGGGTTTTGCCATTTTGGCTACGGAACTGCTTCCTTACTATACGATCATCATAATCTTTATTTATTATCACCATGATCGTCATTATCATAATCAACGATGAATCAACATGGGATTTCAAAAATAAAATTCTAATTTAATAAATTTGTAATAATTTTATGATTTTATTTTAATATTTAATAATTTTACTATTGTGACATTTGAATTCAATGAACTATATTTGTACGCTAGTCTTAGCAAAACATGTTGATACCTATGACAACAATTGAAAACCTATGTAAACCACACATGTTTAAAGCAAATAAATATATCTTTATCTTTATCTTTATCAACATCATCATTATCATCATCAGCATATCACTCCACTGTTGAAACTTGGCATAGAAAAAACATTGCACCCAAGCTTGTTGATTTGATCAGTATGTTTCACAATACATATTTATGCGTAATTTAGTTTTTGTTAAGAGGGTTCCTAAAGAGGAATGACAACGTCGCAATTTAGTCATTTTGGATTTTTATTAATTAATTGGAGCTTTTTGTTTTAAATGTTTTCAATAAACTTTTTAGAATTAGGTGAAAGGTGTGTAAAAGGTACGAAATCATTGCGTTAACAGTTCTTTAATATACAAATAACACATTGTAACTTGTAGGGCGTTTTTGTTTTCATAGCTGTATAACTGTAAGCATTATGCGTACTTGCGGATACTTACTTTTAATACAAGTTCACGTAATCCTAAGCAATGTATTGAAAAGATTTCAAAAAATACATACATAAAAATCCCGCCTCTCTCCCAACAGAGGGGTAGACAGAGACCATTTTCTTCCACTTGCTAGGATTCTGACGTATGAAGAATACATTCTTGCCGGATGAGGGTACTCCTGATCTGTCCTCTTTAGAACGTCACCTATTTAATCATGGTACGTTCTCCTAGGTTTTTCTCTTTTAACGTTTTTCCAACGTTCCTTTCACATTCGCCTCATATATTTGTTTTGTCACTCTTCCTTCATTCATTCTCTCTACATGTCCAAACCAGCTTAACATTCCTTTCTCTATTCATGTCAGAACATCTATTTTTAAGCCACAACATTCCCTTATTGCACTATTTCTTATCTATATATACTCGGAATTTACCCCAATCATACTTCTCAAAGCTCTCATTTCCACAGCATTTATTCTACTTTCATGCTTCTTCTACCATACTCAGCTTTCACTTCCGTACATTAGTGTTAGTACCAACACCCTCTTATGAATTGTGTAGGGACTATGTTTTGTGGTGTCCCTGTCATCCCTTTTGCTTCATCTCTTTCACGCACAAGACATCAATGTTCCTTTCATCCATCATTTTACATACTACTTCTCATTTCTCCTCTTATGTTCAATGTAGCAAAGCGGCTTTCCATAGCCCGCTTTTCGCCTCTGCCGGAAAGGAGACGTGATGTGTCGCGAACGACAGCGTCGCATTTTTGACAGTTATTTTCAGTAATATTCATCATAGTGTTCCCACGAGTAGCAAGGGAATAAATGGGTCGATCCTGGTAGAGAGAAATGATATTGATAATGGAAATATTTGATTGTAGATGGGAATATAGGTAAATAAAATATAAGAATCACGGAAGATAGAGGAGTGAGACAACAGTTGCTCGGGGGGCCGGGGTCGCGTACCCGTATACCATAAGAAAATACCGGAAAGGCAGATCCGTATGTGTATTCCCTGGCTAGTAAAAAAATAGCTCCGATTAAATTATAAAAATCGTAAACCACTAAGTTATGCCACTTAATTACGACCTTGACATTCGCCTGTATGAACCCTCTTAAGGACCATTATAACGCTTGTTATATTTTGAACTAACTAACTACTAATCTATCCTAAACGTTTGCCATCATTAGGTTAATTTCTCTTACCAAGTAAATCGAGATAGAATAACAAGTCATACTAAACATTTTTTTATTTGATTTATTTAGGATCTCCAACAAAGAAAATACACTGTAATTTACACGGTTACAATCATTTAAGTATTACAATTGAGTACTCCTTCATTATCAACATTTAAATTTCAACATTATTGGGTCTTCTCTGAAATTTTTCTTCTAAAATTATACTGACTGATATTGTCTTTAGCAGTGATCTGAGAGTCAGTTTTTTTATAATTCTCGGTATAAAATATGCCGAACATATAAATAAAAGCCAAGGTGTTTGCGCAGCACGCCACATTGAAAATCTTTGGATAGTCGCATTTGTAGAAGATGACTGCAAAGTTGTGGACAAAAACGATGCAAAACTGGATCTATAAAGAGAATTGAGAAAATAAGACATAATAACACGAAACCTTGTTAGTTATGGGCATTGAATAGAAAGGTTAAGAAAAGTATAAATTGTGAGAAAAGTAAGGCTGAATGAAAAAATATTAAACACGAAATGAATAACTTTAACTAAAATGCCGTCAAAAAAACTGCTATTGCTATTAATAATAAATTACGTACAATAATTACAAAACTCAACTATGAAAATCAGTCAAATCAACAGTTAGTAAGTAAATAACTGAACGTAGTAAACCTTAGTTAGCAACTAGAACATGTGGCAATGAATATAAATCACTAACCAGTTGAAGTTTGGTAAGATGTCTTTTCCACCACACATACTTCTGGTATTTTGGTCCAAACGCTGAAATGAGGTAGTAAGTGTACATGATGACGTGAACGACGCAGTTTAGCCACGCCATTAAGATCAAGTGACCTCCTGGAAATAAAAAATACTGAAATACAATCCGTTTTCATAGTAATTTTCCTTATAATCTAAATTATCCGTGTCCGGATCCGCCCAAAAATGAACAGAAGACATATCAGCCGCGAGTATTTTCGGCAGTGCCCATTTGTTCTATGGAACATGACGTCATTGGACAAAATAAGACATTTTTTCCGTTTTTGTTCCATAGAACTACATACTAGCTCTTCGCCTGACACCACCGCCATAGAACAAAATGGGAATTATTAGTTTACCAAAATCACACAAGTGACACTATAAATAATTATTTTCTAGTGGCCAGTAGATAAGCGGTTAAAGAGGTCTCATTTTCCTTGTTCCATAGAACAATTTGAGAAATATAAGTATTACATGTTCAATAGTAGGTACAAAATAGGAAAAAAAATTCTCATTCTGTCCAATGACGTCATGTTCTATAGAACAAATGGGAACTACCGAGTATATTAAGAAAGCATTATTTCGATATAGAAGTTTGATTAGTGTCACCTGTTATGGTCGCTATGTAGAATTATAACTTCAAGTTTTGTTTCTTAATTTTAGTAAGTATTTAATAAGCTGGCGGGTTTTTTGTTCTTTGAATAATTTATTTTTTGTCAGTGTAACCTTTTTTTTTAAGAGTGGAGTGCATTTGTATTGTGGAACTCGCCGGCCGAGGCCGGAATACCCACTAAACTCTTCTGTGCACCGACGATTCGCTGTAGCGGGTGGGCCGCCGAAGTCATTGTGTTACCTTTTTTTTTACTTGGGGAAATGCCTGACGCATACCCCTCGGTCTTGGGGAAAGAACCGAGAGGTTATGTGGGGCTCGCACCCACTAAAACCCCAAGGTGTTCCTCTCGTCGCGCTCTGCTGTGGTCACGGGAGCGCAGGAACATTCGTCCGCGACCACAGCGACTAGTCATTGTGTTACCTAACATAACCTAAAGCGTGAAACCGAGGCGGATATATTATAGTAAAACACATTTTTCAGGTTTTTCGAAAATATTATTAATAAAATATGGCGGTACGAAGTTCGCCGGGTCAGCTAGTAAATAAAAATTGTATACAAACCTGCATAATATTTGACTCCACACCAAACGGCTATAGACATCACAGTATGATGATAAACATGAAGAAATGAGACTTGATTGTATTTCTTCCTCAGAACGAATAAGACAGTGTCCAAAAGTTCACTAATTTTACCAGCATAGTAATACCAGCTCGCCGCTGCTATCTGCAACATATAATTTATATTATATGCATACGTATTTTTATTACTTTAATGACTATTTATTCTGTAATCTCGCCAACTTGTGATACTTAATTGTGATAGCTTTTGCTCTCTAGCTTTATAACCGTAATAAATATTTCGACTCATAGATAAAAATGAGCAAAATAACGAAAAGAAGTAAAAATAATACATACCCTGAGTGCTCGGGGGTTATCTGAGTAATCAATAGTTTCACATGTAATGTCATAGTCTTTGTGGAATATGTATGCGGCACCCTGAAAATTAAACCGATACCTATAATTTGTTTATCCATGCGTTTGTGATGCGTCTTATCCATTTATGGAGGAAGGCTAGGTATTTCACGCTACGACCAATAGGTGATGAGTAGTGACCAAACAAAGACCCACGGAAGTGAAGCTTTGGGCAACAGTTAGTAACAAATAAACGGAAGACGAAAATTGCATGACACACCAAACACCAGTAGGTATACTTTAAGGGGTGGACCACATCTAGACGCAGACTCTTTCTGTCACTTGGAACCGTCATTTAGGTACCCAGGCGAGAGAACGAGAGGGGGAGGGGTGCGGCTAGATAATGTCGTTGCGAATAAGCTACGTCTAGACCAAAATCTATTAAAAGTTATGTGACACTATGTAAATAATTCCATTTGAAAGACAAATTTAAAATCATGTCCATTACCTACGCTCTTCATAGTAGAAAAAAATCAACTAAGTTCTAGGCAGTTGTAAGTCAAAACCTCAATATTTTCGTAACGTAAAAAGAAAATCATACCTCATGAACTAGAAACAAGTTGTAGCACACTTGACATAAATTGTATAACTTAAGAACAGTTTTCAGTTCAAAAGGTTTTCGGTTTTGCATCAACCTTGGGCCTAGAGATTTGCAGAAGTAAAGGTATAGCGTCAAAATAGAAAATATTACCAATGGATTGGATACTCCCAACCAATTTTCTGTTCTAGGATCTGAAAGAAAGTTCATCAGAAAAAAATTTTTATTTATTTTTTTTATTTAAAAACTTTATGCACATGTTGGTACAATGGTGGGCTTAATGCCAAAGGCATTGTCTACCTGCCAACCTTAGGGTGATGCAGAGAAGAACATGGTAGGTGCAAAAATAAAAGAGAAATAGAGATTTGACTAAATACATAAGTTAAATACAATATATAAGTAGTAACATAGAATAAAAATAATATATGATAAATAGTTATATAATATATCAAGATCTAAATACATACATAAAAATGTTCTTTTATATTTAAATTGTTTCTTTTTGACGATTGTATTGGTGACGACGTAGCACATACATATGTGAACGACTGTTAAAAAAATGTTCTGTGTTTTTCAGTATTTTTAATTTTATTTATTTGACACGCATGTAAGACTCGATCTGTAGGAGATAAGTATTCGAAGACGATAAAGATATATTGTTATTTTCAATTCTCAAAACACTGCTATTCAGTTTATCATTAGGGTTCGACTTTCGTCTCATAATCATCATCAGCAACCCATTAATGTCCCACTGCTGGGCTCGGATCTCCTCTCCTCTAACAAGAGAGCTGAGAGGGTTTAGGCCATAATCCACTCACGCTGGCCTAGTGCGTGGTGGTGGACCAGACATACTCATAGAATTTCTTCTAGGGTATGTAGGTTTCCTCACGATGTGTTCCTTCACCGTTAGCAGATGACACACTTGACTAGTACAGTACATATAAATTCCACAAAGTGGAATACACATTGGTACTGCCGATTGGGATCGAACTTGGGCCGCGTGATTTACACGCCGGTCCCTTATCCATAACCAGACTTTCGACTAGCTGGCTGCAATTACTGCATATTCGATGGTAGCCGAATGGATAAGTGATTGGACAATAATTGGTACTGCCGGTGGGAATTTTACTCGGGCCACTGAATATACTTTGTGGCACTTATTGCTAGTCAAGTGACTTACGTACCATCTGCTAACGGTGGAGGAGAATATCGTGATGAAACCCTAGAAGAAATTCTAAGTGTATGTCTGGTCTGGTATGGACTGGTCGTCGTGGCAAAGTAGCCTCTCATGGCATCTAACCCAAATATAATAATTGCTAATAATTACTGCATCACGTAGGCATTGGAAAGCCAATTTGACAAATACTGACCTGGGTCGGTTCGAATCTTTGTTAGATTTAGCAAATCTTGAGCATGAGAGTACATCCTTTTCCTGTAGGTGGCGTGAAACGAAATAATGCTAACTGGCCTACAACAGAAACAATATTTTCGGTCGGAGTGTACCTAAGTATCAGCCTAGAGTCTAGAAAAGTGCTTGGTTAATTAGAGCAGGCTCACGGCTGTAGCTATGCTTTCATAACGGGGAGGCATGGCATATATAATGGCATATATAAAATTTGGTAAATGCCTTTACACAATATTGAAAATAAATAATATATTTTGTAGCACGGATAACATCACCCTATTAAAAATCCAATTTTTAAGTGCTAAGCTCCGCTCCCTATGTTAGTGTGATTCACCTCTGCATTGTTTTTTTTTGTTTTGTTATTATAGTATGGGCTGGAAGCCCTGATGTTGGAATTTAAGTTTCTTAACAGCTACCTTCTCTAATGACACTTCTGCACTGCAATGGCTTTCTATGTGAAGAAATCAGACAATCCAACTATTTATGAGGGAAGAGCTTAATAAGAATGGCGATTTCCCACTAACATCTTTGTGCCGAGTGACGTGAGTTCGATTCCCACACAAGAAAAATGATTTTTGTTTTGAGTCTGGAGGTACTTTGTCAACGTTATTTGATCCCCCCGTAACACAGGGCTTGTTCCCTAGTACGAGTGTTGTTGAAAAAAACACAGAAGACTAAGAAAAGAAGTTTCTTGTTTTCTCATGACTGAAAACTATGAATGGCAGTTACTTCCACCTACCTCGACTCTCGTTAAATAATTAAATATCTCAGAAAGTATTTGTTTGTTATAAGACAAAAAGAAAAATCTTCCCCAATTTCCAATTTCCCCAATAACGATGGTACGTACCTATTCTTGAACAAAAGGAGACTAATCAAAATTTTGAAAAGTATAATCTTAAATTAAATTACGTAGGTTTTATAATTTTTACATCACAATGCACAATTTCATTAAATATAATCACAAAATAATAAAATTAAAACATTAAAAAAACAACTTTGCCTTTTGCCTTTCCAACATCATCTAAAAATATGTCAGTCTAGCTGACAGATGCAGAAACAAATGAGATAATTTGGTAAATCCTGCCGGTATTGCCTCAAGAGAATAATTGTGTTCAATAACCTATTTTCTGCCAGTAAATAACTTATTACAAAACGTAAACTTCGTTGTATGATTCGAAAATGTTTACGATGCGGGATGCGGGCATTCCAATGGCTCAGAATCAGGGGACAGGAGATATTCAGCACGAAAATTTCGTCCGTCCAGTAGGGCCTATATTATACGTGCAGGAAAAGCAGACGATTGTTAAGTGTGTGTGTATACTGTTTCCAGAACAAGCCGCACAAATGTACGTGGTGCACGCGCTCGTTCCCGACGCCCGGCGAGCTCCGCGCCCACCTCGCGGGGCACGGCGCCGCCTGGCACGCCGCCCCGCGGGGCCCGCGCCACGGGACCTGTACGATACTTAGTTAGGTACATTACCATTGGGCCATAGTACATACGCTAATTTTAGCATCGACAATCTGAGATTTAGTCGGTTTTTAGACTTATGAATGTCACACAAAGCCAAAAAAGGTGTCTGTAAATTTTCCTAAGGCCACTCTTTAAAAACCAAAATAACCAGCGCATCATTAAAACCCATAAACGTCCCACCGCTGGGCACAGGTCTCCTACGAAGAGGGAATTTGGCCTAGGTACCATACCACGCTAGCCAGTCGTGTAGTCGTGCAGGAGATATCTACGCAGATATTCAGTCTAAATCATGACTAGGTAATAGTACTTCAGAATGAAATAAGTACCCTAGACTATATACTGTATCATGTACCAAGTCAGACAAGGGTTTATGATATTTAAGAGAGCTTATTATTGTCCACAGCTGCAGACGGAGCCATCACTACAAGTAACTTGCTACACACCAGCGTTCGTCACACTCACAGGATCAAGACAAAACAAGTTCACAAATAAAACAAAATAATCTCAAATAAAATATTTTATTCATCCGTCTTTAATTTCTTGGCAGCATCTTGAGAATCTTCATCTAATTTCCTTTTTTCTCCAGTCTCATTCTCTACTTCCCCACTATCATTCTTCTCTTCCACTCCTTCCTTCGTTTGTTCTGAGTTCTCTCCCGTCTCACTTACAGAAGTCTTCTTATCTCCTTTGGTTCTCTTATGATAGTTATTCTGTAAGGCTTGGTTGTCGCTCGATGTGTCCACTTTGAGAAGTTCCCGTAACGCCATAGTCGCGTAGCAACTTGATGGCAAGATCATACTCAGAATTAAAGCTCTGTATTTACCATCTGTAAAGACAATTATATAAATATGTCATTACTGAATAAATCTACGAAATTTAACAAAGGACAAAGTATAATGAAACAGTTTGGTGCTCAAGGACTTCCTACTAATAATAAAGTTAGGATGATGTATGAATGGATGTTTATTACGCCAGAACTGCTGAATGGATTTGTATGGAATTTGGCACGCAGATAGATTATAATCTAGAATGGCACGTTGGCTACTTCTCACTGATATTGTTTCCACTACTGCCTCTCAGTGTTCCCAAGTACTTACCGTCGATGATGCCGGTGATCTCCCTGTTCTCGAGCTCATCCCTGTCGGAGGCGATGAGGTCTGCGAACGGGTCCGAGTACCTCACGTGCTTCCACTCCACGTTCAGCGGACGAACTATCATGTGGCGGTAGGCGCCCGACATGTTGTAGCTCCTGACATCATAACGTATTCATTAAAACATTTATACATCGAAGATGGAAATATATCATATAAACATTTAGCCAGCTATGTCAGACTCCATGCCGTAGGGAAACTGAGCTTTACACGAGAATTAATTGTTTAATTTTTTTTAAATATTACCAGTAATATCCCTGTATATTTATTAGGTAGCATTGTTTGTACGAACCAATACACATTTATTTAAATATGTAGAGAGTCAACGTCGCTCAGATAAACTACAACTGTTACCTACCAATACCACTTTTGCCAATAAAAGTATATATGCAATGGCACCAAGGCTGTATAATAAATTGCCAGGCGAAATCAGACAAAGTAATAGTGTAAATGAATTTAGAAATAGATTATTTAATTTACTCGTTGAAAAAGTGTACTATTCTATTAAGGAGTATCTTGATGACAAGTTTTGTTAAAACTTACTGACATCTTATTTTTTAATAACATACTGACATCATGATTTCAATTATTAATTTTCTGTATTTTATTTTTATTTTAAATTTGGCATTGTGAAGTGTAATGCATGACGTATAAGTTTAATGTTAAATACTCTGGAATAATTATTAACAGACTTATTACATAATTTCATTTTGTATGCCTATCGGCGGGACATAGATTGTACACTACTCCTTTTATAGTACAAGATCCCATTAACCCGGCGAGGATGTGGCGGGGTCTATTTGACCCTGTTCATTTTGTTTCGCGTATATTTTTTTATTCCCGGGTCGCACGTTTTCGAACTGCTCAGTAGCTGCAGTTAATGAACGCCCCTCCCCGTTGCACGCCGCACCTAAGTCGAGCGCCGCTCGCGCAAGGATATATAAGTGCGCTAACGTCTTCAGGGTACGTATGACCCTGCCACAATCGTGACGTAGAAGTTTCGTTCCATTTTTCGTTTTACATATTTTCATTAAATATTCGGTATTGTTAGGTATTTTTGTACAAAATGAACCGGGAAGAGCGGGAAGCTGAACGCATACGTGGTTTACTGGAGGCAATATCGAAAAGTGAGGAGGAGGTGAATTTATAACAGAGGGTAGCGATAACGATGAGAGTGAGCGCAGTTGTGAAAGCGATACTGAGCAAGACGCAAGTGTTATGAGTGATAGTGACGACAATATATCACTATCCGAGCTGCAAAACAATACCCAGAACCCAGATGAAGAAGGTGAACGATCGGAAAGCCAGCTAACAAGTTTATTTTACTATGGTAATGATGGGACTAAGTGGTGTAAAAATCCACCTCAACAACAAGTGCGAACCCGATCTAAAAATATTATTACGCAGGTACCTGGAGTGAGCTTGGGAGCTAGGTTGGCAAAGTCAGAAATAATAAAAACTAGAAGTCTGAAAGATTAATATTTTTTGTGTTAATTAATATGTAAGACAAAGAGGTGAAAAATGTATTTTTTTTTCGACATTACCTATAATTTTAATTAATAAAGACTTGTGATTATAATGAAAATTCTTATTATTAAAATCCGTTAATTATCGATTACTTTGTAAGATTTATAACCGTTCATTCATAAAAAAATATAATAAATACATAAAAATTGCGACTTAAATACAGGGTCAGCAAGACCCTCCACATTCTCGATATACTCATTTCGTACCACATTCTCGCCGGGTTAAGGAATATATACCCTCATCTGTTATTTATTAGTGATAAGAAATAAATGATAGATAATATTCACATTGACTTATTGCAAATAGGTTGCCTAGTTAAATCGCGCCCATAATGTCTTATTTTCACCTATCTTCACAAAATAAAGATTTGGATTTGGATAATTAAGAGGGAACGCGGCGCACGATTCTTCATACAAACGTATTCCCCTGTTTTCTCCCTGAATAATGTCTAAAAGGCAATTTTTTTTAGCTCAAAAATTCAAGTTCAGCTATAGGCATGTCCCTATCATTTCCTTTTTTTCAAAAACTTATTAATAAAGAAAATATGAGCCTCCAAATATTGCTAAAATTGCCGTATTTTTAATGTCGTAATTAGAGGACTACCAGAGGAATTCTATTAGTTATTTCCATAAAAAAAATGATAGGAACCTAGTCATACTCTTTCTGGAATTTTTCATGTAAAAAAGTATTGAATCCGCTCAGTTTTCGAGGAGAAAACAGGGGAATACGAAACGTCCATTTCGTAAAATTTTTTGTCTTAAAATCTGTCTGAGCTGTAGCTGTCTTTATCGCACTCTTCGGGGGTGACTTGAGGTATGGGGGGTACTTACATGTATATGACTAGGGAAGTGGTATCTGTCGATATTTTTTTTATCGATACTGTAGTTGATGTCCATCAATGTCGATGTTGACGATTTACTGTTTTTATTTATTAAATTGTGAAACTGTAAGGTTAATTTCCGACTTTTTTATTAAGTTAATAAGATTATCAGATCAGGAACGATTTGATTTAGCTGCTCTAAAAGTAAGACTAGTCTTATCAAGTATATTTATATACACGCATTATAATGGATGCAAGAGAGGTGTAGGTTGTGGGTATTTTATTTAAAATAGCTGGCAAAATGCGAGTTGGATTCGCGCACCGAGGGTTCCGTACGATTATACATTTTTTTTTATTATTTGTGATTAAATTGTAAGATATTAGAAGGTAACGGGATAGCTATAAGTTACAATAAACATTCACGTAAAGTTCACATCAGTCCGGAATAAACTCTCTTTCTTATTCAATTTATTTACGAGTATTATCTTATACCCGTTCCAATAAAATTTTAATATATTCAGTGATAATAATATAACTACACGATTACAGTTTTCGGACTTTTTGCTTTACTTGTGCAACTTAATATTGCTTTTTGCCAAATTTCGTGATTCTAGGTCAAGGGGAAGTACCCTATAGGTTTTGACTTTTTTGATCGTCAAGATATGCAGCAAAAATGGAGCATAAACGGCTGTATCTTTTCATATCTTGCATTTACTTAGAACTCTGATCTTTCATTATATTCCAAGGGATTGCAGACCCGAGTATTTTCAGGGTTTCGTCCCAAAATTGATTGATACCTCTACGCATTCTTGAGAAAAATATTCTTGATAGACAGACGGACAACGGAGCGATCCTATAATGATTCGTTTTTTTTTCCTTTTGAAGTATAGATTATGGAACCCTAAAAATAATTTAAAACAATAAATAGGACATTTATTCTATCGTCATTTCCGTCTTTTCGCTTACGGGTAAATTGTGTGATCCCGTAAATTATTTCAAGCAAAGGCCATTCGTGAAAAGAAATATCTAGTTTAGATAAGTTCGATCATCATCAGCAACCCATTAAGTCCCACTGCTGGTCTCGGTTCGATATTTTGCCAAAATAAGACATATTTTTTTAGTTTCTATTCCATTTTCGGGAGTTTTTCAGAAATTTTATACCGATATTTTATTTGTATATTTATTGAGCCATAATATTTTACAAGTTCATCAAGACTTGCAGCTTATAAACTTTTATTGTTGTTGACGAATAACCAAGTTGACGGACAATCTAGTTTCTTCTGAAAATTGTTTTCATGCTACCTCTTCTTTTACCATAATTATTCTCTTGCTGTATTAGGAGTGCCTTTGATTTACGAATACTACAATGATCTTAATTACCATTACAATGATATTAATAAAAACTAAAATTATATTAAAATTCAAACAGAACCCTCAGGACATTTTAGTTAGCGATAAAATATTTTATAAATCTTAAATAGAGATAAGGTAAGTACTACGATTTTTTCCATTATTTACATACACGTAAAAACAATAATAACAACGTGTAGGTAACTAAGTAACACGATGACATCAAATAGACCGATTTAAGCAAAAATGATCCAATCAACATAAACCTCATTTTGACAGCCAGAGAAATACTGCAATGAATTTTAAAGTCAAATATCTCAAAATGAGGTTTGTGTTGATTGGATCACTTTTGCTTAAATCGGTCCAAATTTCAAAAACCAAATAAATGCAAAATGTAGTATCGCCGACTCGCCGGTACACGGGCGCGGGGAAGATGCTAGTGGGGAGGAGGGGGGGAGGGAGCTACTACGCATGTGGACCATCCACTCACACATTTAAATCTCAGGCTCAACGCAACAGCAATAGCTACTTCAAATACCTACTTTTCAAATTTCTCGCAGACCGCGTCCCCTCTTAAGGGCGTTTTATAAACAGAGTGGCGACGTTGCAATTTAGTGTCAGATTTCGCGGTTTTTAATTTTTATTATTTAATCGCAGTTATTCAAAAAAATGTTTTATAATAAAATAAAATTTTGAAAATTGACCAGTATCTCTACTGCTCAATTTTAACGAGAGATCTCGCTATATCCTACTTTTCTTAAACCGTGGTTAGCAAATGAAATTGCGACTTATTGTTAAAATAATAAGAGGAAATTTTCAATAAATTTTACAGTGCTTGGCTATTTTAAATATTAAATTAGTTCGAACTTACTTTACTTTATGTTTCATATTCATAGTCAGACCATCTTTCTTCAAATTCTCTTCGTAGTAATCCATCATATTAGGCGGGTATTCTATGAAAGCTCCGGGCAGCGGCAGGACTATATCAAACACAGTGAAGGTATCCTTGTCTATATCCTCCTGAGTTAATATTTTAATAGGAATGTTTGCCTTCGGCGTTTCTTTCTTTTCCTTCGGCTTCGGCTTATCTTCAGGACTTTCCTCCCCTTCCTCTTCGGAATCTGTTTCGTCATCTGAGTCATCTGCCAATTGCATTCAAAAAATATATTATGGTAAACTTAGAATTGACACAATACATGAAAATGACAGAATTATGATAATGATTATTATGATGGCGATGATGATGATCATGGTGCTGATAATTATTATTATTTTTTTTTTGTTTATTTATTTATGATGATGTTGCATTAAATAATGACGAAATTGATGATGATGAAATTCATGATGATTATGGTGAAGATGATAATCATGACCATCATAGCATAACATAAGATACGAGTAACATGTCACCTTTATCCTCAAAGAGTAGGCAGAGCACCCCCACATCTTGCCAGCTATGTTTGTATTGCTACCAACCTGGCACGTTTATAGACTCCACGCTGATATTGAACATTTTTAGACAATTAACCAATACCAATTTTTGTTCGACTTAGGGACCGAACCTGTGTCTTGCTGCGTGCTGTGTTACCGAGCCAATCAATGATGATAATTACGACGACAATATTTTATTTTATTTTATTCGTTTTGATGAAATAGCTTCCGCTCTAGGGAACTAATCTGCGTCGCACCCAGACTCGAAACAAAAATCGAATCGAACATTTATCTCGAATCAGAATCGAATGACACTCAGCACATCGATGTTAGTAACAAGGCGATCACCTTAACGCTACACCACCGAGTTAGATGACGATGGTGGTGATGACGATGATGATGATGATATTCATAGTGATAATCACAATAACAATATAAATGAGAGATAAATGACCTTCAAGTGAGACATTAGTAAGCGGCACGCAGTCCCCGACGGCCGGCTTGAGTCCAAAGCGCCGGATACGTTCGGACACGGCGCGGTTCCAGATCAACGACTGGTACGAGTGCAGGTATAACAGTCGGATGTTGCGGGCCAACTGAAAATTTATATATAACAATAACGTAAGGTAATTTTTTTTACTGGTAGGTAAACATTAGATAAATCTTAACTATGTATATCTAAAAACTAGTTGATTTTAAGCCACTAAGCACCTACAAAAACATTGTTAGCAATTATTCTGAAAAGAAAACACGTAAATAAATTATTTGCAGGCGTTTTCATGAATTTTATTAATATTTTTAGGAGTTTCACAAAACTGTGGAGAAAATATATATGTTATGGTAGCAAACCGGTAACGCCGTTAATAAAACGCTAAAACAAGGAGAATTTCTAAGTGGTCGGTCAACGTCACGTCAAAATGATTGATTACTTTATTTCGTTGATGAATGTCATAATGTATAGATAGCAAAAATTGCATTATAGGTAGCAAATAAGTAGTAAATAGAGCACGTGGTCTCATGTACATATTACGTTTGGTTCAGGCAACCTGACAGACACGTTTATTTTTATTCTTTTAATGTGTTAATAAAACGCGACAATTTTTCGTTAAAATAGGGCGTCCCTGTAGTGCGTACCTTGTTGAGTGCGCCGAGCAGGTCGTTGGGGGCGTCGGCGAGCGACTTGATGAGTCGTGCCTCGCTGTGCGCGACGGTGGCGGCGCGGCGCGGCACGAGCAGCGCCGCCGCCGCCGCGCCCTGCGCCTGGAACGTGCGCAGCGCCTGCTCCAGCGGACCCTCGCGCGGCTCCAGGATGCCCGCTATAGCCTGCATCACACAATATACTATTTTTCATTTGTCTAGGGGGCAGAAGGCAACGATTCATTACAAACTCCTAAGAAAGAAACCCCTATAAAACCGACAATTTCCAAATAAATAGGAATAAGATGCAAATTACCTCTTTAAAATTCCCTTGCAACAACTTGAGGCCAATATCATAAGTAGGTGTGTCGATCCTAGACCCGAACCTCTGCAGACCGTAATAGTTGATGAACCCCAGATCTCTCAAATGTGTACATGCGGCATCTATGGAAGCTTCCTCTGCAGTCACGTTGCGAAGCGCTATGCGGAATCTGCCAATGAAAAATTTGAGTATTAATGTCGATCTAATAATATTTACTAAAATCAACATCAACTAATAAAAAAAACGTAAATGTGACAAAATCGTAACCTCTACGAAGAACGACGTAACTCGTGATGCAGATTCGTTTGTTATTAAATGTGGATAAGGCAATGATGGCAGATGCGACGTAAACGCGACGTAAAACATGAACAGTGAGACTTACTTGTTTCCCCTCAGCATGCCCAACTTGAGATTAGAGTCGCTGAAGCTAAAGTTCCCGACGTGTATGTCCCGCAGGTGGCGGCACGAGCTGGCGATGCGCGCGGGGTCCACGCGCTTGACGCTGAACCACTGCGACGTCTTGGCGCGACGGTCCTTGGTGCCCGCGTAACCGATCATGGACGGCTTTAAACTGACACAAGTAACACATCACTCATATTACAACGGCGAAGCGAGGATCACACCACGGAGCGCAGACAGTACTATCATATCTAATAGTCTGACAAATGAAAATGAGACTAAATTGTTATGAAATCGATAAAAAGGCATAACAGCAACGTTTTTCTTATAATTCCAGTGTATTAAACATTTTTTTAAATTTAGCTCCAATTTATTAATAAAAATTTAAAACCTCGAAATAGGACATTAACATTGCCATTCATTAGTATAAACGCTCTTAATACAAACTACATAGAATATTTTTTGTCTGATACGGCATGTGTCGTACACATTCAATATCTTTATTCTGTAGATATAAATAAACGCAACTTCTGGACCTAACTTATTTTCTTGTAAATTAATATTCATTATCATCACCACATCAGCTAAGACGTCCACTGTTTGAAGTCTTCTCAAGAGATGAGATTTCCAATAAGAGTTATTGTATACGGCTTGCACCCAGTGCTATCCTGCTGTTCGGATCAGATCATCTGTCCACCTTAAAACTAACCAAATTTGACACATTACTTACGTTTTCCTACGCGTGCCCGGTTTAGGTGGGTTAGACCTGGCAACAAAATACGTCTAAAGAACCAAGTTACCAGCCCTGTACAATAACTGTACCATTGATAGGTACAGACCTACTTTTAATAACATGAGACTATAGTAAAACTGGGAATGCTTCAGTGACACAGCAGGAATCTGAGCAGCTCAGCTCGATCCCCAGGTGGGACAAAAAATTATTAGATTTCCATCCTAAAATTCTCAGTTACCAGTCTGGAATTCGAAATCGCGCTAAATCTATCTATATGGGGATATGCGAGGTTTCCCAAAAAATATAAGTACCTAATTATAATCAATAAGAGGCCTCGCCTCGCGAATCTGTCGCTGACGTGTGACCTTGGGCGAGGCCTCTTAGTCCTAGTGGAACGGTTCATATAATATTAGCTTAATTTACATAAGCTCACATCACATATCACATGACTTCTAGGAGTTTCCTGGTCGCAAAACTATCATATCACCTGTAAAATATAAAAGGCGCTTGTAGCATAGTTGTACTTCACGACGATCATCGAGGTTAAACAACTTTCGGGAAGGTCAGATAGACGGCTGACCGTTTGTGGCATTTTCGTGCTTCGGAAGGTAGATGGCACCGTTAGTCCCGGTTACAGTAGTCGTTAATTCAAGTTGGAATCTTTCTGGGCGACTTGATAAATTCCAATAACAGGGTCTGCCTAAAGCCCATACAATAAAAATAATAACCTGGATGTATATGCAGTAACACTTTCAACACCTTGTAAGAGAACTGGCCTTAAGAAAATTTGCTGACACATTTCTGGCTTTGAATGAAGTTCTGGTATAATGTGTGTGATCTAAATGAAGTTAAAACATGAACAATACAAAATAAGATACTTACTGAACTCCAATTCTCTCAGCAATGCGCACGGCCGCGTCCATAGTGTCACAATTCTCCTTGTGCACTATAAAGTACACATACTCGCCGGGCCACACCCACTTCACTCTGTTGTCTACACGAACTGTGGATTATTAACAAACTTTTGTACACAAGTCAAAATAAATATATTTTAGCCTAGTAAAGACCTAGGGTTCTTGGCTCTATTTCTGAGCTGTCAGAAAGTTTTCGGCCGGAAATGTCAGTATCAAAGTCAAAAAAATAGAAACTTGTAGAAAAAAAATTTAATATAATTTATCAGACACCTATCAGCCGGTGGTGAAAATGACTCTAGAATAATAGAAGTACACAGCAATTGCTTTTCTTAGAATCGGAGATGAAACAATGATTTTGAATACAAAATAGATATTAAATTGTTAGAATGTTAGTTCTGACTTTCAATATTTTGGTGGTTCAAGACAAGTCAAAATTTTACTGTAGTAGGCGTTACTTGGCAGTGGCAAATCAAAAGGTTAAACATTGCCTTAGACATCCAAAACCATGTTGACCAGCTTATAAACAAATCTAATATTAAACAATTATAGCATGTTTTAAGTTATCAGGTTACCCACATACCCCCTTTCCTATATTTTTCAAAGCGCATAAACTTCTTGTCATCTACATTAACAGTGCTGCCAACTATACTTTCACCAAATGCTTTCTTAACTGCATCATGGATTTTGGTTCTCTGTTCCTTTGATACTCCCTCCATGTCAATCTGTAATAGGGAATATGCTTGTGGTTTAATATTACTGAGAGATATTTTTAATGTATTGTTCTTTAAAATATTATTAACAGCATTTTTTATGCCACCGTGACATAGCATTCCTGGTGGTGCCTCTCCACTGACATCGCCATACCAAGTGATGTGAGATTTGAGTTTAGTCAATTTCCACACAAGACAAGTATTTGTATGTTTTATAGATATTAATTTCAATTCTGAAAGTCATTTGTATCCATTAACTGTATGCTTTTAAAGTCCCCCACAGCAGAGAGCTAGTCAAGTCTTTATAATAAATAAGTACTTATATTATTATGTCGACAAACGAAAAACATAAATATTAGTATTAATCTAAACAATAAGTCTCAGCAACAGTAGTATTATTCTTTAATAATTTACCAGTTGACACAGGTCAGTGGTTACTCTAATTGATTCTTTGTATTCCCGTGAGAGATGAACGGGACACAAAGGTTTTAAATTTGTCATGTATTTTATTTTCTCTCGTATAACTTTTTTAAGATAACATAGAATTTATATTGTTGAGATATTTATTGTAAAATTACTAGTTTTGCTCAAACATGTAGATTAAGTCCTTCAAGTCCTAGATTATCTCCATATGAAATTTCATAAAGATCGGCTAAGTGGTTTAGGTGTGAAAGTGTAACAAATATACAGAATAGACTATAGGTACCTCAACTTTGTCATTCTCATCAGTATTAGAGTTGACGGCCAGAGAGTTGATCTTATCCCAAGTCTCCATAGGTAAAATCTCCAGGTTATATTTATTGAGAAGCAGCTCCTCATCATCATCAACAGCCTCGTCCGACGGACGAACCGGTGGCTTTAATGTAGTCAACTTAGCAATCTCACCCTTTAAATTCAATTCTGATACTTGGAAATCTGAATATCTGTAAAAATTAAAGTTGATAGTCAGTTTTTGTTAATCATAGCAACCCATTAATGTCCCACTACTGGGCACAGGTCTCTCTCGGCCATAATCCACACATACTGGCCTTATGCTGGTTGGTGGATCAGACATACCCTTAGAATTGTTTCCAGGGTATGTGGGTTTTCTCAGGATGTTTTTCTTCCTCATTAGCTATGTTAAGTCACTTGACTAGTACTAGTATAAATTCCACAAAGTGATATCCACATTGGTACTCAGAATCAAATTCAGAATGCCTGTTTAGCACATATCGATTCGGCCACCATTCATCATCATTCTTGTTACTTAATATTATATGATAATGGTTTGGGTAATACTGGTGTGACAATTTTAAGACAGCAGCAATAATAACTGTTCTTGCTGGTCAGTAGTGGTGTCCAGAACTCATTGGGGAGGGATGATGATGTCTCTAGAGTTGCAAGCATTCATAGGTAACCGCTTAATATAAGGTGGGAGTCTATTAGCCACTATAGTGGGATAAAAAAATAGCTGGATGCATTAACAGATGTATTATTATTATGTCTCTTTTCTATCTATGGCACTATACCTCTCTCTAAAGTGAGAAGTATAGTGCCTTAGATAATAAAGTATGGAAAAAATTATTAGACCTTTACACAGCAAAATGAAGATCTACATTTAAAATTTAAAAATATTCACTGAGACTGAGATACATTTGCAAGAACCAGAAATATCATGAACTCATGATAGTGCATTGACTGTGTCCAGCAGTGGGCTGACGGATGAAGTTTGGAGGACAGAGGAATTAATTATTTCTCTTTCTAACAACGTCAGAGGAATGTGCATTGTGCCTACCTAGATTTTATAATTCCATTGAATCCTTCATGTTCACTTATATACTCTGTGACCCCAATAAGGTCTTCGGACAAACGTTTACCGGGCGTGTCGCGCTTCTCCCTCTTTTGTTGTCTATTTTTCCAATGCTTCATTATGGGATTGAAATCTTGATATCGATTGCCTCCACCAAATCCATCGAAATTTGAATGCGGCCCGTTGAAACCTCCGCGATTTCTCGGCCATCCCCGATTTCCACCCCTACCACCTCTGTTAAAACCACCTCGTCCAATGCGACCACCTTTATTTTGATTCCAATACCGGTTTTTATTCATTTTAGCTTACAATTAAAACTTAACCTAAAACAACACCGGAAGAATACTTATTTAGAAAGAATATAAAGCTCTTAATCAAGAGCTTAAAGAAAGTTGATGTACAAACTCGTAGTTTAAGTTATTTTAGATAATGTTTACATGAATAGAATTGAAAAAGCGCAATAAAATATCGACACGCCAATTTTATTCAATCCAAATCCAAATTATATTTCTGACAAGTGACAAATCAAAAGTTCAAAACGTCAACATGAAGCAGTATGTACAGTTGTAATAATACAGGTCTGTGATGTAGAGTAACTTATTTTGCAATACCAATATTGTTAATTAGTATTTATGTTTCATACTAATATAAATCTATAAATAGAATTTAAATGGTAACATTAAACTATACGTCAAATGTCAGTATTGTCAATTATTTAGATAGACGTTATTGAATGTTGTTGTTCAAATTCAAACTTTGAATTTTTTCAGTTTTTGGTTTCAATTTTGAAGTCGATTTCATAAAATTTGCGATTATGCCGCTAGCAGGAGGTATGTATCTAAAAGTGCGTCAATGAGCAACGTAAGATTTTATCAGTTCCATCTACCCATTGTCCCATTCTCTGTTCATAATGTTATTAGGAAAAATAGGAAAGAGGTCAAAGGCGAAGTCTCGCAGCGTCCGCTCTGGACTACAGCTGCCTGTGGGCAGGATACACAGGATCCTCAAACATGGTAATTACGCACCCCGTGTGGCGACGGGGGCTGCCGTGTGTTTAACTGCCGTGCTTGAGTATTTAGCTGCCGAGATACTAGAGCTGGGTGCAAAAGCTGCTGAGGATAATAAGAAAACTAGGTAAGTAATTAAAATAGCTATTTATTGTGGAAGCCATGGGTATAGACAATAGCTGTAAATAGCCAAGCACGTTTTTTCGTCTACCCCCGCCACAGAACTTAAATATGCTTGAAAAGTGCACTTGTGTTTTCGCGACGTGTTTTGGAAAATAATCTGTAAATATTACAGCAAGTCAAAGTATAGGAGATGCTACCCCGCACTCAAACCGCTATCGATGTCGCTGTCTTCCACATGGCGGTAAAGAAAGAATCCACGGGGGCTTCCGCAAACATGCCCGATGTGCGACAGAAGCGAGGCAGTTGCAAATATGCCCTCAGCGCCTTGTTGTATATAGAAACCGGGTCATGCTGTAGGCTTTCTCGCACGTACATCCACAAGCTGCTCATGTCAAAAGATTTGGAGTCACATCTTATCATTTTTTACAGCTAGACTAAAACTATTGAGGGTTATTATTTGTTATCTAAATTATTTTTATAATTTTCAGAATATCCCCCCGTCACATCTTATTGGCCATCCGCAATGACGAAGAGTTGAACAAAATGTTAGATGGTGTACTAATATCACAAGGTGGTGTGATGCCATATATTGAACCCAAATTACTACCCAAAAAAACTGCTGATGTACATAAAAGTAACAGTTCATCACAAGAATACTGACATATTCTATTGTTTTTATTTTAAATTCACAAACAGACTGATTTTGTTATACAGACAGTAATTGAAAGCTTGTTTGTGTATTAACTACTGTTATCAAATCGAAAACAATTTTATGTCAGGTATCTTAATAATTGTTTGTTTTGAGTCTGTAAAAACCAATAAAAACACTTTTGTTAAAGTCTTAAGTTTTGACACAAACCTCTTTTCTTTTTGTTAAGAACAGATTAAGGTGGATGTTCTGATACGCCTCATGTAAAAAATAATATGTTTAGAGATAGCTATATAGATAGATAGAATAGCGCCAGTAAAAAGTATGGAGGAGGCATATCGGAACATGCACATTAAACTTGCCTGTTATTGTCATAGAAATGTGCTATGTTTTTGTGTAAGTTGTTTCATTCTGCCAGAGCTCTGTGCCAGTACCTATGTGTTGGCAGGAATTGTAATAGGTCTTGCATAGTAAAAATTTAATGTTTAATTATACATTTTATTGTTTTGGGTATTTTAAGTTAGTGTTATAGCTATAAAGTTTTTGTTTTGTATTAAATAAGCATTTAAAATATCTCGCACACATACACTGTTGATCAGGTAAGAGCAATTTTCTGTTCTTATTAGAAATATTATATTTTATACTTAAAGTTTAAAAAAAAATATTAATCATGTGAATTCTAATGAAAATGTATTTTGTTGTCTCATCAATATAAGTATAAATCACATTGCAAGCAGGTATGCTCTGCCCTATGAGCTGAGATGCTTTCAATAAAGCCATTACTGTCAACCTAAAGAAACTATTATCTATGATTTATGATTCACATGGTGGAATAGTATTTAGAATGGTTAATAATATAAGATCAGTGCTTTTCGGGATTCGATCCCACCACGTCGAGTCGCTGCGCGCCGCTGCGTCTACTCGAAAGCTCCCACTTTTATTTTATCAGTACTGTCTATGATTAGTAGGTAAGGTACACACTGAAGTAGACGTGGCGGGAGGGACTCGACGTCAAGTCACATGAGTAAAGAAACAGAACAGTGACCAAGCTTCTAAGGAGCGCAAAATAAATCTACTCACCTATTTAATTGGTAGGGTTGGTACAGGAGGATAAAACTAAACAAACGAAACTTTAAGTACGTTTTTATTATGTATGTACCTTTGTTAGAATGTATAATATTCTTTTTTTCGCCGCCGCCCGGGGCCATGGGCTCCTCTACTACCCCACGCTACGTCACTGAGACAGAGACTTGATCATCACTTCACATTTACGTCTCTACATACTAAACTTTTTACCTAGATCCTAAATTAAACCAAACAATCGTATTTTACTCCACCAAAAATTTTGTCATAATGTAGGTAGGTACGTAATTGTAAATCTATCTAGCATTATACCTAAATTTATAATATAATCAAGTTTCCATTATGTACACCTACCTATTGGAGTCTTTCGGTTAATTAAAATACTAAATGTTTTGGTTGTTCTATTATTGTTCATAAATAAAGTACAAGTAAACCTTATTTACAGTTTTTTTTCGAAGTGATGGTGATGGTGGCTGAATGGCTAAATGACCGGGCGACGGTGTTCGATTCCTACCAGCAATACTTACCAAGCGGATTTCACTTTGTGGAATTTATACAGCATGTTGCCTCTGTTCCGTTTCTTTACTCGTGTGGTCAAGGTACAAAATCAGATTAGGGTTGATCAACCTGTTTTTAAATTAGTTTTAATTTAATTGTTCAGAAATTAAATTTTGTATAAACTACTGGTATGTATTTTTTATTCAACCAGCTAATTTGCTTTCTAGTAACAGCGGAATTAAGCTGTAATACCAGTAAAATCAATATATGTAGACCCTGCTGCTACAATCTAGTAATTCCTACCATGGACTCACTATTAGCCAGGGGAGGTGTGTAGAGGTGTGTGTGTGTGTGTTACAGTCAAAACTCTTAATCAGGCAAAAGTTATTTTTAAGGTATATTCTAGGAGCTAGATCAAAGTGATTTTGCCTAATTATTTATAATTTATAAGGTAAAAGATATAAGGAGATCAAGGTATACCTTGACCTCCTTATATCTTTTAAAGTAATAATTAGCGACCAATTCTGGGAGAAAACAGATCTTCACCTAGGTGTCCTAGTTTTTGAGATATAAAAATGGCCAAGCTGGGGAGACTGATCGGCCAACTAAAAACGCTTATAACTTTTGAACTATTGACAGATTAATCCTAATATTTAGACTAGGTAATTTCGACTAATTAGCGACAAAATTTTTGTGTTATCAAAATCAAAATCCCCGATGGTGGCCAAGCCATACAGGGTCCGGTTGTCGGTCTATTAATCATCTGATGGGGGGCCTTCCCAGGCTGCGCTTCCAATACGTGGCCCGTGATGGTTGCAGGCAGCACAAATCGCTGGCTGTGGTGGCAATTAGTTAAGGCTATGTTATATTTTTGAGTAAAATGCCTGGGTTATATCGGACGGACATGACGATACTATAAGGGTTTCATTTAAGATACATGCCTATATATTTTATTTATTAAATTTAAGTAGGTACTTATTTGATTTTGCGCCGCGCTTTGTCCAATCAATTTAAAGTTAGATAAGTTGTATCGGCCCGAGATCGTTTCTGGTTTGGAGAGCCCAGCTCTAAATAATGAATTTTGAAAAGAAACAACATAAACCAGTCTTGTAAATGACATGTAATTTTAAATACTGTAAACAAGAGATCTGTATTTTAATTCCATTATAATTAGGTTCATAAACTTACATAGTTTTTAGTTTAAAATCAAAAATACATCTATTTCTTACTAAAACCATGACATTGCTATGAAGACTATTTTGAAAATTTAACAGCGTTACGACTAAGATTTTGAGACGATTACAACCAGAATCCAGATTTGTAAAATAAAGTGAATTTAACTTAGTTGTTCGCAAAATTTGAGTTATAAATATCAAAATTTATATCATAAGAACGGACTGATTCTGAGCCGTCGGAATGCTGCCGCATCGTAATTCGAATCATAGAACGCAGTTTATTTACGTTTTAGTTATTTATTGGTAGAAACTAGGTGTCTAGCTAAGTATAGGAAATTAAAAACTGATTGATATGAAATTTTATTCTACAACTATCTATTTTTTAACAATAAATATTTTTAACTTTAAATAAACTGACTTGGCCGACAACTTTCCGACAGCTCAGAATCAGGGCTCTGATCCACTAAATAATTGTTGAGAGAAGCAATTCAAACAATAAATGGCTTTAATGTATTTAGTATACCTATTAATTAAATTATTATACTGTTTTGAAGTTGAAGTTCAGAAGTTGCAGTGAGCTCATTGCTCGCATTCGTATAATAATCTTCTTATGCCTAGGTTACATAGTGCGAGCTGATTTAAGTGGAACGAAGGGATCTAATCAGGGCCCTGATTCTGAGCTGCCGGATTGTTTTTGCCCGGAAATATCAGTGTATTAAAAGTTTTAAAAAAATAGTGTAGCATAAAATCTAATAGGTACTCGAAATCTGTTCTTAATTTTCTATATTGTAACCTATATCAGTCTTTTTTGACTCGCCACACCTTCCCGCACAACGCTGCAATTAGGTAACTCGCAAGCGAACCCGAAGTCAACACGCAAATCTTTACGACAACAGCTCCACCGAGAAAGAGCTACTGCTATGTGAGTAAAAGGTGCAGTAACTGTAGCTATAATGTTACGTCAGCAGCTCGCACGGTGTAACCACAACATTAGTTAATAGGATGTATTTTACATGCGTTAACGTATATTCTTATAAATATCCCAGCGAGAGCAGGCTTTTGAGTGCAAATGTAATGTTAAATTAAAAATAAAACTAAAACGTTCACTTTTGACGACTTTTTATGTTAAATATAAAAAGCCATCTTGAAATGAGTAGTTTATTAACATCCCGACCCTAATCATTTTGCTAACTGTTAATGTAATAAAATCATATATATAATAAACTTAATAAATAAGTAAGAATTATTATTAAACAGGCCACAAGTAAAACTCACTTTAAATTACAAAAATAATAATTAACGTACATACTTAACAAAATATGGTATTTAATTAAAATATAAATTAATATAATTTATATATATCAAAGGAACATATTGGGTGTAGCATTTCTACGAACCTAGGGCACATATGAAATACTACATTATTGTACCTATCTAAAAACTATTAATGTTAAAAAGGAATACCTACTTTATAAAATAAACTAAATGTATAATATGTAGTACATCAAAAATATACAAGAAAAATATTTTATTATTAAATGCAATATTGTTCTGAAGGGTTTACTTTTGATAAACACAGAGCTGAAGCAACCTATACTAAAACATTGTGATTTCATTCATTCTAGAGTCAGTAAAACTTCGATATTTATCAAAAGTACTTACAACAAGTACGTACATTTGCTGAACTACTTAACAATTTTGAGGTATAAATAAGGGTGTACCTCACCACTATTTACATGGAACTAGCGTTTTTTCCAAATTATATCCCATTATTTCTTATGCAGAAAAAAAAATTGTGTTATTTGAGAATCTGTTTCCACTTTAATATTTTTGATGGCTTGTTAAATGACTGATAAATAAAATTCTTAAGAGTTATTGAAAATTTAATCAAGAGAACACGACTTCTCGTTAATAAAAAAAAAATCGAAAACAATAAATAAATAGTTTCAATGTACACGCCGTCATAAGAGGCGATACAGCGTTTTTTGTCGCCGCCCGCAGTGAATATAGTGGGAGACTCTGTCCCAGTACTAAATACATAATAGAAATAGTGGGATACACCCATAAATAACACAAATGGTCGCATTTGCCGAAAACTTAATTACATTATTCTAGTCATTGGAATTTGCAGAGCGAGCAGATACTGAAAAAATTAATAGAAAGCATTTATGTCCCACTGTTGGGCATGGGTCTACCCTCTTATTACTGATAACCTATTAAATATTGACTGGTATTTGGATACTGAATCAAGTCAACGTTAAGCAGTCTAACAAATGTTTACAGTGTTAAAATTAAATGTGTAAAGCTTATCGAAAATTGAGACGTTAGTAGGACGAAATAAGATCTAAAATTGCGTGTCCGATCTAAATGAGATCTCTACCTGTGGTCAGCTAAATAAAATTATAATTAGTAAAAATAAACCTATAAATAATAAGAACCAAGGGATTGCACGAGGGTGACTAATATGTACTTACCGACTGGGTTATGACATTTATTAACTAACCAACCATATAAAATCTACATTAGTTGCGATATACCTCACTATTAATCGATCTGAATATAGCATATACATAAAAATAATAGACTTTATATAGTACGTAAAACTAAATGTAGGTGTCGCTAGCGGATGTCAAGTTAATTTTAACTAAAATTTATATAAAACGAAATTTGCAAGTAATTAATCATTTTTGTTAAATAAATATCGAAAAATAAAAAATACTTTTCTCAATACTTTTAACGGGTGCCTACTATCCGTTTCAAATGAGAAGATAATAGCACTCGCTGCAACTTCACTCCAAACTTGCGAAAAATGTACAGACAGCAAAAGATAGTTGTAGAACAAAAATGGTTACATAGTTAATGTATTGGCATACATAGTTATTAATTTATATTTTTATTAATTTTTACACCGTAATGTGAAAGATTACAAACTCATAAATTATTGGTAGGTACAGTTACTACAAGTGTGCTCCTCTACTGAGTTTTTTTTGTTTGAGTTTTCGTATCGCGAAACAAAATGTCTGTCTGACAGTTATAAACTCATTTGAAACTGATAGTACAACAAAATAAGGTAACTCTCAATTAAGCAAAGATGGGCAAGTGCAATAGAAACAACAAGACACTGGTGTATGTTGTTGTATGCCGCGCTATGAGACATACGGTGTTCAGAGCATTATGCCTGTGATTATGCGTTGTTCTCAAAAGACCAAAGTTTTATACTGAGAACGAAAAATAAGGGTCGTTGAGTTGATCTCGTGTGGCTATCTCTCTCTTGGGAGGATGAAGGTGGTAGAAGCTAGTGAACAACGAAGCTGCGAACACCATTAAAGCTATTTGAGCTTAGATCTTGACTTTCCGATCTGACTTTCCAAAAGGGTTTATTTTTCGACATTTAAATTGATGTAAGTTTAGTTTTACGTACATATTGTATGAAATCAAACCTGTGCGTTAACTACCGATATCTTATTTCGTTACGTGAAGCGTCATTTGGCAGTGTTTGGTAACGCCTACAGGAATCGAATTAATTTCATTATTATTCTGAGATCATAGTCAAAATAAAATATTTAAATAATAAATCACACGTCATTGGTCAAGGTCTATGGAGAATGTAAATGCGGTTTCTGTTGAACGCGGCCGAGGCGATAGACACGACACTGAAAACATACGAATTCTATCAAAGTACTATTCGCGTGTATTTGTTGACTCGGTGACAGCTGTACATAATAAGAAGTCACGCGTGGCTACACTACCGTCATTTATTTGGCCACTGCTCAGCTCCTATTGGCCATAGCGTGATGTTATATAGCCTGTAGCCTTCCCCATTAATGGGCTATCCAAAACTAAATGAAATTTTCAAATCGGACTAGTAGTTCCTGAGATTACGGCGGTCAACTAAACAAACAAACTCTTCAGTTTTATTATATTAGTATAGATAATAGAGATTTTTTTCTAGACAACGCCATCTAGCCCCAAGTAAGCTACCTAATATTAGCTTGTGCTGTGGGATCTAGACAACTGTTACTGGTGCGCCACCGAGGCATTCGGATAGGGACTCGCGATTACGAAAGCTTAGGCTAAAACACTTTTAATGTGTGAATTATAGTAGAAAACGACTCGCCTAAATACTATGGCTTTATGATACAAAATATACGTAAGATTTCGCATCTATTATTTTAAGTGACAATATTTATTTTCGTAGTGCGTGGATTTTAAGTGGATCCTATTGTTTATTGATTTGCGTCATTTTTTTGCGTTTGGCATTATTTAAACGCTGTGTTACAATAATTAACAATATCAGGTTCCGCGTCGGCCGCGACTCAAAGAAATGCCATAAATGATTCTTTTATACAATGAGCAAAACTTTTAAATATTAATTTAGAGAATAAAAATATAGTCCTTTCAAAATATACTAGAACTTTTAGAAAATGTATCTAAAAATCAAGACAGCTGATTATTTAAAATAACACGGTCTAAGCTCGGCTGCCCCCTCAATCAGACCGTGACTACGGTCGGCGTAATTCGATCGAAACGTAGGGCAAATAAATAAGGAAAATATATTTTTCCTTAAAATATAATACGTGCCGTAGACCCGTTTCATAATAATTTAATATGTATACAAGTCGCGGAAGTTTCAAAATTTTTAATAAATCGACTTTTTTACAACCCTGCCTGGGTTGTATACAAAAGTAGATTTATTCTTGATTGGACAAGAAAGTCAGAAAATCAAATTATGCTAAATTATATTGATTACTTATAATACTTATTTGTCAGCTGTACTTGTGCTTAGGAATGTTCTAATCTAGTTCTCAAAGTTCTGGTAGATATTTGAGAGGACCCATAATATTCACACTGCACTCTAAGATTTCAACCATTCTATCAATACTTTACAATAATAATTTGTGAAGTGTTAGTGAAGCGCGACATTTTATAATAAATACTAATTATATCTGATACATCAATTGTTAATTGCATTTACACCCAATGCTCATAATAAAAAAGTAGCATTTTAATTTCCTTCGACAATGTTATTTGATTCTTTATGATAAGACCTCACGCCTCACTAACGCCATCTAGCGTCACTCAATTCTCTCTCTCACAACAAACTAGTTGGCAATGGGAACACATTGGATTTCCCTTATTTACATTAACTCTCCGATTTTAAAGTACGTGTAACAAGCTCAGGATTTAAATATAGTAAATTGGCAACAATGAAAATATAGCATTATATAAAAATTATTAATATTATAACATTGTTTGATAGCTCAAATTAGGCCATTTTATAGTGACTTTTCAAAATCATGGATATTTAATTTTCCTAGTACATAACAACTTCCTATTTACAATCACAAGTCCCAGAATCAATATCTATAGAACGCGAATCGTTTATAATCACAATTCTTTCCTCCCCTTTGAGATATGCTATCTTTGGATATGGAGTGCAAGCATTTCTAATTCTCACATTAATGAATAATGGCCTAAATCTCCCCACCTGATAAACTAGCCCAAAATCTACTTCTAAAATTTCAAGACGAAAAGATGAGTGTCAATCTTTAAATATATTTTAAGACGCAAATTTAAATGTCAAACTTCAAATATAATTTTATTAAAGATTTAAATTTGAAATATTTGGCCTAATTTGAACACACCAATGCGGGTGGTATAACCACTAGTCCAAACAACATTAGGTAAACACACAACCGTATATAAAACATCACTCACACAAACAAGCATGTCGCATATGTGTATTGTCGTTTATTAATACATGAAGACGGAGATATGTTTTGTCTCTTTCATACAGTATACTAAGTCGAAGGGGAGCATTCGTAAACGGAATAGTGGTGTAGACAATAAAATTCATCAATGTATACAAAATTAAAATAACTATAAATACCCTTTTTATTTGTTGTTGTTGTTTTTAACTATAAATACCCTTTTTATGTATAATGTTCCCTTCCACTCAGTTTCCGAACGCCTCGAATGTTTATTAACTTTCGAGTTATTACTCTTAAGGCTCCTATCGCTTTCTGTTCCTTAGAACCGTCATTTACTAGAGCGAGATAGTGGGGCCCGAGCGCCTCGTCGATTCCGCCGGTTTGCGGTAGCTCTCTATACAAAAGAAATAAATGACTACACATCAATAACTATTTACTTCACATAAATTTAAAAAATAATGTCTATTGTATTCAGTCCTTTATCTAGGAATCTCAATGATTCAACGGAAATACTATTTCCTGAATAAATTGGAAATGGAATGCATTGTAGTATTATGTTCCCATTGTACGGATCTTTGTTTCAGAGGGAAGAGACAAAACACAACCCTTTATAAATACACATCAGGACAACAGGACATTTTATAATATTTTTCGTGCTGCAATAAGTATCTTAGGTATATAAATTACTTTTTATACTCTCTAAACTGTAACTAGTGAATTCTGGACATGATGTTATATCATTTCTAAAATACTAAGTATAAAAAACAGAAAACTATCAAACGCAAGCCATGCATACATATGTCGTCAATTTAGACACAATATCTGTTAAAAATCATTATAAAAACAATAAAATATTGCTCCATCTAGATTGCTATAGTTACGTCAACACATTCCTTTATACGACATACAAGCGGATACTATATTCAACAACAACTGCCATACAAAATGTTTGTAAATGCCTATTTTATGAGCTTATTGAGCTGAGAGCACTTGTGTTATTATCACATATATTGTTATCAGTCGAATGCAGAACTAATTTCTGCATTGGGTCTATAATTATTTTAGAATTTTCATCGTTCAAATCTTGTTCCTTGTTCATACTGTCATCTGAAGCGTGCATTTTATCCGTTGATTTATTGTCAAAATATGGAAAGAAGTCATAGTGAGAGTTTTTGCCATTACTTATCTTAACTTTGGAACACTTTTTCCTTTTTTCTTCGTTTTTTATTGAGGATATGTTGCGTTTCGAGAATTCGTCCCATCCCTCTGTTGTTTTGCCGTGCACTGGATTCCAGTCTTTCCTAAATGAGCTTGAAGGTTTCATTTCGTTTGAGGAGAACTTTTGTTGTATGTCATTGATTTGATTGTGATTTTCTCTAGTTGAAACTATCTGTCCATATACAGGTGTGCAGTAAGTTGTGTCTGGTGAACTGTTACCGGTTTTGTTTTCATGGTTCTGGTTAATCTGACAGTTGTTCATACCTGAGTCAAACTCTGACTTTTGACCAGCGTTGAGGAGTATTTGTTTTGATGATTTCACGGGTTTCTTGTCACCACTGGAGCCGTTGTTTGGACTGTGTTTGGTCTTTGATGTGTTGTCATCTTCATTGATGTTTTCCTCACCAATACCATCAATGTCATATACCTGGAAATGATTTTCAAAATTTTTATATTTGCTCAAAACTAAAACAATGTGTTGGAAGTAACAACAACAAACACAAGGGGTATATGTCCCTGTCAACTACAGAATGAGATCCCAAATAGTACTTATGTTGAAACTGGGTTTCCAAGAGGTATACATATCAAATTTTATCACAACATTTGTACAAGAAAAATACTACAAAGGTGACAAACATGCTTTTGCCCCACCTGACAATAGTAAGTTGTTATCCTAGCATATGGACATCTGGAACATGAGGAGCATCACATGCGCATGACCAAACCTTTACAACTGTCTCCCTCCCCAGCTCTAGATAACACTGCTCCTTATTTTCCTGCTCACCAGGAGCACAATACTAACGTTTTTGTGGCTGTTGTACCTGCTCACTAAGTGGCTCAGTTTGAGCGGGGGTTACCCTCTTTTGTTATAAATATAATTTATGTCAAAAAACATATTATAGTCACCTTGTACATAACATCCTGATTCATGCCCTTCTCGCGTTCTCTTTTGTTTTGGACTGCAAGCCAAACATCCTTCAGTTCACCAGCCAAATCTCGATCTTTTAGTATCAACGGATTTCTTGTTAGAAACAGGCCTGGATTCATTGCTTCAACAAAATCACATAGCAAGCTGACCAAGGCTTCCCGATCCTGGAATAATTAGAAGTATAATTTTAATAATGGTATACTTTCAGGTTAAATGTAATTTGTGGCAATGTTTAACCACATTAAATGCATTCCAGTGATTGCCGTCAGTCAGCCATTGTCCAGCAGTGGACGTCAGTGCCTTTTGGCTGAAAAGGAAAAACAATAATGATGAAGATAACACCTAGAAGGAGGTGTTTCATTATGGTCCAATTAAGCAGTTATGAATACTTAGGCAGCTGACATAGTTCTGAACAAATTAATTTGCAATTTTATTGAATGAAATTTATTTCTTTTTTCAATCTTTGGAGAGACTGTTTGTTTGTTACAAAATATACTAAAACAAAATAGTAAATTTGTTAACAACACAAATATTTGTTCTATGCAATATTATAGTCACAAAGTATGTTCAGCCAATGCATACTGCTACAGGCAACTAAATCAAAGCAGTTTTATAGCAGAATACAATTAGTACAATACCATGAAGGTATGTTGTTTGTTTCCACTCTAATACTTACAATAATAATAAAAAACAAAACTAGTGCATAATTAAGTCTTTTAATACCATGTCAGACAAACATTAGATTTTTCTATTGTGTCTGGGAAATGGCATTCAGTGTTAAATTACACAAGACATGCCTTAGCAAACTTCAATTTGTCACTGTCTGTTAAAATAAAGTAATCTTAGTTAAAAATGTAAATATTTGGATGATTCATCAAAGGCTGCTTTTGCGATCGGACTTGATTAAACAGTATAATATATAGGTTGCTGATACTAATAATTATGTTCACTTGAGAGGTTCATGTAGGGAGCAGGTTCAAAACATTGCTTAATATAAGCAATGTTTTGAAGTTAGTTTATTATTATTTTTATACAAACATAATATGTTTGCATTATTATGAAGAATAATATTATTATGAAGCAGAAGTTTGTTTTGCACTAGGAATTATTAGTTAAATCTATAAAATATTTTTATTCAGAGGGCCAGCTTATTATTTTTAAAAACCTTATTAGCTAGGGCAGAAATATATGCCTTAACAGACAGAGGAAACATAGTATTTTTGTGGCCCTTGTGAAAAATTGATTAGGGATATAATGACATAGTAAGAATGGGATAGTAAACATCTTGTGTATAATATTAAATGGGCTTTTATTTAATTTCATTTGAGACATGTGTTTGTTTCTGGGCAGTGGCACAGTTATTAGTCTTTAAATAAACTTAGTAATATGCTTACTGTTGGACTGTTGGCATTTTTTCCATTAGCTTTGAGTATGTCTGGGTTGACCATGACAGCAAATACCAGCATAGGAGCCTTGTTGCTGTTTGGACCACTTCCTTGAGGCACCTGCAAACAGTTACTCATACTTAAATAAAGATGATACTTACATAATATTACCTTTTGAAAGCTACACTATAATGGACTCTCCTTGCCTTGTACGCCAAGCCAGGAAATTAAGTTTTTCAGATGAAACACGTTTTAGTAATGATCATTATCATGTATTTTTATGAACCTGTGATTTGTCGGCTATAGCCGTGGTCGGCCTACAGAGCACTCTTGTTCTTGTTGAGTTTGTTTTTTAATAGCACAGCATAGTGACTAAATGAGTCACTATGCTGTGCTATTAAAAAAAAACTGCCTGAGGGAAAGCTAAAAGATTTGCCTGACTCTGGCATTAAAAAGGTTAAAAAACCAATTATCGCATAAAGGAAACAAAGCATACCCAGACATAGAACAAATCAAACCCACGTAACTCAGCATGGTCACGGTGAACAGGGTTTCATTTCTGTACAATACATTTATTAAAGTAAATCAAAGTGACTATTAGGATATCAATTAATTTTAGAAGACCATTCCGCTAGATTGAAATGAGAAATTATAAGCCAAATTTGGCCAATTTTAATCTGATGGAAGTGATAAATAGCACCTGTGGATATTGGCCACGCTAGAGACTACCAAAATTGTGCATAAAAAACCTACTACCTGCTTACAAGTAACACTGCTAGACATATTAGAAAGTTATCTAAGTCCAGAACTGAGTCAAGTAATTTTATTTTATGACATTGGTAGAATAACACTGTGATTATGACATAAATTTTATTTGAAAATTATATTTCACAGTTCTCATCATATCTCAAATATAAAATTAGAGCGGCAAATTCGTGATAATTAAAATGAAACACATCGATATCAAGTCGGAATAATTAATTGTAAATTGGAAATAGGTAAGTGGGACAATACCTGCATGCCTCCGTACAATGGTATAGGGTCCGAATATTGTTTAGGATTCGCTATTTTTTGCCATCCCAACACATTTATGTATAACTTTTCTGTTGTATCCTTTATTGTATCCTGAATACACATGTGGGGTTGAGGTGGATTTTTGAATTGACGAAAAGCTCGCGAGGCTCGTCCATATTGTACCGGCGCCGCCCGCTCCTGAGGATTCTGATTTTCCATCACAACACGTCTATCAACACCGACACCAACCGTTACTTAAAGTAGAATCACAAAATCACAATAAAATCCAATAACCAATAATGACATTTCTCAAATGCCTGCCCGACATTCAAGTTTATTGAACTCTAGCTCTAGCCGCGACCGCGATCGTGTTTTTACTTCTGAACTGTACTTGATCACTCAATACTAGTTTTATTTTTATGTGTGTTTATTTTAACTAAGCTCTTGTAAATATGTTATCTCAAAGCTTGAATGTAAAGAAAGAAATCAAAAGAAAGAGCTTCCGTGAAAAAGAGAAAGACAGCCTTTATTGTTTTTTTTTAATTTCCCGGGCGGTTGCTCTACCGCATGACCATGACATAAAGATAAACCGGTTTTGTAAAACCAAATATTTTTTTACTGTAAAAATATTTACTATTTTATTCTATTTTTTCAATTAAAAATAAAATATATATTTTTTTATTTTGTGTACAATATTTTATACCGATAGAACGATTGCTAGTTGTTTCTTAGTCAATGCGATAGATGACGCTCACCCTCCTTAATAATATTTAATATTTTAAGCTTCCAGTAGGTAATCAAACGAGTCCGGAATGTATCTATAATATAAAAATGAATCACTAAATGTGTTGGTAAGCGCAAAACGCAACGCCTGGACCAATTTGGCCAATTCATTTTTTTAAATGTTCGTTGAAGTTCAAGGATGGTTTTTAGGTTTTTTTTTTATATAATTTTTTTTATATTTTTAGTTTTTATGTAGGTAGGTAGATAGGTAGGGTAGGTAGGTAGGTAGGGTAGGTAGGGTAGGTAGGTAGAGTAGATAGGTAGGGTAGGTAGGTAGGGTAGGTAGGTATACTTTCATAAAATCATAAATTAAGTATGTAGTACGAAGTTCGCCGGGACAGCTAGTGTAATGATAAAATCTAATAAAATATTGAAAATTTTATCTAGGAAGATAAAACTAGATGGCTCTAGTAGCTTAAACTCTCTGAATAAGAATACTCATTTTAGGGTTCCGTACCAAAATGATACAAAAGGAATCCATATACAGAGCGAGACCATAAGGATTCCTTTTGTGAATGTAAATTTGACCATTTTTTGTTGAGTATTTTTGAACCAGAATTGATGAATTTTTCTTGATTACAATTATCAAAAAAAGTAAGTACTTATGTGAAATAATTCCAATTAAATAATACCTACATGTTTTACTGATTACTGAATACCTAACTGAAAACTTACTGGAAAATAAAACGATGTTTCTAGCACACTTTTTAGTAACCAAAAAAAAGCTCGATCGCATAACTTAATTTGTTTGTTATGGTTTGTTATACATTTTATTAGTAATTAAGGATTTTTTGCCTTATGTAAATAAGTAGGTGCCCGTAGTTGGTAGGTGAGTTATCGTTAATTTTAGTCTGAGTTTGTTGACAAAAACTTAATTTAGTCAACAAAGTATTTGTTCCCAATTATAATTGCAACTACGACCATTTTACACCCTTAATAATCTTTGATTTAAAACATTTAGTACCTATTATTCGGTAGGTACTTTTAGGGACTAAGGGTGCCATTGTGGGTGCAATTCGGTACCTATACCTACCTGCAGTTATTAAACGCACAGCTGAGGTTTTTCCAAGGGACTACCAGTATGGGGTTCATAAAAAAGCATTGGCTTTAATGACAACGCGCCCTGCCCCTGGTCTTGCAGGTGACCACAGGCTACGTAACCGGCAGGCAGTTCGTATAAATAACCTGCAACCCTTATTCTCATTCTTCGAAAATTTTCCCGCATCGGAAGGTTTCTGAATCAAGGAACTAGGTGCATTTACAGCTTATGTTACTTAATTAATAGTAGAAAACAGGTAATCGTATAGAAAATATTTAAGTTTTTATGATTTTTTTAATTTATTTAATTATCTACTTAAGTATTTTCTACCCATAAAAGTATAACTTTATCTTGTAAATAAATTATCCTCTCGGGCGCAAACTTTCCGACAGTTGAGAATAAGAGCATTGGTCTAAGTGGAGGGGAAATAACGAGAAAATGGCATTTTATTTTATACTAGCTGACCCGGCGTACTTCGTACCGCCCTAAATAAAAAAAATCGTTATAAAAAAAGCGCATGGATCCTAGGTCTATGGTATTTGTATTCTGCTACTATACTACCTTGATACTGCAATGTATTTACTTTTCTACGAAAAATATTTTATTTCATATTTTACTTTATTTCATATTTTACAATATCCACAATTGTTTTATTTTTATTAATTTATGACTTTAGCGACCATAAATACATACAATGATAATTCACTGTCAAATGTCAAATTTTAGACCGAAAATAAATGGCGCGAATACATAAAAATGGCGCGCGGATCCTAGGTCTATGGTATTTGTATTCTGCTAATGTACCTTGATACTGCAATATATGTATTTACTTTTCTACAAAAAATATTTTATTTCATATTTTACTTTATTTGATAATTTTACTACACAATTAATTGTCATAATATATTCTTTGAATTTACTGGTGAATGATTAGTAATATATTCAAGTAATGAGGTTGTATAGTAAGCAAAAAGAAAAAAAGAGATCTTTGATTTCTTTTTAATCTGTCATACTGAATTGTCATTAGGGCTGACGTTGATAAATATAGTAATATACATATACAAAGTTGAAAGGATGAATGTTTGTTTGTATATTTGATAATTTTAACCAAAAAGACTCGGGATGGATGTTTACAAAGATAAGTACTATTCTAATCAATCACGTAATATTGGTTATGTTTAATCTGAAGTAATTATCTGTGCTTAGAAAATATTGGCTGAAATTTCCCCTCTAAAAGTGAAAAGTTGCTGTGGTCACAGGACCAAATAACAGGTAAGCGAAGTCACGGGTGACATACAGTATTATTATAAGATTTTTGGGATTATATACATTTCATTTAATATCGTAATAACTTTTAAACTATTTGTCGAAATATCTTAGTGTAAACGACAAAAATTATCTACATTAAATGACAAAAGTGATAAAGGTATTTACATTCCTAGGAATTAGTTTAATACCATGAAATTTTTCACTTTAAATGCAGTATCCGATTTAAATGTATTTCTTGCTCACTATTCTCTCTATATCGACTTCCACATAAAAGATAGGCATATGCTGTCGCGGACTTTTTTTTATAACTATTTAAGAGTAACAATTCCTCCATACATTGTCCTTATGTAAAACTAACGGTTTACGTAGAGAAATCAGAAATAGCTAAAAGATGGCAGATTTTTCTCCGACTTACTTTACATTTGTTCTCATGGTTTAGCCAATTTACGCGATATCTAGATAAAATATAGCCTATATGTTATTCTGATGTATAAGGTAAATTACTGCAAAGTTTCATTGAAATCTATTCAGTGGTTTTTTCGTTTACTGGTAACAAACATCCAAACATCCAAACATTCTTACAAACTTTCGCATTTATAATATTTGTAGGATTTATATTAGTAACGTTATTATTTTGGCTACAGAAATGATTGTACTCTCTACCCACACAGAATTTTATTATATAGTTATCCTAAATCGACATAGGTAACTAGACTATAAAAAATATTTGAAAAATGCATTCTATATCTATGTTCTCTGCGTTCAGTTCTTCACAAATTAGATATTCGTCGAGTAGTTGTGTCGTTTTCCCTTCGCAGTATTGCATAAATCAACTAGATAACCTAGGTACTAAACTGACATTATCAACTAATGTTAGGTACATTATTTATTTTCTCAGCAATGTATAGTAACTGTAGGCTCCTTTTAGAATCTGGAAAAGAAACAGGTATTTTGGTGTAGGAATTGCAATAAGATTTTAGACAGTTGCTAAACAAATTGAAAAAAAAATAATACAATAGGTATATAATAGATAGTGAAAAATAAAATAAAATAATAAAACCAAAACAATTAGTCAACTCAACTTTGCTCTTCGGAAATACTCGCGAATGACAAAGAATGCTCGTAAAAATAAAGGTTTGGCTGGCTCGATGTTCTGTTCTGGTCTATCAGCGTTCAGCACACAATACTATCATGGTTATCAGTGCCGCCTACCTTTTTTAGATATCAATACCTAAGTTTTTTTCTATAGTCGCCTTTTACGACACCCATGGGTTAAGATGGGGTAGTGACATTATGTATTCTTAATCAGACACTACACGAATAGACAATCGTATGCAGACAAGAGCACTGTAAGAAAAGGAAAATTTGAAACAAACCCTATATGGGCCTATTACCAACCCGCCTAGCCAGCAAATTCCCTCCACATTCTTTAGAGGAGACCCGTGTCAGCAGTGGGACGTATAGGAGTTAAAAATGAAATGATGGTGATGATACTTAGGTACCTATAAGTGCGCCGTTTTTTACCTATATAGGTCTGAGCCTATATAAGAAATTGACAAGCTTACTGTTATAAAAGTCGAAAGAGTGAGATTAGCGAAAGGCCCAGCGGTAAAAATGTTCTTTAACCGAAGTTGTCCTGACAGAATCAGTACATTTTTTCTTTGAGGATTGTTAACTGTCCACCACTCGCTGTCGTAAGGACCTGATGCCAAGTTTTCGTTCTGAAAAAAAATTACTGTTTAGTTCCACATTTGAATGTTACGGGTTTAAGTGGCCAACAATCGAACAGAAAATGAATACCTACCTATCTAGGAAATTAAAATGTGTGTGGGTTTGCGGTCCGGGAGTAGTTAGGTAGGGAGAAGGTTAAAAAGTAAGAGTGAGATAGGGATATGTGCTTAAATATCATGCCCTGGCTTTATAAAGATACCTACCTTGATTAATACACCGTTACTGTGCCAACAGAATACGAATAGTTGTGCTATTCCAAATATAAGGTATTCGGCCATTAAAAGTTTTTGAGCTGCGTTTGTTGCGGACTGCAAAAATGTAGGCATAATAAGTCACTCAAGTTATGTAGGTGCATGCATAACTATGATTTAACAATCTGCAAGATATTGATTCAGATAAATTAGGTATATAACGTACTATACTGTAACGTACGTGTAACATTAAGTAGATTAGATAATTATATATTTATAAATTAATATCAAAATAACATACGGTAAGTTGATAGGCGCTCGCACAAAGCATCAAGGAACACATCAAAATGTAGAAAAACATTACAGGCGATAGCAAAGAATTAAATAACCTCGAATGTCTGAAACATAAAATCATTAAATTACAGGAATTGTTGATGGGCGTAGCTGTATATAATTATTATTTGGGTTTTTGAGCAACTGGCTGAACCGTGTTGGTCTTTGCCTCACACAGTCACACAGTTTGAGTGCTAGAGATGGGAGTGTCGATAAAATTGTTGAATCAGTCAAGTTTGATTTTTTGGAAGCGGTTTCTTGTTGTTTAGTCTTTGTTAATTTGAAGTTAATTAAACAATACACTTTTCAATATACCTACTCATAATTTATGCTCGAAATAGCGAAAAAATTTCTCGTGTAAGAAAAATTTTATGAATGAATTTAACTATTTGTATAGGTATTATTTAAACAAACATGATTTTCATTTGTTTTATTTTAATGCTCTTTTTACCCAACAGCCAAAAATGAAAGGTAATGTTTTTAATATTCTAGTTTTATTACTACTTCTGCTCTTATAACAATTAGTAAACAATCGACTAGTGTTATTGGACTAGGTTTTTGGAATTGTGAGTGCCCAGATTGCTCTGAGGTGAGTGCATAGTCACACACAACATTAACACAATGTGTTGATCAAATGTCATTTGATCAATTTAAAAAAATATTATACCTTCATTGGTTTTTTTTTTAATATTGATCATTGATTGATTGATACAGTTTGTAGCTATATTCATAGAGTTCTTACGTCAAAACAAATATAATTAGTAGATACATACGTACCTTCCAAGTACGTAATAAAAAATACTATTTAAAAACTAATAAAAGCCAAAGATGAAAATGCAAAGCTAAATATGACATGTGCCTAATGTGTTATTATAGTTCTAATGATAAAATTATTAATATTAATTAGGAAAACATGAATAAAAAAAGTCACTTTTGTCCTCAGACCAACAAAAACTTTTGTCATATTTAATTTTGAATTTAAAGTAATGTGCAAAATCTTGTCATAATCGGAAGTCCATTATGGTTTTAGAGTATCTTCATACAAATACCTACATTATCTATAATACATTTCAACTACGAGTAGGCAGCAGCTATCGGATATAATATAGGTAACCAAATCAATTACAAAAAAACATATCGGTGTCACATTGGAAAGTAGAGAAATAATATCTTTCTACAACCTATTTATTGCTTCAATTGCTGAAGATCAAAGCTGCAAATTTACCTACTCATAGAAAAGTGATAAAAATTAAGCTGAAAACTAGTGTTGTTACTGATTTCTCCATAAATGGGTAAAAGAAAATTACCCATTTTTTTATCCTACTGATTTTCTGTTATATCTTGGGTAATTTCCTAGAGACTATAAAAGTATGCATCCAAATAGTTACAACACAATATATAGTTACCCAGAGTAAAATAGATTGACCTGATCTGAACAATGAGTTGTCCAGAATCGACAATTATTTATTTATTTAAAACTTTATGCACATTATTGGTACAACGGTGGGCTTAATGCCAAAGGCATTGTCTACCTGCCAACCTTAGGGTGATGCAGAGAAGAACATGTAAGGTGCAAAAATAAAAGACAAATAGTGACTTGACTAAATACATAACTTAAATACAATATAATAATATAAGTGGTAACATAGAATAAAAATAATATATGATACTTAAATAGTTACTTAATATATCAAGATCTAAATACATACAGACTCAGAGTATATTTAAAATAAAATGGTATAAATATATACATTTATTATATAAATATAATAATAATACATATTATATACTACTAGTTTATCGATGTGATGATTCTGATAGTCTGTCGAGTAGGATGCTTCGTACCTTAAATTTGAAGGTAACTTTGTTAGTGATCATCTTGACTTCCAGAGGGAGCGCATTCCAGAGTAGGACAGATTGTATGAAGAAGGAACAATGAACAAAATCAGTGGTGTGAGGAAAGGGACAGGTGAGAAGAAGATTATTAGAGGAGCGTAAGGTTCGGTCATGGGTTGAGGCTAGCGTTTGGAAGTAAGGAGCGAGATAACTGGGTAGAATAGGTGAATGAAGAAAAGAAAAGAGGGTAGTAAGAGCTCGCGAATTACGACCCTGCCTTATTGGTAACCATTTAAGCTTTGCGCGATACGAGGAGATTTGATCAAATTTACGCAGATTAAAAATGAATCAAATGCAGTTATTGAGAAGACGATCATATATTGAGAAGATCTGCATTCAGGTCGAAATAACATACATCACCATAGTCGATTATAGGAAGGATTAAGGTCTGCACAATCATTGTCTTGGTTTTAGGAGGCAGGAAGTTCTTCAGGCGGTATAAGGCACGTCGGGTATCTGTTACTCTTTAACGCTAGTGACTTGTACTTGCCAGATGAGATTTTTGTCAATAATTAGCCCCAAATCTTTGACGGATGAACTGAACGGAATAGTCAATCCGACAAAGACAAGTGATGGCAATTATCGTCGCAGCAGTAGCACCAACTGTTTGTTGTGCCTTCTTGCTGCACTGTAGCCCGGGTCAAATTACCCGCGCCACGAATACTCACTACAGTTACTTATTGGTATCCTAAATGTTCACCAACTATTAATGGTTTTCGGGATGGACGGGTGAGGATATTGTTAGCATGCTTGCGATATTGCCTCCAAAGAATGAGGAAGGAAGGTAGCCTATTCCTCTAAAAAAATCTATCTCTGTTCTTTGAGCCTACTATACCACGTTGACCAGACGGGTTGACGGCCAATACATACACATTATAGATAAATTATATACTAGGACAGGAAATTAATTATGTGATATATCTACTGATTAATATTATCAAGAAAAATAAATTGTGTACAAAAAATAGGTATCTGTAACATTATTCTATACAATATAAATTTTGATTTTAATGTGATACATATCTATCAGAGTTTCATAAAATGTACGATGCTATACTCTACAACTTTTTTAACTAAGTTGAAATAAGCAAATAAGCTTCTCTTTCGGCAACACAAACCTAGAGATAAGATAGACCAATTTACCCAATCTTATCAAGGTTATCAGTCAAGGCTGCCTTTTTAGCAAACCTACCACTATTAAATACCTGGCCTATTATTATTTAAAGAATAAAGTACACGACTTACTTGATTAACATAACATGTATTCCATGCAGTTGTTTAACGACCTTCTTGCATTCTCTTTCATTGATTCTGACTCCTAAGTTCTCGAACATCTGTTTGCATCTTTCTCTCAATAGATCAATTTTTCCTCCAAAGAATATCATTACGACTACAATGCATGTGTCGTACGCAGCCATTATAGCAGCACCATAAGCGCATAGGACTGTATGCCACAGGACTGTGATCCAACAACCTGGTGAATGGTATTTATCGAAAGGCATCCAAGAACTGAAGATGTGAGGAAAGTTTTCGGTTCCATTTCGCATATTCTCCCTAAAGTTAGACGATGATAGATATCTCATAAGAGGCGTCAGCGTTGTAGTCCAAAAAGTTGTGAAGACCAATGCCCAATAGAAATATGTCACGTTACGGCAGTATTTAGTATATGTATCAATGATTTTATTTTTAACTGGGTCTTGACTTTTTCGTTCAAATATATCAGCTTCTGTGACATAGTCCAACAACGCTCGCCAGTTAGTCTGCCATAGGATAAATGTATTTACTTTAACCACGCACACGACGCTGAGCATAGAAATCTTCAGATTAGTCGACACTAGATCTAAATCCGACCTTATGACATATAGTTCCATGTACTGAGTCACAACAAATAGTGTAACTATCTCATGTAATATTATGTAAAGAATTTTAGCCAGCTTATTTTCGGGTAAAATCAAGCCCATGTTCTTCACTATCCAATAATTTGGTCCTAAAAAAGGACGCTCTGGGTCTTCTAACTTTTGAGAAAGCGAATTCATATTTATTGGTTGACAGAGGTTTTTCGAGTAGTGACAAAATGGAAATGCGTCGTATATTTATAGAGCTAGCGTGAACAACCCCGCAACCCCTGCTATCGTTTCGATAGGGGAAATCACTGCCTATCGTTTTTAGACTGAAATTTTTCAGCAATTGGCTGTACACGATATCATATATTATTAGGCTAAAGGGATTATTATCTGCATCTTCTAGTAGCATAATAACTGCTATCAATAAAAGTAGGTGATTATTAGGAAGTAAGATATTAAAGGAGAGCATACAATAGCAGCTATATTTATCTACTCCAATGACTACCGTTTAAAGCATCATAAAATATTTGGATTAAATTATGTTCCTATTAAATAGCACACGGCTTTAAAGAACTGGCAATTCAAAGTTGTATATTCTTGATATATTTGTATATAATATGTGAAGTAAATGAGCACATGACATGTGGCGCGAGTTTTTACTATCTACACGTATCAACTCAGAACGTTGAGAATATTACTACCTATTTTATTAAATTACTTAAGTGTAGCTGCATTAATTACCTTCATAATAAACGTGCCTAGTATGGAACACCTACTGATTATAAGTGAACCGTTAGCGTGAGCTACAAAGTAATGAAAGTATTGATTGAGATACGGTCAATTATTTTAATGAAAATTTGAACCTAATTGTTCTGTAACAGGTAGGTACTATTTTCGTTTTATAGAAGAAAAGAAATCTATAAGTACTGTAAAACATTCTAGTATAAACTTTCAGTTACCTAATAATATCATTATACTATGAAAATACTTTTATCTTAAAAAATATCGATATCAAAGAAATCCTATCCCATCCCTAGCCTAACACAATACTAGTAATTTCAGCACCACAGTCTTATTACATTGTGTTCCAAACCAATAATTTAAATGTCTCTATTATACCCGTGAAATGTGGGCGTGACGAAACACCACCGACGCTCCCCATTTAAAAAAAATAATGAAGCCATCACCCATCAATGATACACTGCCAGCACTATAATTACGTCTTGAATAAGTTATCAATAAAATACGACACGCCAATCATTTAAAAATTAACATTTTTTATTTGTCAATTTTAACTTGATTTTTCTGATAGGTACAAATATTATTTTATGGATGAATAGGTAATTTTTGAATGAAATTCTTTGGAATTTTACTTTCCATGTTTAATGTAAAAAAGAAAAACAAAGAAGAGACAAATTACAGGTCTTTAATATTTCGTTACACAAGCGAACTTGAGAGACGTGTTTATGCGAGAATGCGCGAAGGATTGAACTTGGTACCTTCCTCATAACTTAGGTCTTTATAAAAGCAAGTAATAAATAAACAATTAATAGGTACATTATACTTTTGAAATAATTATTAAAATGCTTTTTCTATAGCCGTTACACTTATTATATTATGACGATAAGTTTGTAAGGCTTTCAATTTTTTATACTCTGATTCGGCCACGGAACAGAAAAAACAAGGTTTCGACACTCTAATAATAAATTTATAGTCATGGTCACACTAAAGGATTTATTTTTATTACAGAAATATTTTACACTTTTAAAAATTACTAGATAGATAAAATTTGAAATTACATTTTAGTTTCGTTTTAATTTTGTAATTAATTATAGTGTGTTTAAGTAGTGTTAAATCTGTTACAGTACCTATCTAATAAATGTAATAATAATAATTAAGAATAGGTCAGTGGTTTTAAAATACTCCTAAGAGTTTTACTGGTCACACTTTCAAATTGCATTTTGTCATCTATATTCTGTCATACTCATGATCTGTCAGACTCAGAAGTTTGACTATTGATTGTTGATTGACTAAAACCCGTCAGGGTATGTGTTCTGTGACTAAAACTTACAATATTATTACATGATTGAGAATGCAGTAATATGGTTAGCTGTGCAGTAGCCAATTGTAAGAATACTTCAGCGAAAATATCGAAGAATAAAGATGGTATAACATTTCACAGGTTTGTAAAATATACATCCAGTTGTCTTGAAGTTAAAACTGTTAAAAGTCAATTTAATGGTATCCAGAGCTCGTTGCCGTTGGTTGGTAGAAAGCCGGCAGTGTAAGGTTCTTCAGCGGCCATTATAGCCGTTATATTTTAAGGCAGACAGCGTTTTTGACGAGTTTCTAGTATTGGTTTATTGGCCATATACACCAGTTAGCACATATCGCCAAATGGATGTTAGCTCGTCAGCTACTAATTAGTGTCTGTTTAACTTTGGTTACATTTACTACATCCACGCTTCAGTACTTGAAGATAACTTGTTTTAGATTAACATCATGTTGTGTGTACAGGTTTCCACGAGACAAAGATAGGAGAAAACAATGGGAGGTAGCAGTGAACAGAGAGGAGGAATGGTCTTCAACATACTCCAGTACAGTGTGCTCTGAACATTTCAATACTGAAGACTTTTACTTAACAGAGAGTGGACTTAGAAGACTTTCTATGGATGCTGTGCCAACTTTAAATATATCTGTAACTATTTGCTTTTATGATTTGTTATTATAGTAAACTGTCTCCCATATTAAAAAAGAATTACTGTGATGAGGGGCAACTTTTTTCTTGATGCGTTTTGTTCTTGCGTGATTGAGTAACAAACATCCATCATTTGGCATCCATCCTAACTTTCGCATTTATAACATTAGTAGGACTGTTTGAATAAACTTAACGAATATGCCCAATATATTGATTACAGCCATGTCAAGAGCCAGCACCAACAATATCAAGAATACAACCAGTTGATATCCACCCAACGGACTCAGAAGAAGTGATAAAACTTAAATACAAAGTGAGAAGACTTGAAATAATAGCAGAGAATAGAAAGAAAAGACTGAACCTCATGTGGCAAGGGAAGAGAAGGCTAAGGAAGAAGTTTGAGCGAATGAAATGTATGCTCAAACATTTGATCAAAAGTAAAAATCAAAAATTTCTTGGAAGGAAGTATTAACATTTGTCATCCCTAAAGCTGCATTTCTATAACTAGGATCGCAGTGAGGGATTTATTTGTTATGAACCAATAGAATTTTTTGCTTTATTTACCTTGCATCTATAAATGAAGTGATTCTATTGGTGAAAAAGCAGCCTAACCTTTAAATGCTGTAGATGCTAATAGCCATCATCCAAAATTGGAAATGTGCCCTTGTTCTTTTAACAACAGGTTAGGTTTTAATTTGTAGGCCAGCGATAGTCGTGTTGATAAATGAAATTTAAATGATTTATATTATTTAAAAAAGACAACCATAATAATTGTAAAAAATATTGTCTTTGTGGCTGCTGATCAATTTGATTTGTCTGCAGAAACAATATTAGTTCAACTCACAAATAGTTCTTATAACTATGTGTGTCCTTTTTGTGAAATCCTCCAGAACCCGTGGCTTATACACTGGTGCATACACAGGGTGTCCTGAAACTCAACGTCAAGCGGCTACTGGGCGATCATATAGGCTGAACCTGTTCTGAGAAAAATATAAAAAAAAAACCAAGTCAGTCATAAACATTGTTTTTTGAAAATGATGAAAATTAGTTCAGACATTTATAGCTACTGCTATGACATAGTGCCAGATTTTGCCAAGATTAATTTTTTACATAATCCTTATTAAGTATTCTATAGTTTGCTGTTACAAATTCAAAAGTTATTTGTGTAAATGTTGAAGGAAACAAATTATTTCATAGAGTCATGGTAAAAAGAGTGTAGTATTTAAATGTTTGAGCCCTATTTTCTTTAAAAATATGTATTACGTTGAGTTTCGGGACACCCTGTATAGACTTTTTAGGGAGTTTATAAACATACAAATAAGTGACACAAAGTATACCCAGATTCTAAACAAGTATTTATGAATCACACAAATATTTGCGTGTGGAAATCGCCCCACGACAAAAAAAGTATCTCCGAAGTTTGTGATGAGAAAATTGTTAAATAATTCCAGTTTATACATGATAGTACGGAACCCTCGGCGCGCATTTGACCCGTATTTGACCGGTTTTTATAAATATATTATTCTATTTGTTCAATAAGTGCATTATAATTACTTAACATTGTATTAAACATATTTAATCCACCAATTACTTTTGACTATGTTGTTATTGTAGTATTTTATAGAGTGTGTATATATAAAATTTGGAGGAATAATTATATATTTAACAGACACTTAAAAAGTTTTGTTTTAATAGACTTATAGTCTGTTATTATTATGTTTAGGAATTTTTAAATTTTATTATTATTTATAAACTTTGTACTTTAGGAGAGGGTTTGTTTTAGAAAGTTAGGGCACAGCTGGTAACACCCGCTGAAACTGAACGGTCGGCAAGCGGCTCGCCTGAGGGAGTACCATCGCCCTAAGAGCACTGCCATAATAACATTAGTGTTGATGAGCTCTGAATACCACTACTCACTAGTAGAAACTACTAGTGAGTAGTGGTATTCAGAGCTCATCATCATCATCATTTCAGCCTATTGCAGTCCACTGCTGGACGTTCAGATGCTAAATTCAGAGCTTTTTGGGGAGGATTTAATCCCAACAAATTTTAGAAGAAAAACTATCGATTCATTTGCGCAGTTTGTTCTCACTGGATAGGTGACCAGCCAACCTGATGGAATGACCCATCACCTCAGAAAGTAGTGTATTTAAAATAATGTCGGGTGTAGCAACTGTCTTAACATTTAGTAGCAACTCTCTATATTATAAAATATCAATCACAAATATTTTAATATTATAATGAAATAAATAAAAAATAGTGGGACTCGATGGGAATATAAAATGGTTTCTTTTCCCAACGAGACATGTGTGACTCGATGCAACTTTTTTTTCCCATCCAGTAACACCAATATTTGGTAGTGTTACTGGTTGGGAGAAAAAAATTGCAAGCAGTTCCATCGAGTAACAGTATGACACGATGGGAATAAACCTGGGCAAGCCATATCACTCGTAGAACCGACAACCGCTAGTAAAAAAGGTTTAGTGGATACATCGATTCGGTAAGCATAGTATAGAACGTCCCCAGACTAGGTGGAGTGACGAACTGTTTAGGGTGGCGTGAACAAGCACGGGGTGAGAATACCCGCAAATCATGCTTAGTGGCATGCAATGGCTTATGTCCAGTAGAGGACTAATACAGGCTGATAATGAAACGTATATAAAACTTAAGAATATTATAAACATTATTCCAATAAACTACTCTTACAACGTCCTGTGCAATCGACCATCTGTAGAATGAATCCAGTGTTTGCGTTTGCATATCTTTTTTTTTATTATGTACCTAAAGACAAAAGTAGGGCGATTAGTATTAATTCCTCTTCCGTAGAGACATCTGCATATGCCGTGAACACGAGACTACTGATCAATCTGAATTGTCTCTGAGGCAAGGTGCCGAAATTTAGATTATGAATTCAGAGAGAGATTCCGGCTGTATGAGGCCAGCCTTATGCTTTGATTATAAAAATGGGTTATCATAAACATTTCGTAATTATACTAAAGTTTTGCATTGTATAAATATTCAAAGTTTAAAAATAAGGAGATTCGAGTCGTGGTTAATTATACATACATACTTCACAATGAATGAACATGCAAATAAAAAACTTCATGATTCATAACGTTAGTTTTGCAATCGTAATTACTTTATAATAACGTTGATTACACAGCTGGTTTTGAGTAAATAATGAATTTTATTGAATTTTTAATTTAATTTGTTTGCAAAATATGCAGGTATTTAAGGAATGGCGAATTAAGTTATTCCCAAATGTATTAGGTGACAATATCAACATCGGCAGAGATCATAGGTACCGCCGAAGAGGTGGACGGACGGACGGGTCATTAGATTGTAACATTGCAATGTTTTAGCAGTTTAATTAATAATCTTGTTCTTAATTTAAATGTTTATGCTGTTATGGATTCGTGACTTAGGTAGTGTGCAAATAGTCCGCGGATGATCTCTGCCAATAGTTTACGAGTCCTTCTATGTTGTCTTCTCTGTGTGTATGTAATAATATCACCAGTCCATCTCTTTTTATGTCTGCCAACTCTCTTTTACCTGCTGGTCATTTCCAGGTTGCAGTTCTGTTGTTCATTTATTGTTTGCAGAGCGTATAACATGTCCAGCCGATTGCTATTTTAGTTTCAAAGTTTGCGAAGGCATCTCTTATCTTGGTTTTTTGTTTTTGAACTTTTTGAATTTTCTTTATATTTAAAACACTTTTTTCTTAGCTATCCCTGTGCCATTAGCGTTAATAAGTTGAAAAAAAAAATGTCAGCCAGTGTAGATCATCAGACAGACATCAATTACCTATAACTGAACGTTCAGTGTGAATTAACTTAGCTACATATAATTACCACAAGTCTCAAATCCTTGTATTAGTTATTCATTTGTCAGTTTAATCCTGTAACGTAGGTTTGTAATAATATTATGTGTGTAAAGCAAAACATTGGGTGGAGTTTTGAAAACACGATTGTATTGCATCATAGCATGTACTCGTACTATAATTATTTAATTACCTATTTTAGTTTTATATCATTTCTTAGTCTTATCTGTTTTGTTACTTCGGGATTTTATTGCTGTCGCGCTTTCGTTTTATCAAGATTAATATCAACACTCCATTTAGTTTCATATCTATGCAAGAGGATAAATACGTTACTGAACATAATAATGGGACTACGAGAAACAGTTCTCCCTCGTGGTCCCATTAATGGGACAAAATCCCGGGACCACGAGAAAAATGGGGGAGGGGAAAAATTATTAGTCCATCGTGATGGGGGTGAAAAAGACATTGCTATCTGAGTATTATAATAAAGGTACCTACTTTGCTATTTCTTGTCTCTTTGGGGAATTTATATATTTAATTTATAATATAACTGAACTTAAGACTTGATACGATTGTTTTTTTTTTATCATGAATTTTTATCATGAATGACAATTTCAACGGATTGTTGAAAGATTCAACAATCCATTGAAATTGTTGGCGGGGTTTACAATTTCATGCCTCAGAAATCAAATGAAGTTGGTAGTTTTATATTTCACGTCGATAACTGTTTCGTATCTGAGAGTACCTCGATTGTTTACAAAGCAAAGGAACCGCAAAAACAATACCGTTTGATACTGCGGTTTGCCAAAACCCGATTAGCGGTGCGTGCGTTCATAATTTTGTTCACGCTGAAATAGGAACAATAGCCTAGTCCAAATTGCAACGACCTGTTGTCCTACGTAGAACGGTACTTGACCATAAATAGGTACATTAATTACGCGGGTAGTTTTCTCTGATACGTTATCTGTAGAAACCGCAGCAACAGTTAGTGCCGGTTTTCGATAGCGTCCATTGATCGCCGCGCGCGCAACTCGCAGGTGGGGCGAGCACGTTCTCCCTCCAACTAGCGCGCCAGTACCATCGCCGCCAACGACGAGTGAAGCGCGTATTGACGTTCGAAAACAAACCGATTCGAAAAACTTTACGTTCCTTTTTTTATTATCTTTTCAAATTGTTTACGTTTTGTGTTTACATGTTCGGATAATGTGATGTTCAGTGTTTGTGCAATGTTATCTATATCGTGTGCTTCTATAACTGGATACGTTTAGTTGCAAAAAACGAAAATGTGACTGTTTCTTTTACTACTAAGTTTTAATCGATCGTTGATCGAAAATGTGTTTTGTTTACAATCTGTTTGCTGTATAACGATGAAGATGAGAGAGCTAACGAGGATTATAATAGTGTGTGTGTGCGCTTTCCTTCTGGTTGTGCGTGAGACCAGGTGTGAGGATGAAGTGCTGGAGTCGGAGGAAGGAACTACCAGGATAGAGGACCTGGGTGATCAGAGGAAAGATCCTAAAGGTCTTCTAACAGGTACGTACTTATTGGCTAAATGTTATTGACATTAAAGATATTATCATAATAGGTATAAGTAATGGCAGAGGCGTATAATTTATGTGAAGAATGTTAGACTAAAGGCCGAGTTTCTCACCTATGACTGTTTAAGTACAATACCTGCTACAAGTGAAGGGACGAATATCCGTCTTCACGGTGCAAGACACTGTTTGACGTCATTACGAAGTGTGTGTTGCTTCAAAACACATGGAATTATTGTTTTTGAATTCAATTATGACTTTCGAATAGTTGACATTTGTATGTTAAATTCGAAAAGTAATTACCTACATTAAGTACCTACATAGTGACCATTTAAACAAATATATAATTCTAAAAATAAATAATAACAAATGAATACATAACAAAACTGTTTGGTTTCTAATTAATTTGTTGATTGTGAAAATACCCCCCAGTTTTTTTCTTTACAATATGTAGTCGTATCTATGTATTTTATATAAAAATAGCGTTTGATAATATATATATATATATATTGTTCCCGTGTATTATGTCTACCATTGAAAATGGGCATTCTTAATTCGAAATACATTTTCTACTTAGAATTAGTGTTAGATTTCCTGTGGCGTGAAAATATGCATATAAATTATATAGTCGGCCAGGTCGTTCGGTGAATTGGAAAGTTAGAAGATGAATAGTGTTGGTGTTCTTTCTGACGAGATAAGTTTTTACTTTCAAGCTTTAACTAATATTAGTATGCTCCTTGTGATTTGATGGATTAATAGAATATATACCAATTAATAATAATAATAATATTCTACCACATTCACACAGCGCCATCTAGTCCCAAATTAAGCAATTATATTTGCTTGTGTTAGGGGTACTAAACCACTGATATACCTACTACTTAAATACATTTTTTTTTTGTAAATACATACATATTATAGATAAATTACACCCAGACACAGAACAAACCTTTATGCTCATCACACAAAGATTTGTCCTGGGTGGGGATCGAACCCACGACCTCCGGCTTAGTAGTCAGGGTCACTAACCACTAGACCAACAGGCCAGTCAAATTAATATTTACTAAGGTAAACAAGTAAGTGTAAGTTAGATAATTAATAATTATGTATAAGTACTGTAGTAGATCCTAAAACGACCTATTTCGTCGATTAAAATACCAAAAAAAAAGAAAAAAAAAACTTGAGGTCGTAGTCACCAGCATGGTGCGGGGGCGGTGCCAGAGTTTCAAAATATTGTTAAACTTTGCAAAGTAAGTAAAGTAAGTACTTTTATAGATACATTAAAATAATGCATCAGATCACGACGTATTTGTTACCAAAATATCGAATCACAAACCAGTTCCTACATACGTGTATCAATATTGTCTCACTCACCTTAGGCAACACTAAACACTGTCATATCATAACTTACCTACGTATTTATGAGTTATTAATTATTATATTCGTCCCATGCCAAGGTGATAATGTTTGACAAATGTTGGGTAGGCAGCGTAATACGTTGTTCAGTGCCGCGGGCAATTGGATAAACTAACTGAACCTTGGCTGTTAAAATACTACTTCCTAGTTGTTCTAGATTGTTTTGGCTAGAGTCTTTTGCAGGTCAAGTCAAATACATTTATCTATACTAATATTATAAAGCTGAAGAGTTTGTCTGTTTGGTTAACCGCAATAATCTTAGGAAGTACTGGTCCGATTTGAAAAATTATTTTAGTGTTGGATAGCCCATTTATCGAGGAACGCTATAGGCTATCATTACGCTACTGCCAATAAAAGTTGAGCAGTGGCTAAACAAAACACGACGTGAGCGAAGCCCCGTGCAACTTCTAGTATAAAATATTTAGGTCTAGTTAGGTCTAGTCTAGATGATACTTAAAACGTCATACAAAGCAAAAAGGGTGTCAACTATTTCAGCTGTCTGCTTATTTGCAGTCAGTAATTGTTCTACTTAATAGGTATAATACCTTTTTAAAGAATTATCTAAATCTCATAATCGATAAACATTAAAATTTTGTGATGATCTAATAAATTAACCAATGACTGATCATAGTCATCACCTATTACCACTTATAATTGATCAAGCAATTTCACGAACTCCCCCGTTTCTTGAATCTTGAATTAAAAAGGAATTTTACGGCTTTTTACGGTTAAATAAAATGCCTGTAATCTCTGGCTGTTCCTTTGGAAGCTTGATACAATCTTGTATCAACACAATGACTGCTGAAAATAGGTTTCTCCAAATATAACCAAGTACGTAGTGTATGTAAGTGTACACCAAGTTAACATTTCGAGTGCGTAATCCAATTTATGATAGTTATTTCGTGTAATCGTGAATATAGTTTATAATGAATAACACAATGGATTAGTACCTACCTATATAATATGGGCATATATTCTAATTATTTATCTAATTACATGAGTACTTACTTAATAGTCTATTAGTGGAAACGTTCCAACAATAATATCGAGTAATTTTGCTTCTTTTCAAACATCATAAAAGTTTGTTGTATTAATGTTATAGTAATATATAGATATACCAATGATGAAACAACGTTCAATAAAGTATGTCTAATTAATTTTAAGTGTAACTAATGTCTTGATTTGTCTTGTGTATATTTAACATTGAGTTAACAATAACTTGTTTGTCGGCTTTGTGGCCTATTCTCTAGTTAAAACATATTATAATAATCATCATCATCATCATCAGCAAACCATTTAGTCCCACTGCTGGGCTCGGGTCTCCTCTCCTCTAACTAGAGAGCTGAGAGGGTTTAGGCCATAATCCACTCACGCTGGCCTAGTGCGGGTTGGTGGATCAGATATACTCATAGAATTACTTCTAGGGTATGTGTGTTTCCTCACGATGTTTTCCTTCACCGTTAGCAGATGGTAAGTCACTTGACTAGTACATATTAAATTAAAATTAAATTAAATTATTTTTATTTCAGATTAAATATCCACTATTTATTAAATACCACGATTAAATATAAACTCCACAAAGTGGAATCCACATTATTACTGCCGGTCGGGATCGAACTCGGAGACTCGGACTCGCGTGATTTACACGCCGGTCCCTTATCCATTCAGCCACCATCGCATCTTATAATAATAATATTATATAAATATAATAATATTTCAAAAATAATAGAGTACTAGGCTCTCAGAAACTGCTGGTACGATTTGAAAAAATATTTCAGTGTTAGATAGCCCATTTATTTAGGAAATATATAGGCTATATACCATCACGCTACGGCTAATAGGAGTTGAGCAGTGGCCAAATATAGAACGACTCCTAGTTCTATAGGTGAAATCAAACCCTGTGTCAGGGTGAACTTACAGAATTATAGGACACAAAGTATAGTAGGATGATGATGATGAATGACAAATATTTGTCATATAGGTATGAGAATCGGTCCCCTTGCGCTTTCCTGTCGCACACCTTTCTAGACTAAGTAGGCAGTCAATTCTAACCAATTATTTAGGAATATCAATCTCTAACCGTTTTTCGTTATTGCGTTGTAACGTAAAATAATGACAAACAAGTAAAACCCTTTCGCATTTATGGCCAGTCAATAGGTCTCAGAATTTTTAATCCTTAAATTTCGTCTATGGTATAGGGGATTTTCCATTCAAAACGTATTAAGCACGTTGTTAAATATTGTTCGCTTACTGATGTTTTATGAGTCTACATTTTAGTCAAATAAAATAGTAGTAATGTCGATGTCGAAGGAAAATTCTACAAGCGATATTTGTTGTGTATTTAAAATGTTTTATTTGCCGTACAAATACCAATGTACCTATTGGTAGATGTGTATTTGTTCGTCAACCATTAGAGTATAAACTTTGAAATGTACTTAACGAATACAGTAACAACTTTAAAGTAAAGAATCTATTTAATATTTAAATCATTTATTGAGAGGAAACTGTTCTAAATGAAAACAAAACGCGTTGAAGTCTTTTTAAGATAAGATAAAGATAAAGAACTTGGTACAATGTAGTAGAGGGAGTTAGTTAATCTTATGTAGCCAGCACATAGTCGATCACTTCCAAAACATAGCTACAGTCTTCCAAGTTGACCTTTCTTTTCGTTTCCATCAAATATATGTCTTATATCTCGAGCTTTAGATTATTTAAGTCAGGATAAGATCTCCCTACACGAATTACAAAACTAGCGAGTAGTATATTCTCTCAAGTGAGAATGACAAACAGAGGCATCGACCTTCCGAGTCAGTCAGACTCTTGCACAAGTCGCGTCGTGCGAACCATTCATTAGCATTACAAAGTACTTCTTTGTGCATTACCTTTAACTAACTACTCAGTACTAAGCCCTTACATAATGTGTGCTATTGAATCCGCTAAAGACGGCCTCAGATATGAGTAATGCGTAAAATGCTAATGCTCGTGTGGTTTGATAGTATACGCCTGGATTTTAAAATCCAAAAATGATGTTTTAGCCACAAAATCTTGATTCTGAAATTTATTAGCTAAATCTAAAATGCATTCAATTGGTCGACTGATTGCTGTCACTATCAAATATTTGATAACGATATCAAAATTGACTAATCAAATTTCAAAATTGTGAGTTGGGATCTATCTATAAGTGATCAACTTATAACGTTCTGAATGTCCGAAAACCATGAGAAGCAATATCTGACGCGATTCAGGAATTACTATCATTGTCTGTAGCCTGTAGCCGTCCACTGATGGGTATAGGCCTCATCCAGCTTTTTCCACAGCGTGCGGCTATGTTCTTCGCAACCTTCACTAGGTCATCCGTAGTATCGTGTAATACAAAAAGTTTGGATGGTTTAAAAAACGAAACGTCATCATCACCTCGACAGATGATATAATGAGATAGTGCAAGTGCCAATGCGAATGTTACCTGAGCATGTAACGCTCGTAGTATTTGTCCACACGTTATATTACACGCATGTCTGAAGCCGGCTTTACACGTGTGTGTAGGACGCGTTTGTGGTTAGGCAGCTGAATAAATAAATGGTCGGCTCATAATTCTGTCTCTATGTTATGTAATTTGTGTTTTGTAATATAATTGTCTACGAATTAATGTATTATATTATAATGGTAATAGAATATTTACTACTTAATATATATTATACTTATACTGAATAGTTACTACTTAAACCTATCAATTTTAAAAATGTATAATAAAACCTAACATATAGCATCTAACTAAAGATATGATAGAACGCAAAACGCGACACTGAAAATGTGACACGCACGCAACCTGCAACTTGATGGGCCTGGTGACCAGTAGCACAGATATTATATATCTATATCTGGCACCAGTCCTTCACAAATTTGCACTAGAAGCTTCCAACTTGTAATCTAGACTTATTATAAAAAAATAAAAAAAAATGGTAAGTATTGTTTCAAATTGAATTGACTTTATACCTATAGTTGTTTAACACCGGTGATGTTCCGAGCTTTATCTATATGTAGGACAAATATGATTGTATATCTTAGGTACTGTGAAGTAACAATATAACAGTGATATATTTGATTGCATGGCTTGTAGGTATTTTTAAAGCGTTTCTAATATAGAGCCTCCTATGTATTTTCCCTGGGTGGATGACACACACCACACATTAGGCAAGTGGCAACTTCGTAGATTGCTATTTGTCTCGCCTCCCCTGTGCAAAGAAACTTGAAGAGCAACACTTTATCAATGTAAATATTTTAATCTAAATCGTTGAGCCATTTACGAAATATCATTGCATATTAAGCAAGGATAATTACTTTTATAGTATTCAATACACATATTAGACGAGCGTGAACTCGCGTGAACCGTATTTTCATGTTTAGCAAATGTAACAGGTAAAACAGATTATTACCTTACACTACGATTACTAAGGCTAACCAAATTTCCTCTAAACATTAGTAGCAATAAATAGCCTAATAAAATGTACTAAATAACCCTTAATTTTATCGCTGCCATTGCACACTACCTGCATGGCCTGATTACCTCGCTCGCACTGGCCATGTGTTTGTGTACTCACAAATATATGCATAAAAAATACATTGCCACTACTTTCATATGAAAATTGAGCACACAAGTTCTATATATATATTTTTTTTAATAAATTAAGTGTGAATGTGCTTTGATTTTTCTTTATCAAAATATTTTCGTAACTAGAAGGTTGTAACTAGGTGGGTATCGGATGATTAAATATATTTTTTTATTTTTTGCCTGTTAATTTTAACAGATTTTAACCTTACTCCTTGTCTTTGAATTGACCTTAGGAAATTAGCTGAAACCATAGAACAATGAAAAAAACCTATCTCTGTTCTGTGGCTGAAACCTATCTTTATTTTTTGTTCTTATATCGCATATAAACATTTTAGTACCTACAATATATAAGGGTGATCTAAACGAATAAATGAGTTTGACTTGATTTTACTTTGTGTAAATATGTATTTTCTATTTAATTGTGTTGCAACAAGTATGGGGAAATAGACATTGAACCTTATATTTTATTGTTTTAAAGTTCATTTAGTTTTGTCCTGATAACACTGATATTAAGGTAAACAATCCAATAATGTCATCTTTAAAATTTTGCTACGCAAAAAAACACGACGTTTTTCTTAATAAAAACAAGTGTTTGATATACAATATAAACACCGTCATTCAATAACGGCAAAAACATAATGTTTAATATCTAAAACAGGATTTCCTAAGAGCAAAGACCTATCTTGTTTATTGATTAAATTTAAAATGGAAACCAAACTAATAGATACAAAAGTCGTGAATTGTCTTTTTTTCTATTGAAGTAGTAGGACAACGCTTTTATGCTATCTTTTGATAGCATCAGTCTACGCTGGATAGTAATTTTTCTTAACTTAGGTACAATTAGCACTATTTCTTATGTAAAAATTCAAATATATTTGACGAGTGCATTGCTTTTTTGGGAACTTTATGCCTGTCATTAGTAGGTGCCTTTCACCTTGTGAGTGATTAGAAATTTTGCTGTGTGAGGTTATCACACCACTATAGCCTTAGGTATAGCTTCTTACCTACTCGTACTTAGTACCTACATAAAAATTTATAGATTTTTAGTAAACGATTATTGAGTATGCAGTTTTCTACCAATTATTCCGTATTTTAAAATACACAACGATTTTCCAATTTGGTAGTTACGACATCAACAACACACAATTTTGAATTCGATTTAAATTTTATTGCGTAGATAGTTATTTGTTCGTGATTCTCTCGTAAAGTTAAACAATAATAATTTTTGATTAGGTGCCAATGAACTGTGACCCGCACACGGATTTTCATACGAACTTTTGTAAATCATTGAACGATTGAACATTGTAGCTGTACATTCCTCATGTTAGTTACGAAATGTTCACACACGTTTTGAACTTATTAACCCTTTTAATTTCAAGTTCAAACATGTCTATTATGTATTCCAAATTTGACACATATGAGGTCATTTATGCTTGATTAAATACTAGTTTACACTTGCAGTTTCGCCTGTGTGAACCGTGGGAACTTTATTTTATTCTCTATGCCACGACGCGGCGACGGTGGTAAACAGACGTATGGTCCGCCTGATGGTAAGCGGTTACCGTAGCCTATGGGCACCTGCAACACCAGGGGCATCACGAGCGCGTTGCCGACCATTAAAAAACCTATTCACTCCTTTTTTGAAGATCATATATATAACAACATATCATCACGCATTTTTCGCTAGCTATGTTTGGTTCCATGTTAAGGAAGTCCAAGTAGAGGGCGAGCCTGTTTTTTTTCGTCTGACATTGCAGACGAGTGTGCGACCCACCTGATGGTAAGTGGCAACCAGCGCCCAAGTACATGGCTGTGTTCTTTTAGCATTAGTTGCAAAGTAAAATAATACAACCAAGTCGCTGCCTACCGAAAAGGAAAGGGTACTGAGAATTTGAAGACCGATAAACCTAATCCTGTTTTTTCCGACCAGAGAATTAACCTGTAACCTCTTGTACCGCAGTTCTATACACTCCCACTGCGCAACTGAGTATAGAAAAAAAAAACCTACCTTTACCTACCTACCTTTTTTTTTACACTTAGCTAAGTACTTAAACTAACTTCCAGCCCGCGGCTCAGCGTGGTATTTCGTTAATAAGTAGCCTATGTGCCATTTTAGTCTGCAATCTATCTGTATGTTAAAATTTTACACAGATCGTTTCAGCCGTTTGGGTGTGATTGAGTAACAAACGACAATCCATCGTAACTTTCGCATTTATAACATTTTTTAATTAGATATAAAAGAAACAGAATCATGTACCAATAGGTTCCTATTATTCTTTGAAAAAAACTCTTTGCACATATATTAGGTTTAGTGTACGTACATTGTACATAGGTATGTCAGTAAAGTGTTGAAACAATTTTGTCGAATCAATCAATAGTTAAAATGGCCTCCGTTCGTTTCCGAGGCATCGTTTTCGCTCGTTACGAAACGCAATCATACGAACTGTTGATTAATTTCAGAGCTATAGAACTGATTGAATATTGTTCTTTTGATATTGATATATTATGTTTGTATTTGAACTGATATGATGGTGTATAAGTAACCTTTGTCTATAAGGTAACATTTATTTTGTACGTTATCGATCAAAATGAAGGCTTTGGTGTTCTGCGAGACCTAGAAATGGTGTAAAGGACTTTAACTCAATACTCCTTTTGTAAAAAAAAAAAATATTCGAATAGAACATTATTATTTTGTTAAAACTTGTCTTAAAACAAATCTGATTAAAAAAAAACATAGTTAAGTACCTATTTATTTCTTTCATACTTTATTTATAAATGAATATATTAGGTACTTCTTTGTATGGGCTAGAATCTTTGGGTTAACTACCAATGATATTAAATACCGTGTACATTCTTTAGGCGACACTACTTTTTTTTATAAGCCACACCAGATAATCTTAAAAAAAAAATTCGGTCAAGGTGGACTACCTGTTTACTACCTATAGATAATATTCCTTATCATAAATATTTTCTATTTAGGTACTTCTAAACGTTTATGAACGTATTAACACTAAAGTTTTATCACCCATTTTATTTGCTGTTTATTTTTCTTGTATATTGTATTGTTAGTTTATTGCCCAGTAATGGCTTGTAAAGTACGTTCAATTTATTTTTAATACCATGGTAGGGGATCTGTACACGATTAGTTTGGGTTAAAAACGTTTTTTAATTTGATTTCAGACATGATTTAAATATGTGTAATTTTAATTATCTTCTCTTTTCGTTTCATTATAACAAAGAGATGAGAAAATATTAATTTGTGGAAATATTCGTAGGACTATCGAAATAAAAAGAACTTTATCAATGTAGCCAAAGGTTTATTTTTTATACGAATCAAATAAACCAACACATTAGTGCAGTATTTAAGTAGCTATATTATACAACAGTCCTATCATACAAAGCGCCAATCCTTCCTGCATGAACATTGAACAATGGAAAACGGAATTTCCTTCTGAGAACAATACTGAACGGGCTTGGGAGCGTTTTCACTGGCCTTACGATTACGTTTATTGTGATAACTACTTACATTCAAACGGTTTTTTCTACATTTTGTTATTTTTGATTGTTTTATAACTTATTTTGATCGCAGTTTAAGGTCTTGTTTCATAATTTGAAGTGGTTGGGTGCCTTTTTACTACTGTGTCGTCGTTTTACAAACTTCGTTGATTTCGTTGTAATGTAGCCAAGGAATTTATATCTACTAACTACATGTAATTTAGAATAAGTATCATAAATATAGACCTTATTTTACTACTGTTACATTGATTGACAGATATTTGACTTCTGTCACTTTTGATGTCTCAGAAAGTTGATCAGACTTTTATGATAATTTTATTATTATTATATCAATAAAAGATTCTATTTAGTTGTAGCAAGCTTCCATATGCTACGGTAAAATATTTACTTCAAAGTTTATCATCAGCAACCCATTTATATCCCACTGCTAAGCTCGGGTCTCCTCTTCTGTATCTAGAACGGAGAGGGAGATTATCTGTAATTAATTTAGTTTATTGATGTGAAATAATTATAAACAAATATCTACGTCTATAGAAAAAAGGTAAAATAAATAGATACAGCTGTTACTATGGCTTATTCCCACCCGCTCCACGATTTTGTTCCCAAGCGCTCCATAACTAAAATTAAATATTATTATTATTTTGTAAAATTGTCCCCAAGGGCTCCAAAAACTTATGCAAGTTTATTTCTTCAAAACTTCTGTCTTCCATACATTTATTCCCAAGAGCTCCAAATGATAGTACACTATCAAATAAAGACCTACTTAATAGTATGTTCCCGACAGCTCCAAAACAGTCTGTACGGTTAGCAGAATTAAAACATGAAACATGATCATATATAGACGTAAACAAAATCACAGTGGAGGGCTGTTTATTGTTATACATTTTAATATCATTAAATTATTATTAAAAAGTCATGCGGTGTTTCGCTCCCATCGTTATTTATTTGGCTACTGCTCAGCTTCTATTGGCCGTAAATTTTTCAAATCAGACCAGTAGTTCCTGAGATCCTAGCTTTCAACTAAACAAACAAACTCTACGCTTTTATTATGTATGTTATAGACAAAATAATGTAATTCTTGTCAATTTGTTGTACGACTTCAATCAAATATAACAATAGATTTTTTCTCACAATTTAACATGTATTATATTATAATAATATAATATTTATATATAGCGCAGCGCGAATATACCATCATAGTGAAGTAGTCATAACGATAGTCACAATGTGTAGGTGTAACTTATCGCATCTTGACTTAAGATGCTAGGTGATATTGCCTCCGTTGTTACTTTGATTGACAATTTTCATACGATGAATTGTTGTCATCTTTCTCTAACAATTCACGACGAACATACGAATGAAAGAGATATCATTATAAATGTTACATCAAAATGATTACAGTATCACTCCTTGGTTAGCAAACGAAGTGTTGTGTTTCTTTGTCCTAGTTTTTACTAATCATTTAAATATATAAAGAAACTTAGCACATAAAGGCGCAAAAAGAAATCAGTTTCTATTGTCCTAAATCGTGAGGAATTAAATTATTCTTAATGTATTCTGTGAAAAAAATTAGTATTCACTCAGTATTCACAGCCGGGTTAGCTTACAAAACAGAATATTTCTATTTGTTTAATACAAGCAGTTTTTTAACGCACAAACTTAAGTTAACAATCTAAAACTTAACAATATATCTTGATTTCTTAATTGTTGCTAGAACAAATAATGTTAATGATGTTTAAGGATGCGTGAATACAGAATAAATAGAAATCGTATTACGAGCAATATAATCAACAAGCCATTACTTCCCACTATTGAGCACGAGCCTCTCCTGACAGGATATTAGCATAATATACATAGGTCAGCTGGTTTTCTTTCGAGTTATACTTCTCCCAATACTTTAGAAATGGGTTGTGATTTGATTCTTTGGTGTCCTCATACAATATTCTAAAAAAGCTAGCTAGCATGAAATAAGCAGTCAGTCATTTATTTGACTAATTAGGTAAACCTCATGTCTCCTTGAAATCTTTCGGAATTTTTCGAACCTGTTTGTTCACACGTGATCAACAAAAACACCTCTTTCTACGCATCCTCTTTGGTAAAACCGCAGGAAATAATTTTATGAACACTTATTGCAAGAGATGAAAAACGCAAAATAAAACTCGTTCAACCCGCCTGGCCAGGCCACCCAATTGGCTAATATTCTACATAATAGTTCATTATTTAAGTAAGTGTAGTAATTACAACCAACTTTTATAATCCAAGTTATTACATACCATTGGCATTGCGTCCTTTATAGATTACTACTGCACTTAACCAATTAACTTGTCAATGTCTGATTACATTGATCGATACCAATCAATTAATTTATCGATCTATTCTCATTTAATTACATAACTTACAAATTTAACTCAGTCCGGCAATGATGGTCGATGCAATCGATACTGAATTCTATACCCTTAAAATAAGGCGAAAAAACAGTCCCTAAAATAGAATGTGTTCTGCTAGCCGCACACGTACCTAGGTTGATTTTAAACACACAAAGTATGTTGCGTAAAACTTACTAAATACATATAGAGGCAACGATTCAATTTGAACTATATCCTGTATGTGTTAAAGTATATTATGGTGTGTGTTGCTGGCATATATTGGACGAGTAAAGTTACGTTTATGTTACATGAGCTCATTGTTGCAATTAACGTATGGTTTCGATTACAAACGCGTTGAATTATTTTGAAATAACCTTCTGCTGTTGTTAATATATTACGAGAAGCTGTGCCCTACAGTTTCACTATTACTGATAGGTAGCTACTGCTCAAGGGGACTGAAGTTTTATATCAAGCCTTCCTTATTAAACAAAATGGGTCGTGCTTATCGTTTTTAGGGTTCCGTTTTTGCCAATTGGCTACGGAACCCTAATAGTTTCGTCATGTCCGTCCGTCCGTATATCACACGCATTTTACTCAAAAACTACACTGATGAAATTTAGAGAATGGCTGTCTTGTGTGGGCCGCTACTAGGTTTGGTAGTTAAATAATAAAGATATTTTTAAGGATTAGTCATGCCATGCATTAAAGAAAGCTAAAAATTTTTTTTCTGGAAAACTGAAAAAATCACGAAGAAAACGTTAAATACTTTTAACTAAAATTATTTTGAACATGATCCGTTCCGTTGTATGTATGATGATGTACCGTTTTTTAAATTATTGCCGAAAAACAACACTTCTCAAAAAAGGACGTAAGCGCTATGAAGATACGCTCTTTTGTTGCGGAACCCTACATTGAGCATGGTTCTATAAGCTCTTAATCGGATTTTTTCTAAATAGGAGAGTTAGTTCCTGCGATTAGACCTTATTTTTTCTTTAGCTCTATAACGTTATAATGGGTAATGCTTCCAGGCATCCTACCGATGCCTCGAGGCAAAGCTTTTAACTCGAACACTTAGTACGGATTTCGCTTCAAGTCAAGTAGGTGTGGTTGAATTTGTATTTCCTGAGCATAACTGCATTCTAAATAGGTAATAAACAGACCTTGGTGTGTATAGTCGCATTTAAAGAGCATTATTATTAACATTCTAGCTCAATGAAACTACTGAACACAAATTGAATTTTTTAAACATTTTACGTATACCTGTTTTCAAGTTTTAAGTCTCCAGTGCAGCAGTGGTCCGCTGCAATGGCTTCCAATCATTCAAATAAAGACACCAACACCAGTTTAAATAAATTTATCTCAATGCCCTATTGAGAAACCCATACCTCCGCTACGCTGTTACAGCTCTCTCCCATCTTATCTGTCCAGGTATTTTCTTCATTGATCGTATTATTCTTCATCAAATTTTTTTCTCATTTTATTTAGGGAATTTTACAAGCTCCTTCACAACCTAACCTTTCTTGTTTAAAGAAGAAAAAAAAAATCTTTGGTAACTGGTTACCAAAGAATATATATAAAAAATATTATCAATATGGAAAATAATTTCTGTTTGATAACCCATTTCCCAAAGAAGAAAAAAATATTTTCTTTGGTAGCTGGTTACCAAGCTCTGGTTATCAATATAGACGAAGGGTTAACGGCATATAGAGATGTATTAAATAGCATTGGTAAAATGCAGGTATTAATATGTACCAAATGCGTTTATTTCTCTCCTACATTTTTTCAAGGGAGTATGTGACACTATAGAGACCAACTTTACTTGTGAATAAAAACTCACTTACGTCTTTTAACTTATACGTGTAGATATAACAATAGTTAGGTATGTGCTTGAGAGAGTGAATCTCCTATACCGTGCGATGTTTGAAAAACATTATTTAATATCTACTCGTCAGTCGTGCGTGTGTGTATGTCAAGTGTTTGATTACGAAGGCGCAAGCGACGCATGTAGTGTAATGCGTCGTTTCTTTATCTTATAATCACCGGTTCGTGATTTAATATTCGATTGATATTTTAATTTTAGATGATAAAGATCATCTACTAACTTTCGAGTTTTAATTCAGTATTTACCTTATTTTGCTTGACCTAGTCGGCATCTCGACATTCAAGTATAATCGCTGTCTAATGTTTGAAAAATATGGTCGCTGACATTTCATATGTTTGACAACGATAGCAAAATCGACTCTGGCAGCTCTGGCATTTTCCGTTATAGAAAAAAAACCCCCTCCCCATTAGACACAAGGAGAGTTTTCTCTACGGTTTCTATTTCGCTATAAGCTAGATAACTGCCGGTGCCCTGACTCTGACGATGTCCATGGGCAGCTGTAGCCACTTGCCACCAGGTGGACTGCTTATTCGTCTGTGTGCAACAAAATTTGTTCCAATTAAGGGCAGAGGCAAGTCATTTGTTCTTTCTAAACTATGTCTCGATGTAGGCGACGAACTTGAACAGTGTATCATACAAGTACAATGCCAAGTGATTGACATTACCACAAATAATAGAATACTTTTAGTAGCATTACAAAGCGTTACTGAACTTTGTTTAAATGATTAGTTCAGATATGCAGTGATTATCGGTAGTAGGTCCCTTATTGTAAGGGCCTACGTACTGTAGGCGTAAGTATCACTGCACTACCTATTTAATTATTATTATTTAACTATTCATTCTGTCTGTTGTGTGCGTGGAACAAAAAGTAATTGTCACAGAACAACACGAACGATTTTAAATGAAAATTTCTACTTGATCAAGTTTTGTTCAAGATGATATATAAGTAAATTTATATTTTAGAGGAATTGCTTGAGTGTCGCCAACTATAATGTCAGGCAAAAAACCTGTTGCTAGATATCATTTTCATAAAATATAAACGTCCATTTACTTCGTGATCAAAAATACAAAAGAAGGGTGACTATAAAATCACTGCCTTCTAAAAGTGATAGCTAGTTACTGTTATTGTCAGCCCACCTCATCTCACTGATAGGGAAACCTCTGCTGAGATTTCCATCCGCAATGTAAATGCTAATAACCATTTAATAACGATTATACATACACAACATTAGTATATGTGTGCATTAGTTTATACTTATCTGCGTGTGAAACATAATGAGGGAAGATATACGAGATCATATTATTATACTCATGAACTGTTATATGATGAGAATTTCTTATGTTAACCACAAGGTTAAAGATGTATGCATAATAGCAGAGCATATTTAAGAAAACTGAATTTTCTTTTAAAAAAATATTTTTTTATATACCTGGCAATTACAAACACGAAATATTGCCAAATAGGTGTAACTGTTTGCATGATGCACTTATATGTAAGTAACGGTAATTGATTTTTATTTATATGTAGGTATATAGATGAGACTGACTGATGATCCCTAAGCAATTGCATATTTTAATATAATAAAAAAAAAATCGTGTAGTGACGTTGGATTAAGAATACATAATTTCACTACCCCATCTCCACCCGTGGGCACGTGGGTGTCGTAAAAGGCGACTAACGGAACGGTTTTTAGTATGTAGTAACCAGTTGTTTATCTAAAAAATTCTGAAAACCGGAAATGGAGGTACCTATCTAATCGACCGAATTGACCAGTGACATGACTCGTCGCGCCATTATCGACACAGGTACCAAGTATACCAACTAAATAAAATGATCTTTAAATTTGGTTGCAGATATATAATATTAATGAATGCTTTATAGGTCCGATCTAGTGTTTATGTTTATTTAAGTACCTTATGACTGATAATTTTATTGTAATGTTGCATGAATTTAATTTTAATTATTACTACATATATTAATTTGTGCTGAATTTTATATAAATTAATTTGCATGCCTTATATGGTAGAACATCATGATCTAAAACATTGGAACAACAGCCAGCAATGTATTTGTTAAAACTACATAATGTTCAGCAAATAAAGATTTGAGTTTGAGTCTGATTAGTGCTTAGTTAGTCTCAACCGGTCTCAACTTGCATCAGGGTAAAGTTGACGTTTTTTTATATTGACTTGTTGGAGACAAGAGCACTTCAAGAAAAAGAAAATTTGAAACATACCCTATACCAACCCGTCTGGCCAATGTGGTATAGTAGGCTAAATTTCCTCCATATTCTTTGATGAAGACTCGTGCCTACAATGGGACGTTTATGGGTTGAAATGAATGGAAAGGATAATGATCTAAATTGTCTGTGGTCAGTATAAAAGTACTTATCTAATAGTTTGCAATATATATATAGACACTTAAGGAGGTGATCATAAAAGAGAAAATTAATAATTATATTTATACAGACTGAATATTACATTTTATTAAACACTGGATAGAACGATGTTCAACTTACTGTTTACTTTGGTTGTGTAATACTATTTTGTAACGCGTAGGTTGTTCTACGAACTATTTGATAGCGTATAAAAAAATTCAATGCCAAATAAACTAGCGTAGGAATTATGTTTAAACAAGCTGATACTCAGCAACCTATTGGCAAAGGGCCTTACTCTTTTTGTCTATGAAATGCCTGGACGTGACTGGATTTTGGTTCCATAGATAGCATCGACAATTTTATTTTATACCTGAAATTACACTTTCATCATCATCATCATTTTAACCCATAAACGTCTCACTGCTGGGCACGGGTCTCCTCCAAAGAATGTGGAGGGAATTTAGCCTACTATACCACGCTGGCCAAACGATTGATATATGGTTTGTTTCGAATTTTCCTTTTCTCGCAGTGCTCTTGTCTATAATCATAATATATGAAAATACAAGACATCATTATCAGTTTACCTAATTATGCAAAAATCCGACTGCGCAATACAAATGTTCGTCAAATTATTTGACATCTTAATGTTTTCTTTAAACACGTTAGAATCTTGAACCTTGTATCTGTTAAATATTTACCACAATATTAACGTGTGTGGGTTTGTTTTTAAGTTATTTTAGGAAAACGTGGTTTTGTGCACGTTTTGAATTGTTTTGTTGATATAATTATGGGAAACTTTATTAACATCTATTTTTAGTACTTATGTTCTTTACGGTTTATTATTACCTTTAATTCTATTGAATTCGGATCATGTAGAGTGGGATTCCTAATTTGGTTTATTTCCATTCATAATAACATGTTTCTGTCTTTTCAAGTTATTATTTTAAAATGATATCTACCTACCTATCGCACTACCATTGCCATTGTTCGATATCTCTACTTACTTAAATTGAGATTTGTCTGTCCAGCAATTTCCATCTTCAGACTATATGCAAACGGCTATAATTGCTCAGCGGCTCTCTCATCTTAAAACTCTTTTCCACTATGATGATTGAAAGGCTTTTAGTGCAATTCTTGCCCATATTAATCCGAAACCCTGAAACTGATTTCAATAAATATTTAACAAAATATATTTCTTTCATTCAGCAACATATAGATTAGATCTAAAAAGTCACAATATAGTAGATTATAGATTTCTTAGCTTGAGTTGTTAACTGGTTTACAAAGAGATAGCTTTAAACTTTGTCCTACATACGAGATAGTAAGTAGGTAAGTATAAGTAGGTACTCATCAACGGCTTAGCGGAACGCATACCTACGCAATGCAACTTCTATTTGCAACAACGGCATTTTTGTTCAGTCTATGTAATCTATGTTACAGAAGTGTTAATATATTCTTACATAAAAACAATTTCGATAGTTATACTTAACGATCAGTTAATTACAACTATTATATAATTGTTATGTAAAGCGCATACGAGAATCGGGAAATATATCGTGAACAACGGGTTTGTTAAAGGAGTTTACTTTAGAATCGTTTTACGAAATAGTTAAGAATCTTTTGACGAAATAATTTAGATGTATAATTGCATAGTTTTTGTTTTAGATCGTTGCTTTAGATTTAGATGTTTCGACTGTCGTAACACGTTCGACGATGGTTAGTTCTTTGGCAATACGATTGGAAAAAAGCATCTGAAATTAGAATTGATGGGAGAACTAATGGTTTTTGTGTAATCCAAGTGTTTTTTTTTATTGAGTTTATACTGTTTGGGCAAGTCATTACAGTTCAGTAGTCAAATATTTGGCAAGTTGATTGTTGGATGTCAAATTCGTGAATGTTGATGACATTGCTTTTTCTATCCAAAAAGGTAGTGTTAAGTAACTGCGAACCTAAATAAGATTGGTATGACTAATTGGATGTCGTTAGGTATTTCATTATTTGGAAAAGTCGTATCATAACTGATTTTTCAATTCTAATGTTTTTTTTAAATACATAAGTATGCCCCTGTCTGTAATATATCTAGTTTATAAAAAAAATCATATAAATTCCAAAAGTATCCCATCTACTGCAAATCGAAATTAGCACTTGTTAAACATTCTAGTTCATGCACAATATCTTAAGCAACGTCTATAGAATTCTAAATATGTAAACACGCTGGCAATGCGCTCGGGTTACCGTTACGAAATCGGCTCAGATTCGCAATACTATTCGTTCTGACTACCCGCAGTCCGCAGTGGCTGGACACTCGACCTCAAGCCGAGATCTTATCTGGGTGACATACTAACTAGTTGCAGCCAAATTGTATTGACATTGTTTAATTACGTTATTGTTAATATCAAGTTGATGTTAGTGTGAGAAATATTGATTATAAGTGTATTCATTACAACCCATAAATTAATGTCCTACTGCTGGGCGCGGGTCTCCTCCTAACAATTTAGAGGGAATTTAGCTACACCAAGCGTGGTATAATAGACCAAATTCCCCCGTGACTCCGTATTTTCCTTTTCTCGCAGTGCTCTTGCACGACATCCACTGGTTAAACTGTAGTGACATTATGTATTCTTAATCCGTCACTACACGGACAATAGGTGTATTACATTTATGAAATTGAATATGAATGTTTGAGGATCTTTATTAGGACTAGCTGTTACCTGGAGCTTCGCCCCCTTTGATTTGTTTGGCCAATATTAAGCTGCTATAGATCGTAGCGTGATGAAATATAATATAGCATATAACCGTCCTCGATAAATAGGCTATCGAATTTTTTTTTTATTTATTATTTTTCGTTCATCTAAACCACAGAACAGAGATAGGTTCTGTGATCTAAACAAACTCTTCAGCTTTATAATATTATGTTGTTGTTCTGATTCTGGGTGTGTACTTTATGTTCGTTATTTGTAAACACAAACACGACACACGACAACATGGGGCCTGTACACTAGCGAAGGTGTTGTCTTTTAAAAAACAACAATAAAACTACTTTTTTTTTCAAAAATAAAAAGTCTTGTAAACTTAAAAAGCAAGTAGTGTGTGTAGTTTCAAAATAATATTTTTTTTTGCTAGGAAACAACCCGGATGACACATGACACTATGTTACATTCTTTTAGATTGTCATTTTGCACGTCTTGCTCTTTAGTTGTAATTTATCATGTAGTCGACTGACTATATTGCTGAAAGTAGACTTTCAGAGCGAACAACCCTAGGCAATCCGCGGTCTATCTATAATTACTATATGTATTTCCAACGCTTATCTACAAGAATAAATAAATAAAAACGCAATTATTTAACGTTTCAAGCTATTACATTAATTCATAGTTACATTGATAGTAACCTTAGAAGTGTGATTAACAATTTAACAGTCGAACTGTCGATAATATGTAGCGAATTATTAATCATCTGTTATTGAGTTATTTGGAAGGTTGAATATGTAAATAATATTAGAAATGATTTATGTATTACGCTGTCACATCTAAACCAATAGGGATATAGGGCCGGTTGCTCCTCAGCACTCGGCCCTATATCGTACGTATAAATCTAGGTCATACGTATAAAACTAAGTATTATTGTCCGATTCACTTTTGTTGTAATTGGATATTAAGATATTTTTTCAAACAATGGAGTACTTGTATGCATATTGCATACATAGGCTATGTCATAACTTGATACTTAAACTAAACAATGAAATGATTGATTTAATTATATTGTTTATATATCTTTATAATATAAAAAAATCAATACAATTATATACAATATTAAATGCTCATACATACTCATACTTACTGAAAAACATAATCCTTCTTTCCTTCAGCTGTCAAGTTAGTATAAAATTTTAATATTTTTTGCTAAATCGTGTTTAAATTAAGTATCGTTTTGTAGCAAGGATACTTGTTTTTCATTCCATTCATGTCTGTCTGTCTGTGTAACCTTAGTTACTAAATACTAAATCTATTCACTTATTTGAATACAGTTTTTTGTTAGAACACTGTTTAATCCGTATGCTTCTGGGATGGTTTTTAGTTTTGGTATTTGTCTGCCACAATATAGTAATTAGATAAATAGCATTGAGTTACAATAGTTTGTAACTATTTACTATGAACTTCATAAACTGGATTTTTATTACTTATTACTTCACAAGTGCTATTAAACATACATTTAATTTATTAATGCGTTCAACTTATTGCACAAGCACCAAGGGAATACCTTCAAATGACGTCAAATATATTAAATAAACCATATTCTTTCTTATTTATTACTTCATTAAGTTCAAAATTGTGTATCCGACAAATGCAAATATTTTTAAGTACCACTGAGTTCGTATGAAGTTTGCCGTTTAAACAAATCACATTTATGTACACAGCAAAGTCCGAATGGCAAAGCAAATCAGCCAATATTAAAACGCAGCTATGCGCACAAATATATACCTTATGTCTTTGTAATAGAAGTCATATGACGTGAAAAATTATAGTGTACAATGAAGATGTTATCACCGAGGTTGTATGGCGGAAAACGAAGAGGCTAGCGAGCGCTGCAAGCAAATGATGTTCTTTTAAAAATTGCTATTTACTTCATAATTTATTTTATAGTGTGTGTATTTTCTAGGTAATAAACAATAGGCTGTGTTCCGCGAATAATTTGTTAGTTTAGTCATCATAGCAGTACGATATTTATGGTTGATAGTTAGGATATTCGCTTTTGATATAATGGTAAAGATAATAGTTATATTTCACTTTTTACCAGCACTGTAACTGAGCCACAGCTCTGAAATCTACCACTCATCAAGAGAAAAACTATTTGAGAGAGTTTAGTTAGACCAATATTCATATATTTTGGCCTAATGCTAGTTGTACGTTGTGTAGTGTTGTAGACACATTCTAGTGTACCTATGTAGTTATCATTCCAACCCATAAACGTCCGACCGTTGGGTCTCCTCCAAAAAATGTGGAGGGAATTTAGCTTACTATACCAAGCTGGCCAGAAGGGTTGGTACAGGGTTTGTTTTGAATTTTCCTTTTCTCGCAGCGTTCTTGTCTGCATAAACTTACTCCCTTAGTCGCCTTTTACGACACCAACGGGTTGAGATGGGGTAGTAACATTATTTAATCTTAATCCGTCACTACACGGAGATTGTATTCATCGTAAATCTTTGGGTATTTGCGGTCGGGATCAGAACAGTTTTCGTGATGGATATAATAATAGTAGTAAGTACCTAGTTGGATATTAAAAAGTTGATGTTATTCCCATTAAAGCCACCTTTCCTCTTCTTCTACTTTGCGTTCCTGTGATGTATATATAATATATAGTTGCGAAGTAAAGCTGAATCTAGCTCTAGCCTCCTCTATTTTTAAATTTCAAGGGGCTCAGGTTACGAGGCCAGGTCAAGGCGCCAACAATGTCGTCCACCATTGTTTACTAATTGACAAAGTAATTGTTTTAACTGTGGGTAGTTGTGCACTATTATTTAACCGTCGCTATTGTAATTGTTGGTAGATTAGGATCGATATCTTCAATGGAGGAGAACGGCATTGAATCGTGTTAATTGGTGGATGTGGATTTTTAGCTATTCACTTGGTCATCAGGTCATGGGTTTAAAGCTACTATCGATGCTGGTGACCAGAACCCATCAATTTGCCTTGTAACATCACGGTTTAAACGTTCCGACATGTTCTGATTCTCCAATATCGGTTCTGTGTAAGTCAGAATAAAGTTTCGGATATTTTTTTTAATCTCTGAGATAGATAAATAAAGTATTTAAAAATGGTCTTTGTTATTAGGTAGTCTTACAATATCATTGGTCGAAGTCCTCTAGTCCAATTTTTTATTGTTTATATGTAGCCTGTTGAATTAACTTAAGCATTAAGCTTGGCTCGAATAGTTCCAAATCAAGTAGACATTACAATTCAATAAGATTTCAAGTAACTGATATACCAACTTTAACAGTAGCAACATCAACATTGAATTCCAAACTATTCTATCTGATTAGGAACTGTGAACAATTCCCAAGCTATGAGGTTACCAAGCACGCTTCAAGCCTTTAGATACGTGACAAGCAAGCCGATAGCGTCACATTGATAACTTCAACGTACTTCAAACCGAACGTTTAATAGCATATACAGTTATAGTAATATGAAATCTACAATCTACGTGCTCACTTCTTCAAATATAAAGGGAGATTATACCATAGGATAGAGAGGGAAGGCTATATGTTTGACGTTTCGTTCACCGTCACGCACGGCCCGCTAGAAAGCCGAAGTTAGCTCGGGAAAAGCGCCGGCGCACACCTAATTGAATGCCGTATTTGTACTGCGACACGAACACTGCTTTCCCGGGCGTGTCAATTAAAACTGCACCTTAATTATATAATACAAGGTGTTATTTTCAACACTCGTGTGACGTTTATTCATATTCTTGTAGTTACATACTTGATATCCGCGTTTCACGTTTTTATCGTGAGTCGATCATTTTTATGAACAAATGTAATTGATATGAGTAAAGCGTAACTAAAAATGTTCTTGCGCTACTGACTCAGCTTCTGTTTATACTCGTACCTATAACTGGTAAAGAAATGAAAGAAAAAATCCCTCAATTTGATTTTTTCCAACGACATTTTACAGGAGGACTCTCAACTTCATTAACTTCTAGGTAGGTACATAAGTTCTTCTTCAAAAAGTAGTTCCTAGTTTTTTTTTGAAGAAACCTATTAATTACCCAGTCGTGTAGTTCGTGACCGCAAAGTTAAAATTATAGTTTTTTAGTTGAACGAACACGCACTAAAAGCTATAATTTAACATATTTGATTAATTAATATTGTGCTGTACACATCGGTATTTCTATCGGTTATGTAAATGCTGTAATAGGGATGTGCATTGTTTGTTCAAACCGGTTTTTGACGGAAATTGTAGATGTAATAAGCAATTTATATGTACCTACAGTGTTGGGACTTACAATATTGATTGGGTAAGTTATAATTGATTTGAATAATTATCATAGTTTTATTTTCTTTAGTTATATATTCTGCTCTCGGGCTGCCATGGCGCTATAGTGCATCAGGCATGTTCGCGGAGGCACGAGTTGATAGCTCCGCAGCCATCATTCGCAAGAGATGTGCCTCCCTTCTCTCTCGCGTCCGTAGCACCAACACTATCATGAGTGTGTTTACAGATCGGTGGGAGTCCCCCATGTTACAAAGATGGATGCGGCTCCACACCGAAATATCTAAATAATAAAGTTTAGTTTTAGTTATAGTATATTTATTTTTACTAACATTAGTTTTTAAATATTTTGTAACTAACAATCAATATGGAATTGGTCTGAAATAAATGATTATTATTAATATTATATTTTTTAAATTATATAGAATATTATATTTTGTTTTCCATTGATATCCATGTTTCCATTAGGTTAGTAGAGTTACTATACCATTAAACCAAAGCCTTGTGTTTAGTAGTCGAATACTAGACTACGTCGAGGCAGTCATAATGCATTAACCCAGTCACTGTTAATGTTCAGGATTTTTTCCTTAGATATTTGCCATCATCACTTTTTTCATTTGTGACATAAATAGCACCTAATATTATTATGAGTTAAATTAAAATTATTAAGTTTTTCGGTGCAGTATAATTATACTATAAATACAATCGTTTTGAAAAAGCCTTGGCACATAATATATTATAATAATGAAGACTTCAAAACATCCACAAAAAACATCTTAAAAGTTCATAAATATGTAAAAAAATCAAGTTTTCTTATTAAATTCGCGTCCACTGCCGGGTTTTCAACCAGTTCGCATTGACGGCATTCCGACATTGTACCAGTGTCCTTAAGACTAACTTATTGTTTTTATGCATTGTTTATTGTCTTACTTTATACAGATAATTGTTTTCAATGCGTTAATGTTTATTTTGAAACTATCTACGTCCCGTGGTTTCGTCCTTATTTTCATTATCAGTACATTACGTCTCTCGGCTGGTCTCATCTTAACTAAGTATGTAGTTTATTAGCGCACTGTTACGTACTAATCGGAAAGGTTGATAATGATGATTGAGGATTTGTCTCTCCTCACTAGAGGTAGATGCTCCTATGGGGCGGCCGTAAATTTTATGCAGCCTACTGTTTCTTAGGGCCTGCCTACTCACAATCTATGTAGTCCTTTCTATATCGTTGTCAAATATTTGAAAATTTAAATAAGAGCACCTAGTAGAAGTAGCTGTCATTTTCAAACATTTGACTTCGATGTAAAAACACCAACGATTTGGGAGTAGGGTCCTGTTTCACCGTTTCACTTGTGGCATATTTGACGATGAGTGCAGTGGATCATATTATGCACTTATTTTATAACATTGTTTTTGTACACTGCCTCGGTGGCGCAGCGGGAAGTGTATACGACTACTGTGCAAGAGGTCCCGGGTTCGATTCCCGGGTCGGGTGAAAATGGTATTGGGCTTTTCTATCATGAAATTCCAGTATTAAGATTTTCCCGGAGTTTGGTAAGCAAATGTTGCCGGTTGATGACAATAGGCTCGCCCCCTATTTCATGGGACCAATCATAGCTGGCGAAATGTGGGTGTAAAACACCTCTGCCTATCCCTTCGGAGAAAAAGGCGTGATGCTATGTTATGTTATGTTGTTTTTGTCTATGTACAATTAAACAGGATTATGGCCAGTATTATCATCAGTCTATGGGATAGAGTCCTCTGTTCGACATAGACTTATTCAAATAAAGTCTCTTATTAAAATCTTGGCCTCATCGCAAACATAATAATAATAATAATATATTTTCATTTAAACATCTTCTTCAAATGGATTCAAGGTGTGAATAATTTCAACGTTTTGTTGTTTGAAAGTGAAAACAACAAACCTTTCATAATATATTATAAATTACTCAATATCGATAAAATATGTAATGCAAGTGTTGCATGCATTTATTGCATGAAAATACATGCTCAATATTTATTGAATAATTTTAATAAGAATTATGTACACACCTGTAAACCTATTTATTCACTTGTACCTACTTTGGCTGCAAACTTTTTACTCTAATAGGTACTTCTTTTTTCAAATTATCCCCACAGTTTGTCAACTTACAATGCTGTGGTGACACGGCGTTACTCTTTCGCTTCTTTGAGCTTCAGCGTAATAAAACATCTTAAAACCTTCTTTAATTAACAAACTATCTAGCCCTAAAATAATTTTCTAGATCGGAATGGCAGTTTCTGAGATAATCGCGACCAATAAACTATATACCTACCTGGTCACTACAGATACGCTTTCATTTTCTGTAACAGAAAAGGATAAAATAAGTCTGAAATGTATTGTGTTTGTGTATTGTAAGATAATCCGTGTGTAGTCAGCAGCGCGAGCGGTGTGATATTCGAGCGGTCAGTCCACTTTTACTTTCGCGGGAGAAAGTGGCTACGGCGCAAGCGCCGCGTCTGCAAACATTGTTAAACAATATTTTATTGATTAAAAATGTTGCTTCTGTATTAATGTGTGAATTAAAAGATTCCTTCTTATTATGTTTGTACTTTTCGAAAGCTGGTGATCTTTATCAATAATTTAACATAACATAGTAGGTAATATAACTTTTCCTCCCATAGGTGTACACTCCCGTGCATTTCACCCATATTTGGCCAACTATGTTTGGTCTCATATAATATGTAATATGGCTAAGCTTATTACCATTTCCAAATTCTGAGCTGATAGTGATCTCAAAAATTACTTTTGGATTTTAACATTTTTTTTCTAATATCAATAATAATATATTTTTAAGTGAGCCTTATTTATTTCTTTGTCTATACCTCTATAAGCTAAAGAGTTAGTTTGGATGAACACGCTTATCTCAGGAACTACTGGTCCGATTTGAAAAAATTATTTATTGTTGGATAGCCCATTTATTGAGAAAGATTATAGGCTATATAACATCACGCTACGACCAAAAGGAGCTGAGCAGTGGCCAAATAAAGAACGTCTGGATTCAAGCTCTGCCCGACTTCTACATAGTTTATTTATAAATATTCAAATATACTGAAGGGGGACTTTATCTAAGGCATTCTTTACCTGACTACTGTACGGCTATGCTAAGATAAACTAAATGTAGGTAAACTCGTGGGCAAAACCAATTTTAAATATCTCTTGCTACGGCCTTCTTATAGATATTGATATTTGAAAACGGAATCTCAATGAACTATGATGAACTTAGCTACTATAAACACAAAGTTCAGAGGAAACTTGTTTGTGACATCAATTAAATATTTATTAAAAGATTCTAAAACATTTTATTTCCGTGCAAAAGTGACCAAAGAATCAATACTGATAAGTGTCAATTTTGTTTGCTTGAATTGTCGCTTCTGTTCTTTGAGCCTTCGATAAAAACTTGAAACAATGTCACACATATCCTTATAAAGGTAAATAGACTGAGTCACAGAATGAAAGGAGAACGAACATATTTGTAATGCCACTTGGAATTAAAACAGCAGTAATAACGTGTTATGTCATAATCGTTATTAACTAAACTGTATAATTACCACAATTTTAATGGTTATATAACTAATAATTTGTTATAATTACAATTTATCGTCTCTATACAGGGTTACTGGTAATAATATAATAGTATTCTACCACATTCACAAAGCGCCATCTAGCCTCAAATTAAGCAATTATATTTGCTTGTGCTATGGGTACTAAACAACTGATATACTACTTAAATACATTTTTTTTTTGTAAATACATACTTAATATAGTAAAATTACACCCAGACACAGAACAAACCTTTATGCTCATCACACAAAGATTTGTCCTAGGTGGGGATCGAACCTACGACCTCCGGCGTAGCAGTCAGGGTCACTAACCACTAGACCAACAGGCCAGTAATTCGACGTATATCCGTCAGGGGCTGATAAGGGGGCCAAAATGCAACAAATTGAAACCCCCATAATATATGTATGGCCGAAATTCAATAGTTTTCGAGATATTTGAATTTTAAGGGTTTTTCGATATTTATCCAAAATTTGATATTTAATTCCAAATTAAAAAAACTACATATTTGAATGGGTACCATTAAAAATGGTGTTGTAGCTGGCACTTCAATTAAGCTATGAACATCATTGATGATGATGAAATTTAAGAATAATATCTTACCAAAATTTTCTTTTTACGATTCGAAAATGTTGTCTCGTCAAAAAAATTACAATGACATTAATCGTACAAATAACTAAAACAATTTGCCTATTTTGTAAGCTTGCCGGTTGGAGTGGGAAGTGTTAGGTTTATTTACGTTACGGAATTTCTTGATTCGGTCGCCGAAAAATTTAAAATAGCTAATATTATAAAGGTGTAGAGTTTGTTTCTTCGGTTGAACGCGCCTATCTCAGGAACTTCTGGTCTGGTTCTGGTTGAAAAATTCTTTTAGTGTTGGATAGCCCATTTATCGAGAAAGGCTATATATAGGCTATATAAAAAAAGAAACAGATGGTTGTTTATATAATTCAGGTCAAATCTTTTAACATATTGAATCACCTTCATTGCAATTATATCGAATCATAATATATATTATTTACATCGACCTTTTGAATTAATAGTTAGAAAACAAAATTGTTATTAGTAAGCTAATGTCAGACATGAATCGTTTGAATGGAAAGATGCCTATCAATAACATACAGCTTCCAACAAAAGTTATACAATATTTGTTGATTGTTTGATGCGGTTTTAGACATTATGACACTGGTAATAAAGGTCAATGTACCGTGGAAGTATGGGTAACGTTTACATACTGTGTTGTTCGTCTCTTGAATGTTTAGAAAATATCCGAATTGTATTCGTGTGAATGATATTAGATAATTATTGTTTGCTAAATACTTGACGGCTTCACTTGACGCCGTAAATGATTTGATGTCATAAATCTGTAAACACAATATGTATGTGTTCAAAAACATGTAACTAGTAATAAAATGTATGATCACACCATATAACATATAAAAGTCTCTTTCTTTGTTCTGGGGATCACACCATGACAACGTAGTTTCCGAACAACTTTTCGATCATACAAAAATCGTGTCCTATCCTCGAAAGTACGCATAGGTGCATTACAATTACATTTCACCAGTTATATTAAGTCCCAAAAAGGTCCCAAAAATTAAGTAGGGGGCGAGCCTATTGCCATCAACCGGGTACATAATATCCAGACTTGAGAATTGCAAGTCAGAAATACCCAGCGAGACAATTTAATAGCTGTGCCCGTGACTTCCTACGCGTGCAAGTCTTGTTTTCTTATTTTTTCACAGAACTCTGATTTTTTTTTAAATTATAGAATCCTAAGTTACTCCTTGTGACATTATCTATCCACCATTAAAAGTCCCGTCGAAATCAGTTCAGTAGTTTTAGAGGTCACCTAAACCAAACAGACAGACAGACAAAAATTTTACAAAGTGTGTTTTTGTTCTAAGTAACGTACCTACATGTTTTCATATACCTCCTTTAAAAAACGGTTATTTTGATATTACAAACAGACACTTCATTTATATAGATGTACCTATATATTGCAATTATGAAATTCTCTTTTATTTCTTACAACACATCTGTTTTCTTGTTACGTCTTCACTTTGGTGTTAAGTTCTCTTCAGTTTTTGTTTATCTATTCTAGTTTAGCATCATCATAGCCTGACCTTTTAGTAGTTTCTAATAACGACAGAGATCGTTTGTCTAGTTCAAAGATCACGTTGTGTAACTCATCCTCTCTCTCATTATTCACAGCCATTTCGTCGCTGACCACTTGTTGGACTTGTTTCAACTCTTTGTTGTCAACTGTGGTCTTTGTGTGGTCATTGTGTGGTCACTTTCCCTAACAAGTGTCATATCTAGTTTCTAGTGGATAATTACAGTTAGTGCTTTCGTTATTGTAAGTGTTTAGGATATTTCCAAATGTTCCTTTTTAGTGTTTAAAACAATTAATCATAATTGTTTTGTTGCTTCACTTTCTACTTTTTTTTTCAAATGTAAGAGGTGAGGTGTGACTTGTAAAGCCTGATAGGCTTTTGTAGAATGATCTTGTACCGACCGCTAGGCTGAACGATTCAAGTAAATTCGATCTTATAAACATTTTTGAAAACCTTACTCTCAGTCAATCAATTGCAGGGAGAGTGTTTGCAATTCTAGCAAATACAAAGTCAGACAGGAACTAGACAAGCCCGAATATTTCTTTTTAAAACTGGATTGACTAACTACAAATGTTATTTATCTATGTGGGTATTATAGTTACAACATTGAGGTTTTTTTTTTACGCTTGCGCTCGTATTTGCCTTATGCATAATATAGGTACATATTGTACTTTTGATGATATATTATACATACAAAGAATGGCTCTTAAATGATAATTGAGATGTGGTAATAAGTAATTTGTAAAGCAAAGGTGTGAATAAGTACCTTTGATAACATTAGAGTGGATGATAATAAAATATCGAATATGCATTGTAATAAAAACTAAATAATAATAACATTTTAAACTTAATCTTCCAAAGAGTTCATAGCATATGCACAAAATGTCAAGGCGCATACCTATTCAATCAAAACTGGAAGCGTCCAGTGTCATATTATAAACTATTAAATATACTAAATGACATCGATTAAATATTATCACATAATGTATTCGCAAGTCCCTGAGGTGGACGACAAAATGTCATATTAGCTGACATTTTGTAATTCATCAGTTTTATGGAGTATTTATGAGTTCATTTTTCATATAAGCAATAATAAAGGCTTTGATTGATCGGGTAAGAGAGGTCTTGAGTTCAATCATTATTTAAACCCATAAACGTCCCACTACTGGGCACGGATCTCCCCCAAAGAATGTGGAGGGAATTTAGCCTTCTATATTACGCTGGCCAAACGGGTTGGTTAGAATTTTCCTTTTGTGTTTTCAGTGCTCTTGTCCGCATAAGGTTACTCCCTTAATCGCCTTTTACGACACCCATGGGTTAAAAAGGGGTGGTGTCATTATGTATTCTTAATCCGTCACTACAATAGAATGAGTTCAATACTCGAATTAAACGAAGTGCTACTGAATTTTCTGTTAAGATATCGATCGTCATTATCAGCCTATTTACAATTTGTGCCTAGTAATGGCTAAAAGCACACTCGCTTATTGGATCTAATAGCTGGCAAAATGTCTAGATAGAAATACAATTAAATAGCAAAATATAATAATATAATAATAATATTCTACTACATTTACACAGTGCCATCTAGTCCCAAAGTAAGCAATTATATTTGCTTGTGTTATGGGTACTAAACAACTGATATACTACTTAAATACATGTTTTTTTGTAAATACATACATATTATAGATAAATTACACCCAGACACAGAACAAACCTTTATGCTCATCACACAAAGATTTGTCCTGGGTGGGGATCGAACCCACGACCTCCGGCTTAGCAGTCAGGGTCACTAACCACTAGACCAACAGGCCAGTCTATCAAAAAGATTTTTTTTATCCAAATTCTAAGGCATAATTTCATCTAGAGGTTTTGCCTATGCAAATTGCATGATAAATTGACTTAGATGATAAAATAAGCTTATACAAAATATAGGCCATGAAACTGGATGATTTTTTAATAATGTCCGCTATAAAAATATATCTAACATATTAATTAACGTGTTGTGTCGCACTACAGATGAAAGTGGTCGGTCAGGTTGTCGGAGGCCATCGTGTTTCAACCAGGTCGGCACTCGGCGCCGTCGCCTAAGCAATGGTACTTGTGGTATTTACTTTACTCTAGTTTTCGACATAATGTTGTTAAATGTCCCTAGCTTGTACTTCTTAGAACTGATTCTATGTTGAAACGAGACTTGAATTCATGGTTCTCGTAGGTTCTATTTTACTTCTAATTAAATCGTAAAGTTAGTCTTTCATTGGGAATACATAGCTTCGTAGGTCAGTGTTTGCAAGAGTTCATCACTATACACTAAGATTAAAATCTTGACAGAACTCGTGTTGTGTGTTCGGGAGGGATATTAAATTCTGGAAAAGTCAAATAAAATCATGAAATGTAAATCAAACGTCAATCGTTTCTGCTTTGTTAGATAGACATTGATATATGTAATTATATACTTATATAGTGACCCTAAAGTATACATAATTTCAGCCTATTGCAGTCCACTGCTGGATATTGGCAGAGGCCTAGGAGAGCCTAACACGTACCATAGCAATCGATCGTCCCCCTTCCGCATCCAGTGAATGAAGTATGATACAGTAGAAATACGTCATAAATTATTTGAAGAACAATTTTCCTTATTTTTTTAGTTTTTTTCAGTTATTAATATAGTTATATTTAGTTTCAGTTATTTAAATTTCGTTAATAGACGAAAGTAGTTAGGTTGTACCAGTTCTAGCTCACTATCCAGAATCCGTCTGGCTCACTAGCTCACTATTCTCGAGTCGACAAAAACTAAAAAAAAAAAAAAAAAAAAAAAAAAAAAAAAAGGTCACGAATCTGCGGTCCGTTTTTGTCTAGGATGTGTGGTTTCAGAGATGTGGAAATCAATTAAGAAGAGTATCTAATCCATATCTAATCCCGCACCCTCATTAACGTTTCTTTTGTTCTCCTATTTCCTATTATCTATTGTTTCTGGTAGACCCTCATTAGCATTCTTATCATTAACGTTTCTTTTGTTCTCCTATTTCCTATTATCTATTGTTTCTGGTAGACCCTCATTAGCATTCTTATCTATTACTCATTGTAAGCCCTTATTATCACTGCTATTGTTTAAGAACTTCCATGCTATTCTGAATCATCAATAAAACACATTCCTTCATTTCTACATTTTTATTGCTTATTAAAATATTAATGAAACATCTGATCCACTAAAATATCATTGTATACTGTGTTCTCTGTAAATATGTTCGTAAAACTACGCATTGAACACCCCTGAAACTTATATAGCAAATACATTAAGCAATATTCGCCGCAAACTGATGTCCACTCATTCTGAATTCTATCCACATTCCAGTCCCATCTTTTACAATTCCTTCTTAAAAAGTCGAGATGATATCGTGTAGGTGCACGCCCATATGAATCAAAATATTGACCAATACCATTCGTATCGACATGTAAAGCTATCCAATGTGAGCCTGGTTTATCATCCGTATCCAAATTGCATATTGTGTACATAGGTACATGAGTGTAAATGGGTAGTCTATTAGCAGCATACACATTATATTCTAGACTGGGGTGAATCTTTTTCAGATGTTGTTGTACATCTAGTGTATCCATGATATTACCAATCTATTCAATGGCTAACATAGGAATGATCAATTATAGTCACTTGTTACGACTTGTATTAAATGTCATTCGCTTGTGGAGATTTTGTATGATTTATCTGTGCAATGCACTACGCATTACGAAAGAATGCGAGATAAGTTTGTTAGTTCAAATTTACTATCGGTTGCACTGAGGAAATGCTTTAGATAAGATAGAACTATATAAGACCGAGTGGAGGCAGAGCCATCAGTCATTCTATGGTCTCGTTTGACCGCAGTGAATCGATATATCAATACTAAGTGTGTGCTACTTCAACGCAACAATAGTCATGGACGTAAGTGTTATAATATTTTATTGAAAAACTTACTTTTCTTTATGTTGTTGATTCCTTACGTGTGTGTGATTAAGTGTAATTATGTGATTGATATTAACATGATAACTGTGTTGTTGCAGAAAACATTCAGCTTCATAGACAATGAAGAAAATACCTATAAACAGTATTACTACCCGCCACTCTCCCCTAATCACGAAGAAGAGAGTGATGACATCGTTATTAATAACACAGGCGATGGGGGAAAAAGGAAATCGCAGTCGATTGACCATTTTTTTGAAGTGGAACCTAAAATAAAGAGGAAGAAGCTGTTGTCGTCAACCGTGGCACGAGCCGCTAGAGGTGGTGTATCATACATTTCTACTAATTCTGACGACGGAGACCAAGCGACGCATCTCATAAAAATAGAAGTGTACGATGTGAAAAAGCTATGCAAGGTTCCAACTACTGATCATTGGAAACATGCTACCACGAGGATTAAATATTATGTTGGGAATAATAGGGATAGCATCTACGACAACACAAACGCCCTCGTATACAATATTACAAAGACAATAGCAGAAAGTGAAAAAGTGAAAAAATACTTTTTCAACAATGACAGTCATTAGCTGATCATTACTGATAACATAAATTCTTTAAATTCTAACGGACTTTCTAATTTTTTGCTAAACTATAAATATTGAACATTATTTGAAATTGGTCATCACTTCATTTGTCAACACAGGGCTGTTATGTACTCTATTCCCTATTTTATTCTTTACAATGGAAAACTTCAGTGAAGTGTGCACCAGTGCTTTCTTTTCCACACCCATGGAAGAGAATATGGAACTATTCAACAGTGAATTAAATCTTGAGCTGTCTAAAGTTTGCGATGAAGGAGAGAAGCGTGAAATGTTCGATCCATCATATGATGATGAGCTGTATAATCACTGTGCGACGGTTGAAAAACAGTTTAAGTAAGTAAAATAATTATAAATTTAGATTATAATTTGCACATTGTTTTATAAATATATTTTTTTTATTTTTTTATCGTTTTAACAGTCAACCACTACAACTTGGAAGAGGAAAGAAGCGAACTAGCAGCAAAGAACCCGAAATCATCAAAAAACAACTAAGAATGGAAGAAGAAACGTCTACCTCTGCGGGGGTAGGGACCAGTGTTGATAACAATGATCAAGTGGAATGTCTAACGTGTCATGTATTTATCAAGAAAAGGTATCTAGCTAATCATTTTAAAAGTAATATCCACAAAAATAATCTTTTAAATTCACATAATTCTTTACCAAACGTTAGTGTTATTGAGTCTGCCTTTGGAAATAGAATTTTAACTTATAAAATCAAAAGTAGAGTAGATAGTTCGACACTGATAAATTTTGAAACTCCTGAGCTGTTTTTAAATTCTATTAAAGATGATATTTTATATTTAATACAAGAGAGTATTGCTCAACATATAATTTTTAAAGTAAATTTTATATTACATGCTGATTTTGTTCAACAAACTAAAGATATTCATAATACATTCGATTTTCAAACATTTAACTATATTATTTCTCAAGGAGATAACTTAAATTTATTTTTTTCATCTTTAAATGATACAATTACTAGTAAAATTAGTGCATTTGAAAAAAAAGATAGTGGATGGAGTCTAAAAAACATAAAATCTATAGACATGAATGTTAATAAATTTAACCCCCTACGTGGCACCTCATACATAGATCTACCCCGTGACATAAAATTAAAAAAGGCTGTTATAAATGTAAAAAACAAAGATTATTTTTGTTTTAAATGGGCGTTACTCTCAGCGTTATTTCCCATAAACAAAAACGCAGATCGGGTATCATCGTACGCTATACATGCAAATAAACTTAAATTTGATGGTATTTCCTTTCCGGTAAAAATTTGTGATATCGCAAAAGTAGAGAAATTAAATGATATTAGTATTAATGTATTTGGATTAGAATATAATAAAGAAAAACGATGTAATTCTATTGTAGGTCCATTATTTTTAACAAAATGTCGTAAAGCTAGACACATCAATTTATTATTTTTTTCTAAGGATACGAAAAATCATTATTGTTACATAAAAAATTTATCGCGGTTAGTTAGTAATCAAATTTCAAAAGATGGTCACGCTATGTACATTTGCCAAGCATGTCTACTTCGTTTTCCATCCCAGGAAAGGTTAAATAACCATGAACAATACGATTGTATGCACATTTGTACAGAACTACCAAACGGTGAAACTTCAAAAAAGAATTGGTTTGATCAACCAATTTCAAATGATAAAATTAAATTTGATAATTTTGAAAAAAAGTTAAAGATACCATTCGTAGTTTATGCTGATTTTGAGGCATTTTTAAAACCAATAGAATCATGTTCTAACGATCCATCTAAACCTTTCACACACAATATTCAGAAACATGAAGTGTATAGTTTTGGTTATTATATAAAATGTTCATATGATGATAAATTATCAAAATATGTGACATATTGCGGACCAAACTGTGTACAAGTGTTTATGGAAAGTTTATTTAACCATTTAAAAGAAATAAATCAAAAAACTAATCTTCAAAAATGTCCAGGTCCACTAACAAATGAAGACAAAAATCAAATTTCAGATGCAACCTGTTGTCATATCTGTGAAACAGAGTTAGCAGAACCTTTTTATGATTTTGATTGGTACACTGGTGGTTTTATAGGTGTTGCTCATGAATCATGTAGCTCGAAGTTCAGAACACCACGTCATATTCCAATATTTTTACACAACCTTAGTCACTACGATGCTCATTTTATTGTTCACGCATTAAACTTCTGTAAAGGTGAAATCGAAGTCATCCCTCAAAATAAAGAAAAATATGTATCGTTTTCCAAAAAAATAAAAATAAATAACAATGAAGTTACATTGAGATTCGTAGATTCATTTAAGTTTTTATCTTGTAAATTAGAACAATTAGCCAAAAATCTCAGTAATGATCAATTTCAAGAATTACATAGAAATTTCCCTAATGATGAAGATTTCCTTCGATTAAAACGCAAAGGGGTTTATCCATATGAATTTATGACTAGTTTTGATAGTTTAAACATAACATCGCTCCCTGAACAAAATTTTTTTTATAATTCGCTCACAGATTCCCATATTTCAAATGATGATTACAGTCATGCTAAAGATGTTTGGGAACACTTTGGTTGTTGTAATATGTTAGATTACTCAAACTTGTATTTAAAAACAGATGTTCTACTGTTGACCGATGTGTTTGAAAACTTTAGAAAGCTATGTATTAATACGTATGATTTAGATCCTGCTCATTATTACACAGCTCCCGGTTTAAGTTGGGATGCAATGCTAAAATATACAAAAATAGAATTAGAACTTTTAACAGATTATGAAAAAATCGCATTTATTAGATCAGGCATCAGGGGCGGTGTATCTCAATGTAGTAATCGCTATGCTAGAGCTAATAACAAATACATGGAGGATTATGATGCAGAGAAACCAAATTCATATATCACTTATTTTGATGCCAACAATTTATATGGTTGGGCTATGTCTCAATATCTTCCTACTGGTGGATTTGAATGGATTAATCCGAATTCAGATTTTAATGTGTCTGAGACATCGGACGTAGGTTTCATTTTAGAAGTTGATTTGAAATATCCAGATGAACTTCATGATTTGCATTCGGACTTTCCTTTATGTCCAGAAAACATTTGTGTAGGCAATACTAATGAGAATAAACTAGTTCCAAATTTAAATAATAAAGATAAATATGTTATTCATTACAGAAATTTAAAGCAGTGCATAGAAATGGGGGTTAAATTAACTAAAATTCATAGAATTTTAAAATTTATACAGTCTCCTTGGTTAAAAATGTACATAGATCTAAATACAAAATTAAGAATGTTAGCAAAATCAGACTTTGAAAAAGATTTTTATAAATTAATGAATAATTCAGTCTTCGGAAAGACTATGGAGAATATTGAAAAAAGGGTTAACGTAAAATTAGTTACACACTGGGAGAACCAGGGTAAAGCTTTAGGTGTTCAAGATCTAGTCGCTAAACCACAATTTCATAGTATTTCAATATTTTCGGAAGACCTAGTTGCGGTTCAGTTGCGAAAGACTAAGTTAATATATAACAAACCAATTTATTTAGGGTTTTGTATTTTAGATATTTCAAAAACCTTAATGTATGACTTTCATTATAATTATATGGTTAAAAAATTTAGTAAAATCAAATTATTGTATACAGATACAGACAGTTTAATATATCATATATTTACATATGATTTTTACACTGATATAAAACCTGACCTTTGCTCATACTTTGATACCTCAGATTATGATACAAATAATGTTTTTGAATATCCAAAATTAAATAAAAAGAAATTAGGTTTCTTCAAAGATGAAAATAATGGTAAAATCATGAAAGAATTTGTAGGTTTACGATCTAAAATGTACGCTTTTAACTTAGAAAATAAAACTATAGCCAAGGCAAAAGGGGTAAATAAAAATACCACTAAAAAGATGACAATGAATAGCTATAAGTCTGCTCTATTTAATAAAGAAGTGCAATATTATAGTATGCTAAGATTTAAATCAATTAAACACACAATATTTACACAAAAATTAAATAAGATTGGTTTATCGTATAATGACACAAAGAGACATATTTTAGATAATAATATTGAAACATTAGCTTGGGGGCATTATAAATTGCGCTAGTGGTGATACCAGTGCTTTCTTTTCCACAACCATGGAAGAGAATATTGAACTATTCAACAGTGAATTAAATCTTGAGCTGTCTAAAGTTTGTGATGAAGTAGAGAAGCGGCAATTTATATAAATATAATTTTTTACAACAACACTTTCATTTTTTATTTCATTCCTTTAAACTTTAGACGTGTGTAATGTTTCACTTTATTCATCCGTTTACTGCTATTGTGGCAGGACCAAGTGGATGTGGGAAGTCAAACTTTGTAACAAATTTCATAAAATCAGTTACAGAAATATGTAATTGTAATTTTAATCAGATCACATGGTGCTTTGATGAAATGCAACCTTTATATAATTTGTCAAATGTTAACTATCATCAAGGAATTCCAAATCTTAATATGTTTGATGGTGAAAGCCCACATCTCATCATAATTGATGATCTAATGAGAGAGACTGATGGAAGAATTGTGGATGTATTTACAAAAGGTAGTCATCACAGGAATCTTAGTGTATTTTATTTAACACAAAATTTATTTCATCAGGGTAAAGGTCAAAGAGACATTTCTCTAAACTCAAGTTATATAATATATTTTAAAAACCCTCGAGATAAAACTCAAATAAGATATTTAGCACGGCAAGTGTCACCAGATAATCCGAAATTCATTGAAGATGCATACAAAGATGCAACTTTAGCAGCACATGGATATTTAATGGTAGATTTAAAACAGAATACCAATGATTTTTGTCGTATCAAGACAAATGTCTTTCCATTTAATGGTTACTGTACTGTCTACGTTCCAACAAAAGAGTTTAAATACACCAAGAATCAAACAATTCAAATCATTTGTAAATGATGCATCGTCGACTCACAACGCATAAACATTTGCTAAACGCTCTGCATACGCTTAAACCAAAATATCAGAGAGCATTACTTAAAACGTGTGATGAAGAAGAAATAAATTGCATTTGTGAATGTATTCATAACGTTCTACAAGGAAAGGTAGCTCTTAAAGATCAAGATAAACAAAAATTAAATAAACACAAAAACATACTACGTAAACTGATGCAAAAGTGTAAACATAAACTAAGAAAAAATATAATTATACAAAAAGGAGGAGCTTTCTTACCAATAATATTAGGTGCAATATTGAGTGGATTAGTAAGTGGACTAGCCAGTTAACATGGAAAACGCAAAGAAAATGATACTTATCGAACCTGGATTGATTGAAAAATTAAAACAAGATAATAAAGTTGATAGTAATTTGTCTCGATTAGATATTGAAATGCAAAATATTATGAATAGTAAGACGGAAGATCGAAAGAAGTGGATGTTATATTTACAAACACTACAAAGATACCTTCACTTTACCGAGGAGGGTCGTCAACCACTCAGATTACCAATTTATTCTGATACATCTAATGAAGATTCAAATAAGTCTAAAATTGATTTTAAAAATAAAGATAGAGATCTAAACAGTTCAGTTGATGTTGAATCTTTGTTGGAGGAGAATGATGCAAATCCACTTTACTCATCAACTCAAATCCTCAGTTTAATACCGAAAACTTATAATAAAAAAGGTCAGTTATTATTAAATTTAGTTGGAACAAGTAAAAGTAAAATACATTGGGATAATGAAGGCACAGTCATAATTGATAATGAAAAGATTCCTGGAAGTAATATTGTTGATTTAGTAAATGATTCACTCAGACCCCTAAAAAGAAGTGATCCAATAGGGTGGGATAGATTTGCTAAAGCATTAAAAGATATCAAAGTACCACTTTCTTACATCGGAAATCCAAAGAGATGTGAGTTTATTAGTCAACTCCAAGCAAAAGATCTGAACAAAACCTCTGAGATTGAAGATCAAGAGTTTTCTACGCCAAGAAGTGTAGGTAAAAAATCTATAACGAAAATACATAAAAAGATCGATTGGGAAAAATGGACGCCGTACTAGAAGAAATTAACAGGATTTATTATGATCCATCTAATCCCGCTGGTTTTGGTAGTATTGATAAACTATCAAAAGCCATGAATGGTAAAATGGATAAAAAACAAGTAAAAGAGTGGTTACAATCACAAGAAACATATACACTACATAAACCCATTCGGAAAAAATTCCCACGTAATAGGTACATTCTATCAAATATTAATGAACTGTGGCAAGCTGATTTAAGTGATATGCGAACTTATTCTCAATATAATGATGGTTTCAACTACATACTTTGTGTTATTGATGTATTCAGTAAATATGCTTTTGCAAGACCAATGAAAAAGAAAAACTCAGAAACAACTAAAGAATGTTTCGAAAGTATATTTACTGAAAGTAATACAACACCTACTCACATACAATCTGATAAAGGTACAGAATTCGTTTCAAAAGATGTACAAAAATACTTTAAATCCAAAAAGATTAATTACTATACCACTAACAATCCTGACATTAAGGCCAGTATTGTTGAACGATTTCAAAGAACTCTAAAAATGAAAATGTGGCGTTATTTCACTCATAGTAATACTTATAGATATATAGATGTTTTACAAGATTTAATATACTCTTATAATCACAGCATTCACTCTAGTATTAAGATGTGTCCATGTGATGTAAATTCCAACAATATTATGACAGTTTGGACTAATCTTTATTATAGGAAGTCAAACAAACTTTCTTTAGAGAATCAAAAACCAAATTTCAATGTAGGAGACTATGTTCGAATAACCAAATATAAACACGTTTTCCAAAAAGGATATGAATCAAATTGGAGTGATGAAATATTTATTATATCTTCAATAATTGATAGATCTCCATGGGTTGTTTATACAATAACAGATTTACAAAATGACCCCATAGTAGGTACTTTTTATGAAAGAGAATTACAGAAGGTCACTTACAACCCCACCTCACAATATAAAATAGATAAAATAATTGACAATCGTTATTCGGGTAACAGAAAAGAAGTATTAGTGAAGTGGAAAGGTTATCCAGATAAATTTAACAGTTGGATTTTAGCTTCCAGCTTAAAAGAATTATGAATAAAGAAAGTTTTTATTTAACTTTGCTCAGCAATAGTTCAATGGAGTACTTTCCAGATAACAAGACCACAAATTTTTCAACAAAATTACCAAAACCTATTAAACTAGAAGGTGAATGGTCGGTTGGAGTTGCCGAATTTCAATATCCATGTACCATGTTTACTGTTCAAGATCATGAAAATGTTGTATACATTACAAAAACCATGTTAATACCTAATGAAGGTAAACCATCAACAGTTTACTACAAAAAACATATTCCAGCTACCAACTATGATAACGTTGAGCATATTTTAGGGGCGTTAAATGGTATCAGAGAGAACTTGAAATTTCGCTATGATGAAATAACAAAATTTGTGTCTGTTTCTGTTTTGGATAAAAATATTAAATCCGTAACATTATCACCGAAATTAAGTTTACAACTAGGTTATGAGCCAAATAAAAATCTCCTAGAGAGAAATTTTGGGAAGTGTCCTGCTAATTTACACTTAGGATTACCATCTCAACTACTTGTGTATTGCGACATTATCGATCCTCAGATTGTGGGTGATGTTATGACTCCTTTATTAAGAGTCATTTCATTAGATCCTTCAAAATACATTTATGGTGCAAATAAAATGCACGTTTTCTCTCCACCTCACTACTTACCTGTTATGCGAAGAGAGTTCGATACGCTGGAAATAGATATAAGATCGAACACAGGACACAAAATACCATTCCAGTTTGGAACCGTGTGTATTAAACTACATTTCCGAAAATTATAATAATGAATTCTCTTCGTGATCATCATCATAAATGTCCATATGAAAATTATTATACACACCAAGCTGGATCAGGAGTTGGAGTAATTTATAAGGGTTCATCATATCAACGTGGTCATGGTATTGGGAGCTTCTTAGGGGGGTTATTTAGATCAGTTTTACCTTTACTTTCAAGTGGCGCTCGAGTGATTGGTAAAGAGGCATTAAACGCTGGAGTAGGACTTTTATCGGATATGGTACAAGCGCGTCCTATGGAAAACTCAATAAAAGATCGTCTAAAGCAAGTTAGTACCAACTTAAAACGAAAAGCTGATGATCAAATTGATCGATTTAACATGACAGGATCTGGATATATAACTAAAAGAAAACGATTGGCCTCATTCATTCCACCATTAACTGTTAGAGTGAAAGCTACGAAAAAACCTAGTCTAAAAACAAAAAATATTAAAGATATATTTTCAAACTAGATATATTTTCAAACTAGATATGTCTTTCCTTCATAATCATTCTTGTGAGTGCGCTAAGTCAGAATTGGATTTATTTGCACTACCATCTACACAAACGAGCATTGAAAATGGATTGTGGATTCACTATAAACCAATTTCATCTCTTGCTGATGATGGACCTATTGAGTTTCAAGTTCCTGGGGCAGGCGATGACTACATAGATTTGTCTCATACATTACTCAACATAAAGGCAAAAGTATTAAATCAAGATTCAAGTAACTTGATATCGACCTCAGTAGTAGCACCTGTAAATAATTGGTTGCATTCACTTTTTAGTCAACTTGATGTTTATTTAAACCAAAAACTTGTGTCACCACCGAATAATACCTATGCCTATCGAGCATATATGGAAACCCTTTTAAACTATGCTCCTGCTGCTAAACAATCTCATCTTACTTGTAGCCTTTGGTATGAGGATACAGCAGGAAAAATGGATTCTACAGATGAGAAAAACATAGGATTTGTTAAAAGACAGGAGTTAATTAATGAAAGTAAAGAAATAGAAATGATTGGACATCTCCATGGTGACATTTTCAATCAAGATAAATTTTTAATTAATGGTGTTGAAATGAGTGTAAAGTTAGTTCGATCGAGAGAGAGTTTTAATTTAATTGCTGGATCAAACGATGTAAAGTTTAAAGTTAGCATTACGGATGCAACTCTTATTGTCCGACGAGCACGAATTAATCCAAGTGTATTACTCGCACATCAAAAAGTTTTAGCTTCTACTACTGCTAAATATCCTATTACTCGGGCTGAAGTCAAAGTTTTAACAATTCCATCGGGTGTTCAAGGCAAAACTCTTGATAATATATTCCTAGGACAGATACCAAAAAGATGTATAGTTGGATTTGTAAACAATTCTGCATTTAATGGCTCTATTACTAAAAATCCATTTAACTTTGAAAACTATGGTATTAATTCTTTCTGCTTATATATTGATGGTCAACAAATACCCTCAAAAGCTTTGCAACCCTCTTTTAATAATAGTATATTTACATCAGCATATCATACTCTATTCTCGGGGACTGGTATTCACTTTCTTAATGAAGGAAATGCAATTTCTCGTGAGCAGTATCCCAAAGGTTACTGCCTATTAGCATTTGATTTAACTCCTGATTTATCAGCTAACTCATCAGCTCATTGGAATCTCATAAAGCATGGTAGTGTAAGATTAGAAATACGATTTGAATCCTCACTTATACAAACAATTAACTGTATAGTTTATGCTGAGTTTGATAATATTATTGAAATAGATAAAAACAGAAATATTACTGTAGATTACAGTAGTTAAGGTTATAATGTGTGTTGTGTATTAGATTTATGTGTAATGCATGTTTAAATGTGTACCTATGTAACTATGGGAAAACATTATTAAATTAAATAAAACAAATTGTATCAAATATACTATTTTTTATTTCTTTATACACCTTTCATCTTACACAAAACGCTGTTGAAATTTAAACTTTACATAAGCGCACTGACTAAACCACTGAATATGTTGCTGCCAAGGATCATCATCATCTTCCCAATTTTTTAAACCACCACCACAATGGAAACACTTGGTCCTGTCTCCATGGCCGGTATAAAAGAAACCAGCTTCTGCGAGATCTTCAGGCTTCTGTCGCAAAAGGAGAGGCCAGTGTTCGAAACTGAGCAACCGTCTAGCTTTTGAACTGAAGAATGGATATTCAGCTCTTGGATACTGCATATTCTTCTCTTTTTCTTCTCCACTCAGTGTTGTAGTTTTGCTATTCAATGACAAGTTCTGTTCACGTATACCACACTCATCTCTTCCTTCTGGTCTCGTGTTTCTCCCAGTATCGCAAGATGCAATCCTTGAATCTAATGAGTACACAAAAGTAATTTATGTTATCAGAATCACATTCAGTAATGATCAGCTAATGACTGTCATTGTTGAAAAAGTATTTTTTCACTTTTTCACTTTCTGCTATTGTCTTTGTAATATTGTATACGAGGGCGTTTGTGTTGTCGTAGATGCTATCCCTATTATTCCCAACATAATATTTAATCCTCGTGGTAGCATGTTTCCAATGATCAGTAGTTGGAACCTTGCATAGCTTTTTCACATCGTACACTTCTATTTTTATGAGATGCGTCGCTTGGTCTCCGTCGTCAGAATTAGTAGAAATGTATGATACACCACCTCTAGCGGCTCGTGCCACGGTTGACGACAACAGCTTCTTCCTCTTTATTTTAGGTTCCACTTCAAAAAAATGGTCAATCGACTGCGATTTCCTTTTTCCCCCATCGCCTGTGTTATTAATAACGATGTCATCACTCTCTTCTTCGTGATTAGGGGAGAGTGGCGGGTAGTAATACTGTTTATAGGTATTTTCTTCATTGTCTATGAAGCTGAATGTTTTCTGCAACAACACAGTTATCATGTTAATATCAATCACATAATTACACTTAATCACACACACGTAAGGAATCAACAACATAAAGAAAAGTAAGTTTTTCAATAAAATATTATAACACTTACGTCCATGACTATTGTTGCGTTGAAGTAGCACACACTTAGTATTGATATATCGATTCACTGCGGTCAAACGAGACCATAGAATGACTGATGGCTCTGCCTCCACTCGGTCTTATATAGTTCTATCTTATCTAAAGCATTTCCTCAGTGCAACCGATAGTAAATTTGAACTAACAAACTTATCTCGCATTCTTTCGTAATGCGTAGTGCATTGCACAGATAAATCATACAAAATCTCCACAAGCGAATGACATTTAATACAAGTCGTAACAAGTGACTATAATTGATCATTCCTATGTTAGCCATTGAATAGATTGGTAATATCATGGATACACTAGATGTACAACAACATCTGAAAAAGATTCACCCCAGTCTAGAATATAATGTGTATGCTGCTAATAGACTACCCATTTACAGTCATGTACCTATGTACACAATATGCAATTTGGATACGGATGATAAACCAGGCTCACATTGGATAGCTTTACATGTCGATACGAATGGTATTGGTCAATATTTTGATTCATATGGGCGTGCACCTACACGATATCATCTCGACTTTTTAAGAAGGAATTGTAAAAGATGGGACTGGAATGTGGATAGAATTCAGAATGAGTGGACATCAGTTTGCGGCGAATATTGCTTAATGTATTTGCTATATAAGTTTCAGGGGTGTTCAATGCGTAGTTTTACGAACATATTTACAGAGAACACAGTATACAATGATATTTTAGTGGATCAGATGTTTCATTCATATTTTAATAAGCAATAAAAATGTAGAAATGAAGGAATGTGTTTTATTGATGATTCAGAATAGCATGGAAGTTCTTAAACAATAGCAGTGATAATAAGGGCTTACAATGAGTAATAGATAAGAATGCTAATGAGGGTCTACCAGAAACAATAGATAATAGGAAATAGGAGAACAAAAGAAACGTTAATGATAAGAATGCTAATGAGGGTCTACCAGAAACAATAGATAATAGGAAATAGGAGAACAAAAGAAACGTTAATGAGGGTGCGGGATTAGATATGGATTAGATACTCTTCTTAATTGATTTCCACATCTCTGAAACCACACATCCTAGACAAAAACGGACCGCAGATTCGTGACCCTTTTTTTTTTTTTTTTTTTTTTTTTTTTTTTTTAGTTTTTGTCGACTCGAGAATAGTGAGCTAGTGAGCCAGACGGATTCTGGATAGTGAGCTAGAACTGGTACAACCTAACTACTGACGAAAACATAATAATATATTATTATGTAAAATCACACCTACACGGGCCTTACGGCTAAATTAGCTGTTTATCTACTTATTGGACATTTATCCTGATAATTAAACATCAAGTTTCGTGAAAATAACTTTTTCAGGGGAAATACCTAAGAAAATTATTTTGAAAATAAAACCAAAAAATTAAATTTATATTACACCTACGTATACAATAATTTCAGAAATATAAATACCAAGCTGACACATAGCGAATAAATTGTCACAAAAAATATACCTTAGATCAAAATTCAACAACTCGAATTGACTGATGAAATACGTTTTGCATAATAACTAGTAAATGAAGTCTTTGAAATCATACAATAGTACCTACATCCTTACTTTGAATATGATTTATCAACAATTCTAAGTACTTACGTCGGAAACAACCTCTACAAAAGTCAATATTGCTTTTCAAAGTATTTACTTTACAAATAAGGCGACAATCTTTGATAATTCATTGAATGAATAAAATCACATTCGGTACCTAATACAATTCTAGAAATGTAAAAAAGTACAGGGGGCTTACTCTGAATTTCGACATTCGCTTAGTCGGTTTTAATGTCGCTGTCAAATGTAATGAAATTTAGATATGGTAGCTGTTACTTTCAAACATTTGACAGCGACATCAAAACCGATTAGGTCAAATGTCGAAATTAAGAGTAAGTCCCCTGATACTCCTTTTCATCTTTATTCTAATTACCCAATAAATAAACCATATTTCATCAAAATCACAAAAAATATTCATGAACCATGACAAAAAACATCGATTGGACAGCTACAAATTTAATTTATTACTACACCGAGTTATTCTAATCAGAGTTATGAGGATTCGGTTGTCAATCTCAATAATCGAATAATGGTCACGTGACCGTATGTCAGTACACACGTGCCAAGTTATGTCAATTTGTATTTCCACCTACGGACAGGCAGGTGCGTCTATTCTTAGAGGACAGCCAGATGGCGTTGTTTACTAAGATTACGTAAAACTACAAGTTTGCCCTTATAAGTTCAAGTCGTTTTGGAGATACGCAGCTATGAATTTTGTGGGTTTATTCTAAAATGCATGCCTTTTTTAGACTCAAAACAGAAATGTGTATAGTCTCCAAATAATAAATACGAAATCCCAGCGTGGTTTTTAAGAAATAAAAAAATTTTGAGAGTTGTGTTTGTCGCCCGATGTTGTGCACATTGTAAAATAGTAATATAAGAATGCAATATCATCATCAGAGTGTAACAATTGTAGAAAACCTTTAAAAAAAAACAGAAATTTCCCTTAGTCAGATAAAGTAACAGTAATACTTTTTTATTCGCATGATGGACTGGGAACTATATTGATCATCTACAATGGCATTCGACAACTAGTGTCCCTGCAGGTGTTGTCCTGTCAAAAGTGCTATAGGGCCCAAAACTTCACCAATCCTAACTGTCAAGCTGGAACAAATCAAACAGATTCATAAAATATAAGACGGTTTGTTTTCAATATTAGCGTGCTTATATGTATATAACATATTATGGATTTTTTTATATGTTAGACTATTAACCCAATACTTTTAAGCTTATCAAAACCCAATCCACTAGATAGCCGCGATGACGTCACGATGATGTAAACCATAAAAGCCCACCCACTTTTACAAGATAATTTGATGATACTATAAAAATAATCCAAACAACTACCGTCTAATCAATCATAAGGAAGCGATATTAAAACAATAAAAACATCACGAGAGGAATAAACGTTTATGTTTAATTATTGTTTGACCCGGGTCTCGAACCTTGACATGGGTAATTTACTTGTCGTTACATCGTGTGTGCATGGCTGTGAGTTGCAGTGTAATTATGGTCGAGGGATGTTAGGCTAGGTTCACACTACAGTCACGGTCGTGCCCTCGGTACGGTCGCGGTTTGGTCAAATATTTTGAATATCATAATTCAGTACCTATAACTATTAGTACCGAAAAAGACGTGATGTTGAAACACACGGCTTTCTTCCTAGTGTCGGTGTTGTGTTTATAAAAATGTGTATTTCATTACCAAGTTATGATGTAAGTACTGTACCTAGCGCTTAGGGCTTATTACTCATAGTAGATACGATCACACGTTATTGTTGAATATTTCCATAATGGTGGTGCTTTAGACTTAATTAACTTAATGAATCGAAGTACAATGGTTATATTTTTATCTCAGGTATTTTCCATAGTTGTGTTTGAGTGATCTGACGAGTTGAAAAATGTCTTTTTCATGTCAATCGAAATATAATACTTTTTTTCAATTAGCTGAGCCCAGCCTAAATGCATTTTTTTGCAATATTGCACTCTATGAAAGAAAGGAATAATTTGTAGAAAAAAGGCGTAAGTATACAGAAATGCGTTAATTTGAGCGTCATAATTTCATAAATTATAAATAAATTATAATAAATTTGACTGGCCTGTTGGTCTAGTGGTTAGTGACCCTGACTGCTAAATCGGAGGTCGTGGGTTCGATCCCCACCCAGGACAAATCTTTGTGTGATGAGCATAAAGGTTTGTTCTGTGTCTGGGTGTAATTTATCTATAATATGTATGTATTTACAAAAAAAAAAATGTATTTAAGTAGTATATCAGTTGTTTAGTACCCATAACATAAGCAAATATAATTGCTTAATTTGGAACTAGATGGCGCTGTGTGAATGTGGTAGAATATTATTATATTATATTATTATTTGATTTTTGGTTTTAAAAGACTCGTCCATTACAAAGGCTGAAAAAACATGGCTGGTGAAAAGTCAGTATTATTACTGTTTACCCCTTCGTAGAAGACGACAATTGTAAGACGTAATGCTGAATTTGAAGCGTTTTTCAGCTAAATAATAATATTATAATCTCAACTTAGAAACCTACTTCAATCGTCAAGAAATGAAGTAATTAACCGACATGGTCTTCAAATAATGTCAATAATACTTAAATTTTCCTATCGTATTTTTTGAAGATGATGGAACACATTGTCTCACATTATAAAGGACACGCTCCTACGTAGATTATCTCACTTGAACAGAGTTTATCACGCCATATTGTAAGCTCTTATGCATGATTAACTTAGTTTATAATGTAAATATGTGATAAATGTACCGTGTAAAGAACAAGGATATTTTAAACTAGATACGTTATAACTTATACCCTAACAGATTAAACTGAAAAAGTGCTCTACAAATCATACAGATTTATATACGTCACTGCTATAAGCTAAAGAATTTGTTTGTTTAATTGAACCCTATGATCTCAAGAACTACTGGTCCGATTTGAAAAATTCTTTTAGTGTTGGATAGCCCATTTATCAAGGAAGGCTATAGATTAAAGAACAGCACGCTACGATCAATAGTGGCCAAATAAAGATTGATGGGAGCGAAGTCCCGAGCAGCAGCCTTTATATTTATATTGTTGTACTGGTTGACAGCATATAGTAAACCAATAGTTAATTTTAAATCAATAGCAAGATAATAAATAACTAGTAAGATATTATTATCTATTTCTTTTACTTTATTATACTTAGCTGTAGTATTCAAACATGTTTTAATTATTTTTAGGTATACACTGAGAAGAATTTAGTCATTCATCATAAAATCACGATCTACTAAACCTAGTAGTCTTTTCCTAAATTTTGTTAAATTTTATACGAAAACGGAAACTTGGAGTAAATCTCTGAATCACGAAACGTTAAATACATAAAACACGTTAATAGCTGTATTAAAAAAATGCAAAAAATGAATGTTGAATTTGTTTATTTTTTAATAATCACGTTATTTGTCCGAATCGTGACCGATTGTGACGGGCCAGTGTTAATTAGAGGTATGATTTAATTGCTTTTTAATGGTGTCCATTATATGTAACTTATTATAATTAGAAGTCAAATGTAATGTTGTTTAAACTAACTAGGTGTTTGAAAGAACATTAATTATTACAAAACATAAATACTCCAATTGTGTTACCTACAAAAGATGCTGTTGCGATAAGTGATGATGTTTTACTGTGATATTTTTTTTGCTCTCTTTCTCTACTCCATCTGCTGTCTGTCTATTCACTCCTTCTTACTTGTTGTGGAACATTGGTGTATGTCTTACTGTGACCTATGTATTTATAAATAAACTGGGGGCTTACTCTGAATTTCGACATTCGATAAGTCGGTTTTTATGTCGCTGTCAAATGTTTAAAATTGACAGCGATCATATCTAAATTTCCTTACATTTGAAAGCGACATCAAAAACCGACCAATTGAATTTCGAAATTCAGAGTAAGCCCCCTGGGTGCCATAGTCAATATTTTATTTTCATTTGGATACGTATGAACCTCATATAAAGCCAAAAAAGGTGTCAGTAAATTTTCGTAAGGTTTTTGCCAGATATGTACAAAATATATTCGAAATATCTTTGTTTTTGTTAACGTTTCTAAGTAATTCCTAAAAATAACTTCGTGTCTTTAGGGCAGGTACACTGACACCTTTTTATATCGCTAAGGTGACAAACAAGCATGTTGACCACAAGATGGTAAAACATATTGTTTTGCTGGAATGTCACGTAGACATCGTACTATCTAGTCTACCAAAAGAGGCCATTGTTTCATCAATTCTTATTTAAATTAACTTTGTTTTAGTACAAATACTTTCGACAATCAGTCTTAATACATAACTAAATTTTACATAATTACTGAATAACTGAAACACATCTTTATTCTAATCTGTATCTTGTTTTAAATTTTGCGTCATCCATTGTATATTTAATTATTTAATTTATATTAAAAAAAAATGTTTCGTATTTAATTTCCTCTGTTGGCTAACTAGCGTCTCTGCTCGGACCGTCTAATGTCAAGCTTAATGGTTGCACAAGGCGTCACTTCTGCGGATAGTGTCACGCTTTGAAAAACTATCGTCTGATACGGATTTCAGAACTTAATTTGGTTGCTTAAGCAACTTTTTAGATTTTACAAATTTGTGAAATCTGCATTTTTTTAAAACGAGTTCATAACTAGAGGAAAATTGTGTACTAATCCTGGCTAATCTATTGACTTGCGAAATTTAAATTAGCCAAAAAATCTAAACTATAATTGCATCCATAACCACTTCGCTATAAGCAGGTACAAAAAATTAGTACTTATAGTGAAGTGGTAATGAAGTTACTCGGGTTTTATGTAATATATAGTCTAATAATCCAGTACGTAATCTTTCTATATTTGACACAAATTCCATCTAAATCAGTACAGTTACTTAGGCATGACTGATTAAGAAACACACATACTTACAACCGATCGTTTGGCTATTAAGTAAAGTAACTTTACTTAACATACGTTCTTTTAACCCATAGTCAAACTGTTTATAGATTTGAGGGACATTGTTAGTTCACATATAATATAGATTATGCAATACGAACTTTAGAATAATAAGTTTGAATTGAGTTAAATATAAATGGAACTTAAATTTAGCTGAAGCATTATACAAGAACAGTCACAATCTAAATAACAAACAAAAAGCGAATCCTCTTAGCAAATAATGGCATCACGACCATTCTTAATTAGCGTTGTAAAACACATTTTAGTTGGTAGCAAAAAGCGCAAGGTCTTGTAATCTGTCTGTTTTAATTGTATAATGTATTTTGTATAATTGTATATTGAAGACGCTGCGCTGTAAGAATGTTGATAAGTATGCGATATGAATGTTAATTGTCAAGGAGAACGAGTCGATATTGTTTAGGACTTTATATATATTTTTTCACGTAAAGCTTCTCTGGCGTGCGGTTTCTACTGATTTTTACACGAAACGGACTCTTTTAAAAGGGTGTAACCCATATAAACTGTCACTGTAGTCAGTCCATCTGGCCCCAAACCAGATGGACTGACGACCTGGTCATGGTTGCGGTGGCCGTTGGTTGCAGGCGGCTCACATTCACTAACCGCTGCCAAGCTATGGTGTTTTGCTTATACATATATTTTGAGGTTTGAATGTCATATTGTGGCGTTTTGATCTCATGAGGGTGTTTCGATATTAAGCAGAATAGTTATTTTTCTTTTTGTCACAGAAAAAATTTACTCAGAATTTACAACAATTAACGATTGACTTAAAACGTTCCATACACGTACGCTCAACTATGTTACCTATAATATAAAAATCAATCGCTAAATGTGTTGGTAAGCGCATAACTCAACAACGCCTGGACCAACTTGGTCAATTCTTTTTTAAAAATGTGCGTTGATTTTTTTTTTTTAGTTTTTATTTAGGTAGGTAGGGTAGGTAGGTAGGTAGAGTAGGTAGGTAGAGTAGATAGGTAGGGTAGGTAGGCTAGGTAGGTAGGGTAGGTAGGTATACTTTCATAAAATCATAAATTAAGTAGGTGGTACGAAGTTCGCCGGGACAGCTACTTATTAAAATAAGTGTTTAGGTACGTCACCACATATGACGTCATCGGGACGCATGATAACGCAGAATAGTTTGAGTGGTCCATAGTGTAGCGAGACTAATAGCGCCTTTGATGTTAGTCTATTGTGATGTGTTACAAAAAGTTGTGATAATACCCATAACAGGCAGATACGGTTCGTGTTGTACCTATTTAGTTTGGGTGTAATATTTGAAAATGAAGCTAGGAAATTCAGAAACTTGGAATGATTACAATTGAAAACTATTATCATTAGTCTTTTCGTATCCACTGCTGGACATAGGCCTTTTTAAATGCGTATTACTTGGCATGGACTTCGGTTTCTGGTCTTCTGTTGCATGCAAATTTATTGAAGGCGTGCTGCGTCCTTATCTAAAGTATTTTCTATTTGTCCCATCATCCCTAAGTTTACTAAGGCTGTCACAGCCGCAGGGCGTTCTATACTACGGCTAACGAATTACTGTAACACATACTGTTTCATTGCTATGTAGGTAATAGCAATAAGACTTCGATGGTTTTTCAACAATCTAAAGCATTTTCAAATTTATTCAACATATACTAAGAGAAGTAACTAAATTCCCACGTATTTTTAAGACATAATTTACAAATGCCGGAATAGATGTGCAGCTTTAGTCACGAGATGATGTTTCAGTGAACGCTAATGAAGAATATTCCATAAATTAACGTAATCTATAGTTTTACTGCCACAAAATACTCAGTAATTACTAAAAAAAAAACCGCGTCCGTAATCTTTGCAACACGATTTGTTTTTTGTCGTATTCACTGATTGGATGCTGCAAAATATAAAAATTCAATTCGCACTTTTTATTACCAAAGATATTTTTTGGGTAAAAACGAAACGAAAAACCGAATTAACTTCGCATCAAACTTTTTACAACCCTATTTTATGAGAAAATAAATCACAATACATAATGGGTGCTTTTTTGGCACTATTCCGTAAGCCTGCCTATGGTGATCCGTGATGGATGGAACGAATTACTTCTCGTTAAAATGGATGAGAAAATATCTATTTACGAGTACTGAATTTTGACATCCAATAACAGAACTTAGTAAAAATAATATGAATCTAAATAGGAAATCGGTATTTCAAAAGTGTTGAGAGATTTCACTTTAATTGGATTCACGTGGCGTCGATAATTTACAAGTTATTAATAAAGTAAAGTTATTAATTAAACTCAATCAGTCAGGGTTCGTAAAAGAACTGCTAACACAAGATTTCTCTGATTTCTAATAATCTTGTGCATTTTAGAACGAATTTATCTGACTGAAGTCATTAATTAATCTAATTAAATTCATTTTGCTAATAAACAACGTGATCTGAGTGGTATATTTGACTGCCGACTAATTTCAATGCAAATTAAATTATAGGAGTTACTTAATTTGCGGATTTTAAGAACCCTGAAATATTTAATAAGTCAATCTACTGCTTAGTAGAACTGAAAATATGTATGTAAATTATTAATAATTATTATTACTCTTTGTCACCAACAACTCATTTTAATTGTCGTTCCAGGTAAGTATTAGTCTTTTCTCACAAGAGTAGAATATAAGCCTATCTATGGCTACTAAACAAAATTGAAGAGTTTGATAATCTTGGAAACTACTAATACGATTTAGAAATATGTTTGCATTCAATAATCATGTAGGAAAGCTTCGTATAATAAAAAAATAAGTTAATAAATCATAACGCCATCAATGATAGGAGTAAGCAGCAACGAGAAATTGCCGATGTTATTTATTACTGAATAAAGTTAAAAAATAATTCATGTACTACAATATTATGTGACCTTAACTGAATTAGCCAAGGAGGTCGTTTAGCGTTACGTGTTTGTCAATGTTCTAAGGAAATTCATTCATGGCTCCGTCCTTAGTGTTTACGGTTCATTTAGACTTATTTGTTTATTTCTATTTGTGTTGTGCTTATTGTTTTTTTGTTGTCATTTTATTTTACGAGTTTTGAATGCTCGTGGCAATTACTACCAGGGTGTTTGTAATTTTTTGTACTAGGCACTTGTAGCATTATGGTACTGAGTTAAGCAATGCTCCGTGAGGTTAGTCCATGATGGGTGACCGATTGTGACAATTTCATTTTTGATCGTCTCCGTACTTCGGAAGGCACATAAAGCCGTTGGTCCCGGTTATCATATGTCTTAATGTGATAGTCGTTAAAGTCAAGTTAAGCCTTCTGGGAGACTTGATAAATTTGCATCAATGCCATTAGATAAGAAAAAGTACTAATTATTTCTTTTACTAAACTATGTTGAAGTTGTAGTTTATAGCAATGTGATTCCGTTTATGGAATAAATGTCATCATCATTTCAACCCATAAACGTCCCACTGCTGGGCACGGGTCTCCTTTAAAGAATGTGGACGGAATTTAGCCTACTATACCACGCTGGCCAGACGGGTTGGTATAGGGTTTGTTTCGAATTTTACTGTTCTCGCTATGCTCTGTCTACATACGGTTACTCCCTTAGTCGCCTTGTACGACCCGGGTTGAGATGGGGTAGTGACATTATGTATTCTTAATCCATCACTACACGGATATGTAATTGTGAAATAAATGTAATTTGTGACAAAAAAGTGACATAGAAAAAAAAATCTAATCCAATGAAAGCAATGTGAAACTGTAGGTTTCCATAACTCCTATTCACCCAACAATAGACATACGACATTCAGGATAGTCAACCGAAAGGGCATTGAAAATACTATTATATTTTATCTTATATCAAAAACCATCACATAACTTGACGCACGTATGAATATATAAAACAATTAAATGGTATATAATTACATAAACGGTGTGTCTGTCCATTGTCTTCACTTCCTTCATGCTCGTTGTTTGGTCGTTGGGCTTGTTACACTGTATAGTGTACAGTCTACACACGGGTATTGTTAGCACATGTAGGAAGTCTAAAAGATAACAGTCATATTACTGATGTATAAAAGGTGATAATCTTGCTATTGAATTAGCATCCGATTTAGTTAACAATATGAGTTTGTTCTTTGGAGGAGACCCGTGCCCAACAGTGGGATATTAAATTTTATGGGTTGAGATGATGATGATGATGAGTTTGTTTAAGAGGGTTCATACAGAGGAATGGCTACCTCTTAAGTTTATATTATTGATATTTTCCCTGTAAAATGACATGCAGAGACTATGGCATTAATAAATAAATTACCTACCCATTGTAGTGCCAACTTGTAGAATTTAGAGGCACTTAGTTTTTGAACTACTACGTTTTTGAAAATGATTGTAAGTTGTTTACTAAGCACTAAACTGACAGACGACAAACAAAGTTAAGAACATAAATTAGTCTTCTCTTCAAACCAAACTTACGATAAAATTGCACACCATCAGCCATCTTTAAAAATACTACATAATATATTCAAATTTGTCCCCCATGTTCATCAACACCCTTTTTTATCGATATAAAAATAAATTATAAAAAAGTTTAAAGTAATCTAATCCCTACTCAATCTTTGTGCAGCCAAACCTCCATAAGTAACCTTGGTTTTGCATATTTTCGCTTTTATTTTGTATACAAAATTCGCAGACAGGCTGAGGTCTTCGGCCGAATGTTATTGAGAGGTATTTTGACTTGGGTTTTCGTTTGAAAATATTTTTACTCACGATGACTGCATGGGATATGTTCGTTCTAGGGTTGTCTACTTTTGAGCAAGAAGATTTTACAGGATTTATGATCAAAACACAATTGTTTATAGAGCATTCTATAAGACAATTCTTATAAAATGCTCTAGGCTAAATAGGGCAGTGACTAACTTCATATAGAAAATGCATAGATACTAGATATAAGTCTTGGATTCGATTTTCAGGTCGGGTAAGACGGAATTCGTTATCAGCCTTGAGTTTGAATAGACTCGCCCCCTATAACATGGACCTAACTGAAGAAGTGTGGGTGTAACACCTCTTCGGGGTTAACAAGCATAACGCTATAATGATGACTTAAACTTTATGTAGGTCAACATTACGGTGAAAAAAATACAATATCTAATTTATTAAGAATATAGTTGGCAGCCCTAGCTCGTTCATTATTTAAATATTATGCTTATTAACCGTCCACTCACTTTCGCTTCTCGGGCTGTTTCAAAACAAACGTGTTCGTTTACAAACGATGCGACATTTCAGAACCTCAGTGTAGAAACTCCTGGACTAATAATGCAAACTAAACCACTTGCCACGTACAAAATAATGTAACTAGTTCATAGTATTTAATGGAAAAAAGCCTCTAAAACTTCTACCACAAGATATGTTTTCGTGAAAATTGTGTTATACTGTTATTCTAGCTGATTATGTTATTAAGTAGTCTAGTAAAATTAAAGAACTAGATTTTTTACAATAATTGTTAATGTTTCAAGTCAATATTTTTTTATTTAAAGTTTATTGATTTGAAACGGATCATTGGGTTGTCTATAACGTTTGATTGTTAATTGTCATATTTTCTAACATTGATGCCAGTTAATAAAAGTAATAATAAAGTACCTTTTATGTAATAATAAGATAACCTTTACGACGTATCTGTTGTCGACACTATTTGACATCAAATCACAGTCAATCACACACAATTATAATCAAATAAAAATATAATTTTGGCGTCTTTATATTTTTGACACCAAGGTTGCAAAAAGGTCACAATCATCAGGTACATGGTTCAAATAACTATTGTACAAATGTCATTAAAGCTAATTGAATATTAATTTCAGTAAGACTAATAGAATAGAGACATGATGTGCGCAAAATGTACGTAGCTCATAATATAATATATCAATCTTTTTCACGGAGTATTTACAGCACTTGACAGTCATAATGGCCATATCCTTAATAACAACATCAATCATATACAGTCAGGCACAAGTTATTGTTGAATTAATAAACAATTGCTTTACGTTATTGTAATCTAATATACCTTTATTCAATAAATTATTTACAAAAATATAGTAGCCTATTTACAAAAATATACCCAGATATTCTATTCATAAGAATTTCTTATAAATATAATATCTGATTGAGGTCAGATTCTTAAGGAAAGGTACTGAAATGGCCAAATTACCACGTTGGATGGTAAGGCTAATGCGTTGTCCCAGGTAAAGGCCAGTTACACGCCTACAAACGCGATAAATGCTTTAATTCTTACTCCGTGGGGTGACGAGTTTCCATTTCATCCCAAGAATTTTAATAAAACCCTTCTAAGAAAACAAAGAAAATACGCTGTTTTGTGTGTACTAATATTACCCATGTGACTACTAATATTTTGTATAGGTATTGATACAATTGATGAAACGAATTGATTTTTTTCTATTTTCTCTTCCATGCTTATATAATATGCGCAATAATTTGATACACACGCTATATTATTAATAATAAGTTCGTGTTTATTCACACTGCTTTCTTTCTTACGGTGTCAATGACTGATAGTAAATTTATAGACAAGGAGTGAACGCAGTAACAGAGAACTGCGTCTAAAATATGATGCTGTCGATACACATCTATTTATATATTAGTCGGACTGTACGAGTTGTTATTCTCTCTAGTATATTACAAAAGAAAAGTTTTTACACTCCTCCATGCATCACGGCAAATGCTCATTATTTTGTTTATAACCATTGTTGGTTGGCAAAAAAAGATTGTTCTCAGAAATTTACCACTTCAATCTTGCAGAGTTCATTAGAACTACGTCTGGATCGAGCTGTCAAGATTTCTTTTGTATCATCGTTAAATATATTAAATGCGAGTCCTTTATTTTCGAGTTTTTCAAACCATGACTCGAATATTTGTAAAGGTATATCACCTTTTCGGTCGGTAGATAACTCTAACTTATGGGCGACTCGAATATCAGGTATTCAGCTTTTATATATTTTTTAATTTTTGAAGTTGGACGTTGAGGTATACCACTACTTGATAGTATAAAATTATAACTGCAGCCTGCGCTTCTACTATTGCATTTCTCGGCTCACCAAGAAACATGTGTATCTGGAAACGATCTCGTCAAGCTCACTTCTAAGGCTCATTCCTTCCACGCACGTGTTTGGTACGACGAACTGTGAGTTGCTGTGTTTCCCAAGCCTCCTGTGTGTGTGTGTGTTTAAGTGCTACAAAATGTCTTTCTTCAAAGGAGGCTTAAGGATATTAGGCAGTTCCTTGTTGTATCCCATAAATTACCAATATTTATGGCTGGTGATTATTACATTCCTTAGCCGGACCGCTAAATCGTCTGCTATCTCAAGGCTGCAAGGCTGCTATTAACAAAGGCTAGGCAATAGGCGAAGTCCTTGTATTGACTGTTGGGTTGTCTAAACACCGGCTTGATTATATATTTGGTAAACTATACACTTCTACTTAAATTGACATTTATATTACAATACATAATCTAATATATACAATAATTATTGACAATTGCTATTTTGTTAAGACACATTTTTAAAAACTGTAGGTACTCTTTAACTATAATATTTGTATGTCCTAGTGACAAAACATAGTGTGTAAAAATATATATTTAAGACCACAATTTTACTGTATGACCTATGTTGAACAAATAAACTATTCTATTCTAAAACCATTGTAATGATACAAATTTAACATAAAAAACCATACACTCGTGTACAGAATGATATAGGTTGTGCCTATACCTCTATGCACGCTTTTCTTATAACAATTTAATCCTACATCGTGATGCCAAAGCAATCAAGAGGTAACCAAGTTTTTGTCTCATTAATTACGTACCTACAACTATTTATTATTTCTTTGAACACGTTTTTCTTCATGTGCTTTATGATTGCTGGTGTCAGTGCTTCCTTACACGTGGAGATGCAACGTGCTGACAATATGGTTATTATACTTAGTACATGGGTAAGTCATCTTCAACAAACAGGTTGCTATCATTGTAATATGGAAAATGCCATTTGAATAGGTATTGAATGGCGGATCACTTTGATTTATAAAGTTATTTTTACCCGACTGTCAGGACAGGTATTGTTTTTCGCGCGTATCTTGTATGTTTGTAAATTTTTTGTTGATACTTTTATTGTATCATCATCATCATCATCATCATCATCATCATCATATCAGCCTATCGACGTCCACTGCTGAACATAGGCCTCACCTATGTTCTTTTATTGTATACCCAAGATTAACCCTTGTCTTGTTCTTCCTGTGAGAACTATGAATTATATAGAACATGTTATATGCAGACCGATCGCTCAATAGTTTTAAGAGTTCTATATACATAATTGGTGCCCTGCTCAAGCATTCCGAAGAGCATTTTTACCTGATAAATGGATTATTTTACTTATTAGGGTAAGAACCCTATCATCGCTAATCTTGGGAACTAATGGTTCAAATAACTAATTGAGAAAAGGCTTAAAAATAAACAAAGATCAAAGGGATCATAGCATAATATGTGGTTTATATATTTAAAAAATACTTCCATTAAGCTAATATTACAAGATATAACGTCCTCCGTGTGATTAGTCAAAAATATCATTAATTATATCATGAAATATTTGAGTCATATGATAATGCTACATAGTTTTTCTATCCTCGACATTGAAGTCCACCCATATCTGTTATACGTCCAATTGTTATTGTCTCGGAACAAAAAGATGAATGATCGAAAATTATATTTAATAAAGACACAATTGTAACGCCCACACCGAATTATGTGAACAAAATAAATAATATATCATGTGCCAACTGTTATGCCTTCAGCCATTTTATGATGTTTTGAGTATTGGAATGTGGTTATATTTTTTGATATAATCGTTATGCAAAATTGTATGTTATCTTCTTAATATTAGTTATTAATATAATAGTAATCATAGGCTATAGATTCTTCATCGAGTTGAAACGATCGATGGCATTCGTGCATAGATTGCGTAATTTATCGATAAAAAGTAGTCTACTATACTGCGATGAGTCGAAATAAAATGTTACACTAGATTGATTTGATAGTGAGGTAAGACACACATAAAAATACAATACAATTGAATTGAGTATCCTCCTTTTCTGAAGCTATATTTAAAAAATCAACTACCACATGTATATGGAACATCAGTTTAGAACGGCCTTACCAGTTGCCTTATTTTATTTTTAATGTAAGTATTTGTAAACTATATTTCTCAAGTCATTTTAAAAGATACAAAATTATCAAAAAGAGGGTTGGTGTTAGGCTGGCGGTTTATTGCAATTTATTTTTTACTATTCTTTATACTATTGTGTTTACATATTATATTATAGAATAGGAAAGAAGGAACAAATCCATTTAGAATATTGTAAATCATTACGCTTCCTTTCTTCGGCAGTCGGTTACAAATATTGATTTTATTTGAGCGTAAAAAATTATTAAACTCATTGATATAAGTGAATATTGGCAAATAAGAGTATATTCTATACTTTTAAATAAATACTTATACATAAGTAATTTTAATGTATGTATGTAATTTTAGTTCATTACTTTCGTCGAATATACTTCTTTAATGTCAAGCACAATACACACAGATGACATAACCTACTTCAAATTGCAAACCTATTGTGCATTTAGAATCAATTGGAACTCATAATAGTTAGCTTTTACGCACTTTCAAACTCTTACATTATCACGTAACTTTTATCACAATCACTTTAAGTGTATGTAAAAACCAAAGGTTAGTATCAATTACCTTTTCGTGTAAAAAAGGCTTTAGGGGACAGATGGCCATGTACTGTAGGCGTCAAGCTAACGCCCTCAACATTTTTAAACGTATTTATACCTACTGATATTATGTATATGAGGAGTTTGTTTGTTTGAAGTCACTAAACTTAAAAACTACCAGTCCGATCTGAAAAAACAGTTTTGCGTTAAAAAGCCAATATTTTTTCGATATTTACAGCTAAAATATAAACAAGTATTATAGGTACACTTATTTATCTATCAACTAAAACTTTATAATGTTTTGTTATTTTGATAAAAGTATGTCAAACTATAACCAATTGAAATTGTAACTACTATGGCGATTAAAAAAGATTGGCCTGAGTTTCTTGCTAAGTTCTTCTCAGAGCTCAACCTTGTCAGTGAACTGGCCGTTGGCAAATTTGCTGACACCTTATTTTTTTGGCTTTGTATGTGATCAAAATGAAATAAAGAGATTTGACTTTGACTTTGACTGATTATGGAATAGGCTATGATATTATGTGAACGGCTAGGCTTGTCACATACAAAGGCATATCTCCTGAAGGTTTAGCAGCTTTAAACTTCAAACCATCATGTATCGGTCCTTATGAGAGTTGTTAGTTAGTTACTGCGAGGCTGCGAGTCTGCGAACCATAGCTAGTCAAATATATATCACAAAGCAATCACTCGTATTTGGCGTATAGGTTTATGTGATCGGTACAGTCACGAAGTGCGGTCACGATTCCATACTTCCGCATTGTATAACGATCTTTAGTATCGAATGTATAATTAGTGAAATTATCGTTGTCAACGCTTTTTGGTCATGTGATTGAGTGAGTGTTCATCAGTGTTGTAATGGCGATACTGTTTGTTTTGTATGGAGAAATTAAGTCATTATTTATTTACTTGTGTGTTTGAAAAGTAACTGAACGTCACTTAGAATTAGCTTTAGTAATAGTAGAAAAACTTATTCTCTTTAAAAGGTGAAGATTCAAAAATAGTTTTTAGTTGTCACTTGTAATTTAAATAATCTTTGTGGAAAAATTTATGTTTACATTTATATAATTTTATTTATGCTTATGGACCCAGCGGATTTGGCTGTGCATTGATGTCACTCAGTAAATTTAGAAAACAGGTGCGAATTCATTAAATTGGCTGGAACACATAGCCCGCACTTGCCATGAATATATAGAACTAATAAAATTGCCCGGAAAAAAAGATTATGGCATTAAGTCTATCTACGACAGTAAGCAGATGATTAATAAAAAATAAATACTTTTGTGTAAGAAAATAACAATGCCTTTTGTATTTAACTGCACCTGGCTATTATATAAGTTGAAGGAAAACTTAAAAAGTCAGTCGTTACTAGATTCAAAGCACGCTATGATCTAGGAGAGGGTTCAGGAAGCGGCGAGTATTACATTAAGCATGAAGGCAGGTGTACGATGGCCCCTCGCCAAATATTCATGATTTAATGTAGTGCTATCAATTTCCTTCGTAATATCGATGCCAAGAACTGGATAGTTTAAGGAAGAGTGGTTAAATGAATAATGGATAGTTTACCTTAACATTATCTAACAATTAGTTATGTAAAGTGTGTTCATTGTAAGATTTTAAGACTTTGATATAAATTCAAGTTTTTTGGGTTGTCGATGTTTAGGATATGAAGAGCTTATATTATTATGTAGTAGGCTATTAAGAGGAAAGTCTAGCAGTTGTACGTGACTTATTGACTACGATAGAATATGATATATTTTGTTTTTATGTATTTGGTTATAAGTAAAACTCTACTCTCTCTGCTTTATCCTAATTATTTACCAATTGCCTCAGTAAAGAGGTCTGATAATGTTTAAATTCCAAGTAGACCAGCATTTTTATTAATTGAATACATGTCTTTGTTTACGAGTTAGTCTGAGCACGTAGCCAGGGGCACTCTGATAGTAATCACTAACCTTCAAATACTTATTGAGATGAATAAACAATTAACATTTAGGCACAGATGTCTGATAAGTTTACAAGTTGAATTACGATGTTTTAGTTGTACAGATAAATTAAAAATACATAGTTGTTAGTGAAGGTAAAATGCGTGCAATCTACTGTAAAATGATTATTGAAGTTTCGATGACTGATGAAATAAAATAACTTATCTGGGCAGTGTGGTAACTACTCGTATTACTTGGGCTGTTATTGAGGAAACTTCACAATATTTTAGAGATTCTGTCGCTGCCTTTATCTACTAAATCACCGATCATCATCTCATCATCTCAGATTAAAACAGTCCACTGCTGGACAGAGGCCTTTCCTAAAACGCGCTATAATACTCGGACCAACATCTTCCGCATCCAGACAGACCCAGCGACCTTTTTCAGGTTGTCGATTATACTCTAAGTTAGCCCAGTCTCCACTCCATTGCCGATTGCCTATATTAAAAGTAGCTAGTCTGCGGGGGCTCTTATAACTGTTCTAACAACAAATGCATGTAGATTTACACCAAACATTATTTCATCACCCACACTATTTCTACTTGAGCTAGCAACAAGCTGATACAAAGGCTTTACCTGTCGATAACCTGCGGCATCATCGCACGGTGCGTCACGCTTGACTGATGTCCATTCGCGTGGTAAACGAGACCTAGTTATTTTGTTACGTAAGCCATTGTCCAAGTGTGTTCGGATGAGATTTGTACTTTGGACACGGTTTTTGTTTCTCGAGGTCGTTGATATGGGATAGCCTTGTTGCTAGGGCACTAATATGGGTGTTGGGTGCTGATTAAAATATGAATACAACAACTAACAAAAGGTTTTTGTTTTCATGAATCGATATATAATGGTTACCGGAATTCAGTTGTAGCTATACTTACCTGATAGTAATGTATTCGTAAACAGAATATTGTAATCTTGTAATATCATAAACTGGTGTATTTTGAGTATATTTATTTAAATTCTGCACTAGTATGTTCCAAGTGGCTTTGTGTATCTTTGTGTGATGTGATGAGTGATCTTTGTTTTTCATGTTTATCTTTCCTAGGAAAACGTAAAATTTTCCCCATAAATAAGAAAAAAATCAGTGACATCTCGTAGAATTTTAAGGTAAGCGGTATGAGTACCGCCACCTGCCAAGCTTCATCTGATTCTTTACATTACTAATTCGTAACAAACACATCCCTCACTCTGCATTCTCGCAAATCTCTGTTGAAAACGTATTTAAGATTGATTTCTAAGCTGTTAATTTAGAAAAGTAAATTATATGACTTAGCACTATAAATTGACAATGTAGATGATAAATGGTGAAAGAAAACAATGAGGAAACCCACAAAACCTAGAAGAATATGAGTATGTCTGATTCACCAAACCGCACTAGGCCAGCGTGTGTGGATTATGACCAAAGCCCTTTCAGCTCTCTAAATATAGGAGAGGAGATCGGGTCTCCTCTCCTATATCCTCTTATATCCTGCCCAGCATTAGAACATTAATAGGCTGAAATGATGATGATGATTAGAACATTAATCAGTAGCTGATGACATATAAAGTGGAGTTAATCGATTTGAAATATCAATAAACACCATTTTGTCGATACAACCTATAATAAAGAAACTGTATCTTTTAGAAGCGATGGTGGTGCAGCACATATCAACTCTATTTAACTTGCAAATGTCGTACATACGACCTGTTTACATTCATTAACATATATAATTATCTAAACGAGCAGTGAAAGCCATGAATATATTCGTTACGTCATTATAATTAATTTTGTTATTATGAACTAAGCATTAGCAGGAAATGTCGGTTGTTTTGGGGTTTTTTTTTTTCTATCCGTTATAGACTTTATGTGAGTATGAATTCTTTGCCATATTTATTACTAGAACCAGACTTAACTTCTTAGGTTCCATTTTGTAAACAACACCTTCAAAAATTATTCGTTATAACATTGCATATTTATACCTTAAATTAGTAGACAAATGATGAGTTGCTTTAACACTGATCACGTGATGTTACACCAAAATATTAACAAAATTATATCATCATCATCATCAGCAATCCATTAAGTCTCACTGCTGGGCTCGGGTCTCCTCTCCTCTAACTAGAGAGCTGAGAGGGTTTAGGCCATAATGCACTCACGCTGGCCTAGTGCGGGTTGGTGGATCAGACATACTCAGAGAATTTCTTCTAGGGTATGTGGGTTTTGTCACGATGTTTTTCTTCACCGTTAGCAGATGGTAAGTCACTTGACTAGTACATATAAATTCCCGAAGTGGAATCCGTATTGCTACTGCCTGCCGGTCGGGATTGAAATCGGACAGCGTGATTTGCACGCCATCCGGTCCCTTATCCATTCGGCCGCCATCGCTTTTAAACCAAATTATAACCAAGTATCTATTCACGGGTGATAAAAGAAAAAATTATTCGCTTCATTGTACGATTAAGGTCTGTCTGCACGGTGCTTGCACACAGTTACTTCATAACACCGACAGATGGTGCTCTAGGGAAAGCATTCTAACTGATTTGTTCGTGTGAAATTATTTTTAGTAATGACATCTTTTTACGTAATCCATTTAATTTGGTTATGGTTAAATTATAATACAGGGCAGTTTATTTCGTAATATTTTGTGCTAGTGGTGTCTCGCAGCTTCACCCGCGTTTATTTCACTGGCCTGTATGTAGTGATTAATGAGCCTGACTGCTAAGGCGGAGATCGTGGGTTCGATCCCTGCCAGGAAACGAGTTGTGGAAGAAATGTCATCTTACTGTTTTATGTGATAACAAAATAACTAAAATATTTTTTCTTATTTTTACAGGTAAGCGGCTTGACAACGAGCTAAAAAAGTTCAACGGTAAACGAATATTTTTTTCTTACTAATTATCTGAAATTCAGTAATGGTGTTGCATTAATCACGACTCTAGATTATTTAACTCGATTCTTGTGAAAATGGTACCGTGCAAAAGAAATGTTGCAAAATGGACTCTGATTGTCATTTTTACACCTTAATTCATATTTGGATAACAGAAAAATAACAATTGAAATATGAATAGTTCTGTTTTGATAAGCAATTTATATCAAATCAAAAACTCATCTCGGACTGACATAATCGCTCGATCTATTGTTGATAGGAAATCGATTGTTTCGTAATGACTGTCGAAATTGCTCGGATAGTAACATCGGTAACAATCGGAAGATGCTCTGAATGACGTCATATCAGTGTCTTACGTTTGTGGTAAAAGTTCAATGAATTATTCGATCTGGACTGCCTTACGTGTTAATATTGCGGAAGTTAGATAGAATGTGGGGCAGTTGGTTGGATATGAGTGTTAACCACCTTATGTTATTGGTATCAATATATTTTTAGGGCATACATAGATTCACGCTGCCTATCTTCAAAAGTAGGCATAGATGTATCACACCAATATTTCATGTAATAGGGAGCGAGCCTATTGCAATTAGACAGGCTCGTTTGCGTAGAATTTCACGGCAAAAAAACCGAATGCCGATTTGACCGACCCAGGATTCGAAACATGACGTTTTCGACATGACGATGACAACAGTGCGGAACAGAGTAAGAGATAAGATAATATGAAAGAGTCAATGATATTTAAATGAATTGAATGACGTAATGACAACATACGATCAACGTAAATACCTACAGGTTGTTTAAAACTGTGAACAACTGTGACATAAAGAAAGTACATTTGCGTCTAAACTATTGCAAATTTCTGTTAATTTTTTTTGGTATAGTCTTCTAACATCACATGCTACACGTGGTTTCATTTAATGTCGTATCGTCGTATACACCCTGTATAATTATCTTACTGGAGCGAGAAGAAAATTCATTTTCAAAAGTAAACTATTAAATTTTACTTTGATTATATCAATAGGTATAGTAAAACCTATCTCTGTTCTGTGGGTATAGTCGACAATAAAATTGCTTTACTACTCTAAATGTCGTTTGCATAACACAAAACAATAATGTCTATTTTTGCTTGTAAGTGACAGTTGACTTACAGTGACAATTGTCATCAATGCGCAGCGTAAACATTAATAATGAGTCTTATTGAATTTTAATTCTGATGGATTTTTTTATTAAAAGTGGTAAATCAAAAAGTGGTCGACTATAGGTACTTAGTAGCTACGAGTGTCAATCAGTGTAATTTGTGGAACATATGAGTATTTTAAAATATTATAAACTACTTCGGTAGCTCAGTGGCTGTATGTACAACAACTGTCCAAGAGATCCATGATAGAAAAATAATGTGTGGTTGTATATTCTTACATTTTTCGACTTTAAATAATGTGTAACTAGTTTTTTTTTTTTTTTTTTTTTTTTTTTCTTTTTTTTTTTAATAATTTATATTGGAATATGTTTATAAGGGTTAACACTGGCTGCCTTGTCATTTAATGTCGTATCGTCGTATACACCCTGTATACTTATTTTACATAATCTTTCATCTTATCTATCTCATAAAAACATTATTGCTATATAAGAATTAGATAAGCATTAAGTTGCCACGAAATGGCACGTTCTGCAATCACTTAGGATTGTGAACAATGTTGATGAACCATGTCCAAAGAAATTAACAACCGCTCTTGACATTAAAAACCATCTTTATGATAATAAACGTGTTTTATACTTGTTTAATGTATCACGATTTAGTGGCAAAGTTCAAAGGGCTTTTCAAGTGAACGGATTTTCAAGGAAAAACGAACGGTTGAATATGATTGTTAAATTTATGTGATTAAACGGAAAATAATGTTCGAATTGTGTTGTATAAATCTTTAACATCAACTTTTATTTCAATAATGTTACTCTCCAAATGATAATACACTCATAATATCATCTCAATGGGTTAATGTATTATAGCTGGTACAACATGGGCAATTTTGCCACCCGTTTAGATAACACAATCACAGTATAAATATATCTATTCTGTGATGCAACGTTACCTTTGAACACTGGCACAGTTCAAGATTCTTTTTAACCCCCGACGTAAAAAGTGTTATAAGTTTGACGAGTCTAAAACGAACATGGGGATGAAAGCCGATATGATCGTAAAGGTTTTTAGGCATATTTTATTAAAATGATTATGAATAATAAATCATTAATTTCAATCTTGAGGGACACTCCCTTTGAACCTCTGTTCTTGAAACACGGAATTGTTCCTTGACCTTATCCTTTTCTATGTGATCACATCATTATAATGTGTGATTTTAACACATGAAAAATGATTCCCGTTCCTCATCTCTCTCTGCAATAGCGGAATCCTCCAATTTACATATCCTTGCTGTAAGCGCCACGTAATTCTGTTCCTTCGCTTCTTAACTTTATATTGGTGTCATCTAGAGAGCACGTTGCAAAATTTGCAGAGTATGTATATTTTATCAATGTTTTACTGACGCGTTCTCTTATCACGATTTACTCTTTTTCACCTATAAAAAAATGTTGATTCGTGATTGTGATTTGCATCCACAGCCATCACCGTCACCTACCCTGTGAAGGTATATGAAATATTTTCTAAAATAATTGTCTGAAGAATCAAAAAATATAATAACTGTTTAATGAATTCATTACCTTGATTATCCTTTTAGCCCCCAAAACCAATATAACAACAACCTCCAAGTGTAAAAACGTTAAATATTTCACTTGTGGCAGATAACTGTTAGACAGAAGTAAAGGGCCGAAATGCCAGAATCGTGCGCGGGCGCCGCCGCCCCAACAACAATTTTGTAGCGTAATGCCAGTGTAACGTTTTGTACTCGTTGTTAGCTTTGTGGAGGATACAGAACCTTTAGTAGATGGTGTCAGGAGTGCATTAACGTTAATGAACATAAGAGGCAAAATAATTTTGATAAATATAATCCGTAGTATAATATCTGACATGTAAAGATAAAATTAAATTAATAATGTAAAATATAAAGTACAATTAATTAGTCTTCACATTTATTTTACAATATTTTGTTGATTATAACCTCCTTACAGTAAAAAAGTTTCTATATAAAATCTGTCACAAACATTTCTTCGATGACCTTAATTTTCTAGTTTATAGTGTATTTATCTATGATCCTAATGTAATATGGCAGTATACTTTCTTAAATAATAATATATTTCTCCAGTCCGAAAGCTTTCAAAATGAAATTGCTCGGTATCCGTATTAGAAGACGAAGTCTGAATTGCTATCACATAGTGTATGCGTTATGTGTACTCACGTATACTATACAAATATGCATAGTGATTATGAATGGTGGTTTACTAAAACATTGTATCCACGTTTGTATCATCAGTTTCTCCTACGTAAACATTACTGGAAATATGACAATGATTATGAAGGCTAAATTCAATATATTAGCAATAGGCTATGAAGATGGTGTTTTGTGCGAATATTGTAATGCTTTCTACCCAGTGGGCAGTTGGCATTGTAAAAGATGTAATACTTGCGTATTGAGACGGGATCACCACTGCCACGGCTTTAATCGCTGTATTGGGTTGTTTAATCTGAGATATTTCCTCTTATTCTTAGGACACATGGCCTTCGCCCTGAGCTATTTGACTCTCCACAACTTCGTTTGGATCAACAATACGTTTGAGATCAATACTGAAATCTTACTCTTTGTAAAGTCTTTCTTGAATAAAGATTTTATGAACCTATATAATCTAAAGTGGTGGCCAAAAAATCTGTGTGTTCTGTACTGTGTAATCTGTTCGATGTTTATTGTACTATTAACTTTTACTGTATTTTTTGTGTGTTTGTTTTATTGTCACTTTTGTAATGCTTTTTTGGGTGTGACACATTATGAAAGTTTACGTAAACCTGAATTGGAGAATTGGAAGAAATGGAGACAGAATTTATTGCTTGCTTTTGGTATACATTGGTACAGGGCCATAGTATGGCCTTACTCAAGTAGCCCTATACCATTTTATTCAAATAGAACATTATTAAAAGTTGTAATCATGTAAATAATTTACAGATTTTATGACTTATTCGGGTTTGCCCGAAATATTATAATTTACCTATTTTTAATTCTTCAACTCGGCACAGGTATAGAAGTACATTCGATAACATAATGTTTAATATATTTTATACTAAAAATAAATACAAAAATATTGTAGTTTTTGTTTATAAAGTAAAGCTTTGTGTAGGTATTTACGACATTTACTATGCAATATTTTTGTACGCAACTAAACAAAAATACCTACTGCGTACTTAGTTCTTACATGATGTGCCGAGTTGACAAATTAAAAATAATTCAGTGCAACTCGACACTAGGTGCCGAGTTTTCACGTACCAAGATGAGACGATTTTATATTGTTGTATTTTATACATTTTATATAATTATAATATTTTTATAGTTTTTTTTTATAGTATTTTGTTGTTTTATTTCCTGTTGCTTAGATGACCTTCTCTGAAGATATGCAGTTTCAGTTGGTGGATGAAAAGTTTTAAATTTATTATTGGTTTTGAGTTAAATATTCTTTTAATTCAATAGCTACTTATTTTACATTAATAAGAATAATCACGGCTTCATTTTCTTTAACTTACGGCTATACTTTTCACCTCAGAGAGAAGTATTGAGTCGACAAGAGTGTAATGAACCATTAACATTGTACATTATGTAACTTAGGTCAGTTGATAGACTTTACCCAGGAGTGATGTATGGGTATTACTAATATCATTTAGATGTGTTTTCCAGTTTAAATTGCTATCCATAGTCAGTCCTAAATAATTATGTGTATGTATTAAGATATGTTATATTAATCCATTTATTTCGTAATGGCATAGATCCCATAGATAAATACCTTGCAGACTAACATACAAACGATTGTATAAATCATAATTATTGTATATTATGCATAAAAAAAGTTTCTTTAATTTATAGAAAATTCTTTATAATATTGAGCAAGTGCTGCATATAAGCGTCAGAATGGCTGGTTGCCTATGGCTCTGAAAGTAAGTGCAATAATTGCAATTTTTCAAAAATTACTAAGTTCTTAATAATATGTACGTTTAAGGAAAATTTACTTTTTTTGATTCTGATAGCTGCATTTCTAAAAGATTGTGTTATCTAAGCTTACTAATTGCTACATTCACGAATTTAAGTATGAGCTTCGTACATCAGGTATAAAATATAGCTTTTATTGAAATTTCTACGAAGAAGTGCCTAATTTATATTATTTGTAAAGGCAACAAGTTTTACTACAGTTGCAGTGTTCTCGTCAGCGTCGTCGTCAAATCATTTGCATCTCACTTTACCACTAGTATTCCCGTAAGTGATAATAACATCTATTACTATGTAATACGGTCGCAAGTTGAGATAAGTGTTGACATCCGTGGGTTGATGATGGTAGGTTGGAGCTAAATGATCTGATATTGATAAATGATGGTAATGGAAATGTCAATACGTGTTCACGATGTGAGAATCGCGGTTGAATAGTACTTACATGGGCTAAAATTCTGTCGTGCTAAACAAGAATGTCGTAATTGCATTTCACAAGTCTATGGAAAATGGTTCTAATATTGATGTATTTAGACACATTTTCTCTAAACTGTTAGCACGCAGTTGAACTGTTTTTCATTGGTAAGGCAGAGTTCTCCTAAATGTAATAATAGTTAATATATTATTTAGTGGGTTAGAAATTTAATCATATTATTGTGATATTGTATAGTTATTCACAAACCGTTTGTTATAATGGAGTGATAAAAGAACATTGTTTCGGTATTATTTTTCAAGATTTGAATTTGTGTGTTTCTGTAAAGATTGGTGGCATGATATGATTAAAACGTTAAAATTTTAATAAAATTCAAAATCCATTAAAAAATATTATGTCACGTATATTACGTGAAGCAATTTAAACCTCACAATCTCAACTTCAACATTTTGAGTAAAAGCACTTTAAGATAATGCCGATATTATATCCTAAGTTTATAATTTAACAAATAAGCATAGACATTGCACAACTTGTCCATCACAGACAGAATGGGTGATCTACGTGATGATTCGAGGGTTCCGTTTGTGAAACATTGAATTTAATAGGAAAACACAAAAGGTTAGATTTGTTGCGTAAACTGCTTAGGGCCGAATGCAAAGGTTTAAAATTATGGAATTTGTTAGAAAATTGTCTTTCGTCATATTTGTAGCTTTACGTTTCGTTCATTGAAAGTGTAAGCAGAGATGTATCTCACTCCTTGGGTAACAGTGTTCAATTTTATTGAAAATAAATTTGCTCCTGTGGCTCTTGACAGACGGACAACGGAGTGTTCCAAAAGGTTTTTTTCTTTTTGAATTATGGAACCCTAAAAAAGATCTCTTTTTTTTACGTAACATAATTATAACAAAACAATATACTTCCTCATTTAGTATAAAAAGTATAACAAATTATAAGTCTACATGAAGCACGTGCCCACCGTTCGTAAAATTACGAATCTGCCCTTTGTTACGCTTTCTAAGCAACCTAACATCTTCGAATACCTTTGTTACAAAAGCTTACAACTGTTATGCATACGAAAGTCTGTGAGCCTGGGTGAACACATTTTTGTGAACTGATCAGTTCACGGAAACCTGCTAAAAAGATTTTGTTAACATGGCACAGACAATAAAAATATATTCATAAATCCTATCATTTTTATTTATTTATTGTTTATTTGGACAACTAGTAGTTGTTACATTAATGCTTACATCTAAAAATAAAGTTAACATTAGTATTAAATCAAATGCACAACATTTTAAAGTGTCACAACATGCGTAATAAAACTAATAAGGTAACACAGAGTATTCAATTCAAAAATATATTAAATTAAATTAAAATATCTATAAGTATATAAATTAGGGTAGAAAACAAAAAACCAATAATAAAATATTAACAATTTAAGTCTCTTAACAGTCTCAAAAAATTTTTACATTTTTAGTGGCTTAAACATTTTTCTACATAACTATTATGATACTTTCAGTGAAGTTGTTAATCATAGGCCTTTTTACATCTATAAATATTATTAAACAGTGTCCGTTCGCACGGTTTGGCATTTACGTATGTGACTGGTAAGACCAATATAGGAGCGACAGCAGCGACCACATAGCGCACAGACGATTTGAGTGCCGGGTGATGTTGGAGGAAGTATGGCGCATTGATGACGTACACCGTTATAATTCGAGTTTTCCTTCATATGAGGCGACTTGAAGAACAAATTAGAATACATCTATTCTGTAAAATATATTGTGCTTTATACCCCAAGTCACCTCTTTGATATTCTGTGGATAAAAAGAATTTGGTAACGATATAATGATATTTGCTACGTCACTAAACGGATATTGAACACAAATACATAAATGTTATTAATAAATAAAATCTTTTAAACTTTCGCGACTTGTACACATTAAGTTATTATATAATGGGTCTATATATTCTATTCCTTAAATATAATACGTGACGTAGACGTATTAACAAATGTTTATGTAATTTATATTATAACAGTTACCTATGTGATTAGAAATAGCCTTTACTGGATTATCAGTTTATTATAGATGGGAAAGTATACCAATTTGTCTAACTTTACTATTGTAATCGCAACACGCGATCGTATCAAATTGTCTGTCGATCACGTAATAGGTACCTACATAGTCCTACTATTTCGGTATAGTTACACGATTGAGTTTAACTACACCTTGATGTTAGCTGTTCTTTCGTAATAATGGGTGCTGACCTTATCTTGCTAATAATTGGGTTTCTGTGCGTACAGATGAATTTTCTTAGTGAAGTAATATTGAAAGGGTGCTAATTTAGTTCCGTGTTACAGAACTGCTAATTTGAATGTTGCTGCAATGGAAAATAATATGAACTGAAGAAATTATGTGTTGGCGTGTTATTTGAAGTGGTCTGTTTTTATCATCATCATCATCATCATGTCAGCCGTAGGAGGACGTTGACTTGGTATAAAATGTATTGGAATCGATTTTGTCAATGATTCTGAACAAACTACTTTCAAGTTTCACATTAAGTAGGAATAAGGCTGTATATGGCGACACCACCGCCATGACCAGTCGTACGATAATTTTGTATATCCGTACAACTTTACATCCACCGTTATAAATATCAGTTATAGATAATGAATTGAAATAGTATATCTATGGAGAAGGCTATATAATAAATTATACGAAATAAAACAACAAAAAAATAAAGTTATAAAAATCTTAATTTTATTAAAAGTAACGTGACATATAAAATACAACAATATAAAATATGTATACTATAAAAAAGTATACAATATAACATATGTATAATATAAAAACGTATACAATATAATATATATCTTTACATGATTACAATTTTTAATAATTTTCTACATAAATGAAATGGTATGGGACTGTACGAATAAGGCCATACTATGGCCCAGTACCATTGTACACCAAAAACAAGCAATAAATTGTGTCTACTCCGAAGAGGTAGGATATACATCAATTCAGGTTTATATTTTTTATTTTCGTAATGTGTCAAACCCCTTAAAGCATTCTCGAAGTGATAACAGAATATAGATCCAGTCGATAGAAAAATACATATCCCAATACTGAAGTACAGTAGAAAGTAAATCAAGAAATACTTAGCAGCTAGTAAGATTTTAAACTTGATGAAAATCCAAACGAAGTTGTGGAGAATCCCATAGATCAGCGCGAATTGCATATGTCCAAGGAATAAGAGGAAATATCTCAGATTCAACAATCCAACACATCGATTAAAGATGATGCAGTGGTGGTCTCGTCTTAATACGCAAATATTACATCTGCTACAATGCCAACTGCCCTCTGGGACGAAAGAATTACAATGTTCACACATAGCGTTGTCTTCATAGCCTGTTGCTGCTATATTTAAGTTAGTCTTCATAAACATTGTCATGTTTCCAAGAACGTTTAAGGCGAAGAAACTGACAATACAAACGTGGACACAATATTTAACCAAACCACCATTCGTAATCACCATGGTTATTTGGAGAGTATACACGAGTACACATAACACATACACTATGGGATAATAAGTCACTTTTCGTCTAGTACGGTTACCGATCACTTTCATTTTGAAAACATTCGGACTGGAGAAATAGGTTTATTAATAAATAGGATAGGAAGGTATACTGCCATTTTACAATCAGACAATCGTGACAGTTACTATACAGCACAGAGTATATTATGCTATATAGATAAAATAAGAAGCTATTATTACTGTAAGGAGGTTCTAGATCAGAATAATTAAAACTATCGGTAATTAAATAATTCTAGGTCTAAGAAAGCTTTTGCTATTTATATTAAACTATTGTAAAATAAAGTAAGTCAGGGTTAAAAGACTAATTTTTATTTTATCTTTTACATTATTACATTTTTATAAATTTGTATATACACATAAGATAATAAAGATTAAAAGTTATTAGATACACATATCATCATCGTCATTATCATTTCAACCTGTAAACGTCCCACTGCTAGGCATGAGTCTCCTCCAAAGAATGTGGAGGGAATTTAGCCTACTATACTACGCTGGCCAAACGGGTTGGTATAGGGTTTGTTTCGAATATTCCTTTTTTCGCAATTTCTTATCTGCATAATGTACTCCCTTAGTCGCCTTTTACTACACCCATGGGTTGAGAGTTAGTGACATTATGTATTTTTAATCCGTCATTACACTGACATTCACATATCATGTGACATAGAAATAATAAAAAATAGTTGTGCACTTCGCTTATTCAGTCCACTTATCACTTGCGTTATAAAAATTTCATCTTACTGCCTTGTGTGCTTAAATAACTAAAATATTTTCTCTTATTTTCACAGGTAAGCGGGCTTGACTACGAGCAAAAAAAATGTCAACGGTAAATTAATATTGCTTTCTTGTTGATGAACCATGTCCACAGAAATTAACCAACGCTCTTGACAGTAAAAACCATCTTTATGTACAATAAACGTGTTTTATACTTGGTTAATGTATCATGATTTAGTGGCAAAGTTCAAAGGGCTTAGTGAACGGATCTTCAAGGAAAAACGAACGGTTGAATATGATTGTTAAACACGTTATGTGATTAAACTGAACTTAATGTTCGAATTTTATTCTAAAACTCTTTAAATTATTAACATAATATCATCATAAATTAATAAAATGCATTGGTTTTAATACTAATGCCCCTGTCAAATGACCCGTTAAACCGTGTATACTATTTCTAATGAAGTTTATTCAAGGATGAAGTGAACAAAACAAAATACGGCACCGTTGAAGACCTAATAGCAGCAATATAGTCAAAGTCGTAGCTTGATTCTTTTCATTTACATGATTTCTAATCAAACTTTTTGATAGCGATAACGAAATCAACTATGAGCCTCGCATAGAAGCGGCCATTACAGCCAATATAATTCAAAAGTTAAAAGTTCAGCTTTAGTTTGACATTTAATCTTTGCTTTGTTTGACGTTTACCAATAGCTATAACATGCCTAGGAAGTATTTTACTTTTAACACATTCATTCAGTTTGTCACCAATAAAATTAGAAATTCTTACACAATATTACATGGCCGCATATGCATAATACAAGAGTCGAAGCGAAAGTCTAGTAAACAAACTTATGTTTACACTTGTATAATAACTTTGACACGTGCATTTATACGAAGATAATGTTCCGTAGATGATTTTGAGAGTGGCAAAGTAAAGTTGGTTGTAGCTTACGATATTATTGGATGTTTCCGTACGATTTCTATCCTGTGTTTAATGGGCAGTGGGATTATTACTCGGTTATTAGACGTACTTAAGTTGATCGAAATTGTACCTATACGTTATTATATTCCTGATTTATTTTATAGTTTGAGCGATATGTTATATGGTATCTATTTAAAGCTGGCCGTACACGTTACAAGAAAGAAAGAAATTGCGATTATTTATCTAGATTACAAAGTTACTCTTATTGAATGAATTTCTCCTCTCTCCTACTTTTGCCGGGTCCAATAGGGTCCACATATGTTTCTGAAAATTAAAGTTTCTGTTTGTAACATCAAAATAACAGCTTTTTAGACAATGCATAATATTATATAATAAATAAATAAATAAAAAAGTATGGAAGGCACTTATAACAAAAACAACTTTTAAATATGTTTGTCTGTCTGTCTAAAAACCTATCTCTGTGTGGTCTGTCTGTTTGTTTGAGATAAACTCCGAGACGACTAAACCGAATTCTACGAGACTTTCAGTGGCGTATAACACCTTTTTAGCTTGTTAATTTGCCTTAGATAAGTTTAATTCTTACAGTGTTATGCCAACTCATATTTATCTATACGATTATGAGTATGTTTGTAATCTCTAGGTCAGTCATGTTATTGTGTAAATGTGTACATTCAATTAGGTAACCCCCCCAGCCCCCCATACACAATAATAACGGTTATGCATGACATTTTTACGTATAGGTAAGTCTGACCTATGATATAACCGTGTATATATATATATATCTCTTAATACTTTTATACTATACCTACATAGAAGACGAGACGATACAATGTCATAGATAGAGAGTTTATTTTCCAGTTTAGCAGTTATGGTGGCCATTGGATGCGTGCGGCACAAAATCGCTTGCTGTGGCGGAAAGGTGAGGCCTATATTCAACAGTGGAGGTCATTGGGCTGATATTTTGATGATGATGAGGTCAAAGAAAGAAGATGTTATACATCTCATCTCTCCTTTGCTTTGGCAATAGTAATGGCTTGAATCGAAACTATAGCCATTTTACAGTGTGTATGTTTACCCACTTTTTATATAATAATATATCGAATGATTACCAACTGAAATTGTAACTTTTGGCGAAATCAATAATTGGCCTGAGGTTCTTGCCCGCTCTTTTCAAGTTAATGTTGTCAGCGAACTGGCGTTAGACAAATTTCCCCTCACCTATTTGGCTTTGTATGACATTCTTAAATATCATGTTTGAGATATAAATGAAATAATTGGAGATTGACTACACTAGTAGGAGACAATAGTGACATTATTAATATGTTCATAAATAAACAGTTGAACACCAAAATCATCACAATTACGATAAGTGAGTAGCAGTAAGCAGCCTCGCCCCAGTTGCGCGCATGCGCCGTGATTCTGCGATCAACATGATAGATTGTCATCATCATGATCCACTAATATTATGTTGCAATCTAAATACATGAAAGGTGTGTGATCTAGTGAACCTTTTGAACCTCCTTGGCTGGGGTCACATGTACTTATTTGTTATATCTATTTTGCCATTAAAATAATTCAGCTAATTTTTTTAAAAATATTGGTTGAAATCCAAGAATGTTTTTTCAAGCTCTTTTGTTCTGGAAAAATTATGTGGTATAAGAATTTTATTTGGTTTTACCTTTCTAGATGGGCAGCCGTACCTAATACCGTCAGGAGGGCAGTTATATCTTTAGCCACACAGAGCAGTAAAAAAAGTTATCAAAATTCATGATTCTTTGAAACGTTGATCTATATATATATATTTAATTATTTTCGGAAATAGAAATAGTTTACCAAACAACAAATAAAGTACACTTTGATTTACCGACTACTTTAGTCGGCAAATCAAAGTGTGGTCCCTGTACTTAAATTCCTCTACTCCAATATGTTCAACTATCTGTTCAACCAGTCAAGGCACACGCCATGACAGTTCGCTGAGCACGCGACGATGACCGTTATGTCGAACCCGTTACCACATGCGAATAAACAGTCCTGATCATTGTTGTATATTTGAAAATTTGAAAAAATCTGGTATGCTATCTATTATGAGACCTTTTTACATACTTTCTTTACTATTTTGGCATGATTTTTGGTTTGTCGAAACTAAGTTTACTATTTTTCAATGTCTTTAATTTTGGATCATCATATTTTCATCACACATAGCTCGTAGAACTGATGGCCGATGGGGGAAAAAGGTTCTCGAGTGGCGGCCACGTATTGGGAGGCGCAGCGTGGGACGGCCCCCCACCAGATGGACCGACGACCTGGTCAGGGTGGCGGGCGGCCGTTGGTTGCAGGCGGCACAGGACCGTTCGCAGTGGCGTAAATTAGGTGAGGCCTATGTTCAGCAGTGGACGTCGTTGGGCTGATATGATGATGATAATGATTTCATCATCATTTCAACCCATAAATGTCCCACTGCTGGGCATTTGTCTCCTTGAAAGAATGTGGAGGAAATTTAGCCTACAATTAATTTAATGTAATTAAATGTACTATTGATGGCCTAAATTGATCCTTTGGTAAATGTGGTCAGGACCACGTGGCGCAGGACCAACAAATATTTGGGCACAGATTAGCTTCGATCATTACAAAACCGTAACGGTACAGTCTTAAGCTTAGTCTCAAAAATTTTAGGCAGGATATTTAAAAAAAAAACTCGTTTTTTATATAACATAATACCTATACAATACAAATTATCTTCCCAAGTCACACTACACATTATCCAAATCTGTTGAAATTTTTTCGGGATACGAGTGCACAAAATGAGTAATGGCAATTTTATAGTAAAAAAAACTCAAGTTTTTTTGATCACTAATAAGTTTGATTAGCTCAGCTATCTTCTACTCCCCTTTCTTATTGGGAATGATCCAACAAACCCGACTACTAATCCTTTAACACTTTCAAAACACGCACTCTGTCCGTTTGAACGCAGTGTCCACTTCCTGCAGCCGCACATTAACATGCACAAAGTGTCGCTTTTTATCACCGCATTGCATAACGGTTATGTGTACATATCCCCTTGCTTACGAAGCAATAGATTTTGTTCAAATGTACCATATTATTATCAGCCTACCGCAGTTCACCGATGGGCATAGGCCTTTCCCGATATGCGCTGCCTTGCACGATCCTGTGTCTTAAACTACAAAACCATTCGTAGAGCGTTCATATGAAAGACTCGTGTTCCATTATGCTGTAGATTATTAACACGTTACACACGTCTGGACCCGGCTTAACGCATCCAACTCTACGCCGCAGATCTTAGCACCATTTAGGGCATCATATACGTTTGCCCAAATATGGTCTCCATTCCAGAACACGTTCGGACGAATTATAATCGATTCTATGACCAGCCAATTGCCATATCAGTAGCTTTACTTTCAGTTGCAAATAGACACAAGTACCTCTAAATGCTTTAGTATATTTCTCTTATCGACACGAAGCAGAATATTATTGGCATGATGACTACAATATAGCTCAATATTTTGTAGCACGGAGGTAAATTGAAAAAGTAATCTCGGTGTAGAAGTACATATTATATATTATGTCAGTTACTTTTGAATCGACGAGTTAGTTAAAGAACAGAATGATAAAAAAACGATTATAAAGGAAGCAAGCAGTACTTGTTATAAAGAATTTTAGATAAATTTAAAAAGGCTTTAACATAAGTCCTAATATACCTACATCGGAATGCCACCGTGAAAACACACCATCATCAGATATTCTGTGGGTGTTGTGCGTAATCGAGTAGGAGAAACAGTTGATACACTGTAATCACGCATTTCTTGTCACTTATTCACTTCACATTAAATTTACTTTAGCACAAGTATAATTACGCTGCACAAACGAAACGTAAACAGTTCCTAGAGCAGAGAGCATTACTCTGACCTCGGAACTGATCCCGTTCCGATTTGAGTTAAACTATAATAATATCCAACTCCATTTAATAATGTACAACTTATAATCCACCGTTATAAATACCAGTGAAGGAATATGGACTGAAACTGCAAATCCATGGAGAAGGCTAAATAATAATAATAATACGAAATAAAACAACAAAAAAGTAAAAAGTTATAAATTCTTAATTTTATTAAAAGTAACGCAAGATGTAGACAGCAGATAGATTATAGTCTAGAACAGCACGTAAGCTATTTATTATAAACAATATTATAATAAAATAAAATGTATAAAATACAACAATATAAAATATAGCAATATAAAATATGTAGAAAAAAAAATAGGTAATATGATATTTAGATAATTACAACTTTTAATAATTTTTTATTTGAATAAAATGGTATGGGACTGTACGAATAAGGCCATACCATGGCCCAGTACCACTGTACACCAAAAACAAGCAATAAATTCTGTCTCCATTTCTTCATATACTTCAATTCAGGTTTACGTGTTTTTTTATCAAAATGCGTTAAACCCATAAAAGCATTCTGGAAGTGATAACAGAATATAACTCCAATATATAAAAAAAGAAATATCGCAATAGCGAAGTACAGCAGAACGCAAGTCAAGAAATACTTTGCAGCCAGTAAATAATTAATTTTAAACTTGATGAACATCCAAACCAAGTTGTGGAGAATCCCATAGATCAGGCCGAAGTAGGCATGTCCAAGAAATAAGAGGAAATATCTCAGATTCAACAATCCAACACATCGATTAAAGCCGAGGCAGTGATGGTCCCGTCTAAATACGCAAATACTACATTTTTTACAATGCCAACTGCCCTCTGGGACGACAGCCTTACAATATTCACACAAAACATTGTCTTCATAGCCTGTTGCTAATATATTTAAGTTAGTCTTCATAAACATTGACATGTTTCCAATAACGTTAAAGACGAAAAAACTGACAATACAAACGTGGACACAATGTATAAAGAAACCACCATTCATAATTACTATAATTATTTGGATAGTATACGCGAGTACACATATCACATACACTATGTGATAGCAAGTCATTTTTCGTATTGTACGGTTACCAAATACTTTCATTATATAGCCATTCGGACTGAGGATATAGGTATATTAAATTAAATAGGAAAGTACACAGCCATTTTACAATCGGACACTCGAGGGAAATGTTTGTGACAGTATAGAATAGTATACAGATAAAATAAGAATATATTTTTACTGCAAGGAGGTTCTTGATCAGAATAATAAAAAAAATGAAGTTTAGAATTATAAGTCATTAATTTTAAACTTAATCTTGGTAATTTAATGAGTTGATGCATTCTCTTATCACGATTATCTCTTTGTCCTATAAAATTCGCCCCCTAAGGCTAGATTCAAATCCTGATCCGACCTACACCTTGTAATTGAATTACCTCAATTCTTAATTTCGTCGAAATAGGATTAACAGTTGAGCTATTTTTACTTTATTTTAATCAGTATGAAATAAATATTGATCTGAATATCAAACCCGTTCACATATCATGATACACATCTATCAATCAAACGATCACTAGTAACGTAACATCTATGATATTGCTAAAGTGTTGAAATTTGTATAATTTGATTCGTTACACGATGAAACTTTGTTCTACTAGTATTGCAATGTTACTGTCGCTAAAGTAACGTATCCTTTCATTGACCCACATTATGATTGACATGTATATTCAGTTGTGAAACATATATTTGTTTGTTTAATATTAATTGTTTAAAGACGTTAATTTATTTTGCCTCGAGATAAATGTTAGTTTCGAATTAAATAACGATGCAGTTGTAAGAATCGTAGGTAGAAAAAAAATACTGATAAAAGTTAAGAGAAACAATTTGAGTAATAAGGATAAAAATCTTTTCGTTTTAGTTTTATCTTTTCGACACAAATTTTGGCAAGAGATGCCAAGTCTAAATAACAATTTTGGATACTGCATTATAATAAAATTAGTAGAACAGCTAAAAATAAATGATGGTGATACATGATTGAGAATTGCAGCCACAATCATCTACGGTATCAATCCGTGAAGATATAGTATTTAAGATTTTCGAAAATAAATAACTAAAAAATAAAAAAATACCACAAAATTCAATAACTTGATTATCCTTTTAGCACTCAAAACCGATAAAACAACAAATGGCAAATAAGTGTCAGACAGAAGTAAAGGGCCGAAATGCCAGAATCGTGCGTGCGCGCCACCCCAACAACAATTTTGTAGCGTAATGCCAGTAGTAACGTTTTATTCTCGTTGTTAGCTTTGTGGAGGATACAGAACCTTTAATAGATGGTGTCAAGACTGCAATAACGTTAATGAAAATAAGAGGCAAAATATAACTTACGCTTACGCTTATTATTATAATGAAATAATTATCTATTTAACAGTGTTAAATAGATAATTGTGTGTGTGATAAAAGTGTTATATATAATAAATAGTAGATTAATTTTTGTCATCGAAATATAAATGTGAAACATTTATTTGTTTGTTTAATATTAATTGTTTAAAGACGTTAATTTATTTTGCCTCGAGATAAATGTTAGTTTCGAATTAAATAACGATGCAGTTGTAAGAATCGTAGGTAGAAAAAAAATACTGATAAAAGTTAAGAGAAACAATTTGAGTAATAAGGATAAAAATCTTTTCGTTTTAGTTTTATCTTTTTTTTATATAAAGTAAGTAGTAGTCTTTGTCTGACTTACATTTATTTTACGGTTTGTTGATAATAATAATAGCAAAACTTTTAATAGACCCAGAATTATTTAATTACCGATAGTTTTTATTAGTCTGATCTAGAACCTCCTTACAGTAACGTACATAATAAACAGTAAGTAACTGTCACAAAAGTTTTTCTCGATTGTCCGATTGTAAACTGGTAGTATACTTTGATATTTAATATATTTCCCCAGTCTGAAAGTGTTCAAAATGGAAGTGATTGGTGGTAATCGTACTAAACGAAAAGTGTCTTGCTATCAAACATTGTATGCGGTATGTGTACTCGTGTATACTATCCAAATATTTATAGTGATAATGAATGGTGGTTTACTTAAACATTGGATCCACATGTGTGTCATCAGTTTCTTCTACATAAACATTACTGGAAACATGACAATGTTTATGAAGGCTACATTAAATATAGCAGCAACAGGCTATGAAGACAACGTTATGTGTGAACATTGTAATGCTTTCGTCCCAGAGGGCAGTTGGCATTGTAGCAGATGTAACATTTGCGTATTAAGACGGGACCACCACTGCACCGGCTTTAAACGCTGTGTTGGGTTGTTGAATCTGAGATATTTCCTCTTATTCCTTGCTTACTTTACCGTTGCCGCGAGCTATTTGGGTTTCCACAACTTCGTTTGGATCAGCAACAAGTTTGAGAGCAATAATGTAATCTTACACTTTGTAAAGGATTTCTGTACTAAGGATTTTACAAACCCATATATTGTAAGGTGGATGCCTAAAAATCTGTGTATTGTATACTTCCGTTTTATATTATTTTTTATAATATTGTTCGGGTGTATGTTTTCTGTTCACATGTATAATGCTTTTTTGGGTGTGACACATTATGAAAGTGTAAATAAACCTGAATTGGAGGATAGGAAGAAGTGGAGACAGAATTTATTGCTTGCTTTTGGTATACATTGGCACTGGGCCATAGTGTGGCCTTATGCAAGTAGTCCTTTACCATTTAATGCAAATAGAAAATTATTAAAAGTTGTTATCATGTAAATATTATACAGTTGTTAGTCGTCGTTGGGCTGATATGATATATTTGAATATTTTTATATACAGGGTGTCCCGAAACTCAACGTCAAGCGGCTACCGGGCGATGTTATAGGCTGTACCTGTTAGGAGAAAAATATAAAAAAAAATCCAAGTCATATGGTTCAGTCATAAAAAAATTTTTTTTGAAAATGATGAAAATCTACAACTCCTTCGATATTTTTAGGTACTGCTATGACATAGTGCCAAATTTGTCAAGATTTTTATTTTACATAATCCTTATTAAGTATATTATAGTTTGCTGCTACAAATTTAAAAGTTACTTGTGTAAATAAAAAAAAAAAATTCATAGTCGTGGTAGAAAAAAGTGTAGTATTCAAATGTTTGAGCCCTATTTTAAAAAAAAATATGTATCACGCTAACCTAGGCAAGTTATTTAAAAAAATAGCCCATTTAATCAAGAATTTATAATGGTACTTATCTCACAAGAAAAAGTAGTAATAATTCATTGTTTGCAAAATGGTCATGTGTAAAAAGTAGTTTCCCTGCATAATTCTTCTAAGTACATAAATTTTGATTTTACCGTAATAGTGCAAGAAAAAAAATAAAAAAAAAAAAAAAATATATATATAGTGCAAGTGAAAGAGTGATATCGCATGCTTAAAGGAAAATTGACTCAATGGTAGACAGGTCATTGAGATACGTACAGAAACAGGCTTCTGTTAGCGCCATCTACCATCGTACCTATACCTACCATAAGTTAAAAATACAAGCATACTAGATTAATTATATCAGTGTTAATTGTATGCTTCAAAAGAAATATTTTATTATGACTATGTATATATGACTTGGATTTTTTTGTATATTTTTCTAAGAACAAGTACAGCCTATACCATTGCCCGGTAGCCGCTTGACGTTGAGTTTCGGGACACGGGTATATAGTAGTATAGTACAGATTTTATGTCTTCGTCACTCGTCCCCTAGTGCCAGAATTATTGTAATTTAATTTACACTTGTCATCCCGGCACAGGTATAGATAATTACAGTCAATATCATAATACTAAAATTAAATACAAAAATATTATATTTTTTGTTTTAAAATAAAGCTTTTGTGTAAGTAAGACATTTATTAAACAATATTTATATGTTTGTGAAAACAACGTTCCTACATGTGCGGAGTTGATGAAATGAAAAATAAATTTAAATAATTCGGGACAACTTGACACCAGGTGCCGGGATGAGTCGACTTACCTTTACCTATATTGTTGTACCGACTAGTTTTATACAGTTTTTTAATTATAATATTTTTACAGCTTTACTTTTTTGTTGTTTTATTTCTATTATTATTAAATAACCTTCTTTATAGAATTCAGTTTTAGTCCATACTCCTTCGTGAAAAACATGAAAATTTCTTATATGGAGTGAAATATTAAGTATTATAATTAAACAAATTACTAAGAATAAATAACGGTTATCAGATTATAATATAAAACCGTAGCAAAGTGGTCCCATGGTTTGTAATGATGATGGATGAGTACTAGCCGTATGGACGATGGTGATATAACTCAAACTATCGTTAATCTTTCGTGGACAGACTTTTAAAAGCGTTGAAATTGTTATGTACTGGATTGTTTGGCTATTGAAGTAATTCGAGATTGAAACGCGCATGACACATCAATAAATTTATTTATCTTCAATTTATTAGTAATGACAAAATACATTTTCATACGTTTATTGTAATAACTTTCGAACAGGAGTCTTGGTTGTAGGAATTATAACTTCTGAATATAGACTAAAATCCATAAGTCTACAAGTGTGGAGTACTTAAATGCAGCTCCTCGTAAATGCAGCAATCATCGCAAATATTCCCGATTGCTAGCGTTGATACATGCATTTGATACACACTCAGTTTCAATAATTTAAACGTTTTTCTTGATATTTTGTGGCAGAGGACTGGGACTAAATGGGCACAAGACAGCCAAATACCAATTTATTCCAAAAACTGCCAACAAATTTTCCTTCCATTTCTTTAAGTTACTTAAATCTGGAGAGTATTTGCTTTGGTAACACGTCACTCCCATAGCAGCGTTACCGAAATGGTATAATAACAAAATACCTGCCCAGATAGCGATGATGATGTTAAGAAATATATATAAAGTAATCAGGTCTTTTGATCCAAATGGTTCCATCATCGTGAGCCAAACTATAGGGTTGAAAAGGCGCGCAATATAAGATAACGCGATGAATGTACCACCGTATATGCTTCTAATATAGAGGAAGTTGTAGATTGTTGCATAGGCCATGGATACAACGACGTGAAATAGGAACAACAGATAGTATCGTTTGTTATGGCTGCCGATGCACTTGGCAAGGAACATACAGTGATGGTCCCGTTGCAGAACACAATTGTTGCATTTAGTGCAATGCATACTGGCTGCTGGACGTGGCTTCTTACATGGTTCGCAGTAACGAACATCACCAGAGATCTGTCTTATAATAAAATCCGTACCAACACACATTATCAAGTTCCCGCATACGTTAATAAGACACAAAGTAGCGAGAACAATATGAACGAATTGTTGAATCGGTCCTGCATTCAGGATTGGTACGAGTTTCGGATAGAACACAATCATTTGGAAACAATATATGATTGGTGTTAGGGAAAGAATTAAAATAAATAGTTGTTTTTCCAAAAATGAACGTAATGAGCCTGGTGATAAAGATATCCACTTTTTATAAATGTGTTTCATATTAAGTTTGGTGAAAATTTTCTTCCACAGAGTACTTGTTTTCTTCTTCATTGATTTTTTCTGACAGAAGTTGTCAAGATATAAAACATAGATTTAATGTAGTTTTTGATGTAAAATGATTGAATCATAAACTTTCCATCTAAAAATAAATTATTAAAAGAATAAAAAAGGTTTTATGTTCATTTAATAATTTATTTTATTTATCGCTTTTTTATTTTAACGGGATTTTTTCTTTACCGACACCATGACGTATGAACGCACCCTTAACGCAAGGGTTTTTACCGACTCGGAGCTAGGTGAAATAGAGTAAAGAAGAGCAGTGATAAGTGAACCATTGAAGCGGAGTGGAGCGTACTGGAGCTGATCTAAGCAGACCAAAGCTGGATCAGCCACGTTCCAATCAGTCAAATTCAAGCTCTTAGAAAGATCCGAGTAGCGCTTTTACACCTTTCTCTACTAGAAGATGAAGATTCGGAAGCAAATGAACAAGAACTGATTGTCGCGCATTATACAAAAAGAATTCATAAATTCTGGCCTATTCGAGGCCATATGAAATACTCATCTGAACACGGGGCAATTTATTACTTTCTTGCAAATATGTGATGATGAAATATTCAAAAATTCTTAAAGAGTATTAAGAAAGCCTAAAGAACCCTACCCGACACATCGCCCGCCGTGCCGCACCGCCACACTACCCTCCACCTCCGCTTCGTATAGAGGCTCCGCTTACACTGTTTCCACTGATGCGGAGTGAAGAATTCAAGCGCTGTGATTGGCCATCTCACAGTCCGCTCCTCTCCACTTACGAGTAGACTTGGCAGACTTACGAGTATGGTATTCTAAGGCCTACAGAATTAAAACAGTAAATAGTCAATTGTTGTTGTATCCCAATCGATGACAAAATATCGATAACCGTTGTTGCCTCATATCATCACCACAGCGAGTCAAGTGCTTTGTGGTTTATTGTTGGCATTGTTTAGTTTTGCAACTAAAATGAGACCGGCTGTTAGCCCTTTCGATTAATCTATACCTCTAGACAAGCACAATGATAGTCGTATGAACTGTTTTATAATAAATAATATTTGATTAAAGATTTTTTTTTCTAATGGTGAAGGAAAATACGGGTATATTCTAGGAGCAATTTTTTCTAATAACCAGTACTGTGCAAGCGCATATTATATGGATAATAGCTTTACCTGAGAATAAACTCAACAGATGGACATTAATTTTATTTTAAAAGGAAAGTAAAATGTATAAAAGTAATAAGAGATATTATAACTAGCTATATGAACAGGAATTTTAAAAATAACTTTAGTATGAAACATAATCTGAATATGTATGTACTAGCTAGGTAGTAAACTAATGGATCGTTAAATTATTATTAAGGAAGCAGTCATTGAAGAAACAAGTGGCCGGTATTTATAGCCTGAGGCATTTGTTAACAATAATAAATTTTAATATAAATAAATCTGCCAAAATATTGAAACAATAGCATTGTAATAAGAGTAATAAAACAAGAATCGATCGATTTGTTTTCCTTTGTACTATAGACATGATAAACGAGAACAAATTGACCAGTTAGTGATTAATTATGTTATTTAATGATAGACTTGAACAGTGTAGGATGTTGTGCTCATTGTAAAATAAGTTTCGGCTTCTGTAGCGGAACTAATGGTGGTTAAAGTATGCACTATGATTATGTATGTGGATTTTTTGTTGAATTTGTCTTTGCATTGTGAAAACTTTAAAAATACCCTGTGAAAATTTCAATTTCAAACCGCAGTTAATGCATTTTTACATGCGTATGTTAAATAATCGTATATATATACCACCTATACAAAATTATAATGTCTACAAAAAAATAAAAAATAGTTTAATTCAGTGAAAATATTTATGTTACATATTTTATTTACCTCGTGTTTTAAAGTACCTATTTTAAATGACTACGATTTTTTATTAAGTAACTCTTACTCCTTAAAGATGGTTTTAATGGTTGCATCAAATAAATTTTATTGGCTTCCTTTCTTAGAACGTCAATTGTTAAACTTCAAAGGCTTTCCAAGTTGCAACAAAATACTTATGAAATAAAGCAATGAATGAGTATGAAAGATAGTTTCACAGGTGAATTGTAAATCTGTAAACAAAGTACTTTCTATTCTCGACTGGCCTGTTGGTCTAGTGGTTAGTGACCCTGACCGCTAAGCCGGAGGTCGTGGGTTCGATCCCCACCCAGGACAAATCTTTGTGTGATGAGCATGAAGGTTTGTTCTGTGTCTGGGTTATTTAATTTATTTATAATGTGTATGTATTTAAAAAAAAAATGTATTTAAGTAGTATATCAGTTGTATAGTACCTATCCATAACACAAGCAAATATAATTGCTTAATTTGGGACTAGATGGCGCTGTGTGAATGTGGTGAAATATTATTATTATTATTACTTTCATGTTCAAGGCTAATCGAATGAATCACCAAATCGATTTTGATCGCATAACGTACTCGAATCGCAAATAATAAAGAAACTTGTAGTTACACAGGCGTCCATAGGGGTGTGCCGAATCAATGAGCGTGGTGAAGCGAATCGATTCATCTATGTATACGATTGTACCGCCCTCTATTGACCTATGCTGATCCTTGCATTATTATGAAATTATACACTGTTTATATCCTCCGACATTTAGTATTATCCGTGCATGAAATCTGAAGACGAATCATAAAAGATACAAGTCAAATGTCGCGCAGGTTTCTATTGAAGCGATTAAGATAACTTTTGAACTAGGAAGTTAATAACCACGTGAATGAAAGGTCATCATCACTTGAGAACGGCTGGACTCGTTTGTCAGTTTTATTTTTTAAATAAAATATCATCCATTTCAAACTAGATAGATCGTTAAGCTTTACTAAAATATCATATTAGGTATATACATACTAATATTAAAAATATAAAAGACCTAGAAGATCGTACCATGACCAAATAGGTGACGTTCTATAGAAGGAACAGATCAGGAGTTCCCTAAACCGGCGATAATGCATGAAAAGACTGATGTTCTGAATGTTGAAGAAGCCAAAGATGTCAGAATCGTAGGAAGTAGAAGGAAATAGTCTCTGTTGGGAAAGAGGCGTGATTTATAAGTATGTATAAAAATACAAAAGTATGAGTTTACCCTCTTTCATACTGCAGCAAGAAAAAAAGGACCCGTTAAACTATAACGGGTCTTTTTATGAAAAAACCTTATGTAAATAATTACAATAAAGTTGCGTAAAACTTCTCTCATTTACATAAAATGATTACGCGGAATGCAGTTGCTTTATTCCAGTTTGTACTTTAATAACAGAAATCTTAATGAAACTCAAAGCACGTAGATAATTTTCGGCGTGTAATAAAGAAGAGGTCAGTAGGGATCAACCTCGATAGCATCGCAGGAGTATTGAGGTTATGTAACTGTATGGGAAAGAGTATGATCGTAGATAAAATGGTAGCATTACATCACGATTATTGAGATTGTGCGGAGAAAATTTTTGATTTAGTACTGTTATGTTTTGTGTATTATGATACTCTATTATGAAATCATTGACAGACGTGATGAGTACTGTTTTGTTGTCTGTGTATATATATAGTCTTTCTTTGATCGTAGATTGTTTATGAATTTATTTAAAAATTGAGTACCTTTGTGTGTGCACATACATATCGTCAAGTCTGTTTCCAATTTTCTTAAATTGCTTGTGGTCAGACCTGCTTTTTGCTTTCTGATTTTGTATTAGAGTGAGGAAACTTATTGTGCATATAAACTTATTGTACGTTGATTTTGATTAAATTCCAATGTAATAAATATTTAGTTGATTTTGTCATTATAGATACAATAATATGTTGTCATTATCTAAAAGATTATTTATATATTCTAAATCAAAATCATATAACACTGCAAGATTTACCGTTTTTTATATTTCATAATTATGTACTATGTATTTCTAAAATGACACAGTTTTCTCAGTTCACACAAAATGATGCAAAAGTAGGTTTACAATCCTATCTATTGATCAACAATAAAACGATTCTTGATATAATCGATCAATCAAATTCGTATTTTTGTCTCGATAATTATCGATTCTCGTCTTAATTATTCGGAAGTAATTTCATAATCGGATATTCATTTTAGTGACCGCAATTTTCATACCAGTCCGTATGAAAATTGCGGTTTTAGAGGATGAGAAAGTCTAGTCGGTTTAAAAATAAACATTTGGTGTATGTAATCAATTTGATTGCTTAATCATGTTGATGTAATGGTTTTTCAATTTGATAGGCCTATTTGAGGTCGCAGTTTTAATCTTGCAATTATTAAAATTCATATGTATAAATTAATTATCTAAAATTTGAATAAATTTCTATAGATATAAAATACCACTTGGCCCGAATTATTGATGATTGATGTGTTCGAATAACGTTAATAATGATCATTATGACTTTTTCATCCTCATTGATCTTAATGATAGATGAAAAAAACCTATCTCTGTTCTGTGTTCTAGATCTATAGTCAGCCTCCACAAAGCAGATTTCCGAATGAAATAAGCATAGTATTTTAAAACGTTCCGTATATTCATTCAGGCTATGATTGAGGAGTTTTTATAGGCAGTATAAATGAATGAGCCAGTAGCCCGTTTACGCCGATAAAATCAAAATATTAATTATATAAATTTACTGCTTATAACATTATAAATATATAAAAATTAAGAGGAAGCTGTATATATTATTCATAACATTTGTTCATTCTCATTACTTAAACATGTCATTCACGAAATTCTATATCCATACATACATTTTTAATGTGGAATCTTCGGAAATTTTTGTATAAGTAAGTGTAGTAGGAAGTAGTATCTTATGTTTTAACAAGGTTTTATGGAAGTAGGATGTTTAGCTATATAGTTGTGTTTACGTTTATTTTATGGGGTTATTATTATTGATTAAGTTTTATTTCGATGGGCTCTAATTGTTTTATTTGTTTATTGTGTTCTTTTCCGTATTTATAAAGGTTATTGATATTATTATAACTAGCTGTTGGCTTCGCTCTCATCGTTCTTTGTTTGGCCACTGCTCAGTTCCTATTGGCTGTAGCATGATGTTATATAGCCTATAGCCTTACTCGTTCAATGGGCTATCCAACACTAAAATAATTAATCAAATCGCTCTTGGCGTTAGCGTGTTACACCAAACAAACAAAATATTCAGCTTTATAATATTAGTATAAATACTATATCAATGTTATTTAGGAAGCAGTTTCACTGAATGATGTTCTGTATATTCCTTCTACTGTGAACAAATATATTCTAAGGGTTTGGGAGTATATTATAACTTACCTTACCTTACCTATTTTATAAACTCTATAGGGATTCTTAAACTCAAAATCTATCTAAATTGGCCCATTTGCACCCATTATATTTTTCGGACGAGCATATTCAAAGATATTATTCACTCACTTTTGCTCATGGATTTGTTCGCATTGTATATATTTATAAAAAGTAACATGTTACCATAGTAATCTAGTCTCACAACTATACGGATGCAAAATCACGACGATATAATATCTACCTTCAATAAACATGAAGAACAAACACACATTTGGATTTATATTATTAGTTAGATCGAGAACAAAAATCAGTAGTACCCAAGTATAAAAAAATACATATTTATACCATTGTTTCTACCTAAATTTAATTTAATGACGTAAAAAAATCTACGTAATTTACATCAATAAAGCTCTATCTTACAGATCAAAATTTGCGGAAAATTAATCAAAACACTACAAAAAAGGCTTCCTTTTTACACAAAGGGCTAACATTTTTATTTAATTAAAGCATAGTGTGTTGTACTGAAAAAAACACGGAACATGCACCGCTGCGTATGCGCTGAGCGCCGGAAACTTGCTTCTTCCTCAAACAGTAATGTTTTGATTTATTATTGTTTCAATTGTCTGTTGTGGTTTTTTGTTGAATGTTACAAATATGATGTTGTTATAGCTATGAAGGAACATCCAGTTCCATGTCTATCTTGTTATAAAAAACTTTTTACATTCATATTACCTAGCTATCGTTTTATACGTAGCCAAAATGGCAAAAACGGAAACATTTATATATTTATTATATTTTTGTACTTTTACTCTATACTTTAACACATTTAACATATAGTCAAAGTCAAATCTTTTTTATTCATTTGGATCACATACATGATACTTATGATGGTCATACAAAGCCAAAAATATAAGATTTGACACTCTAATATTTCTTTAGGTGTGATATATTCATAAATAGGGGTCCAAAATTCACCATTAAAGTTTCGTATTATAGTGATTGAAGGAAAATCCAGTCCATAATAATTATTAGCTACGTCCTGGTGTACAGTTTTCTTAAATATAACCAAAACTTAAAGTTGATTACGTAAACAGTCGGTACTTCGGTGAGATATTCTATGTTTAGTGTTCGTCTACACTTAATATCTATGCTGTCCATATCTGGTATATAAACACCAGTCATTCGTATCCTATTGTTCTCCAAACTATCATCACACCGCCCACATCCTAATAAAACCTTATACAAAGGTTACTTACTACCTACATTCTTAAACACTTTCACTGAATAACTTTTACTCGCAAGGACGACCGCTTTCTACCCGATACCGACCAAACAAGCAAATAACAGCTTTATTTTTATTCAGTAATAAGAATGATTGTTGTGTTAATGTTTTGCAAATGGGTCAAGCATTTTGTTGGTTCTTTTGGTGCGTGAGGTTGATGGATTTCTATAGGACTGGAGTAAGAGCTGCCTTGAAATAAGGTTGTTGAACTAATGTTTATAGTAGACATACTCGTATTTGTAGTTAGAATATAATGTGTTGCGGCTCTTTCTGTTTCTAAAATGTCGTATACAGTCGGAATAGAAGATATTATTTTGTTAAAAAAAGAAAAATCTAGTGAAAGCAAGTATCAAGCAAGTACTAACTCGTCTATCAAGTAGCATGCAAGTACTATACTATATGCTAACTTCGTGTCGTGCCGTTGAGAGGCGAGATTCATCATCTATGCTTAGTGTCGAACATAATAGGTTACGATGACTGAATATTGCATCCATACAAACCTAAGTGAAAAAATAATCCTCTCTACTATGTCCTGGCTAGACAATGACTTTGTAACCATTATGTAAATTTGTTACCGGTAATGATTAAAAATGATTTCTAACATCGTACTTTCTTAATCCTGAGTCATCGAAAATCTCAGTTTTTGATGTCAGTTTTGTTGTATACGAGACGGATATTATGTAACTTAATACGACTATTAATCTTATCAGATAATGTTGTAAAAATGGCTTTCCCTACTAACCACAACCAAAAAAAAAATGGAATAAAGAAATGAATGAAGAATGTATTACAGTTGTGTAAATAACGTAAAGTAGTAATATAGTAAATAGGTTTTTAAAGAGTTGGCAGGGTGCAATGTGATGCGCAGTGTTGCAAGCGTCCATAGGCGACGCGCGACGCGACGGTAACCGTTTACCATAAGGCGAGCCGGAGTTTGTTTGCTACCGTTCATCGTGGTATAAATAAAAACTTTGTTTTCTTGAGTTAAGTATACATCAGAATGTATGTCTAAGCTGCTAATTTACTAATGGATTAATTAAATTCTAATTGGATCTCAATAGCAGTTCTAGACATTTTGGTATTCTGCTTTTTTTAAAACCAATAATATGAATTAAATATGAAAATATAAAACACATGAATGAATGAAAATTGTTTTGAGATCAAATTATGATTCAATTAATCAGAAATTTACTGATATATTGCGTAAAAGTTATATTATAATCAATGAATCAATTCAGAAACTTGCGTCAAACAGTAAGAAATATATTCAGCTTCATAAGGTTTCAATATTAAACCAGAAGATGTGCAGTGTTAACGTAACGATGCTTTACAGCAACAGGTTCAAATATCAAGCAATTATTTTGAAATTTAAGGCCCGAGTTGCATGGCTAGAGGTACTTAAGTTGTGGATTGTACAAAATAATGATCCATTTAAAACAAAAACAAAACTGTTCAGTCGCCATTTTGGCATTACGAGAGGAACTCAAACTTTCAAGTCGTTAAAACAATCGGTAATGTACATTGTACAGTAACGTGGTTGTGGCTTCGTAAGGAAGAAAAAGAGACCACTTTCTCTGTTAGTATTATGTACGGTACTGTTTGAATGTATTTATTATTGTCTGAACTTAATATTATAAAGCTTGTTGATTTGAACACGCTAGTGTCAGGAACTGCCAGTCCAATTTAGAAATATCGTTTTGTAAAATGTACTATTGTACCTAGTTTCATCAAAATCCATTCAGTATTTATCGTCTAAAAGTAACAGATATCTAAACATCCACCCATTTGCCATAAACTTTCGCATTTATAATAAACTAATAGGTATACATACTATACAAACGTGTAAAGGTGTTTTAAAAGGTGTCGTGATCATGTCTTATCTAACGAAACGCCTGCGCAGTGAAATATGACGTAATAGTTCCCTTTTGGAATATGAGTATGATTATTACATAACAACGTTCGCCGGCTATGTTTGGTCCCATGAAATAGGGGGCGAGCCTATTGTCATCTACCGGGAATATTTGTTTACCAAACTCCGGGAAAAACTCAATACTGGAATTTCAAGTTAGAATCGAACTTGGGACCTCTTGCACAGCAGTCGTATACACTTCCCGCTGCGCCACCGAGGCAGTTACATTACATATAATATAGTTATTGGATAGAAATTTGAAAAACATGATTCGTTCAGAATCTTTAAAACACCACAGACAAAGTTACAACATAACACAAGGTCGTTTTATGGATACCGTTACTTTTCTAAGTATACATGACATAATAGAGATATAAACATATGGTATCAAATATTATAAATTATGCAAAAAACAAGAACTTTCATATATCGCGTCAACTTTGAGGTCAAAGCCCGTAGGCATCACGTTTATAAAAGTTTGAAGTTTTAACAAAATTTGAAACTTGTTTTACTCAAACATTATATTGTATTTTGAATGCCTTTACGAAAACGGCTGGGCTATATCTGCAACCCTGAGTAATGGCATCCAACCAAGATTTTTTAAAGGATGAATAATCACCTGCATATCCAGTAACAAAAAGATCTCAACCCATTTACGTCCCACTGTTGGGCACTGGTCTCCTCCAAAGGTTGTGGAGGGAATTTAGCCTACTATTATACCACGCTGGCCAGATGGGTTGGTATAGGTTCTGTTTCGAATTTTCCTTTTCTTGCAGTACTCTTGTCTGCATAAGATTACTCCCTTAGTCGCCTTTTACGACTCCCATGGGTTGAGATGGGGTAGTGTTATTATGTATTCTTAATCCGTCGTTTATTTATAAACAAAATATAAATCCAAAGATATATAAACCGACTTATATCTACTTGAATGTTGATTGTTATCTCTTCAATTCGTAATTAGTCTCGAAGGCTATCACATACATTGTTACTCATATCAAACATATGTTTATTCACAGAGCGAGAATATAATAGACATTTTTCTATTACCTTCGTACTGTCACGAGTTCGTGGTTCTGTGAGATCTATCTGTCAGGATTCGGATGATGTTAATCTTAGTCTAGTAGCCTATTTACTTTATTTCTTTTAGAGGCTTTTGAGTAACACTAAAGTCGCTACGCGGTAAACATTTACTACTATTGAGCTATATAACTAAAGGTTTTGCAAACGTCCATAGGCTACGGTAACCGCTTACCACCGGGCGGATCGTACGACTGTTTGCAACCCTCGTGGTATAAAAAAAAAAACCTCTCACTGGCAACACAATATCAATGAAACAGCTACTTATGTTACATATTAACGCTTGCAAAGATAGCAGCTTTAATGCAAGATTGCAAGATACAATACAATGTTTACATGTAAGTTAAAAATCTAATCATCATAATTATTATTATGATCAAATAAAACTAAATTATGAACTCATCTGTTATGTAATTTAGTATAACATCATAATTTTCATCAACAATTTTATACAGACAAAAAACCAAAACATTCGGACCATTACGTTTCATGTTTAGAGTTCATTCACTCTGCGGTGATATCATCTAGAAACCATTCAATAATGTTAGAATATATATTAGACATTCTCATAACTTCGATTTATGGTTTCCGTTCGCTTTGTTTGGTAAAAAATTTCGACGTGCCATATTTTATGATTGCCGGTGAATATAAATAGATCATTTGTTTCTTATAGGTGTGTTATTCTATTAATCCCCGATTGTGAGATTGAAGGAGCCGCAATGGGAATTAGTGGAATAGAAGTTCACAAATCCCTATTGGTCGGGATTTACAATAGGGGTTAAGGGAATAACCCGTCTTGTGGTTTTAGTTTCCAACTGCTTTACGCGAGGGTTCAAATTATTTCATTTCGATCATCAGAATAATACTTATAAATATAATTAGAATTCTAGCTCTTAGTCTGTGTCTTTTAATTCCGTGTTTTATATGTATCCAAAGTGCCACGGGGTTGTTCCCTAATACAAATCATATTATTATGGTTTAGTTCTTTGAAGCGTCATACGATTAAAAGAAGTATAATGATAGACTGTTTTCTTATTTCGTTACAACACAATTAAGTACTTTTTAAATTATTTCAGGAAGGACCTTTCACAAAACCTACGGAAGATCGTTCATGTACACATCTGTGTTAATAAAATACAACTCACGTCATGCCGAACGCTTGTCGCACTGCAAACTTATCGAGGTCTTACCAATTATGGCGAACAGGTCTCGAAAATTCTTTCTTGGAAGCCATTTATTTTTGGATTTATTATAGGTACCTACACAATATTTTTAAAGACAATGCCTGTACTAGTGGCCTCACCCTATGCTGCGAAGGTTAGAATAAATAATTTCAAACAACATATTATAAAATACATCCACACTCATGAAAAATATTCAAAAGTGTTTATTTTATTGTGAAGCAAAGTGAGAAAGTTAGAGCAGTGTAAAGTACGAAGAATTTGAATTTTTGAAAAGATTTGACGTATTATGGGCGAAACCCATTAGTAAGAAATAGATAGTTATGGTTAGTTTAGTAAGGCTCAATTTTATCCTAATAATATCGTATTGTTTATTTTATTAAACAGAGTTGTTTATAATATCAGTTTCACCTGTCAAACAGAGATCGTTTTTAGAGATAAGATCACCCATTGTCACAATCAATATTATTATTTGTTTATTTTTTATGTACTTAAGTCCCTACATGTGGCGTGTAAATTATTACTGCAATATGCATTAGCATATCAGTTAATCCGAGTATAAAGGAATCAGGTGCAAATGACACAGTTGGTAGTTCGCTTGGACGATATCCTGGAAGCAAACTTAATTTTTATTTATGTATATACCTATATTTGATTCCACTTATTGCCTAACATATTTGAAGTCTAACGACGCAAAAGGTGTGGCCGTTGATATAGTCATATGCTCTATATAAGGAGATATTTAGTTTTTGTCGGGAAACGACCATATCGTGACATTGTGGCTCGACCTGATCTCGATGAATGAAGGTTCTATATAGATTAGGTATTAATTGATATACTGTAAAGGTTAAATATTGGAACAGTGACTGTGTTTCTATATCAGGTGCTGATGCAATTTCCACCGGTTTAGTTTATGACAGTTGTGATTTATAGTGTGACTAGCTGTTGCCCGAGGCTTTGCTCCCGTCGTTCTGTATCTGGCTACTGCTCAGCTCCTATTATCCGTAGCGTGATGTTATTTAGCCTATTCTATAGCTTCCTCGATAAATAAAACACTAAAAGAATTTTTCAAATCGGACCAGTAGTATCGAGATCCTAGCGTTCAACAAAAGAGAATCTTGTTATAGATTAAGAGTTATTGTAATAAGTAAAAAAAAATATTATATTTAAGAAATAAACAGTTCAAATTTGTTTTTAACAAACAAACTAATATCAGTATAGATTAAGATTAGTGGATTAGTGGCAGATAAATACCACCAAAACTGGTCTTTATCACTTTAGCCACTGATACGTCTTTGCCCAGCAGTGATGATGGTGGATGATGTAGGTTAATAGTAAAAGTAATGGTATCCGATACATAAGGATTCCAATTAAGAAATGAAACATAATTTAGTATATTGACCAAAAGAACGCCAAAGTTATTAACTAATACCAATATTATACTTATTGATTAAAAACTCCAAAACTAGCTTAGGAACCTAAAAATCGGCAGTTTTGTTAAATTTTAGGCAACCGTTTAAGTAACAGATTATGTCAAACAAATATGTAGTCATATTTACTATCAAACATACACACACTATGAAATCAGTACCTTTCTTTTCTGCGCTGTTACATTTTCAAAACGATTTAATTAAATAAATACTCGTAGATGACAGATATGTAAAAAACCGAATCTGTAAAATCCCCTGAAATCGAGTTAATACCCAATGTATTAGGTTTATTATCCAAGAGTAAAATGACATCGTTTAGCCTGTCAATATTATCTAATAACGAGTTTCTGAGGACGGAAGAATAAAACAAACTTAAGGCCAACACCTTTCAAGCGAATGTGGCAGTGACATGCTCTTGCGTATTTAGCTTAGCTTTACTTGATTAATTTAGAAGTCTGAAGATAGATGATCATTGGATTTTTCAAGCTTTTTATTTTTTTTATTATTTTCGAATACATATAAACATATCAGCAAACCTTCTCGCATGGGCAGGTTCCAGAGAGCCAATAGCCCTGATACAAACACAACTCTTTCGATTTCTCTTCATACATAACCAACGGTTTTGGGTACTTTGACCAACATTTTATAACACATGCATTAAAATATACACTGGAACTAAAAAAAAAATTGAAATTAAAAAAAAAACGAAGATTTCTCTTAGTGGGATTTATATGTACTAATCATGTGACTTACCATCGGTGAAGGAAAACATCGTGAGGAAACCCACATACCCCAGAAGAAATTTTAAGCGTATGTCTGATTCACCAACCCGCATAAGGTCAGCGTCTCTCTAGATAGAGGAGAGGAGACCCGAGCCCAGCAGTGGGACATGAATGGGTTGCTGATGAAAAAACAATAGGGAACTAAGAAACGCTGTGGCGGCAAAAGGGATAAACTGCAAGAAAAATATAACCACAGTAATTTGCTCTTTGCTCAGTATCATAAAGGCTTCTAAGAAACAGGTGGTTCAAGATGAATAGCTGTAGACTTTTTCAGAGGTCAACAGTGGCTCTTCTGATGATGATGATATTGAACACAAAAACTGTAACAATAAGGTAGCGGCCTTTCTAATCAGCCATCGAAGTAAGTAGACAGACGAAACGTTTTACAATTCATTGTGATAATAAATTTATACAGTTATGCGCAATGTGAGGCCTTATCGTTAAAGGAATTTGTTGCTACCTGCAACAACTACTGCAACCTTAAAATAATAAAGCAATAACAGTGGGAAGTTTTATGGTCATAAAGGCAATAAAGGTAACAAAAAGGAAATGTGGCTACAATGTAAGTTATGTGTTATGTAAGTCGGTGGTAACAGAGTGGTTATTCGACTTGCGGTCATATAAACTGCACTTTGTAGGATTTATTTATGTATAAACGAAATGAATTGCCATTTCATAATGGTTGTAGGAAATTGTTGTACGGAAATTCACATGATTGAGACAATATTTCATTGATAGTGCATTTTGATATATCCATCATTCAAGTAGTAAAACAATATTATTTTTGTTGCTTGATTTTTTTCTGTTTTTACCTTTTAATAAATGAGTATTTTAACAACATAAAACTAATATTTATAGTTTGCACTATAAACTAAAATAAATTTATGAGTATGACTTATAAAAATAGGGTTTTTTTTTAACTTACACTTAATGAGAATAAAAACGAAATTACATCTTTATCATGTTTAATTTGAAAATAAATATTTTCGATTCAACATGATATTATTTATTTAGCCCTTAATTGCTTTTGATTCAATGTATTACTACGAATAATATATCTTTTTTACGTGTCGTTAGAATATAAACAAAAATGATATTAGAATATCTTGCGATGCCATTGTGATATTCCCAGCGCAGGCGTAATGATATTTATTCTCTGTTTTGAATATTGTTATTTGACATTGAAACAACAAAAACATACAAATTGTATCACGTACGTAGCGAGAAGCATTTCAGACACTTTATTTTAAATCCTAATCTGATGGTAGAAGCCTTCGAGGAACTAAATTTGTGCCTTTCCTGCTAATCTTAACGCCAGTATTTTGTAGGAATGTGTGATTTATTGCTTTCACGTTTGTGTGAATGTATTTGTGTGAATAACAGATTCTTAAGTCTGTGTGTGTATGGAAAAAATCCTGTCAACTGTGAGTTCAATTCACATTCAGTGATTTCCTTACTTTTTAAGTAGGTACATAATAAGTAACTGAAAGTCGCGCGAAGCTTAGTTCCTGTCGTTTTTATTTGACCACTGCTCAGCTCCTATTGGTCGGAGTGATGTTATAGCCAATAACCTTCCTCATTAATTAGGCTATCCAACACTAAAATAATTCTAGCCTTTAACAAAACAAAGAAACTCTTCATATTTATAATATTAGTTTAGTATAGATGTTTTCTTATAAACTATCTAACGATAAAACGATCGAATCAGCCCGTGACCACGATCGGTGTAATTCGATCGAAACGTCGGGCAAATAAATAAGGTATTTACTATTTCCTATAATATAATACGTGACCTAGACCCGTTTTATAATAATTTAATAGATGTTTTCTGCCATATAACAAGCCCATTCACTAATCATAACACTGGGATGGATGTCGCCTACATAATAAATCATACTCCCACGACTTGATTTAGAGCTTCCCTCTAATGTCAATAGTTCGCTAACATTACTTTTCCTCCCACTACTCAGATTATTAATTACATTCGCAATTGAACTGTTATCGGGTTATTTATTGTGAGATACTATTTCCATTAATTTCAGTGAGTGTTTTATGACCAGGGTTGGCTAACTTTTGTTTAGAAAGGCTGTTTTTTGAAACATAGGCTGTTCGACATGCAAAATATTGTCGCCCTTTTGTCAAAGTACTTGTAATAAATTTTATGGTCTGATAAACTCCAAAATTTAATAAATTTTGTTGTCAATTTTATAAAGAGACTCTCGTATAATAACAATAAAATGGATTCACTGCAAATAAACCAACCTATGAATAGATTCTGAATGTATCATAAAAATATTATAAATGTCAAAGAATTTTAAATGTTTGTAAATATGCTTACATCCTTGTTGGATAAGATGCTACCCATTATAACGATAACAAATATTTAAACAGGTGCATTTGTATGCTACAGCATCAATAAAGTCTTGAATTTGTTTTACGTACGTACTAATTAAAATAAATATGAGTTTGTTTATTAGAATGCATTTATCTCCGGAACTACCGGGTCAATTATGACAAATGTTTGTGCATTGGGCACCTACAACATTACGCTGCTATTCAGTCTCTTATTACAGAGCTTGTTCTCTCGTGCGTGTGTTGCCTTTAAACAACAAAAACAAAACAAAGTAATACTTGACAAAAAAACCTAACCCTTTCTGTTCTGTGTACTTGACCAAAACAATTAGGCGCATGACATTTAGACATTTTCATTTTTATAAAACTAACTAAACCAAAAATTTAAAATTAAATTAATTTAATTTTGGCCCTAAAGGGATCACTGTCGAAAGCGAGAACACGACCTGCTGTCGTGTCACTAAAACAACAAAATTTTGGTTTAGTTAGTATTATGAAAATAAAAATATCTAGCTATCATGCGCCTAATTGTGGTCGAGTAGTACACGACTACAGGTACCTCTAACAAGCTAAATTAACTAAAATATAAGTCGAACTGTCAAAGTCAAACCTAGGTGTTGTCTGACACGTTATGTGAACGTACATGTTAGGTTTCGAAGTAGATCGATCAATCACAGTCAAGTTTACAAGTTCTATAATGACCAACCTAGATATTGACACTGATTAGATTCTTTAGATATTCTGGTGATATGTTGTGTGGGCAAGACAAGAAACATTGTTTCAAATTTTGAGATGTAATTCTAATAATATTAATTCCCTATCTTATAGGCTCGTTTCTTGAAGGTTCTTATGTAGTATCTGGCCTAATTCCTCTGACTCGTTTGACCACCACATCATTAATAATATCTATAATAACGATGCGATACCGAATAATGCTAAAGTTTTTCGTGTGTGAAACTGCGTGGATGCAAACAAACTGCTTTTTTTGCCAAGGCATAGTCGCACGGCCAGAAAGTGGCTATACGGGACTATCTCTTTGACACACCCATCACTGTGACTTCTGTATGACCCCTTGCAAACCATGACAGACCAAGAATAGTATCTGAATCAACATTGAATTTAATCAGAAGAAAAATATCTCCGGCTATAGTTTTTCCGATAATGTTCTTTAGAAACGTAGCTATTAGGGTGCAAATTGGCTTTTAAGTCTGGCAAATTCATCAAACTTATACTTAACATAGAGGTCCGCATTGTCCATATGTGACCTCGATAGGCCTGAAGGCGACTTGTCAACTGTGTCCTTTCTATTTAACTTGCATTTGCATAGGTACTTGAGAACCTACCGCATACTATGTACTCAACAAATAAGTACTTTGTTTGATTCGATTTCTTTAATAGAATTGATTGCGGTCACAAACCGGGAGATGGAAAGGATAATAATTATGGTAAACTAGCTTCTGCCTGTGACTCCGCTCGCGTGTTATGTCGGTAGAAAAACTACAATCTATGTGTTCCAAATTTTATACAGATCCTTTCGGGTGTGATTTAGTAACCAACATCCATTCATATATACATTCATCCTTAATTTCGCATTATTTTATAATATTAGTAGGTAGATTGAACAACGTAAATTTACACTTATCTAGTGCTAATACGATACCAATTCAAAGTTTCTTAAACAAAAGATGCCTGGTAATACACCGGTGCGGTATCACGTTAAATAAATTGCCCACGAATCAATTACCTTAACCGAATTGAATTCCAGGTGAGATAACTGCGGGCTACTGAATCATAATGTATTGTAATCGGTCGGTAACAGCTGTTTGCGTAGGTTTACAAGGCATCTGAAGAATGCTAACACGCCTCGTTGCAACATACAATATCTTAGTACTTGATTAGATGAACCTTTAGTTAGCTGTTTTCATGAACATAACATAGCATCACGCCTTTTTCCCCGAAGGGGTAGGCAGAGGTGTTTCACACCCACATTTCGCCAGCTATGTTTGGTCCCATGAAATAGGGGGCGAGCCTATTGTCATCAACCGGGAACATTTGTTTACCAAACTCCGGGAAAATCTTAATACTGGAATTTCATGATAGAACCACCGAGGCAGTTTTCATGAAACGTTATTGAAATTAGTATCATGTTAGTTATATACTTAAAAATATCAATAAACGATATAATTTTCTTCTAAAGCATCTTTGTACTTACTTAATCCATAAGTTACAAACCTTTCGTCAATCGATCCATTAGAATGGTATTTGGCGGAGCTTTTTAATGTAACTGCTGTTCAATCGCAACTTAAGACAAATTAATATTAATTTGTGTGATCCACAAATTTCTTCTGTAATTAAGTGTTTCTTGTAGTTTCAAATGCTTCAAACTTACTTCAAACTTATTTTCTATGACACAGTGGAATTTATTCATCCATATTTTGCACGATGAAATCTATCGCCAAAACGTAAACAATCGCTTCGCCATGACATAATTACGAGGCTTGCGAACAAAGTGATTGCCTATACTCTGTACGTTGCTCTTTGCTACAGTAATGAATGTATTCAAAACGTAAGTTGTTATCTGTTTGTAAGCAAATATTTGTATTTATTTGGGAATTTTATGACTAAAGATGTTTATTGTTTACGATGCCTGAGGGCCTATTTGAATTTAAACAATCGAAATATTCATTTTTTCGTTGTCAAATGTTTAAAAATGACAGCGACCATATTTAATTGTTACATATCGTAAGTCGAATGAGTTGTAAGTTGATGTTCCGAGTAGGCACTTAGATTTTGTTTGTATAGTAATAACATTGATTGATTTCAGGAAATACTGGTCCGATTTGAGAATTTCTTTTAGTATTGGACAGCAATTTTATTGAAAATGGTTATAGGCTATATAACATCACACTATGGCTGATAGGAGCTGAGCAGTGGCAAAATAAAGAACGACGGGAGCGAGGCCCGGGCGACTTATAAACTTCTAACATTTTTTTCTGTCGTCGTAAAAAATGTGCATAACAAGACAACAAACCAGCTTATAATCTAAATAATCAAATAAAACCCAATTCTGAGTACGTGACTGTCAACTCAGTTTAGTACCTTTAATCTTAGCAGCTACTTGTTACCCAAATACCAGAGGTTCGTATAAATTATACTTGTTACTGAGCTGCATTGTGAGCTTGTGCTTGGAACTTGTTTTGTAGTGCGTAGTTAGGGTATGATAAATAATGACTGCTTCTGAGGTTTAGTGGTAATTTGTGTAAACAACTGAGATACTCTTACTAGTACTAACGATGTAGCATCATGTTTCATTTACAATTTCACCAGCTAATACATAGTTGAGTCTTATGTAATTAGGAGTCATTCTAGTCTAGATTCCTTAGATATACTGATTAAGAATACATAAAGTCAATACCCCATTTTAACCCGTAGGTCGCGTAAATATACCCCATGTACTATTATCATAATCATATCAGCCGTAGTACATCCACTGTTGGACAACGACCTCCTTAAGACATTTATAATAAGACCGGTTATCTGCGGCTGGTCTCCAGCTCGATCCTGTGGTGAGATCATCTGTTCATCTTGTGGATGTCCTATGCTGCGCTTGCCGGTGCGTGGTCTCCACTCGAGAACTTTTTGGCCCCATCTGCCAAATACACTATTAACAAATTGAAGCTTTCTAAGCCAACCAATACCTTCAAAGTGAACTCCAACGTCAAGACAATGAATATTGATGAGCGCTCTGTTCTCAGCATGATCTCAATTGTATTGTCTTAATGGGAAACACGACTTCGTATTTAAATAGCTCACAGGTCGTGCTGTTAAATGCTATAACTTGTATAAATTATATAACTTAGTTTAATAAAGTCTGTGACTAATCTGGGAGAAAAATTCGTCTTAAATAATTAGAATAGAATTGTTTAAAAAAATTATTGCATAAAAGTGTAAATATATACCTAGTTTAGTAATAAAAATGCATATGATTTCAACAATTATTAAAATGAAATCTTTATCTATTACACAAGTTAGTTATTACATAATTAAAATAATGTATGTACTCGTATGTAGTTAAAATAATGTATTTAAATAAAACAGAAAACTATAGTAATAAATAAATATGAAATTATATTAAAAACTACATACTATTTTCTTTTCATTTTATACCTGCTATTAGTCAAAAAAGTCAATTAAAAACATTTTCCCATGGCCATTACTTTTAATATCTAAGTAATAAAAACTTTATAAATTTCATTAGTTGCAGGTGCAACTTAGTGGTTAAACTTCTGCTAATTTTATACACTAGGTAATAAACTTACTAACTGAGCAATAAAACTATTACACTAATAAGGTTCTCATTAAGAATAATTACGAACTATTCAAGCACAATTTCTTAATTAACAACTGTATAACAATACAATTTTATTGTTTACATCACATTCATTTATTGTTTACATTTGACATTGCACTAACCTTGAAGCAACTGCTCCCAGTGTGGGAATATGTTGTATAATATCTGTCAGTTTAATTTAGCACCTGTTTCAACTTTGACATTTAGAAATCGTTTGTAATTAGTAATTAATTATCGCTTCATCTAGAAAGTATTGTGAGGTAACAAGTTGAGAGATCTTTGGTATGTTATTATTAAGTGTGAATCAAGTTTTTTTTGTTTAAGCGGTAGACAATACACTCTTTAAAGAACAATACCTATGTCACGGACTCACAGCGTAGGTATTTGACATAATAATATTTAATTATTATATTAATAAATTAGGTGAGGCCTATGTTCAGCAGTGGACGTCGTTGGGCTGATATGATGATGATGATGATATTAATAATACATTTAATGGACACAAAATACAAATTGTATATTTATATACTATGTACGTATTGTACAAAATCCACAACTACCTACTATTTCTATACATATCCTACCTTGTCATATCTCTGCATCACCCAAAGGTAGACTGGTAGATAATGCCTTAGGCATTAAGTCCACCTATACATTGTTATTGTGTATAAAGTTTAAATAAATAAATAAATAAAATACACCCAGGCTCGAAACAAATATTTATAAATCACACTTACTTAATTATCTCGTACGGGAATCAAACCAACACAGGGCTTGCTGCTTAGTGCAGGCGTAGTCTTTTATAAAAACACTAGCCCCTTTTAAAAAATACGGAGTAAGTATTAAACCAGGTTTAAATTAAAAACTTTGACACTAAACAATGTCTTATGTCAATTTAAACCTGGTTTATTACTTATTAGGGTAGAAGTCGCGCGGGGCTACTCTCTCGTCTTTCTTTATTTGGCCAATGCTCAGCTCCTATTGGCCATGGCGTGATGTTATAATAGCCTATGTTATTCAGTAATAATACAGCTTTCTAACGGCAAATTATTTTTTAAATCCGTCTAGTAGTTTTTAAGTTTATTCGTTACATACAAAAATACAGATCTTTCCTCTTTATAATATGCATTAGTATAGATATAGTAGCAAGAATCATTTACTCTATTAGTCACCTTTTCAGTTGTTAATTAATAATTAATTGCAATTACTATAGAAATTACGGAAACAAAAGTTTTATCTTTTATAACATCTAGCTGTCACTTTCTTTTACAACAAGAAGAGTGAGACGAAACAATAGTATAACATTATATCACTTTATTCGTATATGAAACAAGTATTCATTTCATAATTTTGTTGACATTGTCAGTGGCTCAGACGTATAAGGTATACTTAGCACTGTTTATATCGCGAGTATAAAATTACTCGTAAGGTTGGGGTCAAGCTAAGGTCGAGGTCAAAGAGGTCGAATTTAATCGTTTCCCAAAAGCCCTGAATTTAATTACAAAAATGTAAACAATGGGTTTCTGAGGGATAATAAGGTTGTAAATATATTTTGCTGATATAGAAAATTATTTCTTTTTTTAGAAAATGTTTTTAATAATAATATAAATAATAATATTTCACCACATTCACCCAGCGTCATCTAGTCCCAAATTAAGCAATTATATTTGCTCGTGTTATAGGTACTAAACAACTGATATACTACTTAATTTTTTTTTTAAATACATACTTATTATAGATAAATTACACCCAGACACAGAACAAACAATCATGCTCATCACACAAAGATTTGTCGTGGGTGGCGATCTAATCCACGACCTCCTTAGCAGTTAGGGTCACTTACCATTTGACCAACAGGCTAGTCACAATAAATGTTAATCAATTTTCTGTCTCCCAAATTTATGTAATATGGTATGTATGTTGTATTAACAAGCGAATGTAGCGTTTGTAAAATATACCTAATTATAAATGAAGGACCCATAACTTTAGAAGTAAGTACGTATAATCTTCTTGTGACATAAAACATTCCTGAATTTCTAATTCCCTATTTCCATAATCATTGAGTTCCTTGCTTCTACTACTATTCATCGCCCCTTTTGTATGATTTCCAAAAATATACTTGAATAGATTCAATACTAACCAGTTACGTAACAAAACTACAAATAAACCAAGACATTTGCATAAAAGTCAACCGTATCCTTTCCAATTACAATAACTGTACGTATTTCGTTGTGAAAGTAGATTTCCGTTCATTACTAACTTAAATATGCAATAACGGAAAAACAGATCTCGTTACTAATATGTTAATGTTTGTGCAATAGGTGCTTTGGAAATTCACTTTATACGAAATGATTACGTGTTTTTTAAAAGTAATTTGTTCATTATAATAATCTACCACATTTACACAGCGCCATCTAGTCCCAAATTAAGCAATTATATTTGCTTGTGTTATGGGTAGTAAACAACTGATATACTACTTAAATACATTTTTTTTTGTAAATACATACATATTATAGATAAATTACACCCAGACACAGAACAAACAATTATGCGAATCATACAAAGATTTGTCCTGGGTGGGGATCGAACCCACGACCTCCGGTTTAGCAGTCAGGGCACTAACCACTAGACCAACAGGCCAGTCAAATCAATTCAATTGATTTAAAAATGTTAACAGTTGATAACGATAGCGGTAGTTTGGGGTGGTTTTGTCACTGCATCAGTGTTTTGTCTTTAGTATATGTCAGCAGAATATAAAGTAAATAGAGGACAGCAGCTACAGCTAGAGGCATACCAACTGAAGTAAAAGAAATCGTTATTATAAATGCTTTACAGAAATTGATACCAGAGACGACCTCATGCTCTAAAAATAAAATAAAATGCTATAAAAAAATTATTAAAAAAAACCTATCTCTGTTCTGTGACTTCATGCCTGTCATATATTTCTGTATGAATGTATTAAAAAAAAACAATTGCAATAAGTTCTTGTCCGTATTTTATTGGAGAAAACCTATGAAACTTTCATCCAGAACTTTCATCCACTTTCATCAGATTCTCACGGATCAGATTGTGATTAAAATTGATTTTTATTCATCATCACAACCCATAAATTAATGTTCTATTGCTGGGCCTCGTGTCCAGCAGTGGGACTCTTTCAAACAAATTTTATACCATAGGCTATATTTATCTCGATATAATATACTATAAAAAACTCATTCCCGTGGCTCACACGGACTAAGATGTGGGCAAAACAAGCAACTATTATTTCTTCAATCAACCTTTGAAAATTAGCACATCCATCGTAGCAAATCATATAAAGAACTCCCGATTATGCGAACGTTTCGCAACGCACCCGTTTCATTGCGTAATGACGACAACTCGTCATAGAATTATGCGTACTTAGCATGCAATGTGACGCTGCCTTTGTAATACTTAGCGCTATCGTCGTGAGCCAAGTGTTAATTCTGTCACACTTAGTATTGATAGCCGATTAACTAATAGGTGACAAAATAATACGACAAGTTATTTGGAAGTCCATTTGTTGTCTCTTTATATAATAAAATAATAAAAATTATCTAATTTATTAGTGACCTACTTCTGGAAAGGGCTCCTCTCTAGGATCTAGAGAGCTTAGGCGTTAGAGGGTTAAGGCTATCTATGTATACATGCTGGCCTAATGCAGGTTGAAGAATCAGACATAGCTTTAAATACCCTTAGAATTTCTTGAGGTTATGTGGATTTCCTCATTTAATTTTTCTTCAGCGTTAGCAGGTATTAACCAATCATTTAATTAGTTAATAATAATGGCTGATGCAAGATAAACAATGAAAAAAAAAATTGGTTTCCTTTTTATTAATATTGCGCTTAGGGATGAGTGTAAGATTTCAGATAGTTAAAGTTTTCATTAAATAAATGTTTAGAGAGGTAAAATTATGTGTCAATAAAAATATCTTGTCTAATTTCAATTATCTCTATAGAGTCTTCATCATTTCATTCTTGGCAAGAAGTATTGGATAGTTTAATGCAGTATAAATTTTGTAAGAACGTTGTAAGTGACAAATAAACTTACGCCGAATAAGATATACTACTTGTTTTAAAGTCTAAACATGCAAACGGCGTCTGTTTCAATCATGAAGTTCTTTGTCACTTGCTATAAACCCATTGTGAAGATATCTACATATTGGTTATAGAATTGGATACAGATTAATAAATAGCGTTGTGAAATATTTTGAGTAAATAATATTACTTTTGCTCGGTTCAGAATGTAGGTTTTAATTGAATAAATTTCAAAGTTTCGGACAAACAGTAGGTCTACAATTGTGGTGGTTCGAATGATTATATTTTGTATCAAACACATTACTAAGGTGAAATTATACAAAACTTCAGATTTTGCTACCTAAAAGGCTTCCAAAATTATAATTTGCAAAACAATTAATCTCTTTTTATTCATTTTCAAGATCAATATCGAATACGGACAGAGAATAATTGAAAATTTAGTTGCATCATTAATTTCAAAATAATTCATCCTCGGTCCGTTGTTCGACACACTTATTAATAAAGTAATGAGACTAAAGCTCTTCGTCAGTCATTTGTAGGTTTGTCGAACGTTTGGTAAATATCTCACTACCTAGTATACTTTCTGTCTGACACTCTTTGCTTTGTATAAGTTGATTTCCAGCGCCATTAGGTCAGCTTTGCCGGTCATCTGTTATATTTACTTGAATATGAATGACTTTGTTCGGTTCCTACAGTATTTTATTTCACTTTCGGTAAAATGTCTTAAAGCATATCTTAAACACAAGTGATATATATATATATATGTTTTTTTTTAGATAATTGCCATATTTTTAATTGTAAATCCTCAGATATGCACAGAATAACTAAAGTTATTGTTAGTTTATCAGCCATTCATCAGTTAATTGTGAAATAGGGCCTAAGTCTGCTGTTATACTACCGATTTCGCTATAGTAGGGTTTGATTTAAGTTATATAGGTGTTCTATGATTAATTGTCTTTGTTACTTGCTTAATATTCCAGGATGATAAAGAGTGGTGCTTTGTATTCTTACACGGTCCACACGAAGAAATAATGTATAAATAAGAATCCAAATTTCTTATGTAATATTGACCCATTGACTCTCATAATACACTAGGAAGTGTTGTAAAATTACATACGAAACAAAATGAAGCATGCTTTTGAATCACGTTCCATTTATTTAGCAACGTTCGTTCGTTTACATTGAGTACATTGACTAAAACAAATAGGCCTATACAATTTACCAATTCTTCATTGATGCATCGTGATCCATCGATTATAATCAAACTTTTATAAAGAAACAGTTCATTTGTCAACACTGACCTCTGATCGTTACATGATTGCTCATGATCGCGAATAATTTCACAATGACCACTAATGATAATTTCGTGATTGTGACTACTGTATCGTATCTGTTAATCTTATTCGATTATGTTTGTTTGTGCTTCGAATGTTATTAAGTCTTTGTTTAATATAGCTATTGTATTAATTATTTTTATCGAGCGATTATTAAAGATTAATTATTAATATGTATTATAGCGATATTACAAGGTTGTTAATTTTGATCAGTTATTTCAGATTGTTTGTGTACAGTTTGGTAAGTAAAAGCGAACGTTTTAAAAAAATTGTATCAAGTTTACCTACATTAATACTATCAAGGTTATCTGCATTTTTGATCCAATATTGTGTTTTAATTCAAACCTTTGAAGATTCGTCCAGTATTACACATTTACGAATTAAATATGCATTGCCGAGCAAAATACGGAATGAGAAACAAACTTCACAATCATAAAACAAAAAGAAACGTTACAAATCCTCATATTTCTTAAACAATAACAGCCAAGAAAATTCACTTGTCATTAAAATTGTTAATAACATTCCATTCAATAAAGAACTCAAATACCTATGCAATAAAACATACAATGCAACGTGTGTTTGTATTCCAACAGTCTGTTTGGAAAACGCGCATGCGTGTACGCAATAGGCAGTTACAAGTTGTCGTCCACATTGCGACACGGCGAACCTTACCTTATTACTAGCCAACTATGTATATCTTGACCTCACGAATTTAAACTCTACTACTTTTGAAATACAGCACGATTGAAGTGCATTAGTGATGTTAGTTTTGGTTTTAGGCCTACGGAAACTTGTAGAAATGAATGGATAGTTTTCAATATCGTATTTTTTATTGTACAATAGGTATTTGTTGAAAATGCCTATAGGAAAACATTAATGAGGTCTATTATAGAAGTATTGTTAGCACATTTTAATGGACCAGTAAGATCCAAGGCAGAATGATGAATTTCAAATCACGTACGTGCAGGCTCTGGGGTGAACTTCCTACAGCGGTGTTTCCTGAGCGCTATGACATGTCCTTCTTCAAACGAGGTTTAAAGAGAGCTATTCTCCGAAGGTAGAGTGGAGTTTTGCCATGCATATAACCTTTTCTGTTATTATGGCAAACCTCATTACGCTTACGCTGTCACTTTTGAATTCTGATCGGAAGTAAAAATAAGAAGCTTCCAGAGAGAGATTAGGACTCTCTGGAAGAAAAGAGTCGAATGTGAATTTGGGTGTGGGCCGGAGCCCCATAATAATAATTGTGTGTATTTTTACTATCGTTCCGAGTTAGTTGTACCGCGTAAATAAAAGAGAATAAACGAAGATATTTAAAAGATAAAGGTGTTTAATTCAAGTAGTACAAGAAATCCTCTACCAGCTAAAGTTCTGAACACGCACACCCCTTACATGGTGGAGGCGCCTAAGCGTCCTAGAAAAATTGAAGAAAGAAGAAAAAAACGCAAGTATTCACCCACAGAGAAAGTTTGAAGTGTATCACTAACAAATTTGATCTTGGGGTTTTATCTATTATTGGAATTGGTATACTGTGTTACCGCATAAAATGGCGTCAACCACACCCACATTTGACGGAATACATGGTTCGTTCGACGATTTTATTATACAATTCAATCAAATAGCGGTGATTCACAAGTTAGATGATGATGTGAAAAAAGTACTGTTGGGAGCATACCTAACGGGGCCTGCTCTGTATTTTTACAAGAAAATTGTGGAGACTAATGAAAGGTTCACAGATCTTATTAAAGAATTGGGGACAGAATTCCCATCTCGAGTAGACTTCGTAGAAAAGTTCTACTTGAGAAAACAATTATATCAAGAAGACTTGATAACGTTTTATTATGCGTTGGATGAATTATCATACCAAGCCAAAATAAATGATGATAGAATTTTCATTCAGCAATTTCTCAAAAATTGCAATAAATTTTATAAGAATAAATTGAGCATTATATTATTTCCAAATAAACAAACTTTAAAGGAAACGATAATGCAAATGATCAGTCTGGATGAACCAGATCACAAAGAGAATAGGTTGAACTTGCCAAACCAGGGTGGTTCTGTTACACCTGGGAATCTTTGTACTCCCAGAAATTATGATTTCAGAAAAAGAATAAAACAGCAGGGAAAAGGACCCTCATGGACGAGGGAAACATCTCGTGTAGCAGCCGTGCCAAAACAAAATGAAGCGTCATTAAATGTTGTGATGACGACGGGATCGAACGAAGTCCCACAATATATAAATTCAGGTCGGTTTAATCCAGTTATTAAGTGTCAGTGTTGTCAGCGTGACCTCCTAGCTCTTGTAGACACGGGAGCAAGCGTTTCGATTATATCCAGAAACTTCGTGTCAAGGAACAACCTGCTTGTAGAATATGACAAGAAGATTGAGTTAAATAGCGTCAATGCTGAAGCTTTAAAAGTGATGGGAAGCAGTAAAATAAATCTAGTAATAGGGTCTAGAGTTTTTAGTCATAAATTTTTTGTAGTAGATGGCGTCAGCCAGGACCTGATTCTAGGTCAAGATTTCTTGTTAAAGTATAGAGTCTTGATAGACTTTGGTAGACAATATATTACTGTAGGAAATGTTAAAGTCAATTTTTGTGAACCCAGAGAGGTCATTATTAGTCATAGCGATCCGATTCTTCATATAAGAAAGCAGGAAGGTTGTCATGACTACGTAAATAAAAATAAAGAGATGTGCTATGTATCGTGTAGGGATACAGAGCATACGATTTTCAACACCAATGAAGTGTTGACATCATGTCAAGTAAATACTATTAACTCCCACTTAGATTTTAATAAACGTTTCGCTTTTAACCCTGAGGAGTTAGACGAATTTAATAAAACTCTGGTTGAAAGAAAAATAATTGAAGATGTGCCATTATCCAAATATTACTCAGACCTCGATGTCTCTCTGGATACGGATCCAAAGGATCCATCCATGCAAAACAACAAGCGAAAACGGGTTTTATGCAATATTAGGCGTAGAACAAACACTTTCAGTAAATGTCAAAAGAACTTTTCTGATAAGTCGTTTGTAAACAAAGAGTTCGACATAGATGATAAAATTTTACCAAATATTTACCAAAAGAGGTCTGATTTAAATAAAAACTTTTATAAGGTTTATAGAGGTCCGTATGTAGTCGATAATAGACGAACAGACAATAATTATCTTATTCGTATACCGGACACAGATCAAACTAGAATAGCTAGTGTGAATAGATTAAAAAGATTAATAATTAGATAAAAAACAAATATATATATTTTTTTTTTTATAACTTATTCTTGTGAAGAGGTGATTGTCATTTAAAAAAGTTTTTAGCACATTTCTTCATTCATTCTTTCGTTCATTTATTGTCAAATATTGACATACGTTACTATAGTTACTAGTAGAATAATTGTTATTATGTTTTCAGTATCAATTTGTATTTAATATTAATATTATTATTAATGTATGTATAAAAATGTTTCATATCTGATGGCTGAGCGTCTCATCATGCCGAGCGACGTGTCGCTCACGAGGACAACTTCGGGGAGCCTGATGAGGAGCGTGATGCCCTCACTCCCGGCAATCAAAATTTCAATTTGTGAGATTTTTCCTTTTTGGAACTGTTTCTAGATGATGTCGACGTACAGTTTCACGATCCCACGATGGCACACTAGTGTCGGGAGTCTTCTTGGTTGGAAGATGTGAGCTGTATGACGTCCTCGTTGTGAATTGACAATGATTTCTTGAATGCTTTACGCATATCAGCCATCACAAGGTTATTGATGATTAAATGTGTGAAGTTGAATTGCACTGGAGCTTTGATTGAAATAATTGTTACAAAATTTTATTTTTTTACACTTATCTGTGTTGAATATGTCTGTCTAGTTTTTATACTATATGTAAACTTATATTACATGGGGATATGAGAATCTTTTTAGTGGTTTTTGGCTCTCAAAGCCATCACCACGTATAATCTGGACAATGCTTTAAAAATACATAATTCGCAGAGTCCAAGATTACTTGTTCTTGGCTGTCCAGTTAGTAAGGACATATCCACCAAATCATTTCCACCTGTTAGGCAGACTAACCTAAATTTTGAGATTGCTTTACTACCGGGTAAAAGCAATCTCAATGGCGGCGGGGAAGTGGAGTTTTGCCATGCATATAACCTTTTCTGTTATTATGGCAAACCTCATTACGCTTACGCTGTCACTTTTGAATTCTGATCGGAAGTAAAAATAAGAAGCTTCCAGAGAGAGATTAGGACTCTCTGGAAGAAAAGAGTCGAATGTGAATTTGGGTGTGGGCCGGAGCCCCATAATAATAATTGTGTGTATTTTTACTATCGTTCCGAGTTAGTTGTACCGCGTAAATAAAAGAGAATAAACGAAGATATTTAAAAGATAAAGGTGTTTAATTCAAGTAGTACAAGAAATCCTCTACCAGCTAAAGTTCTGAACACGCACACCCCTTACAGTAGGTAGCGGCTTGGCTGTGCCCCTAACATTGCCAACGTCCATGAGCGGCGGTAACCACTTACTATCAGGTGTGCCGCTTGCTCGTCTGCCACTTCAGGCAATAAAAATAAAAACTTAATAAAGAAACCTTGAAAAGAGAAATTTTTTGTATTGTAATAATTACTTAGCAAATATGTTTCGTAATAAAGGTACAAAAACGTAATATGAGGTAATTATTCTTTCTCATTTACCTACTTACATTATTTTGCAATTAAGATCAACATTTTTAATTCGATCTTCGAATTGGGAATTATTACAGAATAATTATGTCGTATATTTACTGGTTTGCTCAACGTTGTCAGTTACTTACTGTTACTTTTTCTGATGTATTTAAGATGCTAGCAAAAATTGTATGCGTTTAGCTAAGTAGATTTGTTTCATTTCAATATTAGGAAACTTTAATAAACATTTCGAATTACATTACGATGAATTATAAACTAAGTAATACCGGTATTACGACACGCAGCAGTTACTTTCTATTCCTAATATTGTTAAAAACCTTTTTACTACTGTCTTACGAAATAACTAGTCGTTTCATATCGACATCAATATCTTCATTACCCAATACTACCCATTCATATCACTCACCACATCCATATTCCATTGAACCTATAAACGTTTTACACCCTCTTACCCACCATAAACTGTCAACGTTACATCAGTGCTAAACACTCAATCTGTTGCATTATATCGACCGTCCGTTTAGTATGCACATACGCACCTTGCGTCAATATGGCGTCACTTAAGGTACCAACACACACAGTGTCGTGTCACATCAGAGACACACAATCACTTGTATATTATGTATTTTATTTTAACCATACCTATCGTATTGTACAACGAAATTCCTATAAAGTTAAGTTTGGTATGGGAAAAGAACTAAAAATAAAAAAGTTTAAGTTTCGATATTTTCCACAGTCAAACCGATCATACAGTTTTGTGGAAGTGTTTTAAAATATATGTACCATTTATAGAAGAAAGTTTTTTGTCTATCAATATGCACTCTAAAGTGATAAAGTCTAGGCTATATTAATCGTAGAAGAGAACGAGAACCGCGATAATGAACGGATTTTACAGAGGGTAGAGTGACGATCTCCGCAGGTTGTCTGGCGAGTCCTGAAAGAGTTGATAATAACTGTACCAAATGTATGGATGTAAATGCTTCTAATGCGATACGACACAGTAGTGTATTCCTACCTTTATTGTCGTACTTCATTAGCAAACAAACGATACAATGCTATATAATGTACTGTACGCTCAACTATTTAGGCGTCTGTAGTAAAAATAAAAACGTCTAGTAAACTTCAATTAACTTCACGTTTCCGAGATCCTTATTGATTGTAAGAAAAAAACAACTTAATTCAATGGACTATCAATCTTGTAGTAGTCTATATTTGTCTGTATTGACGGTTGTGTTAAGGAGAATTTATATGCAGTACTTATTGTTATTGTAGTCTGACTGAATACAATGCATTTATATTAGTATGCTTGTTATTGTAATCGTGGCAATTTTTATAAGTATTGTTTCGTTTGTGATGATGGTATTTATTACATATAGTACATACATCTTTAATAATTTTTATCGAAGCTAAGACAGCCCAAACTTTATTTGATTAGAATAAAATCAAGGAAAGAAGTCATTATGATAATAAAACTTTTACTGTAAACTTTATTAATAAAGACCTTCCCAATGATTTTCATGCGTTTCTAGTAGTTAGTGGTTAAAGTAGTCCACTGTTGGTACTTAATAAGTTTTATTACTCCATCTTTTTTGCGGTGAACACGGCATGAATTCTGTCTTTATGTCCACTGATTGAAATTAATTGAATTAATTCTATGTTTGTACAATTGTACAATCTCCAAGCTACTCTTACATCAGAAATCCAAATCAAGTTATTTAATATCTCCACGCTATTCGCAACAAACCGCATAATAACAAACAAATGTATATTTTATAACAGGCAATATTCCCATCCATTTCGCTCCATTAAACCAACTCTATCAAGCTTGACGTCCAAATCGTTTATAGTCGCAAAAAATGCAGTCGTAATCTTAATTAATTTAATGACCATCTCTTTCTTTTGCAGGTAAGAAGTTCACGATGCTTCACACGGAATTACACCTTAATAATATAAACAATAAAGTTGGTTTCAAAATACAGGTAAGCTATTACATAAGTAAAGGTTTAGTGAAAGTGACTGGCGTCTTCGTATTTCCATAATGTGGACAAATTATATTAAGAATGATAAGTTTTTTGTCCTTGTCTTAAGAATGGTTATGTATATTTTGTTGGTGATATTCTGAACTGTATTGTTTGTGTGAGTGAGAGGCAAATATGATGTTGGTTGATTGCAGATTGCGGGTCGATGAACGTTGTGACCTGTCGCCCGTTATAAACAAATGAGTAGCGCTTAGTGCTTTGAAGTTACAATCTTTCTATTGTGTGAACAAAAACTAATGTTGGAACAGAATGTTTTTCCGGTTATAGTAAGTTATGTATTCTTTTTAAGTATACTGTACTTATAATGTTTTGAATTTTTTTAAGGCTAATATTTGTGGTCCAAGTATATTACATTCAACATTTGAAAAAGTAATAAAACGTGAAAATTAACAAAAAAAAAGCCTAAGAAGGAGAGATATTATGCCTAAAATTGCATTGCCGTCCTTTTGACTCTCTGGCATGAGCTCAGGATACCATTAATCACCAGCTCGAATACAGCAAATTAATGGCTTACGGTCTAAATTAAATTTAAAATAAAAACAAAGATACATTAGCTTTTACATCCAAATTTAAATCGAAAATAAATTAACTATGACATAAACGAATATAAAGCTTTACCTATAGCATTCAATATCAATTACAAAAGTACAATAATGTATACAGATACAAAGTAAACGTTAACAATGTATGTATGTATGTCTGTTGGTGCAATTGTCTCCTGTATCCGGTTTGTATGAATGCGGCTTTTATTTGGACCATGAAATCGAACACATGCGTTTATAATGCATGTCGATAGTGTGGACTACGGTACAAAATAAATACGAAATTAATTGCAATAGAAATAAATTTAATAATTATATTATACAGAAGGCACTAAGTCGCTCGCTGTGGCGGAGGTTACGCGAGGCTTATGTCCAGCAGTGGACGTCATTGGGTTCATACGATGATGATGATGATAATATGTTATTCATTTTAATATATTATGTCCTCTGAATAAAACAATTTTGTGTCGATTTTATCATGGAAACGTTAATATTTGATATATAAATAACTAGCTTCCGCCCGCTGCTTCGCCCGGGTGGTATGTATTTTATACCTATAAATCTTCCTCTTGAATCACTCTATCTGTTAAAAAAACCGCATCAAAATCCGTTGCGTAGTTTTAAAGATTTAAGCATAAATAGGGATATAGGGACAGAGAAAGCGACTTTGTTTTATACTAAGTAGTGATAAGTTATTTTACGTGTGATATTTTTCACATGAGTATTTGATAATAGGCAAATAGACGTACTAATTTATAGACGCCTGCAACACTAGGTATCATAAGTGGGTTTCCGACCCTTGAAAACACGTTCACTCCTTTATTCAAGAACCCTATACTGTAGTCCCTCGTGAAAACCTCGTTAGTTTTAATTTAGATAATGCACCAGGAAGCCACAATATTTTAGTCCAAGTTCTTAGCTCCAGTGGTGTTGGAAAGCTGTCCCACATGATTACCGAGTGTACCGCACGGTGCGAGGTGTGCTACGGCCCACTGGCCACTAGCTCGCTTGTGTCTATAGGTGGGTGAGTGGGTGATATGCAGTTGTACTCGATTTGCCAGTCGTCACCTCAATGTGCGATCGTTTACTTAGCGAGCTAGTTGTACACTACTACTACTAATCTAATTGTATGTGTATTTGTGCTTGTACTTAATTCGTTACAATGTAGCAAACGTTTTATTGTTTCTAACTTCTTTATCATTAAGTCCGCCTGTACATATTTTGTATGAAGTGTTGAATAAATAAATAAAAAGCCATTTGGTTTACCAACTATGTATTTAAAATCTGTACTTAAGTTTATGGGATGGATGGATGGATGAATATATGTATAATAATAATAATATTCTACCACATTTACACAGCGCCATCTAGTCCCAAAGTAAGCAATTACATTTGCTTGTGTTATGGGTACTAAACAACTGATATACTACTTAAATACATTTTTTTTTTGTAAATACATACATATTATAGATAAATTACAACCAGACACAGAACAAACCTTTATGCTCATCACACAAAGATTTGTCCTGGGTGGGGATCGAACCCACGACCTCCGGTTTAGCAGTCAGGGTCACTAACCACTAGACCAACAGGCCAGTCATTGTATCATCATCATCACTGCAACCCAGAAAGGTCCACGGCACGGGTCTCCTTCAAAGATTGTGGATGGAATTTATTTTAATGGTTTGTTATTCAATCATACACATATGGCTGAAAGGATCTGTATGACATTTGGAACACAGATGGATTATAGTCTAGAATAGCTCTTAGGATACTATATACTAACTCACCATGCCTCTTTGATTAAATCTGTTAGAAATAAACTTCAAACTTAAGATTTAATATTGATCACATACATGATACATATGAACGTCATACAAAGCCAAAAAAAAGGTTGCTCTGAGAAAAACTTGACAACAAACTCTTTTTAATGATCAAAAAATAGAAAAGCATCCTTCATTCAGTAGCCTATCTAAAAATAAAACCATAAAGGCTTTTTCCTCAACAACAATGTTCCATATTCCAGCATTCTTGGAAGGCTGCCATGCTTGATGACCAACTGAGGACATATATCGATGTAATAGCTTACATATTTGCGCACTGATCACTGACGACGCGAATAAATCTGAGAATCTATCCTTATATACATGAAACAGATATGTTTGTTAGTGTAACTGAGTTTTATCAACCGTTTGCAGTTAATCTGAACACTTTGAGATAGTTTAGTAAGTATGTACAAATAACATTTACTTTAGGTGGACAATCATGTCAACCAATGAATTTAAATAATATATAATTTTTCGAAAAGAATTTGCTTCGTGTCCAAAAAAAAAAATTTGATTCTTAACTTATTGCTTTTCCCCCAAGGGTTGAAAAGGTTTATTGTACCCAGCTTTGTTAGTTTTCCATGTAGGGTTGAAATTGTATATTTGTACACGTAAGTAACGGCTCCAAAATATAACATCGGATTAATTATTATTAACAAAACATAGTCTTCATACCAACTTTCTTTTGCATGGTTCAGGTAAATTTTTAATCGCAAATGTCATATATTTGTTTCTTAAATAGCTTCAATATTCACAAAAATAAAACAACTTCATAGACATAGTCGTGCGTCGTGACTAGTATGAAATTGCGCAGTCGAGTCGTGCGTAATGCGCGACGTTCTCACAGTTCGATTCATAGCGTTGTTGGTGGTCAATCAATGGACTTATGAATGAGATATGGGAGTGGGAACACGAGTTGAGTGAACTGGGATACTCAATAAGTATCTAGTAGTAGCTGGAAACTCGGTGGGAAATAGTTTAGTGTACTTATGAACAACAAATTTATCTATACTAGGTATCTATACTATTAATATTTTAATTGTAAATAATTGTAATTATGACTGGCCTGTTGGTCTAGTGGTTAGTGACCCTGACTGCTAAATCGGAGGTCGTGGGTTCGATCCCCACCCAGGACAAATCTTTGTGTGATGAGCATAAAGGTTTGTTCTGTGTCTGGGTGTAATTTATCTATAATATGTATGTATTTACAAAAAAAAACATTATATAAGTATACTACTTATATAATGTTTTTTTTTTTGTAAATCAGTTGTCTAGTACCCATAACACAGGCAAATAATATATAATTGCTTAATTTGGGACTAGATGGCGCTGTGTGAATGTGGTAGAATCATCATCATCATCATATCAGCCCAATGACGTATGACGTAGAATATTATATTATTATTATATTAAAAATAAAAAGAGTTTGTTTGTTTGGTTGGTTGAACGTTAGGAGCTCAGGAACTACAAGTTCGATTTGAAAAATTCTTTTAGTTTTGGATTGCCCATTTATCAAGGAAGGCTATAAGCTATACAGGGTGTATACGACGATACGACATTAAATGAAACCACGTGTAGCATGTGATGTTAGAAGGCTATACCAAAAAAATTAAACAGAAATTTGCAATAGTTTAGACGCAAATGTACTTTCTTTATGTCACAGTTGTTCACAGTTTTAAACAACCTGTAGGTATTTACGTTAATCGTATGTTGTCATTACGTCATTCAATTCATTTAACTATCTCTGACTCTTTCATATTATCTTATCTCTTACTCTGTTCCGCACTTTTGTCGTCGTCATGTCGAAAACGTCATTATAGAAAAATAATGTGTAGTTTTATATTCGTAAATTTTTCGACTTTAAATAATGTGTAGATTATTATTATTTTTTTTTTTTTAATTTTTTTCTTTTTTTTTTAATTTTTTTTATTAGAATATGTTTATAAGGGTTAACACTGGCTGCCTTTTCATTTAATGTCGTATCGTCGTATACACCCTGTATAACATTACGATAGGGCCAAAAGAAGCTGAACAGTGTCCAAATAAAGAACGACGGGAGTGACTTCTAGTTTACTCATACATTTTGTCGATCATACACAAATCTAATGCATTTATGTTGTTTGATTTTTACAGGATAAAAATAATGAAGTACCTATAGGGACAATTGTCAGGCATAAATGATACCTGACCAAATTCTGAGATACACGCTAATAACTGTCCCGCGTAAGCATTAAACCTTCACCCTATTAAACTATACTATAGATCCAACAAAAAATCAATTTGTGTATTCAATGTGGTCGGACAACTTGCCTATAAATTTGATATCACGTCTGAGTTCGTGTAAAATTTGTTCAAACCTACCTTAAAACCTGGTACGAAGATTAATAGTTCTTCTAAGTTTGCGATTAATTAGGGTTATACCCTGAGGACCTTATTCCAGAGGCGCCCGTCACGGAAAACTCTGAATACTTAATAATTTGAGCCTATTTCAGTATAAGTGACTACTTACAACTTATATAATTAAGCATATTCAAAGATGAAGAAGTAAATAGGTTTTAGATAAACCGTGTCCAGTGATGACGTCATTCAACGTTAATGAATATAAACCGTGCTGCGTGTCAAAGCCGCAGCTTCCAAATATGGAGGCTATAATAATATATCTATGGAGTTACTTAGTTTCTGAATCATTAGGGTTTTGCTCACGATTCAAACGTTTGCTACATCCACCTGGTTTTCTGTTAAGGGGCATAATAAAATATATCTATTAACCCTTTGAACGCCAGACGTCAATATACGTAAAATGAAAATGTGCTCACCACGCCAATGACGCCATAGCACGTCAAAAATGTACTGTATTTTAAAAGCTTGGCGCACAAGAAGGATAATTAGTTCGATCAAATCTATGTATCTAATACTAATGACCAATCATGTTTGCATGTAAATAAACATATTTATCTTGGAATTGACTCTAACAAATCGAAGAATAATGTAAATTTTAACAAAGTACTCCTTTATAATTGTCTGTATAGATGTCTTGCCGGCAAAATGCGAAACATTCCCAAAATAATAGAAAATCTTTAACTGCTGACAGCATCATGTAGTACAACTGCATAAGAAGTAGCCACAAGGTGTACCTACAGATGATCTGATCCGAACAGCGCTGGATGCAAGCCGTGTACAAGAGGTCCTATTGGAAATCTCTATGTCCAGCAGTGGACATCCTACGACTGATATAACGATGATGATGACAGCCACAATTATCCTCTGGACGAAGGTCGGTCGCCTCGATCATCTATAAAACCTATGTTTTATTTTTAACACGTGTTTATTAAATAAAACCAGTTCTAGAAAAAAGATATAAAATAAATAAGCAAATTTCTATTCTTTATCCAAATCTATAAAACCCAACACCCACGTACTTGTATAATCTAAACAAATTATCTTAAAACAATATAAATTGGAAGCGGCTTCTGTTACACAGTTTGAAACAGTACAACTTCCTGTCGTAAAATTAATACATGTCCGAATTCGGAGGTGAATGGTTTATGGTAATGAGCATGACTTATAGATTTGGTATTAAGTTTTATTTTAAAATGATGATTGGCTCTTGTCGACGTGAATTGGTGGATAATTGGTTGATCACGTTGCATTTTAACCTTTTCTGAGTGGTATCGGCGCGAAGTGCATTATGTACCAAGCAGAGTGTGAAAAACTTGTACAAAATAAAATAACAAGGATTTTGTTTGTATGTTTTTATAAGTATTTCACAAAATCTAGCCGCAACGTAACGGCACTTACCTATGTTTCTATTCTTTTCTGTCCCTTATAATCGTCATTTAACAGAGCGAGAGAAAGAGTGAGAGTTACTTAGCAGGGCGCATCGTCGATTCCACCGCGTGCAGTCGCACACCTGCTATCGATCTCGCTCTAGTAAATGATGATTTTAATTAACAGGAAGGGATAGAAACAAAGTGTGATTCCATGTGGCTAGACGTGGTTCAGCCCTTAGATACTGAGGTGAATATCTGGACTTGTCCCACATATATTATCTATTTTAATTAAATTGAAAATCAAACTAGGACTTGATTAGAAAGGAACTCACCATTGCAATACATTTTTCGTGATATTAAGGTTGAATCTATACTAATATTTGTAGAGTTTGTTTGTTTGTTTGAAAGTTAGGATATCAGGATCTACTGGTCTGATTTGAAAAAATAATTTAGTCTTAGATAGCCCATTTTATCGAGAAAGGTTATAGGCTATATAACATCACGCTACGCCCAATAGGAACTGAGCAGTGGCCAAATAAAGAACGAAGTCCCGCGCGACTTCTAGTTTTGTATAATATCGTATGGGGTAACCGCTAATGATACTGAATCATGTCTTACAGCGTTTCTATGTTCACGTTTTTATATGATTGTATATTTCAATCGAAGAGACGATCGTTAAAAACGAGCCAGTTCTAAAACCCTTTTTTACGAGCCGGTGATACTTATAATAATAATATAATATAATAATATTCTACCACATTTACACAGCGCCATCTAGTCCCAAAGTAAGCAATTATATTTGCTTGTGTTATGGGTACTAAACAACTGACATACTACTTAAATACATTTTTTTTTTGTAAATACATACATATTATAGATAAATTACACCCTAAACCTAAACTTAATTACACTTATAGTTAGTAAGTACCCAGTAGCAAATAATATAAACAAATAACAATTGACGAAGCATTACATTGCGCCACTGACCGACGCGGCTCACGATCGATGTAATCGTTTGTAATCGATATCCCCTTGAACCGATCTACTCGAAATAATCGTTCGCATCCTTAGCAATACTATGGACTAATAATGTATTCTATATATTTGCATGTTTATTAGCAAAGTTATGACTTCCAAATGGATTTATGATACGATCTGTTGAGTTGAAGCAGGCTTTTTATAGGTAAGTAACAATCTAAGGATATTGCTACAGCTATTTTGTGAAGATTAGAGATCAAATTGATACGTTATTAAGTATTAGGTAGTTAGCACTTAATACAATAGACAATAGTGTTTCGACATCGATGTGAATGTTCGTGCGCTGATATAGACATTAGTATAATTTGTACATTAATATCAATGATGGAGGTGTCTAGTACTTTGTTCGGACTCGTAATCGGTTAGAATGAAATTGGCAATTAGGTACATTGGGTATGGGTGAAATATGTAATCCCTGTTTATATACATATTCATTTATTTTTATAAATAATATAATAATATTCTACCACATTCACACAGCGCCATCTAGTCCCAAATTAAGCAATTATATTTGCTTGTGTAATGGGTACTAAACAACTGATATACTACTTAAATACATTTTTTTTGTAAGTACATACGCGGGCTGGGTGCGGGCTCAGCTATCTAGACAGAGAAGAGAAGACCCGAACCCAATATTGGGACATAAATGGATTGCTAAAGACGAACAATGTCGAAATCTACTACTATAATATAATATGAATGTTCAAGAAGACACAAAATCAACAATGTAACATGCAAAACATACAATTTACATAACATCCTAAGCTATACTTTCAGATACATAAACTTAATTATTACTTTTGTTTACAAAACTGCGGATAATAAAACCAAGTTTACAGTCCATAACATTCGTGAGAAACTAATTGTAAGCCACTAAGTAAGTTTATTATATAAATAGTCATTTATTTGTGAGAATTCGACATTCTGCAGCAAAATACTTAATAACTGTGTAGTACAATCGACCGTTCAATCTACATTGTGGTACTATTGCGAAATTTACAATTAGTAATTTGATTGTAAAAATCCAGTACAATTAGTTTGTAAATACAGTTTTGGTTTTGTGAGTTGGATTCCAAAAATAAATTAATCAAAGTAGGATGTTGATTATTAGAGTATGAAAGAATATTCACAAACATCAAGTTTGTGATTTCCAATATTTGTATGTGTTCCTATTTACTGGGTTTCTAGGGGCTTCACAAGGTGCAGTTTCTGTTTTATTCGTACGAGATAATAAACTATATTTATGCCAAATTTCTTTCATATTCTATCAGCTGTTCTTGCGTAATTAAGCATTTATCCACCCTAATTTTCAAATTTATGACATTAGTAGGACAAACCTTGTCCTGTCATTACTAACGTTTAAGATAAAGTGACAATTTTCCAAACATGAAGCAATTGATTTAAGAAATATAATACATAAAATAGGTAGGTTCATTACAAACATAACATCGTATCATGCCCGTACAAATTTGTTGTGTGTGACACACATAAATTAGCGATCATAAATTTGTACTATTAAAACGGATCTTAAACGTGTAATGAGTCATACGACATCGTACACCCACTAAACAACAATCTTCGACATGTTATTAATTAATAGTCGATTTATTAGTTTTGAAGTAAGTATTTAACACAGAAGCCTTACAGTTATTTACGTTCCACGATAGCTGGCGAAATGTGGGTGTGATGCATCTCTCCCCTTTGGGAAAAAAGGGGTAAAGCTATGTTATGTTTATCAATATTTACTGTTATCTGAATAAACCTGTCCATAATTAGAGTAAGTAGGTCCATAGTAGGGTAAATTGTTGTTGTATGACAACAAGGTACTTTAACACAAAATCACGTCGATGTAGCAAAGAAGCAGCTCATGGCTTCTAGGCAAAAAAAAAATGTCAAGAAATAATATTTCAGCGAAATTAACTAAAGAAATAATTCTACCTTACAGAAAAGTTAAACTAAATTAGTTCAATTATGATTCTACTGTTTAGGACAAATATGATTTAGAACACAATTCAATATCTAGACTAGTTTTAAATATCATTGGTAATGTCAATACAAAGCTAAAGTTCAGTCGGTATGCTAATAATATAAGTGACCGCGCTAAATGAATATAGCCTTCGAGTATTTGTGTTGATAGGAGGAACTGGGCTTAAAGACGACCTAGTTCTTAATACTTTATTATTTGAATTGTAAAATCCAAGCTGACACAACATAACGGTAAAGTCTAAAAAGGTAAATAAATATCGAAAATTAAATTGGAGAAAATATTAACGTACGACATACGACAAAAGAGAGAGAATGAATGAAATATTGTAAACAAACTTCATCCCTGCACTGAACACCAAATATTGTTATGTATTTCCTATAACTAAAGTGTGAGAATGCATGTGTGCTTTGTAATTATTTGTAGACTTGAGTTTTAAAATAAAAAGAAAAGAAAAGTAAGAAGCTTTTATTGTGCACATAAGTACAACGACGTGAAAATAGAATCTAGAATATAAAAAGAATAAATTGAAACATTTTCTTTATTATTGTACGATTGGCATCTTGAAAAAGATTCACTAGGAAGTTATAATTAATACATATTAAATAGTCGTCGCACAAAACAATTTCTCATTAATATGTTTTGTTTTTGCGTACAAATGCATCGCTACGCATCAGGAACTTGTCACAAAGTTACACGCTATCACTATTGTTGCTATTATACATCTATTAACGGATGTGTGAGAACGTTATAGGATAATTAATATACTTGTAATATTAGATTACATTCATCTTTATAATTTAGTGCGTATTGTATTATATAGTAGACTAGCTTCCGCTTGCTGCTTTGCCCGCGTGGTATGTATTTTATACCTATAAACCTTCCTCTTGAATCACTCTACCTTTAAAAAAAACCGCATCAAAATCCGTTGCGTAGTTTTAAAGATTTAAGCATACATAGGGATATAGGGACAGGGAAAGCGACTATGTTTTATACTATGTAGTGAAGCGTATTTAGTTTGGTAGTGAAATTACATTTTACACGCAACTTCAAAATGAAAGATATTAAACATCTACAAGTTATTTTTTTATAAAATAGTGTAGTTTAAACACCATGATGTGAATAAACATATTCCTACCATAAAATAAATTAGTAATAATATTATAATATTGCGTTTAGTAACAGTGTTACTGAAAATTTGAAGATAACTAAAAAGACAAAAATTCCTCAATAGCTTCTAAACAATATTAAAGAAAATTTGTTGATAAAAGGTGAAGAAAAGATACTGAATAGTTTTATCTTCACCTATTTATACCTACGTGGATAGGTAGGTAGAATAATAATATAATTAATCCAAACATGGAAACAGAACTTGTTCATTTAAGCAAAATAATTATAGAGCTAATAAATTGTGAACTGCGTCTAGAATCTAGATTAAGTGTCAATTTAAGTATTTTATATCTCCGTGTTATATGTAATATTGTGAGAAGATTTGTAATTCTTTAATTAAACCCCAAGACATAATAATTAGTATTAAGAACGGAGTAAAGGCTTTTTGTAATTATAATATGGGACCTTTCATAATAATAATAATAATAAAGGGCCTGATGCAGAAGGCAGTACTCCTCGACACGGCACGTATTGTGAGGAGGTTCCTTTCTCTGGAGCCATAACCGTCGGCACCATGGACTCTGTTCCCGATATCCGGGCCACCACATTTTTATATTTTTAAATGTATATATTTTTTTATATATTTATATTTAAAAATGTAATAATGTGTAAATGTCATTTAAATAAAGGGCATAATAACAATTCATTTATTTATTGAATGTGATATCAATTAAATTATTTCAATTAAATTTTATGAAGTATTGTATGCAAAACATTTTTGAAAAGATGTTTTTGCATGAACTAATTTAATGAAGAATATTTTTGAAGCCTTTCGAATTCTTATGATTCGTATCCTAGTCTTATAACAAAATTTTTAATCTTCTCTTTAGAAGACTTTACACAGACTAAAGAGCAGAAGATACAAGAGAACAGACGATTTATTTAACCAATAGCATTATAGCAAAGCAAACATCCTTTCTTCTTTTTATCCGTTCCTTGAAAATGGTATTATTGTTGAACGCCATCCATCCAGGTGATCGGAATAGTAGTCCAGTCGATTACGAGTAGTGCGGTGAAGGATCTTTGTAGCTGGCAGTAGTCCAAAACAATTCCTAAGAACACTTCCCGTGATAGATACAGTATTTAATGTTTCCGTAAGCATTCAATACTATATTTGAGCTCTTTTCATTTTTGTCTCCACTTAAATTGACTCCGAAATTATGGAAATACAATATCTGCAGTCAATCTTTACATAGAAAAAGCATTAATGATCATCATTAAATTATTAAGTTCGGCATACCAATAGATTACGACATGTTCGTGGGCATTTATTATATTGCGTGGGCATATTTCACGCTATAACATTCAGTTTTCTATTATTTATGCCCACTGGCGGTTTATTTTCGGTAATAAATTGGAAATATGGCATTATAAGCGTGGAATATTAATTACAACACGAATATGTCTCCTTCATTGACATTGATTTATTCACTATTTATTAACCTGCCTTGATACCTGGACCTTATATTATTGTTGTAAAATAATTTTTCAATTTGAAGCAGTAGTTTCTGAGATTAGAGCATTCAAACATACAAAGAAACTTTTTTGCTTTATAATATTAGTATAAAGATCAATGTCTCTACTTACAGTGTTGATATAATCCCACACTTACATAATATTTCACTTAACCTTATCACCACGATTGCAGCTCTGTATTAGCATAGAATAGCGATTGTCAATCGTTGTATCAATCAGTTATGATACTCATATGTGTATGTTACACACTTTCAATGTCGGCCACTATTATCAATGTATCAATCTTTGGAAGTGTGACAGTGTATTTGCATATTCACTAAGCCTCTCTAGAGATAGGAAGTGTTTATACTTGTAGGTTTTGTGAATGCGGTCACAATTTACTCTTGTAGTGGTTATTTTTTCAAGTTTGTCAATTCTCAGATATTCATCTCTGAGTAACCTTAAGAGCAGACCACAACTGCAATAATTGCATTGACAAGATAAGGCTTGTGATACAGGATTAAAAATTAATGAACAATAAAATGAAGCACATTCATCAGTCGATACTCAAAATCTGTTATTTTCAAAAAATCAACGATATGTGATTATATTCAATTTTTTTTTAAATAGCTTTCTAGTATTTTATCTATTTTCATTTAATTAATTATTAGTAAAAAAAGCTTTGTGTAAATTTTCTAGCGACTATAAAACGCAACAGTTACCCAACTAAATGTAAAGTCTCTTTTACATTGTTTTACTTGTAGGCAGTTGCAGTTGTCAGTTCATATTATTCAAAGATTTGTTCTCGAGCCTAACACAAGGTTGTTCCTTTGTGTATTTGGCTGAACTATGATTATCTGATTATCGGCGAATCTTTGCCAAGCTTTGTTTTAAGATTGTACTTTACAGATTATTTTGTATTTGAATTAGTTTTTTATTTACGCTGTAAGTTAAGCAGGATATTGACTATTATGAGTAAGGTTATATTACAAAAGCACAAACAATAACACACATGTCAGCACATTTACTGGCCATTCGGGTATTTGAATTTCTTCAATTTAAATTTGGAACGCAATTCTAGGCTACAAACTTAACATTAGCTAAACCTAACCAGAAGTTAGCACGTAAGATGTATTAGACTGTAAGCCTTCTTCAAAATTAAATAAATAAATAAAATAAATAAGATGCAGTAATATAAGTTGAGTTTTTGACCATAATAACATCACTTTAGACATCTATATTAGGTTTTTATTATAAGATCAACTCTGTAAAAGAATCGTATTGTTTTTAATAAACCCGATCAATGCCTTATATTAAATTCAATAAGTTTTATCACTAGGCTGTTAACATTGATCTCACCTTTGAACTATGTGACGCAACTGAACTTATATAATTTGGTTATCATTTCGTTAACAATACGGTTGACTTTGGCCTAGCCGTGTTTTAGCATAGTTATAATGTTTAGATACACGAGTAGGTCGAGGTGAAGTACGTCTGTTTATTATTATGTACTTTTACATAATATTATATGTTTTGCGACGATACTAATTGTGATTGAAGGATTTTGAATTTGTCCATATTACGAGCAACTCACACATGTTACTGCTAAGCATGGAAGTACGTCATTATTAATCTGATCTAGAAACCAAGTTAAGCCTCGAAGATTCAATATACACATACAAAAAAGATATGTGACCGCCCCATATTTTTATAAATCTGTGTGTGGTTTGTGACTGCAGAAATGTACTCCGCTCCTTTTAATAATAATAATAATATTCTACCACAGATCAGGATGGAGTAAGAGGTGACCAGGTACATTGTTATAGACTCGGCCGCCAGCGCTCTTTCTCCCATTCCCTGCTTTTTTTGTATCACGATGATATCAGATAAGTTTACGACCCACTTGATGGTAAGCGGTTAATGTAGGCCCCCCTTACTACACGAATAGAATCACATGCACGTTGCCGACACATTAAAATTCCCCCCCTTCCCAAAGAGCTCTGCCGTTCGTTCTCCATCGTCCGTGAATATTTAATTGGACTTTGTCATGTGTCCTCCTTATTCCATCTCTCCTCTTGTGAATCTATGAGTGTCACTTGCGAATTGCAAGAAACAGAAATATTTATTTGTCAATATAGGTATGTAGGTATAATTTAAAGATCTTGAGTTATTAAATTAGCGAGCGCTATATTGTACCCATAGGCATACAAATTTGATGATTAAAAAAGAAAGAAACATATTAATTAAAGGTATGTTTAAGTTAACACTACAAGCAAAAACTTAGTATCTCTAGTTCAAAAACCTAATGTCCATTTCATAATACTAGTATTTAGTAACAGTATACAACAAACGGTGCATTATAACATCGCTGAAGGATTGTTCGAGCTCCACAATGGACAGAGCGCAGCTGCTATCGCACCATCGGTTCTCACTCAACAGTGGGTTCGTTAAGTCCAGCGTATTGTCGTTTGTATACATGTGGGATAGTTTGAGTTGTATTCAGGATGAATTGGGACCGTGGAAGTTCGAGGTTAATTAAAATATACATAGTAGATTTTACAGATTGATTTAGTCATTCTTTTGTATACTAGAAGTCGCGCGGGGTTTTGCTCTTGCCGTTTTTTATTTGGCTACTGCTCAACTGCTATTGGCCGTAGCGTAATGTTATATAGCCTATAACCTGATCTGGTATTTCCTGAGCGCTATGACATATCCTTCTTCAAACGAGGTTTAAATAGAGCTATTCTCCAAAGGTAGGCAGCACGGCTTGGCTGTGCCCTTAACATTGCCAACGTCCATGAGCGGCGGTAACCACTTACCATCAGGTGGGCCGCTTGCTCGTCTGCCACTTCAGGCAATAAAAAAAAAACCTTCCTCGATAAATGGACTATCCATCACTAAAACAATTTTTCAAATCGGACTAGTGATTCCTGAGATCGTAGCGTTTAACCAAACAAACAAATTCTACAGCTTTTTTTATATAAATGCTAAACAAGTAATGGAAAAATTCAAACCCACGACGCGACGGGACTTGAACCCGCGACCCTGCCATTCCGTGTGCAGTGTTCTTCCATCTACAGCTTTATAATATTACTAAAGACTAGAAGTACAAAAAAGAGAGAGAAAGAGCGCTGGCGCCCAGTCTACCTAACAATGTACCTGGTCGCCTCTTACATCCATCGCCATCCTGATCATTAAAAGGAACGGAGTACATTTCTGCAGTCACAAACCACACACAGATTTATAAAAATATGTGGCGGTCACATATCTTTTTCGTATGTGTATATTGAATCTTCGAGGCTTAACTTTGTTTCTAGATCAGATTAATAATGACGTACTTTCATGCTTAGCAGTACTAGAAGTCCAGCAGTGGACTGCAATAGGCTGAAATGATGATGATGATGATGATGAAAGACTAGAAGTAGGGCGGGGCTTTGCTCCTATCGTTCTTAATTTGAAAACTGCTCAGCTCCTATTAGCCGTAGCGTGATGTTATATAGCCTATAACCTTCCTCGATAAATGAGCTATAGAAAACTAAAATAATTTTTCAAATCGGACCAGTATAGTAGTTCTATTCAGCTTTATATTAGTATATATATATAGATTTAATTATCACTTTGGACAGTAAAGCATATCACGTAGTACATGTATGTACCTAGTAAAGGTCATACAGTAAGTAATTTGTTCACAATATATAATTTAACACTTCGACATAATAATGAGGGGTTTGGACATACAGACAGATAGACGTATAACTATGTATAATTTATATATTACATATTATAAGTAACTAGTACTTATCTGTAATTCTTATACGTACCGTGTAACTGATTTCAATGTTAAGTTTTATTGTTTTAATCGGACTTAGTTTTGTAATTGGTAGTGATGAAATAATTGGGATCATTGTGGTTTTTGAAAGAATGATAGCAGTGTTTTAGAGTAGTTGTAGCTTGTGACTACGTGTAGATACCTGTTCCTGTGATTTCAGTAACTTTTCCTCTTTAGGATAAATAATTAAAAAGAATATCTCATTTTCAGTAGGTACATAATTTCTTGTTTTCCAATCCAATGGCTACGGTATTTGTAGGTAGCTATTGAGCTACCTTAATATATTATAATAAATTAAGGCTTAACTTTTTCTATCACTTTTATTCTTATTTAATAATAATAATAATATCTCTATTATTGAATATAGAATAGTACATAATATAGCTACGAGTACATAGTTAAAAGCAGCTTTAATTATATCCTTGACAGTTTTATACGATTCAGTTATTTATAGAAAATAATGGGAAACAGCGGATATAAACTGAAAATTACTTCTGTTTGTGACAAATTGCTCGCTTCCGTTCATAAGTCACATAAGTGTGGGATAGTTATATTGTAGCAATACTTGTGACTATTATTTGAAACGAGAACTTTGGAACAATACTAGTATTAGCTACTACAAGTCGTGTGGCTTCGCTCCCGACATTCTTTATGTGGCCACTGCTCAGCTCCTATTAGCCGTAGCGTGATGTTATATAAGCCTATAACTTACCGATAAAAAATATTTTCATTGTGTAAATAAATAAAAGATAGTTGGTACTTCATAATAAATCCTTTATAAAATATTATCTGTGATAAATTGTATTTTAAGCTCTTAAATTCTGATACGGAAGCTATGCAATCATAACTTATGAATACCTTCATAAGTGAATAATACCAGTTCCTGTCACAGTGAACAAATACTACCGATATAAATCACTGTGACTGCTACTCTTTGTAATCGTTTTAATAATTTGTTTCACAAAGGATGTGACTGGCGGTGATTTTAATATTAGCCTTGATGTCATAGCGTGACAAGACATGATCATCAGTTAAACGAATACCGGATAATTGTGGACGTGAATTAATATTTGAGTACAAATATGGATGCATAATATTTTCGTGCTGTATTCAAGGATAGTTTGATATCTTTGTGGATATAGCGACATACGGAAGGAAAATGAGTAATAATTTGGTGATCCATAGATTGCTTCTACGGGTTTGGGTGCTATATTACTTATTTAAGCGATGTCTTTTTATTTTATTGGTGATTGACAGTATATGTTAAGTTTTTTTGATAAATCATTATGTTATTGATATTGACTCTTTTGAAAAATACCTATTTATTTGACTTTTTAATTCCTGATGGATTATTTACGTTCTTTATCTCGACTGCTGACCTTACTTTAGGCAGGTCGTGATATACTTTCACATTCGCGATCCAAATTACTTACGAGAAAGAAGCAAAGGGCAGCATCTGATTGTAGTAATCAGATATTATATGAAGCCCTTATAATGAAGCATGACTTTGCTACTCTTAAAATGTAATTACTGCCCTGACAGCCATCAAATAGTTACATAACATAGTTTATAAGTGCATTGTCCGAAATGAAACTTATATTTTATTTTAAAATGGCACTTGTTTACTACCATTAACTTAAAAATGGTCAATTTGGACTAAGAATTTGGTCCTGGGACATCATTCAAATAAAATCAGTCAATCAGCAATCTGCTTCCAATCATGCTCGGAATACTATTCTCTCGGAACACCGCACCCTGCTCACCGGAGATGCACATCTATTTAGCATTATAGTATAAAAACAATATAACGTCTGCAAACATCCCTAATGCGCTAAAAAAAGGGAGAATACCACCAGCACTCATACACTTTTCGAGTATATCTAGCCCATAACGTGCATGAGTAAAACGTAGTACAAAGCCATAGGATCGCCCTCTATTATCATAATACTAACATAGCTAGCAAAATATATTGTATCCAATACAACTCTGCCTACAACGAATAGGCTTGATACTCCGTATATAATAATTCAAGGCTTACAAATAATTATAGATAAGGTCATCAGCAAAAAATCCATTATAAATCGGCCAAGTACCTACAACGAAAACCTCTGATCGATACATATAGCTGCCGGAATGTATCTGACGATTTATTTCAAGTTTCAACGTCGCCTGAAGGCATCATACATTTGTATAAGGTAACAACTATGGTTTAATGCGTTTACTAGGTGCGAAGAAACATTAGTAATTACTTTTAATTTGTTATAATTACTTGTAAATATATTGTAATGAGTTGATCAAGGTACGGAGTTATTAATTGAGCTTATAAAAAATCATTGTCGTCTTTTTTGTATCATTGAACCGGCAAATAAGTTAGCAGCCTTTAAAACTACATACCTGCTAGGTAATAGTATATTTTCATTATTTTAGTGTATTTTACATTGACACAATTTCGATAATTCCAATGAAAATTTCTTTCGATTTGTCGTCGTCGTCAAAAAATACAATAGTGCCAAAATCGATCCCGTACTGCAAAGCTATGGAATCAGGTTCGTTGTAGTAAGAAGACTTTCTGGGACCAGAGCATTGAAAATAAAATTACACTGCTATATTACTGCCATAATTTTTTTGCACATTTTTTGTGTGCTATTGTTTAAAATATTTCATGGTAGGTATGTAACTATTATGTGCCATTAGTCACCAATTTTAGATGGTCATTACGGTCCAAATGACATTTTGACTGCATCAATGTGCGGGACATTTGTGCGCGAACAATATTATTATGACTTATGAGTATGACTTACCTATAGGATGAGTAAAGAACCAATCGCTTTTAACCACGTTCTAGATCAACATATTATTATCAGGAAGGCTAACGTGAAATGAAATTCTGAATTCTGAAATTTCTGAAGTAAGTATAACTTACTGTACCACAAAACGCAAGCCCAAATTTCGGATAAAAATTAAATACAATACGGCAATCTTTTAAAAATCTCTTTCTCTGTTCTGTGAGGGCAATTAATCAGACATCATTTGACCCATAAACGTTCCACTGCTGGGCACGGGTCACGGAATTTAGCCTAGTATACCACGCTGGCTAAACGGGTAGGTATATAATAATAATATTCTACCACATTCACACAGCGCCATCTAGTCCCAAATTAAGCAATTATATTTGCTTGTGTTATGGGTACTAAACAACAGATATACTACATAAATACTTTTTTTTTTGTAAATATATACATATTATAGATAAATTACACCCAGACACAGAACAAACCTTTATGCTCATCACACAAAGATTTGTCCTGGGTGGGGATCGAACCCACGACCTCCGGCTCAGCAGTCAGGGTCACCAACCACTAGACCAACAGGTATATAGTTTAATTTTCCTTTTCTTGCAGTGCTCTTGTCTGCATACAGTAACTCCCTTAGTCGCCTTTTATGTCACCACGGGTTGAGATAGAGTAGTGAGATTATGTATTCTTAATAGTAGTGTAGTTGTAGTGACACACGGCACACAATTGATTCGGCTGTTTTATTTTTGCTTAAAGTTCAACAAGAGATAAGTTGTAATTTGTGAAGCCGATGATGATTATTTTATAATTTATGTTCTCGCGGAGTTCAGGCGGCACGAGTAATAAATAACTAAATACTTAAAGGTTATTTTCCATATTATATTTATTATACAAAAATTAATAATTATAATATAATAAGATACCAACATAAATAATTATATATTATTTGTAGTGGGCGGGGTCTTATTTATACGTAAATACCAACGTGTGCGTTAGTTGGTAAATGTCAGATAAAGTGTGTTTACTTCAAAGTATTAAAGGCGTGGAGTGAATGTGGTTATTGTAAAAATGCTGCTCCGAATTTGAACATCATTTTATAGCCTATTTATCGAGGAAAGTTTGAGCTATAAAACGTCAAACTTCTACTCATAAAAGTCAAGGAAGATGCAGGTAAAACTACGGGGTATAACTAGTCGTGTATATGTGGACACTTAATAGGTCTTACGTATGCGGCATTATGTTGGACATTATTAGCTTTCTCGGTTGCTGACATAATTTTGATATTTTCATTGTACGACTTTGTGTTATGTAAAGTTTTGTTTTGTTGTTGTCAATCATTTCCGCGTGTTATTTTTAACAACGCCTGCCTTGATATGTGCATGACTACTGGGCATATGCCCGACTTGGGCAAAATGATACTGGGTTTTTATCATGAAATTTTCATAGAGAGGTAATTTCTTCACATTGGGAGGAAAACACTATATTTTTTTTTTATTTATAAGCGCACGATTGTGACTGATTATCCGAAAAATTGTGTCAGCAAATTTGCCTCCGACCAGTTCGCTGACTCACGCCACTCTTTTAAATACTGACTAAACTGACTGCTGAATAAGGATATGTGTCTGATTCTTAAAAAGGTCAAATATGTAGCCCGTAAATGGTCGTTATGGTACAGCATACAACCGGTCCTATTGGCGATCTCTTGAGGAACCCTTTGACCAACAGTGGACTTCCAACGACCGATATGATGATGATGAAATGGTCGAAATCTGATTGTACTTTTCATACGTAACTTTTAATTGTATAGTCCCCGGATTTAGTCTTTAGTTTAATTACTGTCTTTATAAATGTACTTTCAATATTGAACAGTTTACACTTATAAGGGCATATCAATTTACCAACAGCAGTTAATTTTTTCTTTTTATCACGACTGTGGCAAACAGACGTACGGTCCGCCAAAAAATTAATAAATAATAAATTAGATAATCTAGTACACTTTATTTGGTATACAATTAATGGTGCCTTTTGCAGTGCAAGAAGCTGTATCGTGATAGGTTAGGTTTTATGTTTTATTTTCATTCCGTGTAGTGACGGATTAAGAATAAATGTCACTACCCCATCTCAACCCGTGGGTGTCGTAAAAGGTGACTAAGGGAGTAACCTTATGCAGACAGGGGCACTGCGAGAAAAGGAAAATTCAAAACAAAACCCATACCAACCAATACCACGCTTGCCAGACGGCAAGCGTGGTATTGAAGGCTAAATTTGCTCCACATTCTTTGGACGAGACCCGTGCCCAGCAGTGGGACGTTTATGTTTATGTTTATTATAATGATGATGATGATTATTGTCAACGCTCTTTTGGTTAAGATTATACAATGGATGATTTATATGCAAGTAGTTCAACGTTTTCACACTATTGATTGAAATTGTTTGAAATAGGAACTTTTTCAAATTTCGTTTTGTTTATTATTGGATACACGTTCGGCGTATATTCACAATTCCATATTGCCAATAAAACCCATCTCTGTTCTGTGTTGTCAGTATTTACTTTAACGTTTTAAGATTCAGTCGTAGCATTCCATCTACTGACAGTTTAGTGGGTACACGAAGACGTATAATGGACAAGTGATTGGCAGTGAGTTGGATGCAAGTGGCGCTATGTTCGTAAACTGAGAATTTTATTGGTGAACGTACTTGTATAAATTGTGATTTCTTCGTGAAGGCTTTACTCTTCATTCCGATATAAATCTACCTTTTTCCATTGACATGTATTTTTACATATCAAATAATCATGACATCTTATTGCAGCTAATGGCAGGACTACATTAAACAATTGGTACAAACTGTCTGATTGGTACAAATAATATTTTATTCTTCCTTTCTTTTAAACATGTACCTGTATTGTATTTGTTCCCCTAGTTGCGTTTTACGACATTCTGGTGATGATTCTGTTTACCTTGTGTTAATTCCAAGTGCATTACCATTTTATCTGGGCCGTGGTTGCGTAGCTACAAACATTTACCTTTTGAGTTACCAAGTTTTCCTAACAACCAGCGAAGTAAAATATCATCAGTGAAGCTATCTTTATGCGATTTTGAAGCTCTTACATCATCAAAAACAAATTCCTGACTCACTATGTTTCATCTGACGTCATAAGTAGTCATAACCAAACGTCACCTAACGATATCCCACATTACGGTAACTATAATATTCCTAGAGCTCGCGATAGCTGACACGACAATAGTACCTACAACCTGTTATATTGCATGATATTCGTGCCAATAGTACAATCAGTAAATAGCTATTGGTTGAGGTCAGTTGAGTGCACGTGAGCCTTATCGTACTCGTAAGTAGGTTTGCATCTTAAGTATTTGACGAGTTAGAAAAATGATTAGGTATGTATTACGTATACATAGAAAAAGTTAAATATTTATCATCGTGGTTGAAATGGTTGTTAGGGGTAGATAGTCAAGATGTCGACAATTATTGCCAAAACTACAGTCCATCCAAATCTCCATAGACCGGAATTGAAAACCTAATGTGTGTGACCTAATCGTGTAAAAGTGTAGTTAATATTAAAAAACACATATCAGCATTATTAGGATAGTTATAGCAAATCTGCAAATAGACAAGAAATAGGTATCCCTATTTTTAACTATAATATACATAAGTTATTCTCTATTAAGCACCATCATACCTTTTACTTGGCTTATTTTCATTCAGCTCCTACTAGTTACATAATATATAGTAATCATCATCATACTTATCAGCCCAATAACGTCCACTGCTGGACATAAACCTCAACTAATTTCCGCTACAGCGACTGATTTTGTGAGCATCGAACGAATAAATTCATAATAACTATAAAATATCATTTAATAAACAGGAAGACATTATTATATAATACTTTATAACATACTATTTAAATTAAAACAAACAAAACCTCACAAGGAAAAGAAATACTATATGAATGTAAAGCCGCGACTAATTCCAAGAACCTTCCATTTTTACCTCAACTAGATTATTATTACAATAGCCATGCGTTGCACGCGCACAATGAATAGGTTATAAGGGATAGAAATAACATCGTATTCAAGGATAAAACCGGTTAAGAGCATGTCGGATCATGCTCAATGTAGGGTTCCGCAGCAAAAGACGAAGACGATGTTCATCATATATACACTAGTATTTGAAAATAATCCAACCGATTTTAATGAAATTTCATGAGTCTGTTAAATTGTTTCAGCTTGAAAGATTGGATCATTTCGAGAGAGATAGGTGGCGCTGTTGGTAGGATAACGACCACATACAGAGTGGAATTTTGGTTTTATTCTTATTTATTTTAACACATTTGTTAGATAATTCAATATTTATGGTTGAACCTATAGATCTATGCCATAAAAGTACAGGATGTTATTTTTTTTTAATTTTAGATGAGTAAGTTTTTCAATTGCTTAGTAAGCAAATTTATATATCACTAGCTTTTGCCCGCGACTTCGTCCGCGCGTTTCGATATTACATAGATCTTTGTTTTAAGTGCAATTCATGAATTCTACAACACCCCACTACAGGAGTTGAATTTCATTTTACGTTAATATAGATAACATTTTCATAATCAGCGTCCCTGAAAACCTTGAAAACGACATCCATATCAATTTCTAATAATTTTCACACCTATTTCATCCCTTAGGGTAAGTTTTTCAAACACCAAAAACAACCCATTAACTCACATCTTAACTGAAGTTCTAATTGCGTATTACCAAACATATAACTTGAAAAACAAAGAACTGTCTATTTAATATTTCACCCCTTATCAAAAACATTAAAAACAACATTTTAAGTTCCTATCCCAATACTAATTTGCAAAACGTTAACTTCAAAACAAAGATCTTTTCATACAACGTTTCATCCCCAATTTCACCCTTCCAAAGCCACCCGTGTCAATATTTTTTATTTTGGTAGTAGTACCCCATAACAAATTTTCAAATCTTTAAGTTAAAAAACAAAAGAAGTTTCATACAATCGTTTTTATCCCTTTTCACCCCTTAGGGGTTGAATTTTAAAAAACCCTTTCTTAGTACACCTCTAGACATTAGGACAAATACACCCTCCAAATTTCAAGTCATTACGACCAGCGGTTTAGGCTGTGCGTTGTCTGTCAGTCAGTCAGTCAGTCAGGCAGGACAAAGCCTTTTATAATATGTATGGATGTATTATTTACTTGATATTTTGTTTTTAAATGCAAGTCTTTACCCGTTATAAACAAGCAACTACTTTATCTTAGTCACTATAAAGGATTAATGCTAAGGATTTTGTATTTGGTACAAAATTATCCAACACCCAAGTTCAACGACTATTACTGATAAACTAATAAAGTTATCTTAACCGCTATAGTTTTCATTTAAAGTTCATAAAATGCACTATCATCATGAATTTTTTCAGATTTTTCAAGCCAGCAGTTTAGCTTTTAGAGGGGGGGGGACGCCCTACTGGAACAAAAATTTGCTCTTTTAAGTTTAATATTTCGTAAATGGACCATTAAATCGAAAAATAATGTTAGTAATCCCCAAGTCATTTTAGAAGACCTATTCAACGATACCCCACACAATGGGGTAGACGACAAAAAAAAAATTCATCGCCACTTCACATGTATGGGAGCTACCCTAAAAAAAAATATTTTCCAAAATTTTATTTTACCACTTTGTCGACGTAATTGATATACACACTCCTACAAAATTACAGATTTCTAGTACTAACGGTCTCTTAGCAAAACCTCGGACAGACAGACAGACAGACAGACAGACAGACGGACATAACGAAACTATAAGGGTTCCTAGTCAGAACTACGGAACCCTAAAAAGAATACGTACCTAATATGTTATCGAAGACTTGTAACGAGTTCCAACTAATCCAGTATTGGTTGATGTATAGAGGAAAATTGATTTTGTTGAATATTATACCTAGGGAGGGACATAGACCAAGAGCCATATCTTGACAAAATTAACTTTTGCTCAACCAAAAACCGGTTTGTTCGGTTTCAGTTCGGCGCTTGTACTATAAGATTATTGATAACGATTCTTTTTGGGATTCATTTTGGTGGTACAAAGGGTGAAGGCTGTACGTTGCAAGTGGCACAAAATCGCTCGCTGTGTAGGAAATTAGGTGAGGCCATTATTCCCTAACAACAGCAGGAGAAATTTCTACTATAGTAAAATATGGTTTGAATTATCAAAATTGTTTTATTCAAATTAAACCCTGTTAATTAAGCGTATTTTTATTTTATTATTGTGTTGATATTCTCATAAAGTATCGTTATATACAATATACAACGCGTTTCAAAACCTGCATAAACATTAACAATTACAAAAACAGAACTCATAAAAAAACCTATCTCAGTTCTGTGATTACAATGGTTGTCGATTGTTTAACTTCAATAGACTCAACAATCGACATACTGCAGTACATTATATCATCCTATCATCTAGATTCAATCTAGGCTACATCTTACACAACGGTAATTATTGTACTATTGTGGTCATACAATTGAAGAAATAATAGCTTTTGTGTCATTATTTGATAATTAATTTAGGAAATCAATCGTTCGGTCATTGTCCTTTATTTTCTAAGTGCTATATAAAGATCTAACATCTAGAGTTTGCAGATTGATTTTTTAAGTTGGAAAGTTTTTGTAATGATTTGGTTGGTTTTTGGATAGCTGGAAAAAGGCTGGATTTTGCACTAGAGAAGATACGTAATAAATTAATTGATTACCAGATACATATTATGTCTTGTTTAATAGATTATAATAGGAAATTTAAGTATAATTTTAAATAATATCGTGCTCTTTACAAATGTTAACGAAATTTTATGTGGTTGCTGGAAAGCTGTTTTCTGTCATATTTCAACGCCAACCAGAACTTATATGTTTATATGTTCCAGTTGTAGTTAAAGGAAAGGAAGAAAAAAACATTTATTTTCCATTAGCAAAAAAAAAAGAAAACAATAAGTTATAAGTTTCACGTCCACATAAAAAAAGGACTCCAGTTCAGTTTAATGCTAAACACAGCACAGATGTCACGCGCCGGTTTTCAACTTGAACCTTTGTATATTGTAGAAGGCAATTTTTTAAATACATAGTGAAGATGTATTTAAGACAACGCTCGGCTTATAAAGGAGATAACGATGAAAAGGACTGGCCTGTTGGTCTAGTGGTTAGTGACCCTGACTGCTAGGTCGAAGGTCGTGGGTTCGATCCCCACCCAGGACAAATCTTTGTGTGATGAACATAAAGGTTTGTTCTGTGTCTGGGTTTAATTTATCTATAATATGTATGTATTTACAAAAAAAAAAATGTATTTAAGTAGTATATCAGTTGTTTAGTACCCATAACACAAGCAAATATAATTTCTTAATTTGGGACTAGATGGCGCTGTGTGAATGTGGTAGAATATTATTATATTATTATAAAAAGGAAACAAATACATAGTGATATGTATAATAATCAACATTTTATTATTATTATTGAACTGCTTTGATTACAATTTGCGCCTATTGCCTCGTCTCTTAACATCCAAGATGACACCAGAATATTTCTAAACTAACAATCAACAATTCAAACAAACAATACAGTACCTTCACCACTACATTCACATTCTGAATCTATGAAAAATACATCTGTTGTGTCATTTGTATTGTCTTCTTCATCAAAACAATTATTTATATTTATTTCCACCTGACCATCAATGCTCAAGACTAGTCTTGTAAATTTTAATTTCATGCTGACTGACTTTAACTAAGATTTATTTTGCAATGTATAATAGCGCAGCGTCCTGTTGTAAGATACAGTTTTTTAGATTCGTTTAGCTGAAGTTTTAGTTCAGATAATTTAGGATTTTGTTTATTGATTGCAATGGTCGAAAATATTTTAGGGGTAATCTATGTACATGTTGTATGTGGGTCAACTAAACCTCTCTTAAGAGGCTAGAAATTAGGCATAAGTATTATTATGAGGTATATATATAAGGCAGATAGGGTAGTGTTCAGTAGCATATCGTAGTAGGTACTTTTTAGATTATTTGCTTTATTTTCAGTCACATTAAATGGGCTCAATTACAAAACAAATTTAGGCTTCCTACAAGATTTACTTTCTGCTATCTTCTCAAAATTTAAAACTAGGTACCTAATAAGATTTTTATGTTGTACTTTTACTTACAATATAAAAACGAACCCTGTAACCGTAATCTACTTCAAGTTACTCACGACTCAACATTTTGTATGTGAAGTTATACACGCATGCACACACACACACACACACACGCTTACTTGATTAGTGCGGTGCATATACGACCTCATTGTCGGTCACTGTACGGGGAATAGAGGCTGCAGGTGCCGGTAGTGATGTACCTATGATAAACCGATATCGACAACATGCTTTTTTTTGTTAACTAAGTATTATGTAGCTTAGGTTTAGCTAAAGATAAGTAGTAGTTAGACTAGTAATTATTTTCTTATCTTATATTTTCATTTGCTTGATGACAAAGAATTGAATCACATAAAATACTAACATGATATTCGATTTAAAGATTCATAACAAAAATGTACTACTTTTAGAATTTTTAGTATCATCGTCATCATAATATCAGCCCGATGACATCCACTGCTGGACATAGGCTTCTTCTAATCTCCGCCACATCGAGTGATTTTCAGTTTATCATTAATTGCTAATTGCCACGCGTCTACTCTTATGTCATGAAACGATTGTTTTTTGCTGTTACTAATTTTAGGTTAAGTGCTCTAAAATCATCATCTGCTATAAATATCATACAAGTCGACTTATCGATAATTCCTTTCACATTACTAAAAGCTTTACACGATCACCTACTAGTTGTAGTATACATACATCATCTATAGACTTGTGTGTGTGCATAGTGCGTGTGCATAGTGCGTGTGCATAGAACAGTACCTACATTTGAAAATTGGGTTTATGGGTCTAAGTTTGAAGGCTGTTTCCATTTGCATACATTTAAATTATTTGTTATATGCATTTTGTTAGCAATTTAATATATTAGTATTTATAGATTGAGAATAATAATATAATTGCGTAAAAATTCTCTTTACCAAAGAATTTTTGCTACAACACACATGACAGAAGCAGTAATTAAAAAAATAAATCCTGTAATTAAATAAATATATAAGATGTTAGTGATTGAAAATCTTGACGATAATACTTTTACCATTCTAGTAAATTTTCCCACAATTTCTCTGAACAAATTCTTTAAACGTTTAGCAATACAACGTACGGGCTAATTAATTAATTCAATTACAATAAAGGCATACCGGGGATTTCCAAACTTTTTTTTATTGTAATAAGTTCGTTGTTTAAACAATGTGTATTTGTGCAATTGTATGAGTTACAGGCTTTTTGCCAAATCGCGGAAAAAGGTATGTAATCTAGTATTACAAATGTACACCTATCTGTGGGAACTAGTGAAACAATTATGCTGGGAATATGTCAGGTGGTGTGCCGCAGGGGCCGACTTTGGGGCCAACATTGCGTAGAAAATAAAATAAATACAATACTTACTTTTTATTATGCTAATTTATTATAATACAGAAAGTGTATTAAATAAATATAAGGTATGAGTATTTGAACACAGTCATACTCACGCACACACACACACGCACACACACACACGCACACACACACACACACACACACACCTTAATATTAAGTATACTTACATGTCTCCTTCCACCTCTTTGCTATGGGTGTTTCATATTTTTTTTTTTTTTTTTATTCTACTACCGCATAAATGTACTGATAATTTGTTGAGATAAAACTTGTACTATTTATACTTACTAGTTATGGGGAACTGGTGATCGGAATGACAGGGTAAAACCTAACTCTAGACACCAGCTCCTCACCAAAATAGACTGTACCACAAGAATTATCTTAGTAAAATTGTTTTATTATGTGTCTTTTTGTGAGGAGAAATAAACTATATTATTATTTTTATAATTTCCTTTTCGTATAATATTTTTTAATAAAGAAGTTACAAGGAATATTTTTACTAAGGACGCATAATATTATTCAAGACCTCGGCAAAAGAATATACTTATAGATTTTTAGAATAAATCATTCAATCTTGACTTGTAGTTTGAAGTAAATCTGTCCATAGAACATTTATTGTTAAAAGATATTTCGTCAACTTAACTGACAAAAAGGCTGTAAGCCTTGAAACAAAATTAAATGCAAATTAAACACCACTCAACAGCAAAGTTATAGATCGATTAAAATGAGTGATGAGTCTACTAATGTGTAATGCGATACGTGACAAATTTGCACTAAGTATGTAATAGAATGTTGAAACAATAGCTACTAACCTCCCTAACGACAGTCCAGATGCAATAAACAATGCTAATTATGATGAAACAGATATATCATTTAAAGACACACTATCAAAAGTCTGTAGTATGTTATAAAGCTGATTGTTTATTGATACATATATGTATGAATACTTTTTTCAAAAAATTCTATTTTATTAAGAAGAGAGGATGAAAACTCCTAACGAATTTTCTCAATACTCAGGCTCCCACGATATAACGAAGTAAAAGTGTAAAAGAAATAGGCAGTTAAAATTTAAATACTCTTACGTTTTCTTTTATATTAAATCTACACTTACTATAAAACTTTCCCAGGCCAGTGTTTTTAATTATTCTCACAATTACTGTAGCTTTATTCATAGACACGACATAACAACTGAAGGACCGCATTCAAGAAAGGATCTCTCGTATACTTGTAAATTTATTTTACGACAATTTTATATATATTTATTTTGATTTTGTTAACAATTATGTGAGTCTTATTTACATTATAATTGTTACAACTACTGAACGAGGTTATTACGTCATCATCTTCATTGTTAACAACCTACCCAACTTTACCGTACACTGCTAGTTACAAATCTTAATTATAGCAAGAGGATATTAAATATGAGCATACTGTTGTTGTTAAAATGGTTGATAAAACTTTTATATTTCTAGCTTTCCCTCTTGTACGCTGACCTTTTCTTATTTTATCTAAATAATTCTGTGTAATGTGATGATTATATTTCCAAACTATACAGTTTAACTCGTTATTATTTATCATTAAGCTTCATGTGGTTTTGAGAAACTGTTACACTTTAATGTCTTTATGCAAGTACAGTTCAGTGACTGTAGCGAAAGGCACGCGTTGCCAAGATTCGCCACGATAGGCAATCGACGACTGACCACAAATCTGGAACGCTAAAATGTTTGCAAAGATATTTTTTGGATAAAATTCATCTTAAATGTACCGTAATTGTATATTTCTAGAAAAAGTATAAGGAATAACTATATTGTCTTTTAGGTGTTCAATTAGCTAAAGTAGCTAATATTTAATACATATATATGTATTGTTGTACATTACATATTTGATTTCATTTATAATAAAATTGATGGCAATAAATGGACTATACGTATGGCCGGTGCGGAGGGATAAATTTTATATTCACCTATGTTTTAATAATTTGTATTGTTTACATCACACATAAAATATAAAATTCACTGTAATGTAGCCCGTATTTGCAATAATGATCTATTAGTATGTTTATTATAAGTTTATAATAAAAATCAAGATTGATAAAACTTATTTCATACATGCATTATTCTGTCAAAGCATGTCGTACAACAAAAATTAAACAAAATTTCGCACGAAATTTCAGCACATACTCGTATCACAATAACCCATCACAGTTCATTTAAATTTATGGAAGGGCCATTTTAGGCCCACAATATTACGAAAGACACAATTTTCCCAGCCTTCGGACCTTTAGACGCTTTAGACCGAATGCTCTGTATATTGTGCAATAGTTGTCTTAGTATAGAATTAAGTTGGTCATCGCTGCTATAGGCTGTCTTGTTACGTACTAAGATGAAAAGATAGCTTGCTAATTAGGCCCTTCTCTTAACTACATTCTAATATCTTTCTCACGGTATACATAACAACGGGTATTATCTATAGGTAAAAAGAGGGTCTGAGTTTCTTGCCAGCTCTTCTCAAGTTTAAATCTTGTCAGCAAACTGGCTTTAGGAAAATTGGCTGACACATTTTTTCATTGTATGGCGTTGACTATGTAATCGATATGAATGAAATAAAATAATTGACTTTAACTTTGAGGACATGAAAAGATCTACCTCTTCTATGAATTTCCCTCGTTAGTCTAGTGATTGCATTATGTAAAACTGTTGCTCACGGGTTTCGAAGAACAAGAATACACAATATTATATATCCTAAGTCTCCTGGATGGGACAGAGTGCGTCCACAGTGATCTCCTATCTCACTCCAGGTGTTCCCGTTGTTTTTCGCCTCATAAACCACTTTGCGTCTCCAGGTTTATTTTGGACAGCCAAGCTTGTGCTTTCCTTGGGGATTCCTACTCAACGCTGGCCTAGAAGTATGATCGGTATCTCTTGTGTGGTGTGGCCAATACACTTCCATTTTCAACACTGTATCTGCTCCAGGAGCTATTTTTTGGAGATCTGATATTCAATCTATATTACCTCGATGTTGTTGTGATTTTGCTAGTGAGTAGTGATCTCCATAAGTCGTTGTCTGTCATATCTTGAGGGCTGCGGTTATCACTAATAAAGGCCCCTAGGTCTAGTAATTACTAACTACCCAGTTAGTGAGTACGATGAATAAAAACACAGATTATAAAGCGAGTTATAAGTATAGTCTGCATAATTTTAGACGCTGAATAACTTATACAAACAGATTTATCTAATTGAAAGGCAAATTTGTTGACACTACTTTTCGGATAACCTGTTACATTCTTAACTTGTGACTTACATAAGTGTTACTTTGTAACCTAAATGAATAAACGAGATAAATAAATAATAAATTCCAACACCAGGATCTGCCTCAAGCCCACACGATAAGAAGAACGAGATTTCATTTAATTTAATTTCATGAACCTTTTCGATGAACCAGATCAGTTCATCGAAAAGGTTCATCTTATTAATAGTATATCTTAAAAATAGTATCAAAATAAAGCAAAATCTTTTATTTAGTACCCATTGTTAATACCTATAATTATATTAATATTAAAGACAATCTTTTGAATAGGTTTCATTAATCTTACCCTTGACATGAAAGAACACGACTAGCTTCGCGTGATATTAGTCAATAATCATCTTTCTATTTAATAATTACCCTGCAATCAATAAGTGAAATACTGATTGTAATTAAAACTTTAATTAAATGAGACAACTGCTAATTTTTTAATTAGAAAAATTGTAATAATAATGTAATTACTTTTGTGTTACTTTGCGATACGTTAATTCATATTGTGTAACTCAGATCGCAAAAGCAGATTGTTAAAGGAAGTATTGTAACAAGTTATTTATTAAAACTCCGGCGAAAAATACCTTAATGACTGCATATTTTTGTGAATATTAATTTGTAGTATTATCGCTAGTTTAAGCGATGGTGGCTGAATGGATAAGGTACCGGCGTGCAAATCACGCGGTCCGAGTTCGATCCCGACCGGCAGTACCAATGTGGATTCCACTTTGTGGAATTTATATGTACTAGTCATGTGACTTACCATCTGCTAACGGTGAAGGAAAACATCGTGAGGAGACCCACATACCCTAGAAGAAATTCTATGAGTATGTCTGATCCACCAACCCGCACTAGGCCAGCGTGAGTGGATTATGGCCTAAAAACCCTCTCAGCTCTCTAGTTAGAGAAGAGGAGACCCGAGCCCAGCAGTGGGACTAAATGGATTGCTGATGATGATCGCTAGTTTATCTGGTGTCTTCTTATTATCTTATTGTATACATTAAATGACCCTATCATTATGTTTGTACAGGCTAATCTCCGAACCTGCCCAACTGAATTGAATGAAATTTTATGAATCTGTTTAGCTAGTTCCAGGTAAAAAGGTCAGGAGTACAACATTAGCTGGACCAAATATATTATATAAAATTATATCAATTGATTCTACGTATACACGCACAGATTTGTTGTTTGTGTATATCATTTGTTTTTTTTTGTGGAAGTAAATACAACACACAATTTTAAGATTTTATAGGATATTAAAACAGTATTCGTTTTCTTCTTACGTTTGGAATTCTTATTCATGCGTTATTATGCATTATGAAACCATGCTAAAAAAATAGAAAAAATACTTATAAATTATAATACTAATAACACATGAAGCACATAATATATTAAGTTAAAATGATACCGCATCCATGACTTTCTTGTAACCACATAAGAACTGTGTTTTCATTAAGGCTACATGCAAACTCTACGATGTGGTTAGAGCGATAGTTGTGCAACTTAATAGTACAGTTGTTGCGATCTGGACCGGTCTCGTGCAACGGATCAAACACCCGTTATCCTATAACTTGTGGTGTAAGGGAAAGGATAGCAGAGGGTTAATTTTTCTATCACAGATGTTTTCAAATATTTGACAAGGATATTAAAATTATTAAGGTGTTTTTAAACTTTCATGTTGCATTAAACTAGAAAATGTGCAACAAAAAAAGGTGAAACCTAGTCAAAACGCCAATATGGCTGCAATATATGGTAATACCTACAGCATGATCACATTTTCACCAAAATGCAATGTTACAGAAGTATTGTATTATTTTAATTCGATAATTGAGTGTGAAGTTCAGTTGGTCAGTATGGATGTTTGTTAAAGCAATTGCCATCAAATTCGTTTTATTTTATTGTTTGGCTATTTCTCGTGTGTTAGTATCAAGAAATACGAACTATATAGCATGTTATATAATTAATAAAGTTATTATGAAACTGCAGAAATTATATAGTGGAATGTCAGAAATACTAATATAATTGGGAATAACTAAGTATAACTGAATAAACCTGCAGATAACCGACAGGTTATTAGGAAAAACCCTTCATCATCATTCAATGAGCTCCAGTGTCTAATTGATATTAATTTCATTAACTAGTTCAAATTAAGATACATAGTCATCAGTGGCAATTTTTCCCCACTTCCTCTCTTCAAGATCTAAAGACAACTTAACGCCATTTATAACCAATGTCATCACGTACTATCTTTAAACACCATTCACTAAAACACACAACGTACGACAATTTCAATGTCACAAGTGACTTTACTGCCTACTCCCACGCACACAAGTAAAAACAATAAGCGAATAGCTTAACACACACTACCAACCTTGACACAACGTTCAAGAGAAAGCACTGTTAATCGTTGATGGTATGGTAGTGTAATCTTTAGTAAGGATTATGGTAGTTGGCCATGATGATCATTTTGGATTATATTTAAATTTTTACTTCGTTTCAAAAGCACTCGATGAAAAAGAAAACAGAAATGTCACACTTTCAACAAAAAAATTCTTAATAGTCTTTTAATTTCACTCACCATAATAATAAGGATTGTTCAAAAAGTGGTACAAAATGAAGTTAAAACTGAAAATAAATACAACAAAATGTTGCCTAACTCATTTAGTGCGTGATTATAATATTATAACTTGATAAACTGGCAGATACATAACGTTATTTTCCTTTCTACATGAAAGAAAGTGCAGTAGCAGTGATTATAAAAAAATGAAAAATAAAATGTCACACTTCCAACCAAAAACTTTTAATTTCACTCACCATAATAATAAGGATCGTTTATATATACCATAATAATAAGTTAAAACTGAATACGACAAAATGTTGATCTAGACATATACAATAAAAATTTACTAGATTTTAGAGCGCTGGACAAACACTAAAAGACACAAACTTATACAATACTACACCAATTTAGAGTACAATATCAATCTTACAGAAGAATTAACATCCATTAGCCTTTGATCCCTAATGTACCTACTATAAAATGATTTACCCCAATGTCAGTACCTTTTGCACTCACAATAATACATTTTTAAATAATCTTGCTACAACATCGTCAGTAGGTGAAGGTCTCGTCTCTTCTATCAAAGCTACTTGATTACGTGCAATTATATCTATTGTGGTCATCTGTCATTTATGGGACCAACATAATTGCCTGATGGTCGGATGTCTTGATGTGGATGTAATAATTATGCTTCCGAAGGTTCTACGAATGTTGCGAAAACTGTAAATTGTAAAAAAGAAAGGAAATCCGATACTGATCATTTTATGTTTATTGATGATACGGTGTATAAAACATATAATGCAACTGTGTAAGAAGTTGTAAATGTTAAGGCAATTTGTGTAATTAATGATTTTATTTTCATGTACGCTAAGTACATAATATTTTATAGCTTTATATCCAAAATACAGTTTGTTATTACAGTGAATGCTTAAATGGTAATAAAATGTTTGTGCATAATGTTATCTAAATACTTAAAGATGATACTAACAATGTTATTTTATATATTATTATTAGTTTACTTTGTCGTTTTATTTCCAAGTATGTAGGTACCACTTCAAAATGTTTAGTAATTGACAGATTCTTTACAGTGATTTACGATGCAATAAATTTGAGATAATATTATTTGTCACCATACTTAAATTTGATTTAGGGTTCTAACACAACATTTGTTCATCCATTGCAGGTTCAGTTCGGAGAACAACAACGCAGAGTAGTGCAAACGCAACAAGAGACTCACAACTGCTCTCGTTGCTTGCTGCTCGGCGGCGACAACTCCTCCATGGAAGACTGGCGACGCATATAAACACTATCGCATCATTAGCACATAAGGCTAACAAGTATGTATTGGGTCTAATTAAGGCTGCAGGTGGCACAAAATAGCTCGCTGTGGTGGAAATAAAGAGAGGCCTTTATGCCCAGCAGTGAAGGTTATTGGTCTGATATAATGGTGATGAAGATGAAGGCAGTGGGCTTATTATATATTTTTTATAATGTTAGGATGTTAAAGATTATGAATTATATTTAAAATAAATATTTCACAATGCTGTTTTAACTGTAGTACAAAAGAAGCTTGATACTTATTATTTTTGTTTTCTCTTTCAGAACAAATACCACATTCGCCCAGTTAGAAATACGAGACTCAAACAGCTCTACAGTGAAGAGAATCACGTTTGATAACTCAAGTAATGAACCGATTCCCACACTCAAGCTTATTACATCTGATGGTACGAAGGAAATCAAACAAGATGTTAAGCCACACGAAATACGACACCTATTCATACCAAAAATATACCAGGAGAATAAAAGTAGGGCAGGATATTTGAGCAATAGGAGAAGAGAGGGAACAAACAAGGCTGTCACGATACCTGAAAGAATAGACGTAACTGAACCTAGCATACTTTATGTCCCACCAGAAAAATTTGAAAATCTTGATAAAGATATAGAGTTAGACCCTGAAGAAGAGTTCCAAGTAGATGAATCCAATCATGGACTATATTTGCTTAATTATTCTGATACAGAGAATGTTACACAGCCAACTATAATAAATAGCACAGAAAATAGTGAAGTTAAAGACAATGTGACTACTATTGAAACCACAACACTAGCTAGTGAACCTCCCAAAGAAACGACAACTATAAAAGCGGAAGATTCCGAAGAAAAATCTGAAGCTAACATTATAGCCAATAGTACTACTACTGATGTTACGAACACGAAACTTATAAAGGTAGAAAATGAAAAAGAAAACCGGACACAGTTTATATCTGATGAAATTTATAACCACTTTAGTCCGCTTGAAACTGAGTTAAATGACGAAGAAATGGCCCCATTTAAATACTTTGGACAAAAACTTGCTGGGCATGTAATAAGTGATAACTTAACCAATTCTCCATCTTTATCAGCGTCAACTAAATCTGTAAATTTTATTGTGGCTCCTACGGAGAAAAGAAAATTTAATTCAAGGTATTCTGCGACTGAAAAATATAAAAATACAAGTTTTGATGAAGAGGAAGTGAATGAAGAAATGGATGTATCAGTCGTTAAGAATATAATAGAGAAAAATAAAATAAGAAATACTGTCAAAGGCCCTGCGCCTGCAAGGCATGTGGGATTGGTTAACGCATATAGAAAATTTTCAAGCACTGCACCACCTCCTACAAAATCTCCAAGTATAGCACAGTTAAATGTTACCGAACCAATTGTACAAAATGTAACTCCAAGCTCTTTAGATAAGAATAAAGATAGTAATAGAACAGTCGCCAATAATAGTACCATAACAAATAATTCTACAGCAAAACAAAATGTCAGTAATATGACTGTGACAGAAAATTCTTTAAGTAAAAGTAACGTAACGTCTCCTCCAAGAAACTTTACACGTACTTATTTAAATTTAAGACGACGCCCATCTAGAGTAACTGCTGCATTCAGTACTGAGAGTATTCCAATTCTTTCAACTTTACCAATTAATACTACAACTGAAAAAGCATCTACTTCAGTTTATACGGCCGTTGTGACATCTGTGTCTATAACTTCATCAATGAAAGGTCAAAACAAAACTGATGCTAATGTCAAAGATGACGATAATAGTACTATATCTGAAACATCTGAAGTTAGCAATACTACTACCCCTAAAGTGACTACAGTTAGTGAAACTGAGACTACAAGTAGTCCTCCGAGTACCACTACCACTTCTACTTCTACTTCTACGACTACGAGCACGACAACCACTACCACAACAAGTGCCCCTCCTTCAAGCCCAAGACCTTACAGACATAGAATCAGAATTAGAACTACAACAACAGAAAATCCTAATTCAAGTCCTAATACAGATTTCCCCCATGCCAGTGAGCTATCAACAAGAAATATTTACGCTATTCGAAATGAAACTGAGTCTAAAATTTCAGAAAGACTAGCCAGCTTATTCCGACAGACTCATATCGAAAACTCGACAAATGGTACAAACGTCAGGCCTAAAAATATTCTGAGAAGAAGGAGGCCTACGACCACAACAACTACGACAACAACGCCGGCTCCAACCTTGCCACCAACAGAAAAAGTAACTGAACCCTCTCCTCAAACTACTCAAGTGACAACGGCAGCTGTATCAACGATGCTTACCACCACTGTGTCACCAGAGACAACCACAGCATTCAAACCTTTCATAGTAACATCTAAAAGTATTTCAAAGTCAAGCTCTAAACCCGTTATAGTCCCTAGCAGTACAACTAAAAATATTACATCTAAATCTGATAATAAGACAGATGGTCAAGATTCCGGGGATCCAGCATCACAGAATGAAGAAGTTGTTATTGAAGCTGAGAAGACTTATACGGCCTCTTATGTATTAGCTGGGTTAGGATTCTTACCAGTAGCAGCAATAGTAGTGTTTGTTCTACGAAGCTTGTTGAATAAAAAGACAAAAGATATTGATACAGAATACGAAGGTTACTTTGAGGATGGTGATATAAAGAAGGAGTCACCCATAACGCCAGTTGCCAGACCACCGTTACCGACACCAACCAATAAACCAGACCAAAAATGGGAATTTCCGAGAAACAAGCTGCGGTTACAAACTTTATTGGGGCAAGGAAACTTTGGTCAGGTAAGAAAACCTTTTTTTAGAACACCCATCACGTCTTTCCGTCATGAGGAAGATATCAGTCAACTGTTATTCCTACTAGACTTATCGGTATAGAGTTTTAATTTGAGCTTTCCTGATCTTCTTCACTTGAACAGGTACCTATGTTGTAATTTGTGGCCCTAGTTCCCTTTACAGCATCTTAGAGATTAAAAAGCCTAGTGACATTAATACAACCTTATTTACAATACTAACCTTATTTTTTATTCATTAACTATTGTATACCTAGGTATGGAAAGCAGAAGCAGACGACTTAAACGGTCACGATGGTCTAACACGGCTGGTGGCTGTCAAGAGTATCAAAGAAACGGCTTCGCAGAAAGAGAAGCAGGAGTTGCTACATGAAATTTATATCATGCAGAAGATAGGGACACATCCTAATGTGGTGACTTTGCTTGCTTGCTGCACTGAACAAGGTATGTATGGCAGTTGACATATTGGCAATATAAAAGTATTATGACAATGTGTAGACCATTTAAAACTGTGTAAAAATGATAGTACTAGATATTTTGTTACATACCAATAATGTAGTATTAATGAAAACTATTTTATGATGGATTAGTCAGAACATTGCATTGGATGCATCTTAACCATAAGCTAGATAATGTCTTGGTTAGCTTCTGACAATGGTTACCATTTTCAAATGAGCTAGCTAATTACTTAAAAAGAAATATATTATAAAATTGATTGTCTATTATTTCTATCTTTTAGATACTACCGTTTCTTATTTTACTTTGATAATTAAAATGGGATTCCCTGTTCCAGAACCATATCTTCTAATAATGGAATACGTAATGTGTGGCAAACTCCTTACTTATCTTCGAGAACGTCGGTCCAGGCCAGATCGGTTCAGCGGTAGTGGTGCACTCACTTCTAGAGATCTCACTGTGTTTGCGTATTGTGTCGCTAGGGGTATGGATTATATCGCTTCTAAAGGGGTAAGTTTAAATTATATATTTTCATAGTTATCGTATTCTATGTAAAATTAAGATTGATAATTTGATTGAGGAAAAAGAGAATTAAACAATATTTTCCTATATGAAAAATATAATGTAAATCAAGTTCTTTAATATTTTTTATAAATATACTTAAAATTTCAATATAATATGAAATCCACGTTGGTACATACTGCTTAGTCGGAATGGAACTCGGATTTCAAGATGCATGCTGGGCACTTTTATTTCTTTATTCATTTTTTGTTGTTTTGTGTTGTAATGGAATCCACGTCACTCGGCGCGGCAATGTTAGTGGTGAGGTTTACATATATATATATATATATACACCTAATACCATAAATTGTGTAATTGCAGATAGTCCACCGCGACCTGGCGGCTCGCAACGTGCTGGTGGACCACAATAAGCTGTGCAAGATCGCGGACTTCGGCATGTCGCGGTGTGCGGGCGCGGGGTCGCGCGCGGCGCGTGGCGCGCTGCCCGTGCGCTGGATGGCGCCCGAGGCGTTGCTGTACAACGTGTACTCGCACCACACCGACGTTTGGGCCTTCGGGATACTGCTATGGGAGATCGTCACGCTCGGTTAGTGATAATTACATCACACTCATCATGATTACAACTGATAAACCTTTGCTCGGCACGAGGCTACTACAAAGATTGGAGCAGGAACAAAATTTGTATTGATTGGACGGACTGGTTTTGTATATTTGTTTGGTTTTGTTTTGTATATTGTATAAGTATTTGTCTCCAACTTCAACTCCTTCAATTCCCTTAGTTGCCTTTTACTACAACATGGGATAGTGACATTTTGTATTCTTAAAAAAAATATCACATTTACAGTGTTAGTTAAAAGAGAAAAGTTAAACACAAAAAAAAAACAGTTTACAAAAAGAATTTTGAACTATTAACATTTAGACGGAATACCTATGTTAAGAGCTAGACATTCAAATTAAAACAAAAATTAACCAGATGTACCTAACATCTGGTTAAATTGGCAGTGCAATATTTAAACTAATCCACCTCTGTAGGTTCTGTAATAATGGGACTACTATTTCTATTCCTGACTAGAACTTTATAGATAATTTAATAGCCATCTAAACTATATAATTATTAATGTTATGTAAATTTAATAATTTCAGGTTCTACGCCGTACGCAGCTATGTCTGGTCGCGAAGTACTGGCAGCGGTCACTGAGGGGTACCGTCTAGAACGGCCACCTCACTGCAAGCCCCAGCTATACCGGGCAATGCACTCCTGTTGGCATGCCGACCCTTCCCAACGTCCTTCCTTCGCAGTCTTGAAGTCTCAGCTGGCTGAACTCTTGGACAATGAACCTTCGGAAGGAAACTACGTGGATCTTGATTCGTTCTATCAAGAGTCTTCGGTTTATAGCGATCCCTCGGCGATCATCAATGATGATGAAGGGTTATCTGCGGAGTATGATAGAGAGAGGCGATGTTTTAGAGAGTAAGTATTTTTGGAAAAAAATATCAAAAATATATGTCAAAGCTAGAGCAATTGTATCAAGCATACGAAAATCATACAAAATCAAAAACTGTCCCAAAATTATCAACTATGATCAAATTGCTCTCAACGAAATAGTTGTCACCTTTTTAAAATCTATTTATTTTTCGGAAATTTGGGTACTGTATATTTGTTTCTATGTTTACAGACTTACAACTGGCCCATCAAAGTTCGAGAATCGAGCTTTCAACTTCCGAGACGAAGAGCTTCGCAACAAATTCGGGATCGGAACACCACGCATGGGCGGCTTTGGTATCAGGGACGTTCCTTTCAACGACAGAAATTTTTCTGATGGCGAGTTTACCGAAAGAAACTTCCCAGATAAAAATTTTAACGACACAAATTTTAATGAGAGAAAGGATGGAAAGCTTTCGACATCAAGTTTTCATAGAGAAAGAGAAAGGGAGAATCCTCTTGTTAGTAGAAACAGTTTTAATGGTTTCCCTCGTGTTGGGGGGACTAGAGATCGGGATGGCCATTTTCAAATGGCACCAGATGGCAGAAATAAGAGGGTGTCAGAGTTTGAGTGTGACATTTAGTTAAAGTCTGTCGACATAACTTTGGCATGAGATAAATAGTGAGATTTTATTGGGAAGCTATTTCTTTATTAGATGGAAATAATTTTGTCCTAGTGTATTTCGATTGAATAATTGCTGTTAATGTATATAATACTAAATGTGATTAATTTATTAGACCTAGCTAATAAATTTGTAGAAAATTATGAATGTGAATGATTTTGGTTCTAAAGTCAATTCAAAAATGTTAATAAATTAGAAATTTTGAGTGAAGTATAACATGCCTTAGTTATGCTTACTGATTTTTTTATTTGTCACATTTAAACTTATAAAACTCGACTGAAAGTGTATGTAGATAAGTGTATATTATAGGCGATATTTTGCCAAATTTGAGCACTGATTTGACAGAACACTATATTTTGCACTAGTGTGGATACATGACATTTTATGTTTCAATTTCATGAAATTGAAATTTTAAAACTTGAAACTGTTGATAATTGTAAATAATTTTGTTAATTTATAACAGTATTTTTATATTAATTGTATGTTGTGGTTATATAAAGAATATATTGTAAATAAAGAACTGTTATGTTTGTGTACATGTGTTAGGTGGATAGTTTTATATATACCCCGCATTTTTATACAGATCTGCCAAATGTATTCATTTAACATTTTCTAGCTTCACTCTACTTAATAACACTATAGTTTATATAGAAAACTTGTATACACTGTTAGAATCAACTGTTAAAGTAAGTCTAATAATATAATATATATTATTATAACATGCGTATTTTATACAGTGTTTTGAGGTTTTTTAGATATTTTAACGATATTTTTCTATTGGTGTTATTGTCACATATTTTTTTTAAAATTCACAAAAAAATACAATATATTTTTTCTGTAAAAATGTTGGATCATAATGGTGCTATGAAATTATTATATGGATTGTTGTATTGTAAATATCAGATGTTATGTTATACAAAGTGCTATATAACACGATAAAGTGTTATATCTATGTTTCTGTTCCATATCTCAGTTCGATGTTGCTATCTAGTCTCGTAAAAATGTATGATTGTATAAATAGTATTGGTTTGTAGTAAAAATAGATTTTATTATAAGTTTAAAGAAAAGTATTTTATTATAAACATTAAAATGTATTAAAAAATAACTATTTGTATTATTCCCTCCCACACACCCATCACTGTAACTCAGTAGCTAGGATTAACAATAATAAACTCTAGCAATCTGTGACACCCGAGTATCCTAGGCCTGTGCCTAGGACTAGACTGTTCTAGTCACACACTAGTGTAACATGTTAGAGGTAGACAGAAATTACAGTTAGTAAAAAATTGAATTTACGAATCCAGTACCTATGTACGTTAATTTCTTTAAAAAATACAGAACATAAAAACATGGTTTGAATGTGTTTTCTTCGCATCATTTAAATGCTAAGGGAACACAGTTGTATCCAAGCGCATACAACTTACCATTATTATAGGTAATAAAAAATTATACAGATTTTATGAGTAAAGACAGCGAAGACGTTATGAAAAAAGAGAAGATTTGTCAAAAAAAGACATGCGGTGAGTGGTGTGCATAACTACTATTATGAAGTTCAAGGTAGGTTCTTATGAAGACAAAAATTGTAATATTGAATCACTAACGTTGGAACATAAATATATATTTTATTTATTTTCTTTCACAATATCTTATGCATAAAACTTACATACAATATATAAAAAGGAATTCATTTGTGGGAGACTGGCATCTGAACTAGGGAACAGGGAAAAAGCTTCCGTGGTCACATTCACTGGACTTGCTGTAATCAAATGCCTGCAGAGTCAGGGGTATCAGCTATTGTAAAAAACGTAGGTGGTCTGTATCTACAGGTGGTAAGAAAAACACTGACATCTATCTAATTTCCAGTGAAATACTGTATAACGCAATGGCTTTCGATCGCTCAATAAATTAAAGCCGTAACTTAGCTAGTGAGAAGTTTATATGTAAACAAAGAGATGGCGCTGTTTTCTTTAGTTGCTTTTCAAACCAATGACTTGAATTGAGGAATTTAATTTGTCGTAAAAAGAAGGTATCAAGGTTATTGTTTTACTTAAGTAAAACTAGTTCTCTTGATTTATTTATTAATTGAGTGTTTATTATATATAAGAATTCTGAATTATTGTACTATATAATACTATACAAGAGGCCAGAATTTCATCATCATCATATCAGTCGAAGGACTTCCACTGCTGGACATAGGCCTATGGCCGGTTGTATGTCGCTTCCATCCTTCTCGACCCTGTTGTTTGGATCAGATCATCTGTGTAGATGGTAGCGCTACGCTGGGCTAGCCGGTACCTGTATATTTCAAATAAGTACATATAGAGCTAAGATAATACAAGATTATATAATTTAGAAAATTCATCGAAGTTTTATGATTGCAGATATAGTGACAAGAAGACCAACTTATTATGACAATGTTGTAAACGAAAGAAGGAAACAATTTGTTTATTAGAAGCGTGCGGTTTTGCGATATTGTTTGTTACTTTCTTTGTGATTGAACTGTTGTTCGTTGTGCGTAACATTGTACACAGGGTGCTTATCTCTTAATGCTCAACCGTCAGAAACTTGCCTTTTCATAGAGGAAAGTTTCAGCAGCCGGTGCTTAAAAGCTATTCGCAAATATATGCACCAACTATGCATCAATCCAATGGTTGACTGATTTTTCTTCTTCAAATCTAACGGTTTCATCTCTCACGGTGTAAAGCCATCTATCGTCACGGGAATGGAGACAGAGTAAATTGACACTCAGTGCTGATATTCCGTTAATTTAATGAGGGAAGTTTGTGGGTAGGAAAACTAGGTTGGCAAATAAAAATACTGTCTTGTCAGTTCGCTTGATTTTAAACTATGTATAACAGTTTAAAATCATTATCATTCAATCATTATTTTATGTTAACTCTTTTGGAATTTATTTTATTTTGTTTTTAAATAATATTTTAATGTAACTAATTCAAACACAATGTATATTGTTAATATGAATAAGTAATACAAATAATACAGACTATTGATTTAATATTAATTAGTTATTATAAATATTTATTTATTTCATTCTAATAATTCTTTAGAGCTGAGGGCATAATCTGTTGGTATTGCATTCATTATTATCGACACAACCCATATTATGTCCTACTACACTGCTAGGCTCGGGTCTTCTCCAAACATTTTGGAGGGAATTTAGCCTACTATACCACGCTGGCCAGACGGGTTGATATCGTAAGGTTTTGTATCAAATTTTCCTTTTCTCGCTGCTGACTTGGTTACTTCCTTAGCCGCCGTGTACGACACCCACGAGTTGATATGGGGTAGTGACATTATGTATTCTTAATCCGTCACTACACGGATCTATTGTTAATCCAATATTTAATAAATAAATATGATTATATTTTAATTACACAAACTTATAACTTAAAAAGCTACAAGCTTCGAACAATTATAAACAGCCTGTATGTACCAAAGGATATGAAACAAGCACATAGAACATAATTATTGCGGTGTAACGAAAGTGGCTTGTGCACTATGATGAACAATGATCACCGCAACATAAATATATATTTATTGTGACACGAAACACGATGGCGCGGGGATATCGTGACGAATCTTATTCTAATATTGAGTAATGCATTGAATTTTATGTAAACACCAGCTGTAGCGCAGGCCTTCGCTCCCGTCGTTCTTTATTTGACCACCTGCTTAGCTCCTATTGGACGTAGCGTGATGTTATATAGCCTGTAGCCATCTTCGATAAATGGCCTATCCAACACTACAAGATTTTTTTAAATCGGAATAGTAGTTCCTGAGTTTAGGCATTTTTCTCAAGGGATAGTAAGGGGTTCTTTAAAAAAGAGCGAGTAGGTATTTAAAAGGTCGGAAACGTGACCGTGGGTTTTCATTGAGTTTTCTGTCTTGAAATTCTCCGTAAAATGTAATAAGATAGATTAATTATTATTTTAACCTACAAATTGCATATAATACATAATTTTGACAGTAGTGACAATGGGCGGTCTCTTCCAGACAACCTTTTTCACCATCTCATCATCATCTACCCGTTAATGTCCCACACGCTACTGGCTTAGTGCAGGTTGGTGGATCAGATATTTTAGAATTTCTTCTTCACCGTTAGCACATGGTGTCACGTGATTACCACATATAAATTCCAGAAAGTGAAATCCACATTTGTACTACCAGTCGGAATCGAACTCAGACCGCATGATTTTTATGTTTAAGTCGGTCTCTTATCCATTCGGTGACTATCACCTGTCTTATTGGGAAAGTGTTACAAATAGACATCCTATCAATAACGAAGTTATTGAAGTAAATAATCTTTTAACAGATTTAACAGCTAAAAATAGCAACATAGCGTTACTGGAAGTATATCATAAGCGCTTGGTTCCAATTTACTGTATTTAACTGTCAGTCACACAAGAGTGCGTATCGCTTCTTCAAACGGAACTGATGAACGTGTAGGTAGGCTGAGATGGATTAAGATTAAATAAAATCACAACCACACTTCGCTTGCTATATGATAGGATTGTTTCTAGGCTGATACTGAGAATTTTCTGACTGAAAACCTAATATCACTTTTGTCTGATCCGGAAATCCAACTTCAAAATAGACTTCTTGCGTACCTTCATCAGAAACCCATTTTGTCCCACTGCTGGGCTCGGGTCTTCTCTTCTCTAACTAGAGAGCTGAGAGGGTTTAGGCCATAATCCACACACGCTGGCCTAGTGCGGGTTGGTCTTGCGTACCAGACTACCAGTCATCAAAATTCCCACTGCGCTAGTGAGGCTACTCTAATGATTTTTTTCTAGGTATAGAAAGCTGTTGCCCAGAACTTTGCTGATTGCTCCCGTGGTTCAATTTTAGCACTAAAATAATTTACGTTTTTTCCACAGAACATCCCTGAACTAAATCGCAAATTTCCATTGAATTGCACGAGTACCAATAAAACTTTCTTGACCACAAATTGAAGTTCTAAGTTTGACCATGTTATGTTTGTTGTCATGTAGTTCAAACAAATGTATCAATATTTTTTTAAACAATCAAGATAGACAAGTGATATTATTATTTGTCAAACCGCGTATGTTTGAAAATGGGTCTCAGAATTTGAACGCTTTGATGTTAGTGTTGCGATAAAATTGGTATAGCTGGATCAAGTTATCTGCTTGTTATATTACAATTTTGCACCATTAAGTAAGTAGAGCGTGAATATATATGCACAATTATTATATTTTCTACATAGGTGTAATAAATCTTTTGACAATAATGGGCTTTAGCTGCGCAGAGATGTAGGGTAAACGCACGAACTGTTTGGAAATGTCCTCTAGCGAAAATCACTGTTGTAATTGAGATTTACATAGTAGATTTTTATCTCCTATGATGAATGTATACGATTCTGATATAGATATATTTTGACAAATAAACTAACATAAAAAACATACAATCATGCCTCGATGAAGAAGGGAGTCAGTTCCTTCCCAAGAAATCATCATCATCATCATATCAGCCTATCGACGTCCACTGCTGAACATAGGCCTCACCTAATTTACGCCACTGCGAACGGTCCTGTGCCGCCCGCAACCAACGGCCGCCCGCAACCCTGACCAGGTCGTCGGTCCATCTGGTGGGGGGCCGTCCAACGCTGCGCCTTCCAATACGTGGCCGCCACTCGAGAACCTTTTTCCCCCATCGGCCATCAGTTCTACGAGCTATGTGCCCTGCCCACTGCCACTTTAGCGATGCGATTCGGTGAGCTATGTCGACAACTTTAGTTCTCCTGCGGATCTCCTCATTTCTGATTCGATCACGCAGGGAAACCCCGAGCATAGCTCTTTCCATGGCTCGCTGAGCAACAGTGAGCTTTCTAATGAGGCCCATAGTTAGCGACCACGTCTCAGTACCGTAAGTCATCACTGGCAACACACATTGGTTGAAGACCTTTGTCTTCAAACACTGGGGTATTGTGGACGAGAAAACAGTGCGTAACTTCCCGAACGCTGCCCAGCCGAGTTGGATTCGGCGGTTAACCTCTTTCTCGAAGTTGGACCTACCTAACTGGACCGTTTGTCCTAGGTATATGTATTCGTCAACAACTTCGAGATTAGAGCTCCCCACATTAATAGGGGCGGGGGCTACATGGCGATTAGACATAACTTTCGTCTTATCCATGTTCATTTTAAGCCCCACCCGTTGAGAAGCTCTATTGAGGCCAGCGAGCATTGTGCTAAGGTCCTCCAGTGACTCTGCCATGACCACGATATCGTCGGCAAACCGAAGGTGGGTGATGTACTCGCCATTAATGTTGATGCCGAATCCGTTCCAGTCCAGAAGCTTGAAGACATCTTCCAACGCAGCTGTGAACAGTTTCGGAGATATGACATCTCCCTGTCTCACACCTCGCTGCAGTTGGATCGGTTTCGAGCTCTGATCCTGGAGACGAACTGACATGGTGGCGTTTCTGTACAAGCACCTCAGCACCTCGATATACCGGTGGTCAATTCGGCATCTCTGGAGTGCCTGTAGCACTGCCCATGTTTCCACCGAATCAAAGGCTTTCTCATAGTCCACAAACGCTAAGCATAGTGGCCGGTTATACTCCTCGGTCTTCTGTATAACCTGCCGCAGCGTATGTATGTGGTCTATGGTACTATAGCCTCTTCGGAAACCGGCTTGTTCGGGAGGCTGGAAGTCGTCGAGCCTGCGTGTGAGACGATTCGTGATGACTCTTGAAAACAGCTTGTAGACATGGCTCAGCAGCGTGATGGGTCTGTAATTTTTAAGAAGAGTATTATCACCCTTCTTGAAGAACAGTACCACCACGCCCCTGTGCCATGCCTGTGGCGTGTTGCCCTCGAGTATAACGGTGTTAAAGAGCTTCTGGAGGACTTTAAGTACCGGTTTTCCACCCGCTCTCAGAAGCTCAGTCGTAACCCCGTCATCACCCGGCGCCTTGTTGTTTTTGAGCTGTTTCAGAGCCATACTAATCTCGTACAGGCTGACGTCCGGGATATCTTCGGTATAGTGTCGAGTCAGTCTAGCTCTTGGATCTTTCGCTGGACTGCCAACGGATTTCGATGTTGACGTGTATAACTGTCCATAGAACTTCTCTATCTCCCTTAAGACCTCTGGTTTGGACGAGACGATACTACCGTCTTCGGTTTTCAGCCTTGTCAACCGGCTCTGCCCAATTGACAGATCTTTCGCGAACACTTTGGAGCCTTGGTTCCGCTCTATTGTCTCTTTAATACACTGGGTATTAAAGAAACGTTTGTCGCGTGTTAGTGATTTCGAGATCTGTCTATTGAGCCCTCGGCATGACAATGCGTCACTCGAAGACTGCAGCCTAAGGTCCCGTCGCTTTTCCATGAGTCTTAAGGTCGAGTCCGAGATCATTTTGGTTCTATTTGTACGGCGGGTCTTGAAGAATTTGGACCCAACCGTATGGACAGTTTCCACAAACATGTCGTTGGTATCATCCACTGTAGCGAGATTAAGACACTCGAAGCGGTTTTGGAGCTCGAGCTGAAAGCTTTCGGGGTTTTGGATGTGGCTGGTTGTAGGTCGGAGCGTGGACTTCAACAGTCGACGCCTTTCTAATTGGAGGTCAAGGTTCAATGTGCCTCTTACCATACGGTGATCGCTACCGGTTTTCACCGAGTGGATCACAGAGACATCATCGAACACTTGCCTCTTTGTCGACATGATGAAGTCGATCTCATTTTTGGTACAACCATCCGGACTCATCCAGGTCCACTTTCTGTGGGGCCGCTTCTCGAAGAAGGAATTCATCATGAAGAGGCCTTCCTTCTCCATGAAGTCGGCTAGCATCTGCCCCCTGGAGTTCCGTTGACCTACTCCAAATTGCCCCACTCTCAGCTCATCACCGCATCTTGTGCCCAATTTCGCGTTGAAGTCCCCCATCACGACGTTAAAGTGTGTTTTGGAGGAGTGTATGGCCTTGGATATGTCCTCATACATCTCCTCCACTTCGTCGTCTGGGTGTGTCGAAGTCGGGGCGTAGACCTGGATGACCTTCAACGAATATCTTTTAGACATTCTGAGTATCAGGTACGCAACCCTGGTCGACACACTGTCAATCTCGACAATGTTGTTGACAAGGGACTTGTGGACGATAAACCCGACACCACCTTGGGATAGCTGTTCATCCCCCCGGTAGTAGAGCAAGTTACCCGAGTTCAGGGTTATCGTGTCCTGTCCCTTTCTTCGGACCTCTGATAACCCTATTATATCCCAGCGTAACTGCCTTGTTACTTCTTCCAGCTCCACTATTTTCTCGTCGGCCCGCAGCGTTCTAATGTTATATGTTGCCAGGGCCAATCGTCGTCGGTGGTGGTAGCCAAATCCGTGCCGGGGATTCTTAGCACCCCCTGCCCCGCCAAATCCCACGCCGCTACCTTGGCCTGGTTTGGCGGGGCTGCCGGGTACTGGGGGCCGTTTTTTATTTGTGTCGTTCATAGGTGGTGATTTAGCCTACTGTTACCACGCTGGCCAGACGGGTTGGTACAGGGTTTTGTTTCGAGTTTTCCTTCTCTAGCGCAGGTGTTGTGGCGCGAATTTCCCTTTGTCGCCTCTTACGACATCCCGGGAACGAAATGGAGTGGTGACATAAGTATTCTTAAACCCCGTCACCACACAGGGTTAAAAAACACTGTCCCAAGAAATAGTGTAGTTTAATAGTACAGTCCAATTAGTAAGCAGGTAGAATAGTAAAATTTAAATAATAATAATATCTTTTGATAATTGTGTTTGTGTGTGTATGTATGTGTTCGTGTGTGTGTGTGTTTCTATTTCACCAGTATCAGTAGTTTTTCTGTGTCATTGTAGTCTAGAGACCCAAGCCACATTTTGATTTTAGATTTGTAAATTAGGTTAAGTTGGTTGTACAGTATGGGTGCAATGTGACTATAATGTTGTTGGGCAATTAAACGGAGAACAGAATTAACAAATGTTGGTATGACTCCAGTGGTCTGTAGGCTAGAGAGCTGCCGTGCCATGACAAAACACTGTATCTAAAAACTTATCAGTTTTCAGAAATCGCGTTTTTCTGTTTTTTTGGAAAATTGGCCATAAAATCCTTAATATTAGTCCGATTCCTTTGAATTTCAGATATGTTAATCTTCGAATCAGCTTCTAGTTAGCCATCTAAAAAAAATCTGGTTTTAAAATAATTCTGTATGTTTACGCCCACAAACGTGTTCTGTCAAAACCTATAAATTAATGTAAAGAGAACATTGTGATTACAGAACACTGTAATTATAATTACAGTGTTATGTCATAACAAAATATGATTGAAACTAAAAGAAATTTTAAATGTAACATCAATATACTACGCACCAACGAGCAATACAAAATTTTAATTACTTTTATGTTCTTGAATTGTGAGCAAGATCTTAATACAAAACCCATAAACCTAACTAGCCTTCTTGGCTATCTATGTGATCGATATGTTCCTCATAGGTCAACTTGGAATCATGAATAACCCCAAGATCCCGTATGATGTCCACCTGTTGTAACTCTTGTCCCTTTAGAAAATATTTAGAATCTATTTTATTTTTCTTGCGAGTGAAAACTATATGATTACATTTATTAACGTTTAAATCTAATCGGATAAGTGTGCAAATATTGGTCAAATCTATCTAAGTCATTTTCAAGAAACTGAACGTCTGTAATATTGGTAATCTTTTTGAAAATTTTCATGTCATCTGAATATAATTTTGAATATTTGATTGAATAACTAATGTCATTAATAAAATATTAAAAAGAAGAGGTCTAAGCAAAGAGCCCTGAGGTACCCCAGAAGGAACACTGCACTAGACAGAACAGAACCCACTTAACACTACTGCTTGAGACCGATTCTCTATATAAGAGACAAACCACCTGTAAAGATTACCATGAATACCCGCCAGAAGGAGTTTTTGCAAAAGTAACTGGTAATCAATTCGGTCGAATGCTATACTGAAGTCAGTGAAAACAGCGTCAACATGTCCACCATCATCCATGTTTGCAGATGTAAAGTCAGTGAACGAGAGCAAGTTAGATAAGGTGGAGCGTTTCTTAAGAAAACCATGTTGATCTACAATCAGACTACAAGATACTGTATCATAAACCTGAGTGTAAACAATTTTCAGGTTTATGATGTCTTGGCAAAAATACAAAGCTTTGATATGGGCCTATAATTTGCACGTCATTTCTGTTGCCATTCTTATATATGGGTGTGATGAATGCGGATTTCCACATCTTGGGCACAAGTCCGTCCGAAATTGACCTTTTGTAAATAATAGCAAGAGGTTCAGCCAAGCAAGTAGCACAAGTGACAATGAATGAAGGGACTATTCGGTCAGGTCCGGCACCTTTTGCCAAGTCCAGGGATTTCAACAGTTTCAGAACGGATTTAATATTGATTTCGATATCACCTGCCGTAGTTGCAGCCGACTCATAAGTAGTTCAGCACAGGCTGAGTCGATGAGGACAAAAAATTTGATTGAAAGTAAGCTGCAAAAATACTACAAATATCATCACCGTTGTCGGCCGATTGATCATCATAGTTGAGTGTGGAAGGTATTGAACTCTGGCTACACTTATTTAATTTTACGTAAGACCAAAAAGATTTAGGGCATTTAGTGATCGAATCCTCTGAATGTTTTAAATATTTAGTATAACATTTACGTTCAACTTGTTTAGCGCGTTCACGAAGAAGACAGAAAGTATCATGATCAGAAGAATTAATATAAGTTAATAATGACTATATTTCAAATATTGTATGTGCATCAACTGAAATGACAACTTCCAAACATCCAACATACAATAGACCAATTAAAATAAATAATTGTACATTAGAACAAGTGAGCAGTTTTAAATATCTTTGAAACAACATAAATGAAACTGCTCGTTGCAAAGCCAAAGAAGCATTTATCAGAAAAAAAAACAGATATTCAAGTGTAAACACATTTCGTTAGAAATCAGGAAAAGGTTCCTCCAATCATACATTTGGAGCATTGCAATCTATGGAAGCGAAACCTGGACTATGACACAAAAAGACAGAGAAAGATGGGAAGCTTTTGAAATGTGGTGTTGGCGAAGAATGGAGGGTATAAGCTGGACAGAAATGATTACCAACGAAAAAGTACTGGAACGTGTACAAAAGAGAAGAACTATGATAGAAACCATTGAGAACAGAAGAGGAAAAATGATTGGACACCTAATACGACACGATCCGTTTATAAATAACATCATTAATTGAAGGAAAGAGAGGAAGAGGTAGACAAAGGAGGACATTTACTAAACAGATCAAAGAGAAGGTACGGGTGGTGTCGTATTAGGAGGTGAGAGAAATGGCAGGAAAAAGAGAGAATTAGAAACTACTCCACCGACAAGAGCGCAGCTCTTCAATAAAGAGAGATCAACTGAAATCGATTAGTCAAATAAACAAATCACGATATTAAACCTTAGCCCGAGTGCACGCGGGATTCTTATGACAAAACACTGTATCTATAGATAACGGGCTACTAAGCGTAAACTGTGTTTTGACATAACACTGTACTTAATATTACAGTGTTCTGTCAAAACTGATCCTTATAATATTTGAAATACAGTCATTATTACCTTTGATTTTCTCAGTATTTATAAGACTTTTTAGAAAAAAATTGATGCCATCCTATGTAAACGTGTGCAGAAAAGCGATTTATTCGTATTACGACAAAACACTGTATCTGCAGATACAGTGTTTTGTCATGGCACGGCAGAGAGGTACTTCGCGTTGCTGAATTTAATTAAATATGTAGGTATGTATAATTATGTATATGCCCAAAACATGAATTTTTAACTAATTAATACTAATGCCATAACACAGGATGTCATCATTATTTTATTTTGTATAATATTTTAATTACCATAATTATGAACTTAAACGATATTATTTAGGTAGCCGAAGGATTAACTCTTATGTCACATAATACAAAATTATAACCCACCATAAACTAAAATTATTATGTAATTTGTTTTTATTTCTCAAAATATCATCATAAAATGTAAAATTATGAAATTAAATTTTCCAATTTTATTCTAGAATGCTAATTTTGCGGATAACATATAATTATGAATTTTTAATTCTACGATCTAGAGAAGGACAACATCCTACATTAATGTCCAAAAGTATTTAATTTATTGTGTTTTTTAATATCATGTTTAAGTTCTAGTAGTTAAAGTCGCTTTCACTGACTTGATAGATCGTAACAATGCTTCGATAACTTTTATCAAACGCTTTTACTATTCATTCCATAGACCTAAGAATAACTTTTCAAGAAACCAATATTATCTAACATGACTAACCAATACTACATTATAAAATCAACTTTAAAACGTGAACTATAAAGTAGGTCTTGGATTGATTGGTAAGGTCTTTGTGATATCGAATTTTGTCATGATAGATTTCTTAACAATTCGATAACTGTATGAGTAAGCACTTATCTACACACTATAGTTGCATTATCATCGATACAGTAATTCTTACTATTGAACCTATCATTTTCTTTTTAATTATATAATAGGGCAACATGATGAATAGCCATACAATTCAACAGTAAGAACTTCGCTTTTTATGTAACATGGAGGTTCTATTGTGTTATGATAAGAGAAGTTATCAGATTTTGACCAGTATTGACCTCAAGATGGTGAAAGTTGTCAGTTCCGGCATTATCCGACACCTGTAAATACAAGATGAGAGAGTATGTTTGTGTGCGTGTGTGGGAGATCTGCGCATGCTTCCATTCTACGTCGGCTCGCAGACGACAGCGTGCGCGCATCGCTGCGGAAAACACAACAACGCGCGCGGAGAAAATCATAAAAAATATAGCATGTGTTTTGGTGTAGTGATATGAATAACTATTAAAACTATATCCAGTGTATTTAATAGAATAGTATTTTTTAATTATGGCTTTATTTAGAGCTTTTATTTTTGCGGCGATTTTTGTTGTTCTTCGAGCTGAAGATAACTTAAGAGATTTTGTATTCAGTGATCCTGATGAGGTTATGATAGCACAGGAATCTAGGCACTATCAGACTGTTGTGGACCCACCAGTGAGGATAGTGAAGCCCACAGGAGTGACGAACTCCCACAGACCACAGTATAATATAGATTCTTTCGAAGACAGACAGGACAATGGGGAATATGTGGACACATCTCCGAGAAGGACTTTGATTAAAAATTACAAGTCTTCTCACAAGATAAGGGCTAAGGAAGGTATGATAAAAGATGCTGTATTAAGAGCTTTCGAGAGGAAGGACCATGTTGGGAAGTTTGCGCAGATTCTGCCCATCATTAGAGCGATGTCAGGGAACCAGAGGGTGGCGTTAGCATCGCTGGTTGCAAGCCAAGTTACCACACCACCGGGAAGAGCGCCTTTGAATCTTGTGCAGGTAACTTTTTAATATTTATTAGTTTAGTTTTTTTAGTTCGTTTTTTCATTTTTTTTTAGTTTCTTTATTATAGACATACTTACTAATAAAATTTTCCATTTAGTAACTCATAACATTTTAAGTTTTTCTAACAGATTTTCTTTTCTTCATATTATATTATGCTCCAAAAATCTCTTATACTCGTATGCACACAATATGAGTACATACAACGTTTTCTCATCACGTAATAATATAATACAAAACAAAATTATGTTTTATATAACAACTTGATACATAACATTATAATAACAAATTAAAAGTATCTCAAATCAAATTAAGGACTATTTTCATAACAATATAAAAACATTTTAAAATCATCCATAACCATTTAAATAAACAATTATAATATGTTTATCATCATAATATAATATGTTTTGGTTCCGTAGATTGATTTCTTTTTTATACCACGAATGGTGGTAAAGAAGCCTACGGTAAGCGGTTACCGTAGCCTTTAGGTTCATGCTAAACCAGGGGCATCAAGTGAGTGTTGGTAACCCTTGAAAGGGATTACAATAAGCAACTTTTTAGGTTTATTAATTCTGCTTTTGTAGAAAGCCATACTTATAAGTAGGTACTAATAATAATAATATTCTACCACATTCACACAGCGCCATCTAGTCCCAAAGCAAGCAATTATATTTGCTTGTGTTATGGGTACTAAACAACTGATATACTACTTAAATACATTTTTTTTGTAAATACATACATATTATAGATAAATTACACCCAGACACAGAACAAACCTTTATGCTCATCACACAAAGATTTGTCCTGGGTGGGCATCGAACCCACGACCTCCGGCTTAGCAGTCAGGATCACTAACCACTAGACCAACAGGCCAGTCACTAATATTTACAATAGTAAGATATGAGATTGAGTCACGTTTTTATTTTCGAAATATTCTGCCTAAACTATCATGTAATTTGAATAAATAGTGAAGTAAAGTTAATCCGCGTGGTGACGGATTCATCATCTCAACCCATAAACATCCCACTACTGGGCACGAGTTTCCTCCAAAGAATATTGAGGGAATTTAGTCTACTATATCACGCTGGCTAGACGGGTTGGTATAGGGTTGGTTTCAAATTTTCCTTTTCTCGCAGTACTCTTGTCTGTATAAGTTTACTCCCTTAGTCGCCTTTTACGACACCCACGGGTTGAGATGAGGTAGTGACATTATGTTTTCTTAATCCGTCACTACACGGATAATACACGGATAAAAATTGGTGACGGAATAAGAATACATGTCACTACCTCATCTCAACCCGTGGGTGTCGTAAAAGGCACTAAAGGACCTTATCAGACAAGAGCACTGCTGAGAAAAGGAAAATTCGAAACCAACCCTATACCAACCCGGCAGGCCAGCGTGGTATAGTAGACTAAATTACAAGCACCTACTTAGGTGCTTGTAAAATTGACAGTGGTTTTGTTTTAATTATTCTAATCGTTTAAAAATAACTTTAAATTCTAGAAGCTATTAATATGAACAAGAATTAAATAAAAATTTATTTCAATCATTCATTAACAACGTGACGTCAATGTGGATACAAAAATAACTATCACAAATAAACAACGGAAAAATTCAAATAAAGAATTTTGTTATAAAAATAAACTTAACTGCTTGATTATATAAAAAAATTTGAGCCTCTATATAATTATATACATTAACATAATTGTGACGATCTGTTATCTGTTGAAAAAAGAAACATGTATATTGAGCAAGAGATATATAAACTTCTCAGATTGGGCTAAAACTAGGTTTCCTTTTCCTAATATGAAGTGAATCACTCAAATGTTTGTCTCCTGTGGGAATCTAACTCACGTAACTTGATACAGCTGCGGCAATGTTAGTCATGACGCGGCGTCCTTAAACGCTACGCCAAGGTGATACTCAACATTTTTGGTAGTAGCTTAGTGTTTATAACCTCGGATGGTCATCATCATCATTTTAACCCATAAACGTCCCACTGGGTGGGTTTGTTTTCAGAAAGTGTTCTGTGGAGGAGACCTACCCAGTTATTACCGATAATAAACGCAGTGGGCATAAATAATAGAAAACTGAATGTTACAGCGTGAAATATGCCCACGCAATATAATAAATGCCCACGAACATGTCGTAATCTATTAATTTAATGCACTGCACTGCATCAACCCATAAACGTCCCACTGCTGGGCACGGTTCTCCTCCGGAGAATATGGAGGGAATTTAGCCTACTAAACTACGCTGGCCAGACGGGTTGGTATAGGGTTTGTTTAGAATTTTTCTTTTCTCGCAGTGCTCTTGTATATATGGTTACTCCCTTAGTCGCCTTTTACGACACCCACAGGTTGAGATGGGATAGGGACATTATGTATTCATTACACAGAATCATAGAACCTTTAACAATTTTAGTTGTGCTTTGCCTTAGAATTGCCTACATTTTGATTTAAAACAATTTTGTGGAGCCTTTTTTTAATTGTAAGAGAAAAAGGAATGTGACTTTTTAACGTTCTTTTTTGAACACAAACTATTACTGATATGATGATTAAAACCAACTAAAGCTCGATCCCATTCTCATATGTATTGAGGTGCATAAAACATCTATGGTTATATTGGTTACAATTATCAAACGTTACAACCAAATTGGTTTAGCCTTACATAAGAAATTTCTAAACATAAACTTTAACTTCTTTTTAAATATGAAACAAACTAATGACTTTGAGCTCCTAGTTTTGTCGAATAGATCAGAATTTAAATTCTATTGACAGATGATCGATTATAAATAAAAATTGATTAAAATAAAACCCACAATATTAGGTTAGGTCAGTCTGCTTACAACGATTCAAAGTAGAAATATTTATTTTACCATTCGGTTGGACAGAAATAAAATACTTTATATTATAATCGTCGATTAATTTCAATGTTTCATAACTCATATCGATTAAAACAAGTCTTCCGCTCATCAAATAAAGTTTAGTAAAATCGCTTTCGCAAATTTTAGTAATAAATAGTGAAGTTTATTATAACGATATATAATATGTATTGGCGAGTACCGGCTTTCTTCGGAATGTGGAAACAATTAGTTGAGTTTTGCAAAACTAAAATGTTTGTTTTACCTTTGACAGAGTTAGGACAATTTTATTTGTAAATTCCGTGGCTCGAATGGCTTTCAGATCAAATTTTCTACTAGTAGGAGTTTTCTTGTGGAAAGGTAAAACCCTTCCGGAAATAGGGTCTATGGCACTCCCGTTACGCCATCTAGAGAATCGAGGTTTTCTCAAGGGACTACAGTATATATTCTTCAAAAAAAGAGTGAATAGGTTTCTTAAGGGTCGGCAACGCGCTTGTGATGCCCCTGGTGTTGCGCTTATAGGCTAGGGTAACCGCTTACCATCAGGCGGACCGTGCGTCTGTTTGCCACCGTCATGGTATAAAAAAAAAATCTATCTTAAAGTTCCTATTAAAAACTTTAATAAATAAAGAATGAATCGTGACGTTTTTTTGCAAAATTATCTTCACATTTTTGTCTCGTACATAATAAGCCTCTTCAATTGACATAACAGGTGTCTAATGAAGCGTGTCATCTTCGGCAATGTGTGCATTCATCGATTCGTCAAGCGCTATTGATACGACAATAGCAGGTTCTATGCAGGCAATAACAGATAATTTATCTAATATTATGACTTAGATTTTAATTTGTTTCAACTTATTTAAATAGTCAAATACTTATAAAATGAGTCAGGTATCGATCAAAAAACTATTTTGCGTGGTGTGTATTCGGAATCTTAGACGATTGAAAGGTATTTTTTTCGACTGCAGGTACATCAACACAGTTAGTTTAAAAAAAATTAAACTGAATATATTAAACTGAATATATATTTTTTGTCCTTTTTAGGGTTCCGTAGTTCTGACTAGGAACCCTAATAGTTTCGTTATGTCCGTCTGTCTGTCTGAGGTTTTGCTAAGAGACCGTTAGTACTAGAAAGCTGTTATTATATGCTATTGTAGGAGTGTGTATATCAAATACGTCGACTAAGTGGTAAAATAAAATTTTGGGTAATATTTTTTTTTAGGATAGCTCCCATACATGTGAAGTGGGGATGAATATTTTTTTTGTCGTCTACCCCATCATGTAGGTTATCGTTGAATAGGTCTTCTAAAATTACTTGGGGGTTGCTAACATTATTTTTCGATTTAATGGTCCATTTACGAAATATTAAACTTTTGTTCCAGTAGGGCGTCCCCCCCCCCTCTCTAAAAGCTTAACTTTTGGAGGGGAATTTTGAAAAATCTGGAAAAATTCTTGATGATAGGGCATTTCATGAACTGAAAGTATAGCGGTTAAGATAACTTTATCAGTGTACAATCTCCAAAAAGAACCGAGGAGTCGCCCTAGAGTCTATAATAAAACACTAGGCTCGGAACGAAGCATTTAATTTGTCAACTTCAAGGGAGGTCATTCTGAGTCGGAGAATCTTGATAGCGCGATTCAGCCGATGGGCACAACGCCATCTCGAGCTTCCTCAACAACTTTGCAGTTGTATAAAAACTCGTGTGACAGTTAATTTTAACTTCTTAACAATCAGTTTAGCATTAATACTCGTTGAACTTGGGTGTTGGATAATTTTGTACCAAATACAAAATCCTTAGCATTAATCCTTTATAGTGACTAAGATAAAGTAGTTGCTTGTTTTGTTTTCTATAAATACTGCACTTCTCGACAAAAGGACATAAGCGGTGTGAAGATACGCTCTTTTGATGTGGAACCCTACATTGAGCATGGTCCGACATGCTATTAACCGGTTTTATTATTTATAAAATCTAAATCTCTCTGTTAAAATGTTGTCACAGCTATATCTCCAAGAATTGACTTTTGGTCAAGGTAATATTATTACAGATCAAATTTGGAATGAGTCACCATTTTAATTTTAGATTCGAATAAACAAGAGTTAAATGCGTGATATTTTCTGATATTAATTATGTATCTTGCATTGTCTATTGACTTTTAAACTCACGATTACTTTCAAATTTAAAATAGCATTTTATTGTTTAAAGAAAGTGATCGTATAATTTCACATCAGCATGTGAATTCTTCTTAAGTTCCAACATATCATAACAGCAAAAACACTATTCTTACTAAGATTTATAGAAAATTATAAAAGTGTGTGAGCGGTCTTGTCTGCTTGATATAGTAGAAATATGCCGCGGGGCAGACTACTACCATTAGATATATTTATGGAAAATAGTTTTTGTGACATCATGACGTGTCTTCAATGTTGAGTGAATATTATCTAATTAAAGTTATGAACCATGAAATATGCGTGCAAAAGTTGATTAAAAATACTACGTTTCAAGAAGTACTTGTGTAGCACAGACCAAATGATAATATCAGGAAGACGGTAGGTATTTATGCATTCACCCTGAAACTTTATAGGATGCCACATTTTTGTGAATAACTATTCTCTATTTCCCAGGCACAGCCCAGTCAAGTGACGAGTTTGTTCAACAAACTCGACCATAAAAAAAATTACTTATTACTATTATAATATACGAAAGTTAAGAGCGATGGTGGCTGAATGGATAAGAGACCGGCGTGCAAATCACGCGTTCCGAGTTCGATTCCGACCAGCAGTACCATGTGGATTTCAGTTTGTGGAATTTATATGTACTAGTCAAGTGACTTACCATCTGCTAACGGTGAAGGAAAACATCGTGAGGAAACCCACATACCCTAGAAGAAATTCTATGAGTATGTCTGATCCACCAACCTGCACTAGGCCAGCGTGAGTGGATTACGGCCTAAACCCTCTCAGCTCTCTAGATAGAGGAGAGGAGACCTGAGCCCAGCAGTGGGACTTAATGGGTTGCTAATCATCAAGATGGATGCATGTTTATATGGATGTTTATTAGTGATTAGTGAGAACGACTGAAAGGTTGTGTAAGAAATTTGGCAAACAGATAGATTGTAGTCTAGTACATGGGCATAGCATAGTACATGGGCTACTTTTTATACCACATGGGAGGAAACGCGGGCGGAAGCTAAAGTTCTTAAAAAAAAACCTATATAATACTAGGCACAAGCTTACAAAGGCATAAAATTATACACTAGTTCCATGACCAAACAGAGTTATCGAAATGTGGGAATTAAGCACATCTGCCTACCCCTTCGGTAAAAAGCGTGATGATAGGTATGATGTATATAATTACTCGTATTACAGTTACGTTCTCGCACAATTTCATTCACAACATTTTCGACCAAAAAACTAGTCCACGTAAACACTAATAGTTTGCTTTACAATATTTTGCACAATACAGTAAGAGAATTGGTTCGCATGATTATCGAGTTTTTACTTTTCCGTTTCTCTGGTGTAAGCGTGTTGCAATTAATAGCATGTGAACCTCACGGATCGGCTAATTGTATGGAAACAATCCGTTATATGCTGTTTCTTTGCGGAAATCTGTATTGAATGGGAACCGAACGTTTATTTCCTATACGCGTTTGCAAGGAAATACGGTCAAGCGGCCAGTAGTGCTATGAAACAAATTGTAAAGTGTTGTTGGCAATGCGTACTACCTGTTATGACGTACGGTGCCGAGACGTGGACACTCACTGTAGGATTAGCTAAAGTCGCTCAGCGAGCTCTGGAACAGACTATGCTCGGCGTCTCTTTGAAATACAAAAGTACAAAAGTTAGTAACGAGAAGAAAAGAAGAAAGAAAAGAAAAGAAACATTTATTGGTACAGCACAGAGACAGAGTAAAGATACAAGGAAATGATGTATAAGATACACACAAAAAGTAATACATGGGTACAAACAATATATAAAAAAATAAAACAAAATACCATAAAATACAAAATCAAATCATAACAACAACTGTAGTAAATTGCCTCGCGGCTGCAACCAAAAGGCGTCCAGTTCAGCATTGAAGCCAGGTCACTAGTTTTTGGTACCTGGCGCTGGTTTTCAACTGGAACCTTGGCGGTTGACATACACGGATGTCGTCTATGAGCGGTTTTATATTTAAATTATGTACTTCTATATAAATATTTAGGTAGATATAAGTATATTATGCCATAAAATTAAAGTTAAATGCGCAATATTAAATGTAAATAAATATTAAAAAATAATTATTAAAGAAATTATTGGATTATTAGATATGATAATTATTTTATTATTATTCTTAGATTTATTATTTTCAATCAGGTATTGGATCTTTATTATTATATTATAATACTTTTATAATAATAGCAATAACATTTATTATTATTACTACATTATTAGAATTTTTTAATTTTTTTTTATTATTACTATTTTTTTCTTTTAAATATAATGTTATCGTAGGGTTAAATGAATGACATGTCAATATTGACGTTATTATGGGCCCGCTGTGCCTTCAAAAGGTGTTCTTTTAGACGATATTTAAAGGTATAAACAGTCCTTAGTTGACTTAATGGTGGTGGAATGTTATTCCACACCTTAGATGCAGCGTAACGGAAGCTACCTTTGAAAGCTGCAGATTTGTGTGAATGAGAGGATAGCTGCTGTGAGCACTGCCTACTAGAACAGAAAATGACCGACATATCTCGTAGAATAAGTAAGCTGAAATGGCAGTGGACTGGTCATATTTGTAGAAGGATCAATGTACGGTAGAGCAAGCGTGTCCTGGAGTGGAGACCGCGTCTCGGCAAGCGTAGTGTGTGACGCTCTGCAGCTAGGTGGACTGACGATCTACAATAGGTCACTGGGTCGGAGTGGATACGAAAAGCTGAGGACCGAGTGTTATGCTGCGAGTTAGGAGAGGCCTATGTCCAGTAGCGGACTGCAATATGCTGAGATGGCAATTTGGGACCGTTTTCAACGACGTGGGTAGGACACTCTTCAATTATATCTACGTTGAGTTTATATTATGTAAATGAAATACAAAAAATATTGCGTATTAATACATTATGTATTGCCTAAGCCTTGCCCAGTTTCTGGCCTCAATTTCACTTGCCAGTAATTGATTTCTCTTATTTATAATGTATTGTTAATTTTTGAGTTAATGTTATTTCATATATTTAAATTTTGTAGCAAAGACCTATTAAAGTATGTTAAAAAATAATTAGTAAATAGGTATAATAAGGTTTCACAAATTAATTACTTCTACATAATCTATACTTCTATACTAATATTATAAAGCTGTAGTTTGTTTGTTTATTTGGTTGAACGCTAGGATCTCAGAAACCTCTTGTCAAATTTGAAGGTTATATAACATCACGCTATGGCCAAAAGGAGCTGAGCAGTAGCCCAATAAAGAATGACGGGAGCGAAGCCCCGCGCGACCTGTATTAATTTATATTTTCATAAATTGTACTACCTCTCAATTCTATAGACAAAAAAAAATTATAGTATTACAGTCAATCAGATTTTTCGATTTAATAGACCTTCCAAAAAGACAAAACGAGACGGACGCTTAGCTTCCAGGAATAGTATTAGATACGATTTTTCAAAAACCACAGTGAATTTTAATCTTTAAGAGATCTGTTGTTTTGTAAACATAATGAAAGTAAGATATTTGCAATATCAGTTAAACAGTATGCGGTTATTGTGGTTTATGTTATTTGCAATTAGATAGGGTTGTGAAATATATTATTAACCTATAGTACCTAATAAATAATATGAACAGTTTTGGAATATGAAGTCTGAAGAATATCAAGATATTGTTTGATGAGGGACAACTTCACATTGATAAATAAATTCTGATGAATTTTTTTTCGGAATAATGTTGTTTTAGAACCAAATTAAAATTAAGCAGCTATTCATTACTAAATATAAAAACGGATTTTTTGTCATCAGAATCCTCCCCGTCTTCTTTGAAACCTGAGATAGATTATACTGAATGCTTAGAAAGTCTAGAAATATTAGATCAGGATAATAAAATAACTTCATTCACGACTATCGATACCCAAAATCCTGTGGTATCATCGGGTAAATATACGACGAAGGCTAGTGGTTCCAAGGTGAATTTACAGAAAAGATTTTAATGATTGACAGATGAATTTTTTTTCGGAATATTGTAGTTTTAGAACCAAATTAAAATTAAGCAGCTATTCATTACTAAATATAAAAACGGATTTAATTTCTAGACGTCTTAAAATACATATAAAACTCCAAAAATACATGAAACATACATAAATGTTTTAAATTATTCAAAAAATTCTAATAATATACATACTTAATTCATTTCTAATTTGAGTAAAGTTTCTTGTATGTAAAACAAAAACTTTACATCGCTTTATATTTAAATTTAATTTAATTATTTCATAGCCTGCTGTAAGAGCCAATTTGTTTAGTATTCAAAATAAAAATTTAATTCTGACTTTAATTATATGCGATTTAAAATAGACCGTAATTTTTATGTCCTAAGGTTTTATTTTGATCTATGTGAGTAAATACTAAGACCTCTTGCAGTCGTAAACATTTCCACTGCACCACCGAGGCAGTTGATAATAGATGTAGATAGTCTTCGTTCAAAAAATCTGACTCATTAAAGTAATTACTAAATGTCATTCAAACAGAATTGACATTGTAAATACAAAGTGAAACATGTATAGAGAGTTTAATATCGGAAGTTTTCACTTGTTAATTTTTTCTCAGTAATTACAACTTCTAGTATGACACATAACACATTGTTCTCAAAGTATCGTAATCATCTATAAAGAGATTTCATTCGAGATCTAATAGTCGGAACTGGGTCAATTTTTTGTCATGCACTGTAATTTCTCACTTCACCATATTGTTGTTGAAACGTATGATTTACTTTTTTTTAAGACGACGCATTGTCTTCCTCTCAAAACTATTATTATTTTAGGGAATTATTGGGGTACTTCTTGATATTAAGTGTAAATGTTCGATTATTAGTGACCGATTTTTGAAATCATAAATCATTGTAAAATCGGTGGCGCAGTGGTGAGTGTATACGATTGCTGTGCAAGAGGTCCCGGGTTCGATTCCCGGGCTGAGTGAAAATGTTATTGGGATTTTCTATCATGAAATTCTAGTTTTGATATTTTCCCGGAGTTTTGTAAACAAATATGCACTCCCTTTCCTGGAACCAAACATAGCTGGCGAAATGTAGGTCTGTTGCACTTCTGCCTACCCATTAGAGGATAAAGGCGTGAAGCTATGTTATGTTATGTTATGTTAAAATAAACATAGCTTCATAATTATAATAAAACACTAGCTTTCCCACGCATCCTTGCCTATGTTGTATGTCGGTAGTAAAAAGTAGCTCCTGACACTCAATAATTGTAGCATTCTTTTAATGAAAGTTTTTTTTTTATCGGATGATCAGTTTCGTTTTTTTCACAAACAATTATCTCTTTATAATATTTAATTGCTACAGATTCAAATAACAAATGTAAGTAGTTAGGTTGTACCAGTTCTAGCTCACTATCCAGAATCCGTCTGGCTCACTATTCTCCTATTCTCGAGTCGACAAAACCTAAAAAAAACAAAAAAAAAAAAAAAAAAAAAAAAAAAAAAAAAAAAAAAAAGGTTTTGCCATGCTCTGATCACGAATCTGCGGTCCGTTTTTGTCTAGGATGTGTGGTTTCAGAGATGTGGAAATCAATTAAGAAGAGTATCTAATCGATATCTAATCCCGCACCCTCATTAACGTTTCTTTTGTTCTCATGTTTCCTATTATCTATTGTTTCTGGTAGACCCTCATTAGCATTCTTATCTATTACTTATTGTAAGCCCTTTTTATCACTGCTATTGTTTAAGAACTTCCATGCTATTCTGAATCATCAATAAAACACATTCCTTCATTTCGACATTTTTATTGCTTATTAAAATATGAATGAAACATCTGATCCACTAAAATATCATTGTATACTGTGTTCTCTGTAAATATGTTCGTAAAACTACGCATTGAACACCCCTGAAACTTATATAGCAAATACATTAAGCAATATTCACCGCAAACTGATGTCCACTCATTCTGAATTCTATCCACATTCCAGTCCCATCTTTTACAATTCCTTCTTAAAAAGTCGAGATGATATCGTGTAGGTGCACGTCCATATGAATCAAAATATTGACCAATACCATTCGTATCGACATGTAAAGCTATCCAATGTGAGCCTGGTTTATCATCCGTATCCAAATTGCATATTGTGTACATAGGTACATGAGTGTAAATGGGTAGTCTATTAGCAGCATACACATTATATTTGATAGATTAAAGTTATTAATCGCTTCAAGAGATGCTGGTAATACAAACCATGACAATGAAATACTATCTATTACACTACTCAACGACAAAAAAATATCTGGTTCGGCTTGTACTATTTCATAATCAGGATGACTAATAAAAAAACTTTCTGTCACATCTAAAAATAGAGAAATTTAATATTTTTAGTTTTCATCTCTTTATTATTTTTTAGACTGAGGTTAGATCGAAATTATGACCGATTTGCTAACACAATCGTTACTATTTGTTAGTTTGATAGCTATTCTTTATGATGTCACGCGTGTGTGTAAACAATCTAGATCTTTTCTGTTATATTTGCGGCGAGTTTACGCCAAAATCGCAGAAAAAACCACTTTCGGACTTAATTAAAAATTGTTACAAAGCTTATTTCGACCGGGAAGTTATAAATATCAATAAATCGTGGGTGCGTAATCAATTTGTGCAGATCTTAGAGTGGTTTATTTCTTAACTGGATTGCAGTCGGGTTATACAACATATTGCTGCTTTCTTTGTGAGTGGGATAGTCGAGCGCGATCAGAACATTTTGTAAAAGAACATTGGCCATTACATCATTCTTTTGTACCTGGACAAAAAAATGTTAAGAATGAGCCTTTAGTGGAAGCCTATAAAATCATTTTACCGCCGCTACACATAAAATTGGGACTCATTAAGAACTTCGTGAAACGTTTAAATCACGAAAGCGTAGCTTTTCAGTTTCTTAAGCAAAAGTTTCCCAAGCTTAGTGAGGCAAAAGTTAAAGAAGGCATATTTGTAGGTCGGGACAAAAAGAAAATGATTGAAGATCCATCTTTTATATCTACTCTTACTCCAGTCGAAAAAGAAGCATGGAAAGCTTTTGTAGAAGTGACCAAAAATTTTCTTGATAACAACAAATCTCCTGACTTTCGTGACAAAATAAAATTAATGTTGGACTGTTACCATAGAATGGGATGCAATATGTCGCTCAAAATACATTTCCTTTACTCACATTTAAGCTTTTTTCCTGAAAATATGGGTTCAGTTAGCGATGAACAAGGTGAACGTTTTCATCAAGATGTTGCAGCGATAGAAAAACGTTACCAAGGAAGATGGGAGCCCGCTATGCTAGCAGATTACTGTTGGGGCCTCATCCAAGATACCCCTGAATCGCACTACAAGAGAAAAGCCAGCCAGCCCCAAAAACATCGCCTTTCCGTACAAAATATTGATAAGATTAGTTCAGTCCCTACAAAAATTGTTATTTTTGACCTGTCATTATATCTGAAAACTGAGATGTGACCGAAAACGTTTATTTATGCAATCCTGTCATATTTGGTGTAAGAAATAAGAAAAACATAGTTAGACCTCAGATAATTTTAAAAGTTTGAAATTTGTTGAGTAGTGTTATCGAAGAGTTAAAGGAAGCTGGAATAATTACGGAATAAATAGCGACCACTTGAAGATTTTAAATCAGTATGGTTAACTTATTCATACTGAATGTTAAAAAAAAAAATATTGTGTCAATACGCAGCGCAGACATAAAACTCAAAAAGAGTAATAAAAATAATCAACATGAGTAAAGCGGATGTGGTAAATGAAATTCATAAAAATGTTAGAGTCAATTTTCCTCGAAGAAATGTTGTGATGAAAGATATAGATGATCTCTGGCAAGCAGATTTAATTGACATGCAGTCTGTTTCTCAAGAAAATAAGAAAATGAAATATATTCTTACAATTATTGACACATTTTCAAAATATGGATGGGCTTTTCCTATCAAGAATAAAAGTCAAGATTTTATATGTGACACTTTCAAAACCTTGTTTGTTAAGGGACGTTACCTAAAAATTTACAAACTGATAATGGTACAGAGTTTTACAACAATAAATTCAAAAAGCTAATGAAATTTTATAATATCAACCATTATTCGACACTTTCGATAAAAAAAGCTTTAATAGTTGAACGATTTATCAGAACATTAAAATCAAATTTATATAAAACATTTAGTTTAAAAGGCAACTACAAGTGGATAGATAATACCCTCAATGATATTATTAATAAATATAATCATACATACCACCGAACCATTAATGAAATGCCAGCAAAAGTAAATAATAACAATAAAACAAACATATTAGAAAGATATAATAATATTAAATCAGAAAATAAGGGTACTCTTACAAGAAAGTTTAATGTTGGTGATTTTGTCCGTATTAGTAAATATAAAGGAACATTTGAAAAAGGATACACCCCTAACTGGTCAACCGAAATATTCAAAATCAGTAAAATACAAAATACAATACCTGTAACTTATTTAATACAAGATACAATCAGAGGCCAGCCTATTTTAGGAGCATTTTATGTGCAAGAACTTCAAAAGACTAAACATCCTAACGTTTATCTCGTTGAAAAGATCCTGAGAAGAAAAGGAAATATGATTTTAGTAAAATGGTTAGGTTTACCTTCCAATGAAAACAGCTGTATACATAAATCAAATATATTATAAGAAACAAACTATTTGTCACTGTTTTCATTTCATTTATTTATTTTATTTCATTAACAATAGATTGTGTTTGAAAAAAAAAAAAAATAAAAAAAATACACACAATAAAATAACATTTAGATACAAGATAACTCATTACTCACAATACATTACATTAAAATAAAATTAAATAGTTATTACGATGTGTTATACAATAAATTAAGATGTCAACATTAAGTAAATAGGAAGTCAAGATTGTACTTAAAACTAAAAATATTATATAAAAATAGATTTAAATGACAATAATGAAATATAAATTATATATAAAAAAATTGGATTTATTAATTGTCATTTGTTTTATTTGTCATTTTAATAAAATCTTCGATGGAATAAAAGCAATTTTCTAGAAGATAAGCCTTGACCATTTTTTTAAAAAGGTGTGTTTTATAAATATTTTTTTTTATATCAATTGGCAATTTATTGAATAATTTTACTGCCTGATACTTAGCACCGTGACCTACAATATTAAGTTTTGGGTGTATCTTATTTTTTAATAATAGGGTTCGTGTGGCTTCTCTGATCAACCTCTCTTCACTTGTTTCAAAACTACTTATATTTTTGGACAAATTTTCAAGAACCGACAGTATGTAGAGGCTAGGTACTGTCAGTATTGACAACTCTGTGAAGTACTCCCTACAGGACTGCCATTGGGGAATCCGTACAATTGTTCGGATGGCTCTTTTTTGCAGAACAAAAGCTCTGTTGCAGTTGTACTGATAGCTATTTCCCCAGAGCTGAATGCTATACCTTATTCTAGATTCAACTAAGGCGTAATAGACAGTTTTTAGATGGTCAATACTAACTTCATCACGAAGGCTTCTTAGGGCATAACAGGCGGATGATATGGTTGAATCTACAGCGTTTAATTCTTTTTTCCAATTTAATAAAGCATCAATATAAATACCCAAGAACTTTGTTGATTCGACAAGGTCAATTTTATGATTATTTATTCTAATATCTAATGTGTCTGAGCTACGACTGGTAGTCTTAAATAAAATTATATGTGTCTTGTTTGGATTTATTATTAATTTATTCGCAATGAACCAGTTCTGAAATATTGAAAGTGTGGTATTCACACTTGTATTTAATTCTGCTATGTTATGAGCACTTACAATTGCATTGGTATCATCTGCAAAAACAGTAAGTCGAGCATCAGGGTTTGCTTGCATCTTATAACTGATTAAGTCATTTGTAAACACTAAAAATAAAATTGGGCCTAAAATGGATCCTTGGGGAACACCTGTGTTTACATTTTTTATTCTGGAACAGTAGATTTGTTGCAAATTGTTCTCACCAATTTCCTTTATCTCAACAAACATTTTTCGGTTATGTAAATATGAACGAAACAAATCTAATGCTTTTCCTCGTACGCCGTAATATTCTAATTTAATTAATAAAAGTTTGTGGTCCACAGTATCAAAAGCCGAACTTAAATCAAGGAAAATCCCGGCCACTTTCATCTTATCATTCATTTTTCCAAGAATGTCAGTGATGAGATTGTCAATAGCATCCGTTGTACCTACACCCTTTTGATATCCAAACTGCCTGTAATTGATAATTCTATTTTGATTTAAATGACTGACAAGTCTGACCTTTATGAGCTTTTCAAAAATTTTTGAGAGAATTGGAAGCAACGATATAGGCCTATAATTTTTTGGGTCTAGAGGTGATCCTTTTTTAAGTAATGGGACAACTTTGGCAATTTTTAATTGCTCTGGAAAAAGGCCAGCATCAACAACTGTTTTACATATATGCATATTAGAACAATGTTTATCGAGACCCTTGTTGTCTGGAAGAAATCACTATTAGCGATACGACCGCTCATTGACACTGTTCTTGTATTTTGTAAGAAATCTATGTTACTATGGAGCACACAAAATAATATTCTATCTATCTATCAAATAATTCTCGATTTATATTTATTAGGTTGTATAGACTTTATTAAATTGCAGATATTTTTGATAAAACCACCATTTCCATTTCATGAATTGACTGAACGGGAAAAGAAACAGGTGAACTGGATTGAACGTAACAGAAAGATATATTGGAGTGAAGGATTTATAACATATTCAAAGTGTCAGTGTTTGATAACAGATATATTAAAAGATAAATGTATATATGCTAAAGGTTTAGAGAAAGTGTCGTGGATGAAATGTATTTTGAAAAATAATAATATAATTAATATAGAAGACAAAGGTTGTCCAAGTTTGTTAAGTCTGTATAATCAGTATAAATATTCTAAAGATGTGTATAATTGTATTTATCATGATTCTGTTTGTGCTTTGAAAAATATTTTATGTTTAAATAAATGGTTCTTAAATTACAATAAACAATTTTATCAGTATAAGTTGTTTTATTCTTAACAAAATAAAAATATTATTTCCCCTCCCAAACACCTACTATTATTACTAAACGTTTATATGTAACTAACAACACTTATTACTCTTCATTACACTTTCATAAATATTTGCATCTAGTACCTTGGAAACAAGCTTCAAACATTGAAAATGCATCAAAACAAATACGAACCTCATTATGAAATGTATCATACCAATAAGATGCGTTTATTTTCATTTAACTTTTATTGGGTTACCGCTAATTCGCATAAAATATTAATAACAGAAATGGCTAACGCTGGATTTTTTTATTGTGGAAATGGAATAAATGATGAAACTGCATGTTTTTCTTGTGGAGGAATTATTAAAGATTGGGAGATTTATAACGATCCTTGGATGCAACATGCTATTCATTATCCCAAATGTATTTTTTTGAATGCCGTAAAAGGAACGAATTACGTGTTGAATGTCTCTATGGAAACTAAAAATTTAAAAATCTGTGACAGCTGTAGTCTAACCGGTGTTATTTGTGTTAGACAGAATCACCCCGCTTAAACAGATCCTAGCAGTAGTGTATTATTGGGGCGCCTGCATTGCGAACCGAGCGAAGCGAGGTGAGTGATGCAGGCGCCCCAATACTGCTAGGATCTGTTTAAGTGGGGTGATTCTGTCTAACACAAATAACACCGGTTAGACTACAGCTGTCACAGATTTTTAAATTTTTAGTTTCCATAGAGACATTCAACACGTAATTCGTTCCTTTTACGGCATTCAAAAAAATACATTTGGGATAATGAATAGCATGTTGCATCCAAGGATCGTTATAAATCTCCCAATCTTTAATAATTCCTCCACAAGAAAAACATGCAGTTTCATCATTTATTCCATTTCCACAATAAAAAAATCCAGCGTTAGCCATTTCTGTTATTAATATTTTATGCGAATTAGCGGTAACCCAATAAAAGTTAAATGAAAATAAACGCATCTTATTGGTATGATACATTTCATAATGAGGTTCGTATTTGTTTTGATGCATTTTCAATGTTTGAAGCTTGTTTCCAAGGTACTAGATGCAAATATTTATGAAAGTGTAATGAAGAGTAATAAGTGTTGTTAGTTACATATAAACGTTTAGTAATAATAGTAGGTGTTTGGGAGGGGAAATAATATTTTTATTTTGTTAAGAATAAAACAACTTATACTGATAAAATTGTTTATTGTAATTTAAGAACCATTTATTTAAACATAAAATATTTTTCAAAGCACAAACAGAATCATGATAAATACAATTATACACATCTTTAGAATATTTATACTGATTATACAGACTTAACAAACTTGGACAACCTTTGTCTTCTATATTAATTATATTATTATTTTTCAAAATACATTTCATCCACGACACTTTCTCTAAACCTTTAGCATATATACATTTATCTTTTAATATATCTGTTATCAAACACTGACACTTTGAATATGTTATAAATCCTTCACTCCAATATATCTTTCTGTTACGTTCAATCCAGTTCACCTGTTTCTTTTCCCGTTCAGTCAATTCATGAAATGGAAATGGTGGTTTTATCAAAAATATCTGCAATTTAATAAAGTCTATACAACCTAATAAATATAAATCGAGAATTATTTGATAGATAGATAGAATATTATTTTGTGTGCTCCATAGTAACATAGATTTCTTACAAAATACAAGAACAGTGTCAATGAGCGGTCGTATCGCTAATAGTGATTTCTTCCAGACAACAAGGGTCTCGATAAACATTGTTCTAATATGCATATATGTAAAACAGTTGTTGATGCTGGCCTTTTTCCAGAGCAATTAAAAATTGCCAAAGTTGTCCCATTACTTAAAAAAGGATCACCTCTAGACCCAAAAAATTATAGGCCTATATCGTTGCTTCCAATTCTCTCAAAAATTTTTGAAAAGCTCATAAAGGTCAGACTTGTCAGTCATTTAAATCAAAATAGAATTATCAATTACAGGCAGTTTGGATATCAAAAGGGTGTAGGTACAACGGATGCTATTGACAATCTCATCACTGACATTCTTGGAAAAATGAATGATAAGATGAAAGTGGCCGGGATTTTCCTTGATTTAAGTTCGGCTTTTGATACTGTGGACCACAAACTTTTATTAATTAAATTAGAATATTACGGCGTACGAGGAAAAGCATTAGATTTGTTTCGTTCATATTTACATAACCGAAAAATGTTTGTTGAGATAAAGGAAATTGGTGAGAACAATTTGCAACAAATCTACTGTTCCAGAATAAAAAATGTAAACACAGGTGTTCCCCAAGGATCCATTTTAGGCCCAATTTTATTTTTAGTGTTTACAAATGACTTAATCAGTTATAAGATGCAAGCAAACCCTGATGCTCGACTTACTGTTTTTGCAGATGATACCAATGCAATTGTAAGTGCTCATAACATAGCAGAATTAAATACAAGTGTGAATACCACACTTTCAATATTTCAGAACTGGTTCATTGCGAATAAATTAATAATAAATCCAAACAAGACACATATAATTTTATTTAAGACTACCAGTCGTAGCTCAGACACATTAGATATTAGAATAAATAATCATAAAATTGACCTTGTCGAATCAACAAAGTTCTTGGGTATTTATATTGATGCTTTATTAAATTGGAAAAAAGAATTAAACGCTGTAGATTCAACCATATCATCCGCCTGTTATGCCCTAAGAAGCCTTCGTGATGAAGTTAGTATTGACCATCTAAAAACTGTCTATTACGCCTTAGTTGAATCTAGAATAAGGTATAGCATTCAGCTCTGGGGAAATAGCTATCAGTACAACTGCAACAGAGCTTTTGTTCTGCAAAAAAGAGCCATCCGAACAATTGTACGGATTCCCCAATGGCAGTCCTGTAGGGAGTACTTCACAGAGTTGTCAATACTGACAGTACCTAGCCTCTACATACTGTCGGTTCTTGAAAATTTGTCCAAAAATATAAGTAGTTTTGAAACAAGTGAAGAGAGGTTGATCAGAGAAGCCACACGAACCCTATTATTAAAAAATAAGATACACCCAAAACTTAATATTGTAGGTCACGGTGCTAAGTATCAGGCAGTAAAATTATTCAATAAATTGCCAATTGATATAAAAAAAAATATTTATAAAACACACCTTTTTAAAAAAATGGTCAAGGCTTATCTTCTAGAAAATTGCTTTTATTCCATCGAAGATTTTATTAAAATGACAAATAAAACAAATGACAATTAATAAATCCAATTTTTTTATATATAATTTATATTTCATTATTGTCATTTAAATCTATTTTTATATAATATTTTTAGTTTTAAGTACAATCTTGACTTCCTATTTACTTAATGTTGACATCTTAATTTATTGTATAACACATCGTAATAACTATTTAATTTTATTTTAATGTAATGTATTGTGAGTAATGAGTTATCTTGTATCTAAATGTTATTTTATTGTGTGTATTTTTTTTTTTTTTTTTTTTTTCAAACACAATCTATTGTTAATGAAATAAAATAAATAAATGAAATGAAAACAGTGACAAATAGTTTGTTTCTTATAATATATTTGATTTATGTATACAGCTGTTTTCATTGGAAGGTAAACCTAACCATTTTACTAAAATCATATTTCCTTTTCTTCTCAGGATCTTTTCAACGAGATAAACGTTAGGATGTTTAGTCTTTTGAAGTTCTTGCACATAAAATGCTCCTAAAATAGGCTGGCCTCTGATTGTATCTTGTATTAAATAAGTTACAGGTATTGTATTTTGTATTTTACTGATTTTGAATATTTCGGTTGACCAGTTAGGGGTGTATCCTTTTTCAAATGTTCCTTTATATTTACTAATACGGACAAAATCACCAACATTAAACTTTCTTGTAAGAGTACCCTTATTTTCTGATTTAATATTATTATATCTTTCTAATATGTTTGTTTTATTGTTATTATTTACTTTTGCTGGCATTTCATTAATGGTTCGGTGGTATGTATGATTATATTTATTAATAATATCATTGAGGGTATTATCTATCCACTTGTAGTTGCCTTTTAAACTAAATGTTTTATATAAATTTGATTTTAATGTTCTGATAAATCGTTCAACTATTAAAGCTTTTTTTATCGAAAGTGTCGAATAATGGTTGATATTATAAAATTTCATTAGCTTTTTGAATTTATTGTTGTAAAACTCTGTACCATTATCAGTTTGTAAATTTTTAGGTAACGTCCCTTAACAAACAAGGTTTTGAAAGTGTCACATATAAAATCTTGACTTTTATTCTTGATAGGAAAAGCCCATCCATATTTTGAAAATGTGTCAATAATTGTAAGAATATATTTCATTTTCTTATTTTCTTGAGAAACAGACTGCATGTCAATTAAATCTGCTTGCCAGAGATCATCTATATCTTTCATCACAACATTTCTTCGAGGAAAATTGACTCTAACATTTTTATGAATTTCATTTACCACATCCGCTTTACTCATGTTGATTATTTTTATTACTCTTTTTGAGTTTTATGTCTGCGCTGCGTATTGACACAATATTTTTTTTTTTTAACATTCAGTATGAATAAGTTAACCATACTGATTTAAAATCTTCAAGTGGTCGCTATTTATTCCGTAATTATTCCAGCTTCCTTTAACTCTTCGATAACACTACTCAACAAATTTCAAACTTTTAAAATTATCTGAGGTCTAACTATGTTTTTCTTATTTCTTACACCAAATATGACAGGATTGCATAAATAAACGTTTTCGGTCACATCTCAGTTTTCAGATATAATGACAGGTCAAAAATAACAATTTTTGTAGGGACTGAACTAATCTTATCAATATTTTGTACGGAAAGGCGATGTTTTTGGGGCTGGCTGGCTTTTCTCTTGTAGTGCGATTCAGGGGTATCTTGGATGAGGCCCCAACAGTAATCTGCTAGCATAGCGGGCTCCCATCTTCCTTGGTAACGTTTTTCTATCGCTGCAACATCTTGATGAAAACGTTCACCTTGTTCATCGCTAACTGAACCCATATTTTCAGGAAAAAAGCTTAAATGTGAGTAAAGGAAATGTATTTTGAGCGACATATTGCATCCCATTCTATGGTAACAGTCCAACATTAATTTTATTTTGTCACGAAAGTCAGGAGATTTGTTGTTATCAAGAAAATTTTTGGTCACTTCTACAAAAGCTTTCCATGCTTCTTTTTCGACTGGAGTAAGAGTAGATATAAAAGATGGATCTTCAATCATTTTCTTTTTGTCCCGACCTACAAATATGCCTTCTTTAACTTTTGCCTCACTAAGCTTGGGAAACTTTTGCTTAAGAAACTGAAAAGCTACGCTTTCGTGATTTAAACGTTTCACGAAGTTCTTAATGAGTCCCAATTTTATGTGTAGCGGCGGTAAAATGATTTTATAGGCTTCCACTAAAGGCTCATTCTTAACATTTTTTTGTCCAGGTACAAAAGAATGATGTAATGGCCAATGTTCTTTTACAAAATGTTCTGATCGCGCTCGACTATCCCACTCACAAAGAAAGCAGCAATATGTTGTATAACCCGACTGCAATCCAGTTAAGAAATAAACCACTCTAAGATCTGCACAAATTGATTACGCACCCACGATTTATTGATATTTATAACTTCCCGGTCGAAATAAGCTTTGTAACAATTTTTAATTAAGTCCGAAAGTGGTTTTTTCTGCGATTTTGGCGTAAACTCGCCGCAAATATAACAGAAAAGATCTAGATTGTTTACACACACGCGTGACATCATAAAGAATAGCTATCAAACTAACAAATAGTAACGATTGTGTTAGCAAATCGGTCATAATTTCGATCTAACCTCAGTCTAAAAAATAATAAAGAGATGAAAACTAAAAATATTAAATTTCTCTATTTTTAGATGTGACAGAAAGTTTTTTTATTAGTCATCCTGATTATGAAATAGTACAAGCCGAACCAGATATTTTTTTGTCGTTGAGTAGTGTAATAGATAGTATTTCATTGTCATGGTTTGTATTACCAGCATCTCTTGAAGCGATTAATAACTTTAATCTATCAAATATAATGTGTATGCTGCTAATAGACTACCCATTTACACTCATGTACCTATGTACACAATATGCAATTTGGATACGGATGATAAACCAGGCTCACATTGGATAGCTTTACATGTCGATACGAATGGTATTGGTCAATATTTTGATTCATATGGACGTGCACCTACACGATATCATCTCGACTTTTTAAGAAGGAATTGTAAAAGATGGGACTGGAATGTGGATAGAATTCAGAATGAGTGGACATCAGTTTGCGGTGAATATTGCTTAATGTATTTGCTATATAAGTTTCAGGGGTGTTCAATGCGTAGTTTTACGAACATATTTACAGAGAACACAGTATACAATGATATTTTAGTGGATCAGATGTTTCATTCATATTTTAATAAGCAATAAAAATGTCGAAATGAAGGAATGTGTTTTATTGATGATTCAGAATAGCATGGAAGTTCTTAAACAATAGCAGTGATAAAAAGGGCTTACAATAAGTAATAGATAAGAATGCTAATGAGGGTCTACCAGAAACAATAGATAATAGGAAACATGAGAACAAAAGAAACGTTAATGAGGGTGCGGGATTAGATATCGATTAGATACTCTTCTTAATTGATTTCCACATCTCTGAAACCACACATCCTAGACAAAAACGGACCGCAGATTCGTGATCAGAGCATGGCAAAACCTTTTTTTTTTTTTTTTTTTTTTTTTTTTTTTTTTTTTTTTTTTTTTTTTTTTTTTTTTAGGTTTTGTCGACTCGAGAATAGGAGAATAGTGAGCCAGACGGATTCTGGATAGTGAGCTAGAACTGGTACAACCTAACTACTAATGTAGACACTACAAACGTGAAAGTAAATACCAAAGAAATAAAAGACAATAGATAAAAGTGTCAAGTGTGATTGTATAAAAGATAAAATATTTTACCAACTACATAGTTTTGTTTTAAAAGACATTGTATTTATACAAACCACAAAATATTTATAATTTTTGTTTTGACTTACTTCCCTTGGCCCATTGCCTTAGAGCGATAGCTTCTTTACAAAATTGATGGCTCTTACTAATTGATTAATTTACTATTTTGTTTACAAACTCTTCATTTTGTACTGATCTTGAGTTAGTGGCATTGACATGTCTACATGATTGTCAACTTGGATTTAATTTGTTGTTGCATTAGTTTCACAATTATTTAGAACGAGGGCGCTGCGTGGTACTCTGCTTTGGATCTTTGACCTCTGATACTGACCTTTATTCATTATGTTTTTGGTGAATTTATATTGTTTGCTAAACATTCTCAAAATTTCAGTACCTGCATTGTTTAAAAGGCCTAAGAGTAGTCGTTTTTAAAATGAAATGAAATGAAATCTCGTTTATTCATCTAGGTTACAAGGTAACACTTATGAAAGTCACAAGAATGTAACAGGTTATCCGAAAAGTAGTGTCAGCAAATTTCAAAAAAAAAGAAAGCTTCAAAGCACGTAATACCTTGATATATAAACCGTAAAATGTATCTTTACCTAGATACATCTTCGGGTAAAAAGGCATGACTCTATATTATGTTACGTTAAAACACATTCAATCTACAACAATAGGTAGTGACAAAACAAGTTCATAATATTTTAGATTATACATAACTAGCACAGTGTTTTGTTTAAATTAAAAGTTAGTAATTATTGCTTATCTAAAGTGAAGAGAGAAAATACCGTGTGAACGATCACGCACACATTGTCATGTACAATACAACACAAGAATATTGGTATAAAGAGAAAAGTTTTTATTCGTTATGGAAACCCTCATTATCAAATAGTGAGTACGTATAATAAATTATGACATGCAGCATGCAATTGTAGAGAGTTTGAAACAATATTCTATCACAGAAAGCGAATTTTTGTATATAATTCTCTATTAGATGAAATACTAAGGCTCCCGGTGAATGGAAGAAAAATACACACTAGATCATTACATTTTTATGTTCTTAGTCAATATAGAAATTTCTTTTTAATACTTTAAACGCCAAGCTTTCAGAAATCTATTGTTTTGGGGTCACCTGGTGACCCCCATGGCGTTCAAAGTCACCTACAACAACACACCGCAACACCACGACAACACCACGCTACGCTTCTCTAAAGTCCCAAGAGAACGAGCTCTGTGTCGCAAACATACAATTGACAGACACAAAGTAGGTATATCCAGACACGGTGCAAGTACTTGTAGGCTATATAAATATTTCCCCATTAATACAGTCTATATAAACTGCTGATATTGCCAAGTCAATGAATGGGAATTAGCCGTCTTATGAGTGTCGAAATTCCGCTACATTACAAAAAGAGACAAAAGTAAACGTACTATTAGTCAACATAACGTATGTTTCTGTGGCATTATCAATTGTATCAAAATCGTTAGAACTGCATACTACTGGATATCATTGTATACAAACTTGTAAAAATATCTATTTAGATAATTACCATTTATGACTGTGCCTAAATAATTTCAAACCGGCTTTCATAGTCATGCGGTGCCTTTACTCGACAGTGTCATGCACAAAACTATTTTTGATATACACCTAACTGATCAATTTAAACACAATTTTGAATAGTTTGAAATCTATTTTATTTAAAATTGCAATAACAAACAAAAAGCGATGCTTCGTAACAATATCACGGAGCACTACAGAGTCCACAGTTTAGTTTGCCCACGACGATGTCACGGTACAATTGCAGATAAAAAGAAAATTGCACAGACATTTTCAACACCTGTTTCGATAATCCATGAATAATCGATTTGAGTATTACGTTAGTATCTAAACAAAAAATGTATAGCCTATATTATTTGCTTAATAAAATTACAATAGGCTTATGAAAGTGTTGTAAATTGTTATCGTGAAGAGAGATGTGTCAATATACAAATAAAATAGGAATTTTTATTACGACGTTAGTGTAACAAATTGTAACGATTTTATTATTAGTTCATTGTTTCAAAACTTTTTCTTTAGAATATAATATGAAAGATTGACCGAACTGGGCTTGGCTTGGAAAGTGTCGCTACTTTTGAATTTACACTGAAATTGTATGCAGTGGCTCTGAAGTTACCTTGATAGGCTATTAGGTGGCGTATAGACTCAGTGGAATATAATAGAATAAGCTAACACAATTTTTAGGAATAACAAAAGACACGTGATTTAAAGAAATGTAATAGACACACTCTTCTTTTGTTTGGTGAGGTAATATGGTATCAAATTGAAACTATGCTAAAATTTCATTATAACTTTGATAAACTTAAGTTTTTAATTATCAAAAAAACTGAGCTTTAGTTAAATATAATTTATGATCGCATTGTTGCAAGATTCTCGTGAAACCATAAAATTTATAAATAATTGATTATAAGTACGAAATTCACTTTCACCGCGACGAATGCACAAAGTAAACTTATCATGTTGAAACTAATTATAAATAGATACTAGAAATCTATTAATTGATTAAAATATGAGAATATTATTCGCGTGACTGACTTGTATCCAAACTAGTACATAATTTTCCTTCCTTCCTGATATTCCTTTCAGAGTGGATTAGTCAAAGGTTAGGCCCAGACTTCACAAAAAAGACAAGACGAGGACAAAACATATGCGTAACTGCTTCGTTGTTATATTTATCAATAGACGTGCAGTTAGCGCTATCTAAAACACTTCTTCTTTGTTCTGTGGCTATCATCATCATTTCAACTCATAAACGTCTCACTGCTGGGCACGGGTCTACTGCATAGAAAGTGGAGAGAATTTTGCCTAATATCCCACGCTGGCCAGACGGGTTGGTATAGGGTTTGTTTCGAATTTTGCTTTTCTTGCAGTGTTCTTGTCTTTATAATCCATTGATCTGTCGCTATACTCATTATTTATATTGAACACTAGCGACCGGTTTAAAGTGAATGCAAATTTCGACTTTTCAATTACTTTGTCACATACAAATCAACTGGAAATTTAAAACAAAACGAAAAACTAATTAGGTAAACGATACAGCCATTATAAAGTGTGTTTACACACATTCGGCATTATCTTTAACTGACTGACTGATATGTTTCAACGCACAGCCCAAACCGCTGGGTCAAGATATTTATGTGGCATAGGTGCGCACTAAGAAAGGATTTTTCGCAATACCAGGGAAAAAAACAGGATTAATATGTATTACTTTAAAGTGGTTCTATTACTGTAACTATGATTACCAAAAACTTCAAACTTGACAAATGTTAACTCCTATAAATTTAGATTTATTTTATATTCCCCCGTAATGCTCCCCGTAAATTCTCTACATGGCAACTCTTTTTATCGACATACCATGCAGGTGAAATCGCGAGTGGAAGCTAGTAAGTCATAAAATAATCAAAGTGACCAACTTTTTATAGTTTTTCCCACAAAATTCTTTGTCGCATACGCAACGCGTAAAAAAACTTCAAAATACAAATAATTTGATCAATACATAAAATTCACCAAATGGAATTCTGAAATCCTTCATTTAGTAGAAAATGTATCAATTTATTATCAATTTAGTCCAGCCCAGCTTTCATATCTGGTTGTAGTGCGTTCGCGGCATTCGATCCGCTGCACTTGAGCGATTGGCTGCTATGCAATGTTAAATGAATATTTATCAATGTCTTGGGATGCTGCAGATAGAAAATGATCACAGAAATATGATCTCAATTATTTCGTTCTTAACTTATAAATAACTCAAGTTAAAGGTGTAAAATTTTTATATAGAAAATTATGGAGAAAAACGTAAGTAAGTACCTATGCATCTTGATCATTACTGAATACAAGCTAGATCGATTTTAATTGGATAAATATATAGTTGGTATGTAACCTTATGATGTCCATTTATATGCTGATTTATTAATGTTGTCATTGTTTTTTTCTTTGCTACGATATTGTGTATGTATCTCTTCTCTTGTATTTTTTCTATCTCTATTAATAATAGAGAGAGCTAATTAAATAAAAAAAGATACAAGAGAATACCACGTATTCTCTTGTATCTCTATTAGCAATGCTAAATGTGCAATAAAGTCTATTAAACTAGATATAATTAGGCATTAACACACTGCCCTCTGCTTTCCCTTAATTAACTAACGAGTGGTCAACCTACCTATTGTACTGACCCGTATAATTATTGTGTTGCTAATAATATCAAAATTGTAGTGGTAGCCTAATATCTACAGGTTACAATACCTTTCAAGTAGTTCACTTTACGGTAACCACATACCATCAGTTGGGACGTTTTCTCGTCTGACACTCTAAGCAAAAAAAATGACGATTTGTGGGTGTGCTCGTTAGGATTTAGTTAACCTCGATGGTTTTTGTGGCACAGCAGGTGTGTGATCGAATGTTGCGCAAGATGTTTCGGGTTCAATTCCTGGGTTGGACAAAAATTGAAATGAATAGGCTCACTGAGGAAGAAAAGGAGTAGATATATCGCATTACTTCTTGTATGATGACAACACTGATAATGCGTGGCATTTATAAAGTCTAATTTAAAATAAATAATAGTAGTGAAAGTACGCCTGCAACCTTATTTAGATTTTCGGTCCATCTGATAATAAAAAGTAGAAAACTCTCAACAATATCATAAATCTTCTCAGTGGACTTAAATTTAACACATCTCTCTAGCCGGTACAAAATTGCTCGCTGTGGCAGACATTAGGTGTCACCTATGTGCAGTAGTGGAAGTAATTGGGCTGAATATGATGACGATGACAATATGTAACATAAAAAAATCACCGTATTATTACAGCATCTTCTAAAACAGCACCTGACTAAATGAACTACGGTACTAGACACAGAAAATACAATATAAACAAAACATTCATCAAAAGATGAATGGGCCGGAGGCAGTGACGTAACCACGGTAACTGGCTCGCTTACGATAACAGCATCCAGCGAAAGTTTGACGTACAGCAAAGAAGACGAAAGTTATCGGAAATGATGGTTGAAATTGAGACGGGCTATTAAAAGTAATATGTATAACGTTATTATATATGTAATGTAATGTTTGTGACATATGAGAACGAGGAAATCGTTAACTGATTGTGTTGAATGTCTTTCAGTTATAAATATCTATACTATACTTATTTCTTTATACTAGTTGACCCGGCAGACTTCGTACTGTCTCAATCGATTTTGTTTTTTTGCAATTTTTCTCATCTTTTAAACCTTCCCTAGACCTCCACGAACATTTCAAGACTAAGATAAGATTAATCCGTTCAGCCGTTCTCAAATTTTAGCGAGACTAACGAACAACAATTGATTTTTATATATATAGATAAAGCTGAAGAATTTGTTTGATTGAACGCGATAATCTCAGGCACTACTGGTCCGATTTGAAAAATTATTTTAGTGTTGGATAGCCCATTTATTGAGCAAGGCTATACATATAATAATTTGGACAAGTGCACTACATGTCAAAATTAATGTAATGAAAGTGTAATAAAAAATAATTATGTCACATGTGTAAGTACTAAGGTAAAGAAAAAAAATGAGGAATAAGTGTCATCGTATACAGCAATTTACAAATCTTCTATACTCCGTTCTGTTTCTTTCTGACTCTCAACATAGATTACGTTTGATAATTAACACGTTACGTATTCATCTACACCTTGACCGACTACAAGACTCAGGTTGTTGACAGGAACTGATCAGGCATGCACACAATATACACCTTCCGGACTTCGACACGCGAATGCTAATCACTGCCATGCTAATTGTGGGCTGTATCTACTCATATACGCATACGTAATTTTTTAAATTGTTTTTAATTATCACTAATTTGATTTATAAATGGGGCAAAGTACAATCAATCTTTTTATGACAACACATACACAGACACACGCCAATGAAACAAAATTAGTTATTTTTTTTCACAACTCTGTTGACACCTAAGTCCAATACTAGGTACCTACTGCCCTAGTAAAACCTTTTTTTCTTGATACTTATTCGAACAGGAAAATAATATGACAAATTTTGTGTCGTATCGCTAGCTAAAGTTGAATCAATAATAACTTTAATGTCTTACTATTCTTACGGAACTTTCAATTAATAATGAAAAGGATTTTATTTATTTATAATAATTATGGATATAATAAGAGTTGTTATATTAATTTATGACATGTAATAGGCCTACAGATCATGTATTTAATTAAGTAGTTACAAAACAATTTCCATATATCTGTTGAGGAATACTTTAATTTGGCGAAAGTGATTGTAATTGGCGATAAAAGGTTCTGGTTAATTGAATTCTTCTTGATCACGTTAACTACATCAAAGTTACAGTATTTTACTGATTTATATAAGAACCAGTTAGATTTTCACCTAAGACGTAATAACCTTCCTCTTTAATTATAATTTTTTCATCAATTCTGAAATCCAATCTTAAACTTTCAAGAGCTCTACATTCATTCATCTTTTATTAGTTATGACTAACCTACTCTAATTTAAGAACGTAACACATATCTTTAATTAAAAATTATCAAACCGCAAGGTTGTGACGTTGTCTCGTTGAATTCACTCAGTGTATAACAAAACCAGTTGTAAATTCACACTCTCATAAAACAGCAATTAAATAAGAACACAATAAGTATTACTTATAATGTATTAAATAATACAGTAGTATCTCAAAATCTTTGACCGTCACACAAAGCATTGTGAGTAAAAAATAAAGCCATATACACACGAATAGATAATATATCTAACTATCTTACGGCCAGTAGTGCACAAGATACCAATCTTAAAGAAGAATGGGCATCTCGTGAAACTGGAACTAGGTCTTCTCATGGCCGTGAACTGGTCATTATAAGAGTTATACTATCTGAAACAGTTTGTCTAAAAACAATTCATCGTTAAGATGAAGCATACAAACAAAATGGTGTGGGAAGAACTTGTGTTCTGTAGGCCATAAAATGCATTGTCGATAAATGCAAATGTAGAAGTTAATCAGGTATATATACATCAATTTATTGAATCCTAGAATTCGTTTAAATTGAATTGAAATGAATTACGACTGACTTGACTCGATTATGCTAATTTTATATTCAACATTGAAACGCTTTGGCTATGCTGAAAAGATGATGATGATGATTATTTAAACGTTAAAACTATACATCATACATAATTTTGCTATATTGTGTATAAATAATGTACTTAAATAAATCTCTCTGGTTCTTTTCTTGGCCTTGATCTTCTTTAATACTTTCATTATTGTATTAATCTATTAAAACATTTTCTACACATACCAATTTCTTTGACAGGTGTTTAAAAATAATCTCTTTTAATTTGAATTTTCACAGTCATTCACACTGTCACTTATTTAATTTATCTTCTAACGTCATTTATAATCCGAGACACTTCACCCATACATTCAATTATAGTACATATATTACTGAAATCATTCCACATATACATGAAAACATTTTCAAATTACAGGTGAGGTCAATGTTCGGTAACAGTGACAACACAACAGAACTCATGCTACCAATACTATTAGATATGGCTAATCTTATCCGAAGAGCTGTAAGGTCAGGCAAGGAACCAAGAGAAGTGAAAGAATCATACGAACCTGCACCACAACAATTACTCAGACGATCTGACACTGAAGACATTGAGTTAGATGACGAACCATTTGACGTGGGAGTAGAACATACTACTGTTGATAGCCGTAGGATTGTACAAAGGAAATACACTAACAAGACTGACAACAGAAATATACAAAACACATCTACACGTAAAGATATTAGGAATAATACTGATACTAATTACAATGTAAGTAAATGGAGAATCTTTACTTACGATTTAAAGCCAACCACTTTTACAATGTAACTGAAAATTACAATGAAAATCTATCATCATGAAAGAAATACTGAAATAATATCATAACATATTATTTTAATTTTTCAGTCGAATTCAACATTATTATCATCATCTACGACCACAGAAGCAACGACGCCACCCATGAGAAGATATTCAAATATTTCCCGGATAGACAACGGTACCTTGGATTTGACAGCAGAGTCCACAAATCAGACGCTTGCTCAAGATCTGCCTGTAGCAGAAAAATTGAGAGCGCTTAGTAGATACAGTGATAGAAAAGGTAAAGGAACTGTTTTGTAGATGAGTATTATGAATAAGATAATAAACTACATAAATCCATTATTTTATGATGAAATTTTAAATGAGTTCAAGGTTTGTCGTTTTTAACGATACTTGACAAAATTTAATGATTAAGCGTAAATACTGAACACTCAAAAGTGTATTTATTTCTTTGGTCATGCTAATTTCAGGCAATACTGATTTTAATTGAAAACTTGTTTTAGTATTGGATAGCCCGGCCAAACAAAGATCCACATTAGCGAAGCCCCTAGCAACAGCTTGTTATAAGATATTGTGGATGTATCTGAATCATCATCATCAGCAACCCATTAATGTCCCACTGCTGGGAGCGGGTCCTCCTCTTTTCTATCTAGAGAGTGTCAAGCGAACATAACTCATGAAGTAATTCAATAACTTTTTATATTCTAGCGGGACCACATTTCCGTCGAGGCAACTACCCACCCAAGCCACCTGGATCGGTAGCTAGACGTACCACGCCTGAGCCGACACTCCCACCACAGCCCATCACCAGGAGAAGACCGACAGACAGAAAGCCTGGACAGACTCCCACTAAAAGGAAACTACCAACTTCCCAAGCAGAACTCAACCAGTGTGAGCTGTTCACCAACACGCTGTGTTTGAATTCAGACGATTATCCTACGTGAGTAAATTATCAATAGAATTTAAATATTCTTGGCTTCTGTAGTTTCTCAAGTTGGTCTCTCCACATGGAGAATGAGGGAAAAAAGGGTGGCAAAAAAATTATAATTATGTATAAGGTTAGTGTGAACGAGAACGTTGGAAGACCTAGAAGAACATTCATTGTCCAAATAGGGGACCTTTTAAAGAATGGACAAGTCAGAAGGCTAGGTTTAATATTCCCTCTATCCTAAAATTTTATGGATGGGACTCATCATTAGGCCGACAGCAAGAGCTTGGTTTTCTTTCAAGCTCTATCTATGTTCATGAATTTGTCAACTATCTGGCAGGTCAATGAAAAAGCTGCCACTTTTGTTTCTCCTTAATTTGAAACCGCTAGACTGTTAGAGTCGTTATTTAACAAGAAAGCACTTATTTAAGCCATAAAATTTCTCAATAGAATCCTCCATATTTCGCATAGTGGCTATTAAACGTAACAATAAAACAATGGTCCATAAACGACTACTAGATGAAACCTTCCAATAAACGACCTAGATGCACAGAACATTTGTCAGATAAGGTAGCAACCATAGTCATTTAATAAATCATAATAAAATTTTGTAACACATTGTAACAGTAAACAGGATCTATTTCATAACAACGATCATCATTTTTTTTATAATTGAAACCATGAATAAATCGATAACCAGTCCAGCAACTTCTACCAAAATTGTATGATTTCCTTCAAATGTTGGAACTAGTTATTTAAATATCGGTATTTAGTTGCATAAGAAGGATTGTGTAGAAAGCAAAATTAGCGAAAGTGATTCTTTCTCGTGTGGCTTGCAAATGTCGTCGTTTACGCCAGATAATCACGTGACCGTTATTTTTATGAACAAAATTGAGGTTTTTATGACTTTTACACAAGTTCATGGACGTGCGAGTGATATGTGGCAATGAGATGACAAAATAAGTACAAAGTGTGAAACTTTTCTACTTTAAAACGTGTTGGGTCAATGACAAGTTAGTTTAGTCAATCGGTCATGTTATTATATATTCCAATCAGAGTAATAATTTATAATAAATTGAGTAAGGTCAGTGTTAAGAACAAAGTTTTCATATCAAACACATAATATATTTTCACGCTTTTAATTAACAAAGGGGTAGGCAGAAGTGTATCATAAACACATGTCACCAGTTACGTTAGCTAATTTCTTTTCTAAGAATTACATAACGGAAAAATACCCAATATCGTTTTAACCCGACCCGGGGAACAAACCCAGAACCTCTTGCAGTATTCATCCTCCAGATGCATCACCGAGGCAGTTTTGTAATATAATATGAATAAAACTGATATACAATAACTACGCACACTGAACAAAATGTATAAATATCAGGATTTGTGTTTCTATGTTTAAGTTAAACATGTTATACATAGACAAGTAAATATAATTTTAAAAATTTAATAACCCGACTGCAAAAAATCAACAGAGAGCAACGCACTTAAAAAACCGTAAAATTATTGTTATATTATTATACCTGATTAAATTTAAATACATAATGTATATATTTGTAATCTCCATTTGATTCCCTTTATTTTGATACTCTACTCGATAGGTTTGGTTAAAAAAAATAATAGAACTACTTAAATTTGGAACCATTCAATTATGTATAATCTCTTTTTAAATATTGTAATCTCCTTTTCATATCCAAATCGATTGGTTTGGTTAAAAAAATAAAACTTCTTACAATTTGGCGTCAAAAGCCCACCGTTTAAGTCTTTTTATTCTTAAAATCTATCTAAGGTCACTTGGGTTTCCTAGACGAATCTAACGATACCCTATTTGTCAAAATCCATCGAGCCGTTTGAAAGATTCGTGGGAATAAAGAAAAAAATTACAAACATACAAGATACGCGCGAAAAACAATACCCGTCCTGACAGTCGGGTAAAAAAAGCCAAACACGTAGCATTTGGAAATATAATATGTATGTTTATCAGTTATCTAGATCCCATAATACAAGCATAATTAATTTACTATACGCTAGATGTCCTGAGTAAATAAGATGTCTCAAAAATATCTTTAGTACTGGTAGGTCTGGAAAGCATAGTGGCAATAGGCGAATATCCTTCTTTTGTGACTGTTACTTATATCTCATTGTTAGGCACGGGGACTTGGATCAGCAAACCATTATTGTCCCACTGCTAGGCTCGGGTCTCTTCTCCTCTATCTAGAGAGAGGAGAGGGTTTAGCTCATAATCCACACATGCCTGTCTACTGCAGGGATAGGGCTAGCAGTGAGACGTAGGGGTTTATTAATAATGATGGCGATGTTTAATGTAGGGAGAAAACTTACTAGAAAGGTTTAAAATCATAATTTCGATACGTAAGTAATAATATAATTAAAAAACTAACCTAACCTTAACAGTTAGTTCCGACCTCCTTACTTTCTTAAGAGGGTTCATACAGAGGAATTGCTACGTCGCAATTTAGCGTCATATTTCGTGGTTTTCGATGTTTATTATTTATTCGGAGCTATTTTAAAATTAGGTGAAAAGTGCGAAATCATTAAATATTAATCATCACATAAAAATCGAAAACCACGAAATATGACACTAAATTGCGACGTTGTCATTCCTCTGTGCGAACCCTCTTAAGATTTTTGACTGATATAGTCCGTCAAAACTACTTTTGACTGGTTAAAAGTTTTGACTGTAACATAATCAACACAAAGCATGCATTCTTCCGATAAAGTTATTATTGTATCTTATATAATGGTAGTCACAATTGTTTGTGTTTAGTTCAAAGACTGTAATTATGTATTACATCTGAGGAGTAACGAAGTGCAACTAATGAGACCTTGAAGAGAAAGACGCGTGTTTATTAAATAGTGTAGGTAATTTTTGTAAACATTATAATGTTGGTTGTGCGTTTTAAACATTACAACAATAAAAGTTTTTTTCGATGTTATGTTGAAACTATGTAAAAGTTTTTACAAAGTTCAAGCTTATCGAAAAAGGGTAATTACCCTTTTAAATAAATTTGTGTCAAAATGACTTGCAATAAGGATGCAATATTGCCAAAATACAAATCAAAATACCATAATTGACATTCCATATTTAATTTTTTAAATTTTGATTAATCAATAATATAAAGAAACGTGAGTTAATGTAAATAAGCAAATTACTTAATACATATTGAATGATACAACCAAATAATAAAATTAAATCCAAAAACACGGCTTTTAGAAAGTATAAATTAATCAATTTTAGATGAAAAATAATCATGTATTAAAATTTTGAGCTTGTTTTGAATTTGTAAACTAGATTAAAATTCGCATGATAAAAAAAAAGATTTCTCCAATCTTACATAATATTTGAATGAGTTTTGAACGGATTTATTTGCCATTAATTGAATGAGATTAGCGAATGCGTCGGTAAACATAATATGTTAAATATGAGCTGATTTTATGTAACATTACGTAAGATTACAGAGCACTAAATGTATTATTCATTTATTAAACATTTATGTGTATTGGGTACTTTCTACTCTGCCTTAATATCAAATTATATCCTTTTTTTAACAAGTTGATCTCTTCCTTTCTCTTTCTTAGTCACAGATAGCTTTAAATAGTATTAATATATACAATTTCCAAAACGGTTACATCATTAAAGCCTAAAATTGAATTAACGACATTAGAGTACTAAAATTGAAAGACAAAACTTACCTATGTCTTGGACACAATAAAATACTTCGAACTAAAAGAAAGCTTTTGAACATCGTAACATATCTTAGCGTAACGTCTATTTCTGGAAAGGGCTGAAAAGGGTGCAGAGTGACATCCTTGCTGGGTCATATCGGGGTGTGATTATTATGCTTTTATCCTTTTTTGTCACATGGAACCGCCATTTACTAGAGCGAGAATAGATAGAGAGTGAGAGCCGAGAACATCATTGATGCTGCCGCGTGCGGTCGCATTCTCACTCTCATTCTAATATATAACGGTTCTAAGTGGCACAAAGGAATAAAAACATAGGAAAGTGCGATTCCTTGCGGCTAAATGTGGTTGAACCCTAAACTTATTACAAAATACAGACTAAGCATTAAACCAGGTTTAAATTGACAACTTTGACACTAAAACAATGGCTTATGTCAATTAGTTTATATTTTGTAATATGCCCTTTTGGTATGGTAACGGGTGTAAGTTATGCTCGAGAATAGTGATGTGTTACCTGCAACAATATTGTCGAACATAATTTACACCACGTTTATGAATGAGCAAATTACTAAACTAAACTAAACGTAACTGTTTGCAGTGAAGCCATCATGCAATCGATAAGGCGCAACAAAGCGGCTGCAGCAGCTCTTCTGGCTGACTACAGGGACCCAGCAGAGGGAGTCATAGATGGAGTTACTGCGGCACAAGAAGCTAAATACAACGAACATCATTATTTAGTTTCTAATAGGTGAGTAACTACATTAGTTTATGAAACTTTTAAATAATGTATCACAATATTATATTATTATATTCTGTAGGTCAAAGTGTCGAAGTCAGGGGTATAAGATAGCAAGTTAAAAAAACAATATAGTTATAATAAACTCCTTACAGCGTAGTAGAATAAAATATGATTTAATTGCCTACGTTATTTAATAAATTTCAAATGATCAATCATTTTCAAAATATAATTATTTTTCTAATGTTAAGGAAAAGCTCATATAGTGACCGATTTTATAACTCAGTAGAAGTAACGCGGAGCTTCGCTCCCGTCGTTCTTTATTTGGCCACTGCTTAGTGCCTTTTGGCCGTAGCGTAATGCTATATGGTATATAACCTTTCTCGAGAAATGGGCTATCCAACACTAAAATATATTTTTCAAATCGGATCAGTAGTTCCTGAGACCCGAGTATTCAACCAAACAAACAATCTCTTCAGCTTTATAATAATCTATACTAGTATTATGAAGTTGTAGAGTTTGAATGCAATACTTGAAGATTGATGATACTAAAGTGTTTAGTGATCATGACATCATTGAAATTCTACCGATTTTGTTTAACTCATACGTAATTATGTGCTCTAATAAACCAGCGGGAGATGTTACGAATTAATGATTTATTCATTGACTGAAATCTACGTACCATTTGACAAATAGATAAAATTTCCTAAAACATTCTTATAATTTTATCTTCAGACGAGGCGACACTGCTAACCGTGATTTTGCCAGCGCTGGTGAAGCAGGCTTCATGTGTCCTAGCACTGTCAAGTATGCTAGACCACAACGAGCCAGGGCTACTTCAGGGCAGTGGAAGTACATCGTGAATACTGGAGAACACACGCAGACATTGAGATTGGAGAAGTGCTTGTAAGTTCAAGAGTATTTTTTAAACTTGTTACTTTAAATTAAAATGCAGTTTAAAAGGATGAGGCCGTCAGGATATTTTTCTTTTTAAGTTTTAATTAAGTTTACTATTTAGGCAAGACTTGAACTTTAATAGCTATAGTTTAACTAAAACACTAATCTCTGTTTCCTACCAAAATTAAATATTTAAGTTTTGCATCATCATCGTCTATAAAGTCAGTAAATATGAATTGTGGCTGTTGTGTAAGCTTTTCTTTCGTATTAAATATTATTATTATAAAACTTTTGGATAAAATGTATGTATAGTAAATTTTAATATTGACCGACCGCTCGAGACTTATGTTTAGCAGTGGACGTCGTTGGGCTGATGTGATGATGATGATAGTAATTATACTAACAAACAAAAAAAATAGGATATTCAGACAGTTGTTATTTAATTTCGTTCACTTTTAAGTAACAAACAAAAAAAAATGTAAATTTGTAATAAAACAATTTTATTGATTAAATTACAACCACAAAAAGTCATAAAATAAATAAGTATGTTCAGATGTCTGAACACTTTATCAAGTTGCGATATTATAATAATGTTTCTCACTCACGTTGGTAAGGTTATAATCACGTAGAAAAGAGTTTTTATTGATTTTAATATCGCAATTGTTGTTAAGCAAGAGCAAACAATATTATTTTTTACACCATTTTTAAAGAAGTATGGCTAGAGTTTATTAACCCTGACCAATTATAAACAAGTATTGTTTTATTAACATTGCTGTTATTTATTTGTATTTTCTAGAAAACCCAAGGAATCCTGCACTTATTTGACGGACAATTTCAAGTCAAAATGCGTTCAGGTGTACAATTATCATCGATTGTTGACTTGGGATCAGCAGAATGGTCTACACATGGACATATTCAAGGTATTACACACATACTATTTAATTTAATTATCAACTGTAAACCATATTAAAACTTTTTTTCTCTCCTAAACTAATAGCGAGTATTTTTAGTGTCTTATTCTGAGGTATTTAATATTTATAATCTGATATTGCTTTCAGGTGCCTACATGTTGTTCCTGCCACATCGAAGGATACAGTGTCTCATTTCCACCACTAGGACACAGACTTCAAGAAACTTCCTCAGAGCATTTTCCAGGAGAAGACCTGTCTTCAGAACAAGGCAATCATGCCTTTGAAAATGTTCAGTCTTCTATCATTAAACCAAAGATAAAGTCACCACCTTTCACCCATAAGAAACCCCTAGAATCATTTCCTCTATTTTCTGATCACAAAAAACCATTAGATTCTTTCTCACCCTTTGCAGACCATAAGAAACCCCTAGAATCATTTTCACCTTTTTCGGATTCTCAAAATTTGATTTCTGGCATTCCATTTAGCAAACATAATGACAACGACGACTCTGGAAATTCAAGTCCTCTTGATTCATATGGCAACACCTACTTTCCCGATTCGTTTAACCAAGCGAGTAACGTAAGGCACGTCCAACGGTCACCTTCTGCTAGAAATCCATCGTCACAAAACTTTGATGAAGTAACATTGCCAAGTTTCTTAGAACCTCCTACACCTGCCGCTACTGGATCATTCAACTTTGTCAAAGAACCTCAACCTAAGTTCAAACTACCTGGCAATCAGTTTAAGAGGACCCAAACAAGACCAAGCCGTAGACCTATAAGGAAGAAGATATCGGGTGGACCTGAAGATTTAATATCATCTGGATCGCAAGCCCTTGAATTTTCACCTAATGGTAGTGTTGAAGTAGTAGATGAAGTAAATGATTATGAGGATGCCGACATTAGCCAGGGAACTGTTGTAAGTAACACACCTAAAACTAGAATTACCATTGCACCAAAACTACAATCATTAACTACAGAAAAAGAAGTATCTGCTCAAAAACCGAAAGAAACATCTTCTAATAATGAGAATGTTTCATCCAATGGCAAAAGAATCAATTACAACTATCATCCGATTATAGATTTTTTTGATGAAGACAAAGAAATAGAAACAGATGAATCGATAGACAGAGAAGACAGTGAAGCTGGTTATTTACCGGTCGTAGGCAATGAATGGAAACCAATAAACCACCCACCTTCTAGAACAAGTCAAACAACAGCGGTTGGAAGAAAAAAGACATAATTAATACACGATTTTAATAATTTAGTTAATATTCCTATGTTCATGATGTTCATAAAAGATGAATTATTGAAAAATATAACTAGATACAATTATTCATATTTTAATAGATTGTATTATAAGGTGTCATTGAAATTCATTTGTATTATTAGTAGTAATAGGATTTTTAAAAACACACAATCATTGATCGAACGAAACCAAATCGAAGTTGCAATGTAAATTATTTATTTATAAATTAATAATAATTATCTGTTATTTATTTAAATTATGTATAGCTCAATTTAAGTATAAGTTCTATGTTTATTAGTAAGATTTCAAAGACTTGCCACTGAAATAAAATAAACGTTTTAATAGATTAATATCCGAAAGTATATTTTTTACTACATTCCACTCGCGGCTTTGCCTGATTTGATAAAAAATAGCGTACGTGCTATTCTAGACTATAAGCTATCTATGTGCCCAATATAATACAGATTCTTTTAGCTGTTTTGGCGTGATTTAGTAACAAACATCTATCCAGGCTAGCTAGTGTGATACTTTTATGAAACTTTGACAAAAATTAATGCACGGCATAAGTAAACAAGGGAAGGCCAAAAGGTGCTTCTGCATTATACTTAGTCAGGTACTTAAACCAGTTTAAATATATCTATAACGAAACAGAAAGCTACAGACAGTTACGCAAAATCTGTCTTGAAGATGAATGAAAATAAATGTATTAACAACAACCGCGCACTTTCAGTCTTCTTACAAACTTTTGCTAGATCATAATAATCAGATATAGAATACACCATAAACAAAATAATTATAAAAAAACAAATTGAAGTTGTACCAAGCATCGCAATAGAAACACGAAACGTGTAAAGAAAAATAAAATATTTTAGATTTTTTATTATTATTGCTAGATATATTTTATATCTGATTATTATGACCTAGACAAAGCTTGTAAGACCACTAAAAGTACTCGGTGTATTATACCTGTTACTTGTACATGTTTACCACAAGATACTCTTAAACTTACCGATATCGGTCCAAAAGTGATACAGTTTAATAGCGTTGAAAGTGAAAGCTGTAATACCAAAGTTGAATGTACTACGTGAAGATATCTGTCATTCGTTCAAGCTCAACAAAATACTGTAACGGCATATAAAAAGTGTGTTGTGACACTTGCAACCCAGATGTGCAATGAGACAACTCATTGTGTGATAACAAATTTTAATGGAATCTTTAGCAATGTATTATTAGGCGTTTCGTAATTTTTCATGTTTGACAAATTGTATTCAAATTGTGTTGTATGTCGACCGCTGTAAATTAATCAAATTAAAATTGTTGAATTCGATTGTTAAAATGTTTCACAATCAACTTATTAAGTTCGTGAATAAATTCATACGAAAGTTCTACTTTCTGTAAACGAGTTTTTAAAATATCTGAGCCAGTTTAAAATGTTGCATAAAAACCAGATTTTAATTATTGGAAAATTTAAATACAATGTCAAAGCTTACAACATTATGTTGAAACAATTCGCGGTACAAATGGAAATAAAATACAAAATAAAATTTCATATCAAACTTTATTTAGAAAAGTAACAATTTTATAAATAAATTTTGTACGTGTAGTAATTAACAATTAAATCTATCACAGTAAAGATAGTAATAGCAAATAGTTATAGATTTTAGATATCAATCGCGATCGCTATCAACCATTGTTTGGCGATACGTAATGTGGCACTTTCTATTACAATAGACTAATTACTTTAGAAAATATTTCAATCGCCAACTTACGAAACTATAAAATAATTTAAAGTTTATTTGTCCGTAAAGTTCGGACTACTAAACCTAGTTAATACTATAATTTAATTTTAATTTGATAAGAATGTTATGAGAAATGACCAAGAAATGTTTGTAGAAAAGAAGATCATTAAATAGAGTACGAAAATATCTAGAAGAGAAAAAAATTTTATAAAGTCTCACAAAAAAAAAACACAAACTTGCTACACAAACATAAGTCTAGTGACTTATATCGGTTATATCATGCTATTATTCAATTTGATTGGCAACTCAATACACAAGGCTTAAACACTATCTCGTTACCTGCAACTTGATTTCATTTTACAAAGGAACACAATGAATGACATTATTTCATAATACAATTGATCTATAGTTTCAACATTGTTATTATAATACGTTTGTTCACGACAGGTTAAATTTCTTACATTTGACCAGTATGTTACGTAAACATAACACATATGTACACACAATACCTAACTTAATTTTGGGTCCAAAGAACGCAACTTGAAACCTGAGTTATTAAATCATGCTGAAATAAGCTTAATTTCTCAAGTTCGGGTGTCTACAAGTTTATCCCTTTATCACGCTATACATCAATTTCGAGACGAAAAGATTTGATCTATGCTTTCAACATTTTTAGTTCACGTCAGGTTAAACTTCTGTCATTTGACCAGTATGTTACGTAAACATCACCCAATATCTTACTTAATTTAGAGTCCAAAGAATGCAACTCAAAATCATGATGAAATAAGCTATTTCTGAAATACGGGTGTCTATATCCCTTTATCACGCGATACATCAATTTCGAGACGATAAGGCAACCTGTCCTCTTCTTCAAAAATGTATTATAAGTTCTTAGTCTACATAATAATACATTCGTTTACTAGGATCTAAAATATATCCAGGCGTAGTCGTGAGTACAGGAACAGCTTGAACGAAATTATTTAGAAGTACAGCCGCATTTCGTAGTCTAGCTTCTCTAGAAGGATGAGGCACTTTTATATCATCATTTTTTTTTTGTTTTTCTTCTACTAATTTTGCAATTTTGTAATTTCCTCCGTGCAGTCTATCAGTTCTAGTATTATGTGACGATGATTTATTATCATATTCTTGTGATGAGTTATCATTATCTCTATTATCATCCAGTTCGATCAACTTTTCGTTTCTCCTTCTATCACGCCGCCTTGTATTGTAATTGAGATTACCACCATGCATACTTCTGACAGGTGATTCAGTTAGTTCAACTAGTTTACTACTTCGTTCATTATTTCTTGTCCGTTTGAAATCACTTATTGATTTCAAATTACCTCCATGCATCCGTTGTGGAGTATAATTGTCTAATTCTACATGTTTTTTAGTTTCACTCTGTGAAGCTTCTGCATCTTTAGGAGGCTTGGTACTACTTTCTTGAGATTTCATTGACAGCAACCTTAAGTCCTCTTTTGTAGCTTTTCTATAATTTCCACCATGCTTTGGACCCTTATCTAAATCTATACCTTCGCTAAATATTTCAACGTCACTTAATTTATTAATATCTTTTGCTAGATCATCGTCCTTGTATAGTTCTAAAAGTTCTTTTTTCTTTAAAGGTTTGCTTTTAAGTGTAGTAGGTATTTCTTTTATAATTTCTTCTTCTTTTATGTCTTGTTTGAATTGCGTTATATGTGGCGCTGATTGGTTGAATGGTAACTCTTTATGAATTTTTATTTTTCTTCTTATAAAATATGTTGGTTTACTTTCAAGTTTTGCGCTATGGGTAGGTGCAGAAGTAGATATAATATGTAAATGTGAAGCAATGGTGGGTTGAGGTGCATCGGTAGTTCTTACCAAAGAACTTTTTGTTGCTTCTGCTGTTGTTAATTCTAGTTTTAAATAATTCTCTTCTTCATTTTGTTCTTTTTCTTGTTTATCAACATGATCATGAATGGTGGGTGGAGTTGTATCGGTAGTTCTTACCAAAGAACTTGTTGTTGGTTCTGCCGTTGTTAATTCTAGTTTTGAATAATTCTCTTCTTCATCTTCATCTGCTTCTTCTTCTTCTTCTTCTTCATCGTCATTATCATCATCATTATTACCATTGCCATCACGATCTTTGTCTTCCTTTTCATCCTCATCATCATCTTCATCCACATCATCATCTTCATCGTCGTAGTCAAACTCGTCATCATCATCATCATCATCATCATCATCATCCTCACTGCTATCGTTGTCAAGATCACGATTATCTTCCTGATTGGTATCATTTCCTTTTTTATATTGTTCGTGGTTCATTTCTTCTTCCTTCTCGTATGATGGCATGTAATCATTCATATTCTGTTTTATTTTTAGCAAAGCATCAACTACTTTCCTCGTGTCATCTTCACCATCTCCATCTTGTCCATATTTGTGTGTGTCCGTTACTAAAGTACTTTTAGATGTCTTTTTTTTCTTTTCTCTATATTTTGGCCCATCAATTTCTTTTTCTTGCTTATTTGTGGCTGAATCTGATACTTCAGCTATTTCATCAGGTATTTCAGTGGACTTATAGTTCCTGAATTGTGTAATTAATTTAAGTCGTTCTGGTTCGTCTTTATTATTAGGTTGCGAATTATCAGTTGTTGTAGTATGAGTTTTTCTTCTCCTGAAAGATGGTCTTAGTGAAGTTACTAGTTTAGTTCTAACTTCTGGTTCTGTATTACTCTCATTAAAATTTTCATCACTCTCCTCACTGCTGTTGTTAGACCCTTCGTTTACTTTTTCTTTTTTATAGTTAGCTGTAGGAGTATGAGTTGTAACTGTTTTCTTGATTGCAGTAGATGCTGCTACATTTTGTTTATCCGTTTTAGGAATAAACGATGTAACGTCGTAGTAGGGGTGTACTGTTGTAATCTGTGTATAGCGTCTTCTGCCGCGATTAGGTGCTGCAGTTGATGTTTGTCTGTCAATGTTTACTGTGCTTTCTTCAGAAGGTTTACTTGAAGTTCGAGTTTTATAGTCTTCAACAGACATAGCACGTTTATTTTCCACCGTAATATATTCCGACTTGTGATTCGTAGGTCTTATTTCATACCTAGGTTCTCCTCTCCTTTGGTCCATGCTTACGTCTACAATAGATGGATTTTCTTTAGCTGTCGTTCTATCGTTTTTACCTATATCAACATAGGCACCAAAACTATTTGTAGGTTTGACTTGTCTGTTATCACGATTTGATCTCGAAACTCTGTCAACTACTTTACTAGATTGCAACTGTCTTATTAAAGGACTGATGTTGCTAGTCATTGTTGTTTTCTTTGAGTCTTGATACTGATTATCTCTTATAATTTTGTACGGTTCATAAACGAATGGAGTTGCTCTTTTTCTTCTGATTTTTGGTGGTGGTTTTGTTACTTCTTCTTTATTCTGATAGGACTTATAAGTTACATTTATAGTATTTTGATTTGAATTGAGTGAACTTATAGGTTTATCTAAATTTGATATAAAGTCATTTGAATCATTGCTAATATCTTCCAACAAGTCAGTGTAAATTTTTGACTCCTGAATTTGGTTGTTGATTGATTGACCTTGTGATGAATTTAATGATGCTTTTAGTTTTTCATTTGCTTTTACTATAAATTCTTCTAATTGATTTTGTTCATTTCTCAATTTTTTAAGTAATACAAATATATCTGCTAGTTTCATGGATGAATCGACAACATTATTTATTTTAGATTCTTGACCGTTTTCTTTGTTTAAATTTTTCATCATTTTGAAAATGGGTATTTTTGGTGGACTGATTGGTTCAGGATTTGCTATTATTTCTTCTTTGAAAAAAGGACTATCTAAAGGATTTTCACCAAAATATTTAGCCTTAAAACAATCAATTTTATCACCAAGACCATGTAGGCGAGGTTGTTTTTCTTTAAACTCTTTTTCTTTTTCTTCATCGTTGCTGTCAGCATTTTCCGTTGGATGTTCACCATTTTTTAACTTATCAGGTAATGGATTGACATCGTCATCAACTTCAGGACATTTCAACATTGACCGGGAGTTATAAAATTCAGTGCCACCTCCTGATTTCTGAGGTATGAGCTTTAAATTTTCAGCATATCTTAATGGTGAATCCTTGTTAATTGTTTTTATACTTTTAAAATAGTAAGGATATTTTTCGGTGATTTTATCTTTATCAGCTATTAGTTTTTGTTGAAAAAATTTGAGTATATCACTCGCACTTAAAAAGGTAGAATTAAAATCGCCTTTGGGTATTTTAAAAGTTGTTTCTCTTTTATCTACTTCGTGTTGTGTATTATTGTCAAATATTTCGTAATGTGAAGATGGTTCACCCACTATATAACTCTGATTATGCATGCGGTCTTGAGCAGATTGTTCATTTGTAGTATCATTAATTTTGATGTCTTCACTATCAAGAGTTTCAGATTTATGCTGTCCTTCCCTTTTATTTCGATTAGCGTCCTTAGGCCCCTTATCATTATATATTTCAGCACTTATATCTTCATCATATTCATCTTCTGAATATATATCAGAGTCTATTTCTTCCTCATTATTTTCATTTTTCGTTGTCCATTTCTTACCATACTCTATATTATCTATGTACTCAGATCCTCTACCATCTTGATAACTTCCAAGAACCGAAGGGATTTTGTACAGTCCTCCACTATTTTCATGTTCTTTAAGGAAACCCCCATGTCCTTCATGATCTGAAGCATGTTTTTGTTCGCCGGCATGGTCATAAGCTGAATCTTCATATCCCTCTTCACTATATACTGTTTGCGCTTTAGTGCTTTTAACCGCTTCTCGAAGCCGAGGGGCATTCATAATTTCTTCTAAAGTCTCAGCATCGTCTAAAGCTGCTTTCCTGGGTAGATGTTTATATGTTTCAGTTTTTCTTACTTGTGCGTAATTTTTAATGGGAATAAATTCATCTTCTTCGTCAATAGGTTCCTCTTCATGTTTCTGTAACTCTAATTCCTGAAACGCGGCAGGTCTATTTTGAAGAACAGCCTTATTGATAGATTCATCAATATTATTTCTGAGTTTTATATATTTTTGTTTACCTTTTTCATATATGTCGTAGCCTTCTAGAGGCTCCTCAATGTTTTCAAAGTGAGGTAGTTGAGGATATTCGTTACGTTCATCGTCGTATTTTGTGGCATGATGTTGTCTCAAATTATGGATATGGTTTTTTAAAGGCTTATAATTTTTTGGCCTTATTTTTAAATAGTCTTGATTCCAAGGGTGTTTCAATCTTTGATTGAGCACTTGATCTCTATGACTATATCTTGGAGGTGGCCTGTAATACGTAGGGCGTCTTTCAGGTCTATGGATTTCATAACTCGTGGGTATATTTTTACGAGGGAATAATTTGCTCTCTGTTTTTTCCAGACCTTCTACATATTCATCATCAGTAATATTTGGTTTGCCAGCTTCCTGTTCATAAGCATCTAATCGATATTTGCTATTTTCTAAATCATGTCGTATTTTAGATAGCATTGGGTCTTTGTATATCTTTTTTAATTCTGGTTCTTCAGATTTATAAGGATGGAATATTTCATAGCCATGAGATATTGGATGAATATGCATTTTAGTTTCTTCAGTTTTCAGAACGCGGTCAGGTTGATTAATAGTATTAACTTCATTTACTAGACGATGAACACCAAGCACTGGTTTATCTTTGCCTGTATAAGGTTTTATAGAGTACGCTTTATAATGTTGTTCTGGATTTTTAACTCCATAAAAAGCAGCTATATCAGTAGCAAACTGTGGTTTTTGAGCCGTATATTGGAAATATTCAATCGGTATTTCTTGGGCCTGATGAAGGGTCTGCACATTTTGAGGCGCGATAATCTCCACTTGATCGCTTGATTCATGTTTCACAGCACTTCTAGCACTTTCATTCCAATTGGGAGGTACTTTGATAGTTAAACACAGTTCACAACACAGGAGCACTAAAAGTCCGATAACTTTGTTTATGTTCATTGTTCACATCACGAATCGCGGCGGTGTCTGGCGGTTGACTGAACCAGGTCGTTGGGCTAGCGTGCAGTTTTTATCTCCTCGGTTATTCGTTGCGGACCGATTGCTTGTCAGCCGTTCGCTTTGTTTATCGCGTATGGCCCAAGATGTGGACTTAAGCGGATTTAGAATTAAGTAGTCCTAATAATTTCGTAAAATATAATTTTTTGGTCTACTAATAAATATTTTTTATATTTGTTACAAAAATATTTTGATACAAACTGATTTCAATTATTAGTTACTCATGTGATTAGATATAATATAATTTTTTTATTAATATTTTATGAAATTTACATAAAAAATGTGCTGTAAGCAATCACAGTGTAGTGTAAATAAGCAAAATGTAGCGAATTTCCTTATCGCTAGTTCTGTACTAGCAAATACATAGGACACTAGGAAATCTTTGTGCATGGTTTGTAGCGCGCGTTACCACCACAGATAATTTAATCGATGTCTATAGACACCGTTTATTTTTTGGTAGACCGGCATCTCGTGGCAGACGACCTAACTTTTTTTTACACTGGCAAACGCAAACTTAACTCAGTATTATATTTTCTATTAGCAAACTAAAGTTAAAGCAAGTTAAAGTCTATTAGCAAAAAAAGAGATAATCAAAATTAGTGAGTTCATAAGCATGAGAGTACATGAAGTGTGTAACGAATATTTTATGAGAAAATATAATTTTTGATTTTATATAAAATTATTATGTTGGGAAGTAACCCCGAAACACAATCTATGACGTAGTGTAATTTTATTACTTATTAACTGTTTCATGCAATTACTTATATACTTAGACATATTATTTATCTGATTAATACAGACGCCAGTGTATTGAATCCCATGCCAGTGTATTGTATCTTTTATGACGAGAGCTGGGAAAGTACATGTCTTTTATCAATCGGGTTGATGTTTTGACTGACAATTACTTATCGCTTACTAATAATCGGTTACCCTGACCTGAATACATCTTATATAGTGGTCATATACCTCTAAGCTTCCCAGGATGTTAGAAACAAGAACATTTATATAGTTCTTATTTCAGGAAATACGCAATCCCTCTTGACTTATACCTGTAACTTGTTCAGTGGAGAAATTAAGAAAAAGGTACATAAAGATAACGACACAGATAATGGCCAATGCCTCAGACAAAACAGCCGGATATTTAAACCTTAAGAGTGTTACGTGATAGTGTATGATTTATTATTTCTTTGACTTGATTAAGCAATATGTATCGCAAGTGTTGTAGCGACGCTGACGTCTATCATTATTAATGAGAAATCGTGCAGACTGCAGACTAATGAAATAAGACAATCTAAAAATCAAAACTATTAAGTAAAGATAAATGAGAGATAGCTCTTTGAAGCCCTTTGAAAAAACATTATTCTCACAAGAATAATATATTTTATTATAAATCAATGTATATTCTCATAGGATTATCTTTATGATATACTTACTATTAGTACAATTGATGTTTTTATAAAACAGTTAAGAAGTAATGTAACACTCTATTAATATACTTTTACATATTTTATAAATAAATGTAAGATTACGTAGTTGTAATGAAATAACAGTAGAATTATATGTGAACAGAACTTGTGGTATCTGTTGCTCAAGTTTACATTGAGCGAGGAGTACTCAAAGATGATGAGATGGATGAATATGAAGATCTTACTAAATTGATTGCTATACAATAAATTATTTGTTACTTTAAAAATCTAATACACAAATTTGGTACCGATCGTTGAGGATGATATGTATAATTATATATCTATATCGCCCCACAAAGTTGTTCGTTATGGCCGAAACAACAACGTCAATGATGACGGTTCGATGGTTTTTGTTTCTTTAAAAAAATAAAGACAACGCCCGCACTAAGGAACAAGCCCTGTGTCGCGGGCAGCTTTACAAACATGAAACTAACGGACACAAAGTACACCCAGACTAGAAACAAATATCTATGAATCACACAAATATTTGTCTCGTGTGGGAATCGAACCCACGTCACCCAGCACGGCGATGTAGTGGCGAGGCGACCACCGTAACCACTGCGCCACGGTGACAGTCAATGGTATAGATGGTAGTATTATCGTTTGTGTCTTCTCATTAGGGCAGGGTAAACATTTTGATAAGCCTATAGTATTGCAATTGAATACACTACTACACAAGCCTCGTACCTATATAACTGTGACAACTGGTTTATGTGTAATAATGTTATTGCACTCACCGTGTTTGTTTGTGTTGGTGGCTCAGGAGCAATTAGAAAGGATAGTTTCCACAAGGATTACACACGCAAACTGGTGTTCTAAAATTGAAATAAAGAACATTTTATAGCGTTTATAATATGCCTCCATAAACGGCAATTAAAAAAGTACTCACTACGCTCGTAGTAAGCCGAAGTATTCTTCGTTTAAGCTGCTTAAGATATTTTTATAAAAGGTGAGTTGTATCGCTCTAATAATAATAATAATTCATTTATTGCAGAAATAATTCCATACATTCAAAATAATAATAACATAAAAATAAAAATAATAAAACAAAATGAAACAAAATAATAAAATAATAAAACAAAATGAAACAAAATAATAAAATAATAAAACAAAATGAAACAAAATAATAAAATAATAAAACAAAATGAAACAAAATAATAAAATAATAAATCTAATGAGCAGCTCTAATAAAAATGTATCCACCGCCGAAGACCGAAGTCTACCATAACTATGTCTTAAAGTAGCTAAAACTTACCATTAATTTAAAAGGCGATAATTTGTTCTAGCAAAAAATATAACAAATTAAACAAGAATGAATTCGGAACTAACGCCTTATCGAAAGTTTTTTTTCATTATTTTTTCTACTAATAGGAAAATGTTTCATACCTTCATCTTCGTCGCTAGTGACCTTAATTGGTAGTTTGTCCAGCACTCCAGCAGGGAAGGCTAAAAGCATGTGATTTTGAAATCCCAAAGTTGCTAACACATGTCTCAATACCGGTAGCTTGAGCCGTGACCAATAAATAAAGATTAAGTACATTTGGTAATTGTTCGCCTACATTCTATTCAAAAGTATTTACGTGATAGTTTCCATTAAAAGTTATTGTAAGTTAAGGCCACTATGGGAGTAACCTTATGCAAACAGAGCACTGCGAAAGAAGCAAAATTCGAAACCAAACCCTACACCAACCCATATGGCCAGCGTGGAGTTGTTGGAGGAGTGCCCAGTGCCCGCCGCTGATGTCATATCAAGTTGCGGCGGCCCACCCGCTACAGCGAAGAGTCGGTGCACAGAGGAGTTTAGTGGGTATTCCGGCCTCGGCCGGCAAGTCCCACATGAACGTCCTGTGTCCCCGCACGGGGCGTAAATGCATTACCCTCTTAAAAAAAAAGGAGTGCCCAGTGCCCAGCAGTAGGACGTTTATGAGTTGAAATTATGATGATGATGATGTATATTATAGTTACATGTGTGACGAGCTTACTCTTTATGCAATAATCATCCAAATAATAATTTTATACCAGTATACAGATATAGTATCCGACACAGAACAGAGAAAGGTTTTGTATTCGATAACGTCTTTAGCGACTTGAATGACAATTATACTTTAATAAAGCTTTACTTTCAAGTTAATTTGGGTTTAAAAGTTTTACCTGGAAAAAAATGACTGACTTTCTTATATAATGATCATCTCACAATACTTGCGTAAGGCACGTTCTTGTTTGTGAAGAGTACTTAATTAACTTACATTTTGACGTGACATGATCGGAGATTATGTTCGTAGCATATTAACATTATATTTTCGATGCTGTAAATTTTATATTTACGGATTATAAAGAGTGGCCTGAGTTTCTTGCCTAATTCTTCTCAGAGCTCAAACTTTTAAGCGAACTGGCCTTAAGTAAATTTCCTGACACCTTTATTTGATTTTTTTTTATTTTATTAACAATCATGTCTAATTCTAAATTAGAATTCAAAATAAAGAAAATAGTAGGTAAGTAAAACAGTAAGTTTATGAAACAGGGGGTACCTACTCCTTTATGTAATGATGTTTGCAATCGATAAATGGATCAGTAGTTTCTGTTGATGTAATTGTGTTTTTAATGGCGAATTTTTTAATAATTTCAGTTTTGTTTATGTGAAGATAAAAAAATATTCTTCTAATGGGACGAAATATTTATCCTAGATGGGAATCGAATCCACGTCCAATTGATAGTTTACGGTTTTTAATGCCAAATTTATAATAATTTCATTTTTGTTTTATCTGAAGATAAGACATTCTTCTAATGGGACGATTTGTATGATCTGACTCAAAAAAATTATCTGTAAATTATATTGTTCAAACACATCTTCTATTGTTTACTATTTGATGGAGTCTAGTCCTTACTAGTCACTACTGACGTGACGTTAATTTGACAAACATAAAGATGTTAACATCTCTTAACAGCAATATACCTACTATACAAAGAAGGTTCTACTTGATACATAGCAACACACCATCATATAAAATAAATATAAATGATAAAAATATATAAAAAACTAGCGGAACCGAAAGTAGTTGTCCTGCGATTGCAACGCCATCTGCTGGGTTTATTTGTGAATCTAAACCATCCTCGAATCCACTTGAACACATACACAAAAATTCATTCAAATCGGTTCAGCCGTTTAGGAGGAGTTCACTGTCAACAAACGTACAGAAGAATTATATATATAAAGATTTGGTATGTACATGTAGTCTAACAATTTATTATAAATAAATACCCAGACTATAACAAGACAGTTATAAAATACTGTCTGTTTGTTTCCTTACATTCCTATTGACTTTTGAAGCAGAACTAAGTGTCAACTGGTGAGAATAAAAATAAAATATTGCGGTCACGTAAATTATCAACATAGATACAAAATATTTCCTATTCCTCATCTTCTGTTGTCAATTCGATAATTTAATTGATTTTTATTTTTAATTCGATAATAATTTAAGACGCGGTTATTAAAGACAGCAATAGCTTTAAGTGTTTGTGCTTCTAGTTTGTGTATCACATGGTGGCAACATAAGTGATATATCGTATTTTTCTGAAATAAATAGACCCAAGATTTTTTTCTTTATTCTTGGTTTCTTTCTTATAATACTGCTGAGCAAGAGATCCTAAATTTGATACCGCGTCGGGCAAAAAGGGTGAGTTTCTTGCCAGTTCTTCTCATAGCTCCACCCCGTCAGCGAACTGGTCGTAGGCAAATTTGCTGACACTACTTTCCGGATAACCTGTATACATTCTTATCTTGTGACTTTCATAGGTGTTACCTTGTAACCTAGATGAATAAACGAGATTTCATTCATTCATTATTTTGGGCTCTGGTCTCCTCTTCTCTATCAGAGAGCTGAAAAGGTTTAGGCCGTAATCCATACACGCTAGCCTAATGCGGGTTGGTGGATCAGACATACACTAAGAATTTTTTTAGGGTATGTGGGTTTCCTCATGATGTTTTCCTTCACCGTCAGCAGATGGTATCACTTGATTAGTACATATAAATTCTACAAAGTGAAATCCATTGGTACTGCCGGTCGGAATCGAACTCGGACTGCCTGATATTCATGTCGGTCATTTATCCATATTCGGCCATCATTGGCGTAATATCGGTTAAATCAAATTACACTGTTTAATTAAATTTTAGGTAAAATTGGTAAATACATAATATTGTACAGCGATACTTATAAGAAGGCGTTGCTTTTTGTAATTTAAATAAAATTAATAATTTATCTATCTGCTAAGATGTTTCTCAACGATCATTCGTTTCTCTATTGTGTAGTAGTTTAATCTAAATTTCAGTGTCAGTTACCTGTCCTAGGTCATAATTGGTCTGGGCATAATGATTCATAAATCGATTAAAAAAAATATTTATTGCAAAGTTATTGACTAAGATTTAATAAAGAAACACTTATTTACTCTTTTTTAATAAGAATATTTTATTATTGAAGTAGAAACAGTAAATAATTTTATTGTTATTTTTATAATTTAATCAAATTTGTTTAGTCATAGTCATATTAGTTACACTATGTATCTTTGTTAATTTAAAAAGGTTATGGTAAACAGTTTTAATCAAATAAATTAATGTACATACGTTATCGATCTTGTTAAGTCCTCAAAAACAAAGTTTCTAATTTCCAACAGACTGTTAACAACTATTGGATTCACAGTAAGCCATCAAAATCATCGTCCGTAACCATGACAACAAGTAAAAGTGTATAAAACAAACTGTTGGTGAACCATGGTGATTGTTGATCATTCGGTCATAGTTACAGAGTCCCCTGTAACAGTCGGTCACGGCGGTCGTGATCGATTCGTTATACCACCATGTCTGCAGTCACTGCCATGAAGAGCACAGATCAATTCCTGTGCCCTCGAATTAGGTAGCTGATTCCGTACGGTTATTGAGAATAAACTGCTGTTTTTGGTTTAAATTTTGAAAGTATACAAAAATTGCGTGTTTTATGATTCTCCACTAATTTCGATAAAATTTGTTAGAAGACTGAGAAACAAATCTCATGGCTTTGGTAAATAACTTTATTGATATTAAAACTATAAATTAAATTATTTAAGATGACTTAAAAACCAAGTCAGATGAATATATTTATTAAAAAAAAAAAGTAGAAAAAATCTTCCGCAACTAAAATAATAAATAAATAAATTTTTCTTTATCTAAAATTCTCTTTGTTTATATGCCGTAAACTCAGCAACAACCAGTTCAATGTAGATAATTCTTTTATTGTTTTGATATAATCACGTAGTAATTATTTATGATTAAGTTACACTTACAACTTTAATGGATTTTACAAAAAGCTTACGGAACTCTAACTAAAAAGTAACAAGTTACCTCTTTTTATAATACAATATTCAATCTATTTTAGCTTGATTTGCATTTAGTAACTCACTAATAACTGTTGCAACCCCAAGATTGGAAACTACAGAGTCAAGGAAATTGTTTTTTACATGTTAAGTTTTGTAAAACGTGTCTAATTTAACAAATGGCTGTAACGATAACTAGGGTTTCAGAATTATGTGCTGTGAAATACATATTATTTTATTTACATTGGTTGTTTTAAGATTGCAACTTCGGTTTTATTTGTAATATGACGTTAGATATTGGAACAGCATAGCCGTGCTACTTCTGGTTACGAAATGGCGTAACTCACGGCGAAAGACTTTTTAATTATAAACCGAATTCACGAGATCATGCATTATGTATTTACATATCTTAATTTGCTTGACTTTTTGACCAGGTGACACTTGCCGTGGTCACAAGCACACGACAGCAGTTTCGACCAGATACAGCATAGGGTAGTAAATGGGAGTTAGTTACCTTTCTTATCTAACTGTTCCTCCTCTCCCTTATATCATCATTTCAACCTGTAAACGTCCCACTGCTGAGCACGGGTCTCCTCCAAACATTGTGGAGGGTATTTAGTCTACTATATACCACGCTGGCCAGATAGGTAGGTATAGGGTTTTGTTTCGAGTTTTCGTTTTCTCGCAGTGCTCTTGTCTGCATATAGTTACTCCCTTAGTCGCCTTTTACGACACCCACGGGTTGAAATGGGGTAGTGATATTAGGTATTCTTAATCTGCTACTACACGGACTCCTTTTTTGTTCGGAGTTTGTGAAATAAAATGGTAGAAAAACGAATAAGTATTCGTTAATTTTAAGTTTTGAGGGGCATACAAAAGGTATTTTCATTTTTTGTTACTTTCAAATGGAGATGTTTATGTACTGAAGTTTCTTTAATATTAATAATTAAACAAATGACCTATTTAATTACAGTGGTTTTAGAATTTTTAAAGCTGTAATCAATCTTAACGTGTTATTCAAACAAGTTTGTATTTAACGCCATCTGTGTTATTTACTCTGAACTTTTTGATATAAGGCTTTATGAAATTTGTGTTTGGAACAACCACTTGTTTCTTTTTCTAGTTCTAATCATTGCCGTTGTGAGTGTAGACAATGTCTAGATTAGAAATGGTAAATTAATACCTGTGAATTCAAATGTTTTCAAAATCTACAGAAAAATTCCAGAAAATATATTATTATGGCTACCCATAACAAGGTACCACTTTAAAGTCAAACATTTTTCTACAATGCTACGAGCGACGGCATCTACTATTATTAAGTCTCTCATAAATACTTGCACGATCAATGGTGGGCCCCACAGAACAATGAAAGAAACCTGTCTCTGTTCTGTGGAGGGCCCCTTGCTGAGACACTTATAATACCATACTAAATATATTTATCATGAATAATTTATTAGTCTCACTATACGGACATGATAACCAATCAATACAAGTTGACTTAACATACGCAATACGTGAATCATAATTACTTCCGTCGAATTGCTGCTTCCGACTCATGAAGGAAATAATTATTATATACAAGTTTTAGAATATTAAAATTAAAAAAAAGGGTTTGGTTGTAATTGCATATAATACAGAAGGTATAAAAGGGGGGTATTTAGAAAGCGAGCTTAGCTTACCTGTTTGTATAATAGCGCACTAGCTTTGTAAACAATAGGGTAATGATTCCTTTAGGTGTGACCTCAATTGCATATTTTATTAGTATAAAAGTCCTGTAAATATAAGTGAATTAAAAACATTGATTTTCATGTTAATCAGATTTTAAAATAAGTATTATGATTTTTTGCGGGTGGCATAAAATCGCACGCTGTTGTGGAAATTAGGTGTGGCCTATGTCCGTCCGTGGACGTCATTGGGCTGATATTATGATGACTGCCAATTTAAACAAGGAGAAGCCTATGTTATGATATGATAATGATGATGATAATTCCAAACGGCCTCATTGCGACCACTAGACGTTATATTAGTCGTAGATGGCTGCATTGTTTGTATTTATTTTTAAATATTATTTTGGCTTTTTACAAAAAATATATTGCAATTAAATTAAAAAGAAAGTGTTTAATTTAATGACAAATTCCGATAGGCATTATACCACAGTATATTGTAAGTTACAAGACATATTTTTATATAATTTGGATACATAATGTTTATTATATTTTACACAGGGCGAAACGCAACAGTATTATTAAAATACATATTATAGCTACTTAGCGTCGATGTTCTGTGTGAGGATAGTACTTCCCCGGACGTGTCCCCATTCATGCTGCACACTAGCATGCCAGCGAGGTACTACCACCGTAGGAGTATAAGTATACCTTTACTCATTTTGCAATTATTTTCAATGTGTTCCATCATTATCCGTTCAAATCTACTCTACTTTTATAAATCCTTTATTTTTTCAAAGCACACATGCAGTTGAAATTATTTTAATCAAAGAGCTTTGCCTGGCGCCAGCTGAGAGCGCCGGTGATCTTGTATATAAATACGTCGATATAACTCGCGCGATTCATATAAGCACTGGACCAGTTGCCATCATGGTTTGTTTACGGGTGAGTAGCTAATTTGAGTTTTGTTTACATATAGTTTTATTTTATGATAATCAGTTATTTTGAAAGAGATAAGATTGTAATTATTTTTCTATTGACATTCAATGCGTTAGTTAAATTTTAAATTGAATTCTTTAAATATAAATATTATTATGTTTGTATGTATTCAATAGTGTCTTCCATTTAGAGATTGAAATTATTTTTTCAAAAATATACGCTTAAAATTATTTAGATATTTAAAGAAACAGTTGCGACTACTTTATATTAAATATTTGATTTTATTGTTTAATAGCTACTTAGTCTTTACATAAAAGTTTAATTGGTAACGAAAGTAAACCCTTGGACAAAACCAGCGATTTATTACCAGCGATATTTTTTTTGTATTTATTAACATTTTCTTCCCTTTACAATTAAGCGAAAACTTTTTAAATTTTATAAAAACCGACTTATTTTTATTTGCTTTTGCTCAACTATATACAATTAAAACCAATTATATTGGACACAGCTTTCACTAACAATAAAAATAATCGTTATTGAAACGAAAGCGACATTAAATACATTTAATACTAAAATATGTATAGCATTTATGTCAATATTTTATGTAATCAAGTTATGTACTCGTATCTACTCGTGGATGAAGCGTGGAGGGCCTAGTTAAAGGTATTTTGAAATCGATTTTTATCTCCTCATCGAATTAAGTGGAGTTTTCTATTAAGATGTTAGTACCGTAGTTTTGGAACGAGTTTCTTGGAAATTGTGGAAATCAAAATTACTTTAACTTCATAAAATATTTTTCATTTTTAATTTCATCTTTTGGATCAAAGCAATTATTTTGTGATGTGTATATAGGTACCTACATATACCCATAATATAATATTTTTTCACATTCACATGACATAATAGCTTAACTCCTTCCCACATATTATTATAGGCGTTTACCACGTACCAGCATCTTATCAACTCCAGAACATATTATCAACCAATAGGTTTACCCCGAAACATTTTACGGTTAAAAAAAGTTCCTTATCTAATAAAAACAGCTACTTATTACTCTAGGCCTGTTCACCTTCGATCAAAGTAACAAGATCAAGTTCAGGATAGTGATCAGTCTCCCACTGTTGTTATGTCACGAACACTTGCTGACACAGATTGTATCTGCGAGGTTATATTATTAAACATTAATCATAAGTGCACCGGTGTCTATAAGTACCTTGTCCCTTATTGTTACGGTTATTACTATTAATTAATTTTATGCATTGATATCAGTGGTAGCCATTACCACGAAACAAGGCTCCGTTGATATAATTAAATTTTGGATATTTAGATATAAAATTTATTTGATTACATTGAATACGATTTATTTTATAAAATACATATTTTGAGTCGGCTAAAATCGTTTTTCAATTTAATTACTCTTTTTCTTATACTCTTTATTGCCTGCGTCACAAAGAATTTTATTTTTTTAAGGTGTTTTTTTTTAAATGTACCCAGCTGAGTACCAGAGTGAGTACAGTGAGTATCTGAGTACAAGAGCACTATATAATAATAATAATAATATTCTACCACATTCACACAGCGCCATCTAGTCCCAAAGTAAGCAATTATATTTGCTTGTGTTATGGGTACTAAACAACTGATATACTACTTAAATATTTTTTTTTGTAAATACATACATATTATAGATAAATTACACCCAGACACAGAACAAACCTTTATGCTCATCACATAAAGATTTGTCCTGGGTGGGGATCGAACCCACGACCTCCGGCTTAGCAGTCAGTGTCACTAACCACTAGACCAACAGGCCATATAAAAAGAAAATAGTTCTTTATTATTGATATTGAATTTGAAAAAGTATTTTGTATTAGAATTATTTTATTTTCTATAATTTGTTCAATATATTTAACAGCTATTACGGTAAAGTTATTGACAAAGTGCACTTAAAGTGCATTACTTCACAAAAGAATAATTGAGTATTTACTTAAATGAAACTCGTGGGTGTCATACAAGGCGATTAAGACTAACCTTAAGCAGACAAGAGCACTGCGAGAAAAGGCTAATTCGAAATAAAACCGCGTACTAACCGTCTAACCAGCGTGGTATAGTAGGCTCAATTCCCTTCACATTCTATGGAGTAGATCCGTGCCCAGCAGTGTGACGTTTGTGGGTTGAAATAATGATGATGATGATGATATAATTATGTTAAAGTTACATGTGTGACGAACTTAATCTTTATGCAGTAATCATCCAAATAATAATTTTATACCAATATAATATACATAATATAATTATAGTATCCGACACAGAACAGAGAAAGGTTTTGTATCCAATAACGCCTTTAGCGACTTGAATGACAATTTATACTTTAATAAAGCTTTACATTCAAGTTAATTTGGGTTTAAAAGTTTTACCTGTGAAAAAAAACTGGCTTTCATAAAAATTTGTGTTTTAAAATTATCATCTCACAATACGTCAAGCGATGGTGGCTGAATGGATAAGAGACTGGCGTGCTAAACACGCGGTCCGAGTTCCCGACCAGCAGTACCAATATTGATTTCACTTTGTGGAATTTATATGTACTAGTCATGTGACTTACCATCTGCTAACGGTGAAGGAAAACATCGTGAGGAAACCCACATACCCTAGAAAAAATTCTAAGTGTATGTCTTCTGATCCACCAACTCGCAATAGGCCAGCGAGTGTGGAGTATGGCCTAAAAACCCTCTCAGCTCTCTAGTTAGAGGAGAGGAGACCTGAGCCCAGCAGTGGGACATTAATGGGTGGCTGATGATAAATACTTGCGTAAAGCAAGTTTTTGTTTGCGAAGTGTAATTAACTTACATTTATATTTTACTATTCAAAGTATCAATGTTGCTTTATATTTCTTAAACATAATATTATTGTGTGCGTCAAACATTGATTGTTATTTGAAACAAGTTATTCGAAACTGATGTCAAGGATAACAGTGCTCTCTTATTACTTTGTAAACTTAATATTACAATTATAGTGCAAAATTTATTCATATAAAGAAAAAGAAGTTAATGAAAAAATTCTTTATTAATAAGAGACGTGGTAGAATAGATGGTCTGGTTTTTAATTAAGTTGGGAATACGTTATAGTACTGACAGCTTAAAATATCATAATTATTTTATTATTTTAAAATATCATAATTATTTATTATTTTAAAATATCATAATTATTTATTATATATGTGTGATTACGTTTTTATGTAATTGAGCCTCAGTTGCTTTTAAATAAATGATTATTATTATTATTATTTATTATAATCATTTTATCTTTTGCGAATATGGGTACAAAAAGAAAAGATCTTGTGTCCATTAGCCATATCCTACCAAGGCATGCAAATTTACAAATCTACAGTAATGTATAAAACTACCTTAATGATATATCTTTTTATAAAAAGCTACTTATTTAACGAGAATTTTGTCGATATTTTGTAGATGTATCAAAGATACACGCAACTTGGAAACAGTTTTAAATCATTGTGTAAATACAGTAATACTTTGATAAAGTGTAATTTTAAGTTTATCTGTATAGGCTTCCTCCCTGGAAATACCTGAATATTCACAAAAAATGAAAATTATATAAACGCCACTGGTGTCATCTTGAAGATTGTGAGGTACTAACTTGCTTAATGCAGTTAGTGTCATTGTTATTCTTCAGGCAATGCTCTCTAGTTCTAATATTCTATAGAATTTTTTGATGTCATAAAGTTTTAAATTGTTAAAACTTATTTATTTATTCTCATCCTTATTGTTGCTTAGCGATATACTTACAATTGCGGAAATATGAAAGCTATTTACGTACTGTACATTCCTAAAAAAAATCGAAGGCTTTAGCAAATGCCAGTTGCACTGCGGCATGTACTACAAGTTTTGTAGTTCTGTGTGTATAACTGACCTTTATTGATAAAACTCGATATTGTGCTTACCGTAAAGTTTATTGGTCTTACGTTCTTCATTAAGTTTTACCTACTGTAAAATAATTCTACTAATAGGATTTTTTATTCAAATTAACTTGAAAAAAATTAATGAAAGTTTTACTTTAATAAAGTGCTGCATTTCAAGTATGCTTGTGAATTATAATGGTGAATAAAAAGATTAAAAAAAAGACATGTAAAAAAGAAATTTAGACACTGTTGTTGCTAACTACAAAGTGAAGAATTTTAAGAAAACTGCATGGGATCTGTACGCCCACTGTTTTGTCTTGTAATTGACGTGTTTAAAAAAAAATCCAATATCTTAATATTTGTTTCGAAACAAAATTACTAATTGAACTATTGACTTATAAAAACCCAAGACACACACTCAGCGATCAAAAAATGGCGCTCAAAATTGAGCTCAAAAAGAGCTCAATTGTCACATGGTGTGAACGTTAAAAAGCTTTATTACTTTTGTAATGTTTTTAAAAGCAATTATTATTGTTATTATTGTTATTTATTTTATTATTATTGTTATTTATTTTATTTCTATAACACCAGTTTTATTTTTAATAAAACTGGTTTTATAAAAATTGTTTTCTAAAAATGTAATTATATTTGACAAAATAAGGGTGACTGGTTTGAGCGTGACACTTTAGAACGAGATTGGTGTGGTGTAGTTTTCTTAGGATATTATTAGGAGAGTTGGCAAATTATATTGCTAAAACTATTTCTTTTATATTTGCCATGAGGAGTTCTACACTTCTTTCAAATGTTTAATGTTGATTTTAAGTGTGGCTATATAATAATAAGGAGAGTACACAAGGTTAAACAGAAGTCACGGCCAAAGTTATCATTAAGATTTTTTTGATCTTACAGAATATAAATGTTAATGGACTTGACGACAAGACTCGACTTGGCTATCTCGTTATCTCGTTGGTCCAGTGATAGTAGTATGGGTGCCAAGCTGGTTATTAAAAAGATTCTCGTATAAGACAAATATTTGTGTGGATCAAAAAACATTGTCTATGTCTGGGTGTATTTAGTGTCCGCTGATTGTAATATTTGTATGATGCTGCGGCACATTAAGGTTCCAATAGTAATTATTGTCCTATAAATAACAAACCAATTCAAATGTCATCTATTGCAAAGGTACAATTACAGATGTCAAAAATAAACTTGTTGCTTAATGTTAGAATATTTGAATAAAATTGCATAAATACGTAAAGCCTTGCATTCTAAATGAATGTCAACCATAAATATATAATAAAAAGTTCGCCACTATTTAACGTAAGGCATGCAGTAGAAGTTAATTGAGACATATGTCCAGGAGTGGATGTCATTGGACTGATATGACGATGATGATGATGATGCATCCATAATAATTAATAAATAAAATATAAAAGATGAAACACAGCATTCAAATACCGAAATATTTAACTACTAGTCAATAGACAAATATTTATAAAGTAATCATTATATCCTTGAAATAAAAGAATTCGTTCCTAATATGAACTTGACTCCAATTGGATAGACAGATTATGATGAACTAACTGCTTCAACACAAAAATCTCTCTCTATTATCTCTTTCTCTATTTTTTTCCAGTTTATAATCTGTATAACTAACTTTGCTATCAAAATGTTTCAGGTTTCATTCCTTGTGCTGTGTGCGGTGTTCGTCTTCACGTCAGCTGCACCTGATAGCGGTGACGAAGTGCCTTTGCCTGCCCCTGGTCTGTCATATGGTAAGCAAGAATTAATACATTTGTATTATGCACACTACAAAAAAGAGTAAGAATATTACTTGGCAGTAATAATAATAATATTCTACCACATTCACACAGCGTCATCTAGTCCTAAATTAAGCAAGTATATTTGCTTGTGTTATGGGTACTAAACAAATGATATACTATTAAATATATTTTTTTTTTAAATACATACATACTATAGATAAATTACACCCAGACACAGAACAAACCTTTATGCTCATCACACAAAGATTTGTCCTGGGTGGGGATCGAACCCATGACCAGTTATCTATCAACGCATAGCATACGTCTGATACGAGATATGAATTAAGACATGTTTAGATTTATTACACAATTTATGCAAAAAACCACCAAAAATAATTTAATATTCGCTTCTTTCTGAGCTTCACTTGCACAATTTTTAATGAAATCCAATTTTGTTACTAAATGATAGAATCTTTGAATAAAATTGCATAAAGACGCAAAGCCTTGCATTCCAAATAAAATTATCGTAGTCACTTTGATGACGTTATCGAGATTTAGTATTTTATATAAAATTGATTTTGATTAAAGTGAAATATTCGTGAATTTAATTTAAATAACCTGCGCTCTCATTTGAAAAAAAAAACTACCCAATATTAATAACATTGAATAAAACTCTGAATCGAGCAAGTTATGAAGAATGCGTCAATTATGACTATTTGAACTAATGAAATTGTTTATTATAATGTTTCAGGAGGCATCCCATACGGAAGTATGAGCGGCAACGTTGCCGAATTTTTCAGTCGTCAAGCGAAATCTAGCGGCCGACCAGGAAACTTCTATAATGACCAACACGGCAACAGTGTTGACTTCACACCGATTGAACAATACCTGAGATAGATGTCACTAGTTGTAGGTTCAAAGATACTTTTTAGTTATATGTCGTTGTAAGATTACTCAAAGATAGCATAGAATGGTGTCTCTTGGGTGATGTTGACCCTTTAGGAACCATTATGAAGTAATTTAAACTTCTTGTGACGCAGAAAATAACGTGTTTAAAATATTTTAAAATATAGTCATTAATTTATTGAATAAATATAAAAAATATTGTATCGTTTTTTATAAAAAATTCATTATTACGATATCGCATAGACATTATTTGCCAATGTATTGATAAATGATATAATTAGAATTAGATTTAGAAAAATAATAGATTATTAGATACACTGCAATAGTCTATTACTGTGGGAATCAGGTACCTACCTAATCTACGTATTAGCTTATTTCAGTTCAAATCTCAAACATGAAATCAAACACGTCATATCTAATATCTTAACTTGCGGGTCATTTGTAATGTGTCTTATTTGAAGTTGACGGGAAACGGTCAATATTTACACTCAGGCAGATCATTAGCTACCGATACTTATAGCAATAAAAAATAATCGTTTTCTATGATTATTCAATACTTACAGTCTGTTTATTATTGTCATGCAATGCATAAAAAGTTGTCAAAATAGAACAACCCGTAGGAAAATAATTATTGAGCTCTAGCCATAGTCTAAATGTAAGCCATAACACTGACACACAAAGCCTTAACAAAAACTCTAGCTTGTTGCTGCTACTAAATGGAAAACAATGTTCATTTCAATTTAGTTCCCACAAACGCCTATTGTCGTTAAAGGTATTATTTTTGTGTATGTACAATTATTAGATACTACTTAATATGACAACAATAACAAGATATTTTATAACTTTTTCATCATTAAAGGTGACAGAAGAACAGGTCCCTTCATCATCATCATCATAATTATACCAGGACGTCCAATGCTGGAAATAAATCTCCCCAAGAGATTGCCTATAGGACCGGTTGTATGTGGCTTGCATTCAGTGAGATCCTACGATTCAGATCTGATCATCCGTAGATAGTCATCATCAATAATGACACAGGAACAGCCCAGACATAACGCTGGCAATAGAACAGACACCATCAAACACAGTCTTTAGAAGTACGTATTGCTGATTCATCATCAACACGTCGTCACTGTCTACATTGAAAAAATACTGTAACACCAGCTTATAATAAAAATAGATTTCTTAAGGTTCGCCAACGCGCTCGTGATGCCTGTGGTGCTGTAGGCGTCCATAGGCCAATTTGAGATGTGTGATTTCTGCCCAGCAGTGGGAGTGGGAGGTTGTATGGTTATGGGTCCATATGAGTAGATTATACCTTAGAAACAGGTAAAAGCAATAATTTTTGCATATTCGATGTAAAATAGAATGGATTTCGACGAGTTAATTCCTGGTAATCTTTAAATAGATTGGAGTGGTGCCAAGCAAAGTTTCCCACAATTGTGCTTTGGAAGAGTGATTGATATCTATTTAGTTGTTGAACTGTCATTGCAAGATTTGTGATATTCATAAAACCTTATAGAGTTGACACCGTGTCATCGAGATAATACAAAGATGTGATTTCTTTCACAGGCTATGTTTTTCTTCTCTACATTTTCTAAACCACTTTTTTGACATTACATTTTTTTTGTTACTTTCTCAGTCCATATATTTCTTCATAATAACTTTGGTAAGGACTAGATCTTTATAAAATAATAATGTATAAAACCATTTCTTTTTTCAATTTTTATTTCTGTTGACAAAAGAATTATTCAACTTTACTGACCCAATTTGACGTAATAACTAGTAACTATCTGAATATGGGTACGTTGAAGCCTAATGTCATGGTATCGATGCTTCGACGCGTGGCGAACGACCTACTGGAATGTTGTGGGGTGTTACGTCATAGGTGTGGCGTCACACTATGGCCTTCGGAATGAGGGTTTGTTATGTTATCGTTAAAGAAGAAGAATCGCTTAGCCTTTATAATTTACTAGACTGAACGGGAATAACTGAATTCTTAATTATAAACTTTTCTTTCTTTGTCTTTCATCAAAAATCTGTTCATTATAATACCTAAATCTGACAATTAATAGCCAATACTCTTGGTCTACCTCTAGAATATCATCATTTTAAAAACAGGTTTTTTTAAATGCTGACTGAATGGATATTTGGAAAAGCCTCTAAGGTTACTGTTTCACGGGAACCGAATTTCAGACAAAACCGCTTACTAGTTAGACAGCAGAGCGAGACTTTCTTCCTTCTATCTACTATTTAAGTTACATTTAAAGAATTAAAACGCAGTTTATCTGATCCTGGCTAATAATGAAGAAATCCTCTTTAGAGTTTTAAAGACCCAAGCGCGTTTAAGTGTTGTAAAAGAAGCAAAAAAACCTTTGCTTGACCTTGACGTCTTCAATGCCTGATAAACAAGTAACGACAAAATAATCTAATAAGGACTGATCGAATGACATAAGCTGATTTCGCGGCCGCCACAAAACAATCGACGATGACCGACAGCTTTGATTCAAGATTTGACATGGTTGAAGATTGTGACTTAGCTATTATTTGGAAAAGGTTGCGATGTGTACTGTTAAGTAATTAAGAGGTTAGATAGGAGGTCTTCAGGTTTAGGACGGATAATAAAGATCCCCATACTTGTTTAAACTTAGAAAAATGTATGATATTTATTTAATGTCATGTATAGCTTACCTTTTATAAGTTTATAAAAGTCTGGTGCAGTATGATGTCTTCAAATTTAACTCTCAAAATGTCGGCAAAATGAGAAGTCAAATAAAAAGAGGGAAGTTGTGTAAGTAATCAACAGATGTTTAGTAAATATTGAAATACTATTGGTTGTTTACAACACTTCAATATCTTTTGTCTCATCTTTGCTGTTGGAATCAGCCACAATCTAGGATGTAAACGCCTTACAGTTAAGAATGCAAGAAAAATAATTTATAAAATGTTAGTAAGTCGTGTTGCAGATTTTCTGATGAAAAGTTGGTAACTAGTTATGGTAAAAAATATTCCTGCCATTTATGTTTGTAACCAATCTCGAACAATGGATGTAAATGTTTCATTCAACACAATTTTTCTCCAATAAATCATGATCCATTGTTTGTTACGTAACGGGAAAGGTTTGCGACACTGCTGTATTTTTATTGCATTCAGTCAGTCTATACTTATTGTGACGTGTTCGTGTACAACAATGATACTCAAAGTTATATAAAGTCTATATTGAGCCCTTGGGGGTTAAAAGGCTTCTGTATTTTATAGGCGTAGCGCAACACAAGCGTTCCCGACTGCTGCGCAGAAGATATGTGCCATCTCCAGGTCAAGCAAAAATCTTTATTTGGTTTTTCTGCAATGAAATTCTCAGTATATACCAGAAGTCTGGAAATGTAAATAGCAAAGGTTTAACTCCGTCCAACATAGGACCGGACTTAGCTGGCAAATTGTGGGTGTAATCCACCTCTACATAACCCTCCTCGGTTTCAAGGCTATGATATGCTTTATATTATATATACATATATAGTATCACGCCTTTTTCCCGAATGGGTACACAGAGCTGTTTCACACCCACATTTCGCCAGCTAGATTTGGTTCCATGAAATAGGGGGCGAGCCTATTGATATCAACCGGTAATATTTGTTTACCAAACTCCGGGAAAATCTCAATGGAATTTCATCATAGAAAAGCCCAATACCATTTTCACCCGACCCGGGAATCGAACCCGGGACCTCTTGTACAGCAGTCGTATACACTTTCCGCTGTGCCACCGAGGCAGTTACAAAACCGAGATATAACAAAAATGATATTAGATACAAAAAGTTCGGGAATCCCTGGTGATTTGCTAAATGCGTCACAACACAACACGAAATACCAACTGTTACAGACTTAGAATACTAAATGCGGGATAAGAAGTCCTGCAAAAAACCAGCGCTTTTGATGTTGCGATTCTACACTGATATGGTAGCGTCGTGATGTTCCAATCCTGGAATTAAGGCGTGGTAGATGTCACCGTTTCACTGATGCCAACAGGATAAAGTTACTCAAGTCAAATGGCAAATGCTCCGTGCCTTATATTCTATTTATAACATGTTACATCACATTTGATCACATTAAAAGCTATGAAGTGATACTGAATTGTGAGATGTTATGAATAGGAAAAACAGCGACTGCTTTCATTTTCAATTGGCATATAAGTATATGACGTAAGATGTCTTTATATGAAGCAATTTTTTTGCTTATCCCACCATTAAAAGTTGCTAACAAATTTTGGCCAGTCAGATTGTAAGTAGAGTTCTTCAATTCAATCCTAACTAAACTAATCGCATGTGCGAATCCACATGACGTCACATATTGACCACATTCATTCATACGTTAGTTTATATTCACGTCGTGCGATGTTCTTATTGGAATGCCATTTTTATTGTGAGAAAAAGTTGGTCATGCCAAATACAAACGGATGTGTCTTATCAATGAATATATAAACATAAGGCGTTGAAGCTTGACGGTAAGCTTTGTTGTCATGATGTTTAGAAGATTGTTACTTTAGAGTAATGTTTGTTTCAATTGTAATTTTCTGTCATCCGTAAGGCCGGAGATAGACATACGCAAGAACTAATGTTCTAACTTTTTTAGACTATCCCCGCTGTATTCGGGAGAATTTGGTAAATAAATGATATTTTTATTCACACAAGACTCTAGTTACAAGGTTCTTAACATTGTTACAGTATATTGTACAAGTCTGTCTTGCCATAATAGGGAATTGGAAACATAATATATAATTATTGCAACAAAATACATCCAGATTTTTATTTAATTTTGATCATTAAATATTTAGTTCAGTGTAAGAAGATTTGGAGAAAAGGGTTTTTTAGAAAGGACATTTGGAGAAAAAGATATTATAGGCGGTGAAATGATAAACGAACCCTTAACCTCATATTCAGTAGTAGTATACTATGACCAGTAGACCAATGAGTTACGTGTTTTTATTTATACCTACGGGTTTTTTTGTGTCTCACTGTAATGCAAAGACCTACTCTGCTTTTTGTCTTGTGTCTGCTGTCCTTTGCCGTATTCCATCAGGCTGACAAGTGTTTTCTAGGCCTGCTTTGGTGATGAAACCCATTTTCAAAGAGCCAAAAATTATTTTCTTTCTTCAAGTTATCTAACTCTAAATTATCAATTAGTTAATAATGTATAATAATACTGCTACTAGCTGACTAATAAACATACAGTTCTTCATCACAAAGAAGCGATAGTGGTGTCAGATTTTGTTTTATTGCCTCAAATACTTGGTTGCCATGCTTAGTCTAAACCTGACTAGAATATCAATTGATCTAAACATCCTATGGAGTGTAAGTTCTGTTTTTTTACAACTGCGTCAAGTTAGCGTGATGTCTGGCATATTAAAAAAAAGGAATTCCCTGCACTTGTATCAGAAGATGTAAATCATGACTGTCTTGTTCAAGGTCTACTGTCACATTACCTAAAATTTTAACTTACCTATTCTTATGAGAGCTACTCTGAACCTAAATGAATAAATGAGATTTCATTTTATGGATATACTTATTCCATGAGGTCACGTATATAATCGCTTGTGGGGACCGACATACCAATGACCTTATATCAGTCCTTATTGAATTGGTGATTCCACTTGCTTCTGCTATCATCATCATCATAATATATTATCAGCTCAATGACCACTGCTGAACATTGACCTCACCTAACCCACTTATGCTATATTTTATGCTATTTGTCTTGAGCTAGTACTATTTATTTTCTTTGAGGTCACGGAGTAAGAAAAGAAGATTTTAAGAAGAAAATTTTGAAAAAAATTCCCTTTACTAACACTAGTTTGTCTAGCATAGCAACAGTAGATGACTGTAGGCGTAGACGATGTTGTTCAGAAACCATGCCCAACAGTGGGATGTTATTGGTTATTGATGAGGCTGTCTTGAGAGAACCCACCTGTTTAATACATTAATTCTATTGTGCGACGAGTTTGGCAAAATCATGGTCACTACCCGTTGTAACGGTTCACGAGATCATTTAGGGTACGTGAGTAGTTTAAAAAATAAATATAATTAAATCGAACTAAATAGTAAAGCGGGCAATCGGCTGCAGTCGGGTAGAATACAAACCGACGCTTCATATTTACACACATACTAACAACACGCGTTTACGTTTAATTTTACGGTTGGGTCTACACTGTATTATTCTTAGCAACAACGTTGTTGGCGGACCATATAGAATGTTGTTGGAACCAAGATGAATAGAAATGTGCCCGGATAACCTACATTTAAAGCAAACATATTATTATTTATTACCCGACTGTCAGGACGGGTATTGTTTTTCGCGCGTATCTGGTATGCTTGTAAATTTCTTTATTCCCACGAATCTTCCAAACGGCTGAATGGATTTTGACAATTAGGGTATCGTTAGATTCCTCTAGAAAACCCAAGTGTCCTTAGATAGGTTTTAAGAATAAAAAGATTTAAACGGTGGGTTTTTGACGCCAAATTGTAAGAAGTTCAATTTTTTTTTAACTAAACCTATCGAATTGGGTATCAAAATAAAGAGGATTAAAAGGAGATTACATATATTCAAAAAGAGATTATACATAATTCAATGGTTCCAAATTGTAAGTAGTTTTTTTTTAACCAAACCTATTGTGTAGAGTATCAAACTTTGTGTACGTTAGTTTCATCATAGTTTCAAATGGAGATTACAAATATATGCATATGTTATGTATTTAAATGTAATCAGGTATAATAATATTACAATAATTTTACGGTATTTTTAGTGCGTTGCTCTCTGTTGATTTTTTGCAGTTGGGTTATTAAATTTTTTTAATTATATTTACTTGTTTTAGTCAACTATTCCACGCTGGCTAGAAGGATTGGTATAGGTCTTGTTTTACCCGATAATGTATTCTAGTTTTTATTTTAAATCTTTTCTCAACTTCAGTAAAGCGTTCCATAGGGTTGTCACTTCTAGGTACACTCAGGAGTATTAAGACAACATTATATTATACTCGTATATATACAAAGCGGTAAGTTTCAATGACAGTCGGCTAATGATGGCGACTTCGACCTCTGCCTGCGGAAGGAACGGCGCGGCTAGTTTGATGGTGACAGTGTCCGTTTTGTTGTATGGATTAAGTTATAAGCGATGTTGGGTAATAGTTAATATCTATTATTCGTGAATAATTCACCTGTAATTTATTTATTTTCAGGATATAACTTTAACGTTGACGTACTTGATGATAAGCGGTTACCACAACTTATCACATGTAGTTATATATATTAATGTTTAATATAATTAATGCATTACCAGAAATTATGTAATTTACACTTAATGTGAACATTTAAAACAAAATATAATTTTTTAATTAAAGATTAATGACTGATTCGAAACTCAGGATCACACTGGATGCATGCAGAAAAGGCCTATGGCCTACAGTGGGCGAACTACGGCTGATATGATGATGAAGAATACATTGATATACATAATGTATTGTAAACTTACTAAATTGTAATATTTGTAGTTTATAAAAATGAGTAACTTTTAGCTCTGATACCAATGACACAGTTTTATAGTACCTACTTGTTCTTATATATTCAATTTTATCATTTCAACCCATAAACGTTCCAATGCTGGGCACGGGTCTCCTCCAAACTATGTGGAGGGAATTTAGCCTATTATACCCTGCTGGCCAGACAGGTTGGTATAGGGTTTGTTTCGAATTTTCCTTTTTGTGCAATGTTCTTGTCTGCATAGGGTAATAACCCTATGCAAAAGTAAAAAAGTCGTAAATGGCGACTAAGGGAATACCCTTAGTCGCCTTTTACGACACACATAAAAATCTTTTAGAGATGGGGTAATTTCATTGTGTATTCTTAATCCGTCACTACACAAAATCAGAATCAAAATCAAATGTCATTTATTGCGATAATGGGTAATACATCAGCTGTTTACATTTAGAATAATAAGTTCGCCACTATCTACCGTACGGCATGCGTACACGTATATGTATTAAGTATACGATTGTCAAAAACAAATAATATGATATTAAAAATCCCTCGTGTGCTCGTTTATCGCTAACGTCTTTAACTTAGTCCCACCCGTCCCTCACATGTCGAAATCTATGCGTTAACCACCTACTTATAACTAATTGTTGTCTCTGCCTTCTGATTACAAGTACAATACAACTTATTAGCGGAAATTATTATTGATAACCAAGGTCTTCTGTGAGAATGGTCTACTTTTGTGTGTAATTGTGTGTGTGTTCTTTACGAAGGATATTTGTCTTCCTTCGACCTATTTTGATGTCTAATTGTTAGGTAGGAAACGTAATGATATATTGAAATCAGAAGTATTGTTTGATTGTTTTTGGAGAGAGAGAACACTGTTACTCATTCTAGCTTATAAAATAATCAAGCTGCTTTATCAAGTTGACTGGCCTGTTGGTCTAGTGGTTAGTGACCCTGACTGCTAAGCCGGAGGTCGTGGGTTCGATCCCCACCCAGGACAAATCTTTGTGTGATGAGCATCAAGGTTTGTTCTGTGTCTGGGTGTAATTTATCTATAATATGTATGTATTTACAAAAAAAAAATGTATTTAAGTAGTATATCAGCTGTTTAGTACCCATAACACAAGCAAATATAATTGCTTACTTTGGGACTAGATGGCGCTGTGTAAATGTGGTAGAATATTATTATTATTAATTACTAGCTGTTGCCCGGAGCTTTGCTCTCTCAGTTCTTTATTTGGCCACTGCTCAGTTTCTATTGGCTATAGCGTGGTGTTATAAAACCTATTACCTTCCTCAATAAATGGGCTATCCAATACTAAAAGAATTTTTCAAATCGGTGTAGTAGGTCCCGTAATACTACAACGTCACAAACTCACAAATTTCACCACTTTATAATACCTATTAATATAGATAATGAACAAAAGTGTTCCTAAGTCTGTTTATCTTGTTGTTTCTAAACACGTGACAGAAAACCAAAAAAAGATAGTAATAATGGTAACGTTTTTTTGTTCCGTTTCGCAATAATTAGGTACTGTTACGTCACAGCAAATGGACATGTGGATACTATTATTATTAATTTTTAATAATAATATTGTACCACATTCACACACCGTCATCTAGTCCCAAAGTAAGCAATTATATTTACTTGTGTATTGGTACTGAACAACTGATACACTACTTAATTACATTTTTTTTGTAGTACATCATCATCATCATCATCATCATTTTAGCCTATTGCAGTCCACTGCTGGACGTAGGCCTCTCCTAACACGCGCCATAGCACTCTGTCCTACATATTATAGATAAATTACACTCAGACACAGAACAAACCTTTATGCTCATCACACAAAGATTTGTCCTGGGTGGGGATCAAACCCACGACCTCCGGCTTAGCAGTCAGGGTCACTAACCACTAGACCAACAGGCCAGTCAAAATTTACCCGTTTAGATGGAGTGCTAGTATTTTAATAATTATATTATTTAATTATAAAGCTTATAGCTGTAATTAAAGATTCGGCTCAAGCTCTGAATCTTTGACAAAAACTATATTGTAAAAACATAAATAATACATTTTAATGAAACGCCTCGTTTATCACTTGGAAATTACTCACAAGCGGCAATCTACTTACATGCTAAGCAAATAAGAAATAAAATAGCTTAATAATAATATTAGTTGAAAAACAATTTATATTATTCATTTTATGTTTATTATACTAATTAATCAATTCGTTTCCACACAAAGTATCCGGCGTAATACACCTTATCAACAATAACAGGAATGTTTTCCATTTCCTTTTGTTTGTATTTTCTCAGCCTCTGTTTGAAGGTTCTATTTAATTGTGTTATACATATCATCAACCCTTAGTGGACTTTGACATTTAAAAAAAAACAAAATTTGGAAACAATACCTACAGAGCTATTATATTATCTCCTTTTTGTTAGAATATGATAATTATTATGATCTTTCATACATCTGATAACTGATTTTGATTTAAACAGATGGGTTATGTACAAAGTGGCCGATCTCTTTGCCTCAAATTCGACTTTGGACGACGGAGGAGCCACACCACCCACCATCACGCGGTGTGAGAGTTCTCTGCCTGAGATTTGCATCACACAGCGTGCGGTCAGGCGGGAACTCCGACTCTTAGACGTCCACAAGTCGAGTGGGCCGGACGGCATCCCCGCGGTGGTGCTTAAGACGTGCGCCCCTGAGTTGACCCCCGTATTAACGCGCCTTTACCGTCTCTCCTATTCAACCAACAGGGTTCCGTCTTCGTGGAAGGTTGCTCATGTCCACCCGATCCCTAAAAAGGGTGACCGGTCGGACCCGTCAAATTACAGGCCTATTGCGATAACGTCCCTGCTATCTAAGGTGATGGAGCGAGTCGTCAACACACGGCTCCTACAGTACCTCGAGGAGCACCAGCTGATTAGCGACCGACAGTACGGTTTCCGTCACGGTCGCTCAGCTGGTGATCTTCTTGTGCACTTGACACACCGATGGGCAGAAGCCTTAGATAGCGGGGGAGAGGCTCTAACTGTGAGCCTCGACATCGCGAAGGCGTTTGATAGGGTCTGGCATAGAGCCCTTCTATCGAAGCTACCATCATACGGAATCCCCGAGGGACTCTGCGAGTGGATCGCCAGTTTTTTAGATGGGAGGAGCATCAAAGTCGTCGTCGACGGTGCATGCTCCCAGGGAAGGCCCATCAATGCTGGTGTTCCACAAGGCTCGGTGCTCTCCCCAACGCTGTTCATTCTGCATATCAATGACATGTTGTCTATAGATAGCTTACATTGCTATGCAGATGACAGCACGGGTGATGCGCGGTATACCGGCTACCAGAACATCCCTCGGGTCACTGTACAGGAGAAACGGTCGATACTTGTGTCTGAAGTCGAGGCATCTCTAGGGCGAGCCTCCGAATGGGGTGTGAAGAACTTAGTTCAATTCAACCCCTTGAAGACACAAGTATGCGCGTTCACTGCGAAGAAGGACGCATTTGTTATGGTGCCTCAGTTTGAAGGAGTATCTCTCCCGTTGTCCGAAAGTATTGGGATCCTCGGCGTTAATATCTCGAGCAAAGTCCAGTTTGGGAGTCATTTGGAAGACAAAGCCAAATTGGCGAGCAAAAAACTGGGTGTCCTGAACAGGGCGAAGCGGTACTTCAAACCTAAACAGCGGCTTGTGCTGTACAAAGCACAGGTTCGGCCGCATTTGGAGTACTGCTCTCACCTTTGGGCGGGAGCTCCCAAGTACCAGCTCGACCCACTTGACTCCCTCCAAAGGCGGGCTGTTCGAATCGTCGATGATCCCAATCTGACGGACAACTTGGAATCGTTAGGGCAACGGAGAGACTTTGGGTCACTCTGCGTGCTCTATCGATTGTTCCATGGGGAGTGCTCCGACGAACTCCTTGATTTGGTGCCATCGTCGCCTTTTTATCATCGCACCACTCGACGCCGCTGAAGGCTTCACCCGCACTACCTGGAGCCGATATCGTCTAGAACGGTAAGGTTTCAGCGGTCATTCCTCCCACGTACGTGCCGGCTCTGGGGTGAACTTCCTACAGCGGTGTTTCCTGAGCGCTATGACATGTCCTTCTTCAAACGAGGTTTAAAGAGAGCTATCCTCTCAAGGTAGGCAGCGGCCTGGCTGTGCCCCTGGCATTGCCAACGTCCATGAGCGGCGGTAACCACTTACCATCAGGTGGGCCGTCTGTTCGTCTGCCACTTTAGGCAATAAAAAAAAAAAAAAAAAAAACTTTAAACACTAAATTTAACCTTATTATTATTATACTAGTTTCAAAATTTGTTGAAAATTTGATTTTTTTTACTAAACGATGTGGCAGACGAGCATGCCTTCAGCCTGATGGTAAATGGTAAGGTTTTAGCATTCATTGCTAAGAGATCAGAACGAAGCCTCTTCGTACCTAAAAAGAAAAGCAAATAGGAAAGCAAAAGAAGATCAAGGGGACTTGGAGGAATAATTGGGTGTCAGCCTTTCCAGACAGATACATAGTCCAATCAGATTGACTTCTTAGTCCCTTTTAAAAATAATACGGGATAAAAAAGAGCTCTGTCATCTTTTATTCAGTCTCTGTCCCGACACAACTTATTTGAATATATAATATAATATTTCACTACATTCACACAGGGCCCTCTAGTCCCAAATTAAGCAATTATTATATTATATATCTCAGACATTGCTAATTTTCAAGAGACGTGGTTACCACTGGATATCCGTTGAGTCTTTAGCTCCTTATACCTGTGATCAGAAATCCGTGTAATTTAATTTCCTCTTATTTTTTGTGGACCTAATAGTAATTTTACGCCAACAAGATTCATTGTACGTTCGTGTCATTAAGAATTTCATGCTTTTAATTTTGTTGACAGAATCTATTTGCTAGCAATAATAATAATATGTAATGAGAATGAATTTGTACAGATTTTTTATAGATGCATTAATTAGGAATAGTAAAAATCTCATAATACATATATTAAGAATGCCATAAAGGAGAATGAATTTTCCGCAAAAAAAAAAAGTTGTTTTATTCTTGTAGTTAAATGTACTTATTACTAATTCTAGGAGACAGTTTAGCTATATTGTAGATTAACTTGTTTTTAAATAAAACTAAACAGTTAGCAGATTTCTTCTTAAAATTCCTGACAGTGGACAGTGATTTTTCATTAATCCTAAAAAACAATTAATTTATGTATCTTATACAGAAATGAAATGAAGGACACATACTTTTGAATATGTATTGTTATATACTACCTACGATGTTCTAATTAGAAAAAATTTAAACAAACGAAATAATTATTACGTACTGAAGATAATTAATAATTAGTATAAACAAAACAATTACCATTTAATTTTCCACTCAAATGAACTGCAACAATGAGTGAAACTATATTATTATAATAATTAGTATTCACTTGTTTCTATGCGTATTGCTATGACTTTGGTTAAAGTCTGGATTCAGTTTATGTACTTACCAAAACTGAAAGGCATTTAATAATGTAGATCACATCATTTGACCCGTTAGACAAATATTATCTAATGAAGACTTTCCTCTGTTGCTTCCATAACTACAGCTACTAGCATTCTGCAGTTTCCAGTGGTTTTGACCAGGTTATCTGTCGACCTAGTCGGGATCGTACCAAGTCAAGCCTTCATTATGGTCCTCTTTGTAGAAGCTTTCTTCCCCAACAGTTATCAGTTCCTCCATGTGGCTATAATGTAATGTTAATTCGAGTCCGAATAAAATTCCTATATGTAATGTCAGTTAATTTGCCTGCAATCAGATTCGTTAACTGACTTAACAGTGCTCTGAATAAGGTAATGTAGAGAAGATAAAGAAGTAATATAGCCTGATTCTTAAATTTTGGTCATGGTCTGGTTATCTGATTGGCTACAGTACGCAAATGTATTTTATTTTTAGATTTTGGAGACTGGCCTTCGTGCGCATTCCTGAAATTACCTCTACATTTTATGAAAAGTGCCTGAAATATTTTTCTGTACCAAATGAAAAAACAAATAACTAATTTTCATCTAAATAGTATCAATAAAATTAATCATCCTCTTGCGTGACACCATTGTATACCTAAATAATGTTAATGACTTTCGATAATTATATAAAATAAGTCCTCTATTCTGACAAACAATATCCGGAATTTGCAGTGTATAAAAAAAATAAAGACCTTAAAACCTGAACGGGTTAAATTTATGTGTTAAGAATTGTGTATGAATTCCAATTGTCAAAAATATAGGACACGGCAAGCCTCAAGTCAGTTACACCTGACTTAAATCCTCAAAGGTCATTGGCTTACAATGGCTGAAGGAAGCCGCCCAGCCATCCGTGCGAGGCACTGCGAGGCTAGGACGTGCCATAGATATATAACCGAGCGTAGGGCGACAGTCGTCAGTGTTCAGTGTCCACACAGCTCCAGGCATCATGGCTTGCAAAGTAAGTGGGACTTACTGTTTATATTTAAAAATGTAAATATTTTTGTTTTTATTGAATAAAAAATAGGTAAATAATATTTTTTGTAAATTTATAGTTTTTTTATATAATTATTATTTTAGCATTAATAACAAAAATTAAAATCCTTACTATTTTTAACACCTTTAAAATTTTGATCTTAATTATTTAATTCATCAAATATTATTCAAAATTCAAAAATTATTCTTATATAAAATACATTGTAAATAATAAATTATTTTAAAAAGAAGTAAAATATTTTGAAGTTCACAAATTATAGCAAATATAAATATTGCTAGTAATTGGTAACGACATAAACTTTTGAAAATAATAAAAAATGCGAAAAACATGAACATGATATGAACTTGATATAATATAATAATAATATCTTATGATCAAATATTAACATCAAACAAGTATAATATATACACCATAAATTACATTTACGCGAAAATATTTAGCTAAAGACCAACTGTTTCAATAAACATTAAAATAAATTATGTAATAGGACATGTTTTTGAAACCACAAATACACAAACGCAGCTGTCAGGTCGCATGCACTAAATAAGTAAAATTGTAGGTAGGTGCTCCATTTGAATCAACAGGCGCCTATACATCTATAATATCCTATAAAAATCAAAATTATAACTGATCTAATAATGAGATTCAAAGACACAACTAATTTGATATTTTTTTAATTGGTAGTGGTACTATTTTGACAAGAATTGTGTGTATTTTACATTTAAAATATCTTAAATAAACCACCTCGGCGTAACCATGCTTATAATTAGGGTTACTTCTGATCTAAAAAAAAGTCTAGGTTAGCCTATTTTTGAGGCAGATTCAAATATGGTTGACGAGAGTCATAACTCCCAACTATTCTTATCTAAAATCTAATCTACTAGTCCATGATTGTAACCTAGATTTTACCAACAACCTATTTGTACATTAAGAAGCAATAATCATTGCTTTGACATCTAATAGGTCAAAACATTTTATCACGTGTGTGGAGTCACGGGTTTCTACCCGTGACTCCACACACTACTAGATAGACTACTAGATATAAATAAATTTTATATTTCATTAACAAAAGAATCTTTAAATTTTAACTGTTATCATTTTTCATTAAAATATTTCATTATTTATTAACATACCGAGCTAATTAATGGTAGACTTTGTTCGTGGGAACTTCTATTGAAAAGATCGTGCGATATGGGAACTTAGTATTCTAATAAAGGGATTAGTGTTTAGTATGTATGTAATTAGCCAACAATGCTTTGTTTTGTTTTTTTCTTTGGACCATTGTTTGTTTGTCAGTTAGGCTTTGTTGTAATATGAATGAGGCATTCAATTTTCTTGCAATGCAGTAAAATCTAATTCAGCTGGTTGCTTTTAAGTACATTACATTTTAATTTCTTGGTATATTGTTTTATTGATTCAATAGGATTACAACAATAGTCGTTTAACAAAATTTTAAATGTTGGTTGAAATTACGAATCATTTTTAAAAACAGATGGTAGGCAGTAATGTATATACCATGCAATTTTATTTGGAAAAAAATGGGATTATATGTTAAGGCTTACTGTAGGATATTTTATCCAAAGCTTCTTAATATGTTTCAATTAAGACTTTATTTTGCTGTTTTTATATTTATAATTTTATTTTCATCATTCCAGATCGCGCTCTTCACCACTGCTCTCTTCCTTATCATAGCTCTGTCTCTAGGAGCTCCAGCTGAAGAAAAACCTGTAGAGAGCCTCAACGTTCAACCAGAGAAGGAGGACTTGGCAGCGGGAGATAAGGAGGATCTAAAAACAGCTGCCTCTCACTGGGGCGGAGGCTGGGGTGGATATGGGGGATTGGGCCATTATGGTGGCCATTACCCCTATTACAGTTACTGGGGAGTGCCTAGCTACAGCTATGGTTATGGATACGGCTGGCCTTACGGCGGCCATTATGGAGGTTACGGAGGATACGGCGGATATGGTCACCATGGTTACTGGTGGTAATTCTGCCTAATTAATCAAATAATGCCAGTACTAATTATTAATTTCAATCTGAAACGACTCAACGACCGTCACAAGCATTTCTATGAAAAGTAAAAAAAAATATTTAACATTACAGTGTATATATTGTAATTGTAAAAGCTTACAATTTCTTTCCACTGGATATTATGGTTTTTACAACATTATGATATTTTAACGAATGCAACCAAAAACATCGAATTAAATAGCTACATGTGTGGGCAATCTCAATACTTGCCGGTTAATGTATTATATAAGATAACATAGTATAATACCATTTTTAGATTATAAACATTTGAAATTTTATATTTAAATACAACAAATTAATTAAAAATTATTCATTACTGTATGAAAAATATATAATGTAGATATAATATATTATTATTATATACATAGTATTAATTAATAATTTGTATATGTACTGCAAATCCTATTGATATTTATGTCACTAAAGCAACTAGATTTGCAGTTGCCGAATAAAAGCGAAGCAACTTTACGTACTGTTATAGCTACATATTTGTCATTTTTCATTAATGACATAGATCCTTATCAAACTGGCATCAAGTCAGCCACGCTCGCAAATATGTGTGAAAAAAACAAATTTATGAAAATTCCGAAATATTGGTGATTTCAAAATTATGTATTTTTATGAAACAGTTGCTACATTTTTTTTGTGAAACGCTTTTAGAGACGTTTTGTTCCTCCAGTTATATAACTCTATTGTAAACGCCTGATTTGCAAAAGCTATACTTATGTATGCGTCACGCAAATTTACGAACATAAATATGTGTGTAACTGTATACTTAAACATATTCCGATGGTGTTCTTATGGAACGATAGTTAAAACAATAGGAATATTTTGATGTACCGTTTTATTTTTGGTAATACTGTATTTATTATAAACTTACATTTCAATAATAAAATTGATGTAATTGTATAAATTTACAATCATTCTATATATATCAGTATAACATTTTAATTAATTTGATAAATTAATGTAAAATTTGCAAGTGTGTTCTATAATTAAATAAATATATCACTGCCTTAAGGTGTACTGTAAACTATATAGTTTTAAGTTATAAATATATAGTGTATATTTAATAAATTATGATTGAAGAATTACGTTGACCTTTTTATTATTACCTTACTCACATTCATTTGAAGGCTCAGACTGCACCAGAATAAAGAACTGAAAAGAGTGAAGATATTCTATAATATGTTTGGATATACCATTAGGTGAAGACGAGCCCCATAGTGAACTACTATACAAAATAAAAGATGATTGTTAATTAATTCCCTTGATGGCACAACGGTAGTGTATACGGATCCCAGGGGGCTTACTCCGAATTTCGACATTCGACTTAGTCGGTTTTAATGTCTATTCTATTCTTCTTTATGGCAAGCGTGCCGATGACGACAATTCTGCCAATGTCAGATGTGCAAAGGAAAAGCAAATGTACGTAACGTGTCAATCGAAGCTGGCAAATTTTTCGTTGAAATGCTTGGACTTAATGTAGACCTTGTTGAGTTAGTAAGGGACTGTTAAACACACACAAAGGAAAACACACACAGAAAAAACAAGTCACAAAAGTCTTGAAAACACCAAATAAAAACTCAAAATTCTAGACACACGTGCTAACCAAATACACTCTGTGGCGAGAATCCTGGTTTTAATGTCATTGTCAAATGTTTGAAAATGACAGCGGCCATATCTAAATTTCCTTACATTTGACAGCAACATCAAAACCGAACAAGTCGAATATCGGGTTTACTATTGTTTGATAAAAAATGTATGACAAATAAAAAAAAAACAACGTTATTAAAACGAATCATTTGACAAAATTTCATTTCTAAAACATAATTATTACTTTAAAAACAATCGTTTGACTAAATACAGGTTTCGCAAATATTCCATTTGTTAAAATATTATTTTAAAAATGTTCATTTGACTAAATAATTCGTTTGTCTAATTGGTGTTTTTACAAAATGACAGAAGATAACTTATTAGTAAACAATTTTCATATTGGACAGATTATTATTTATAGGCCAGTAATAATTTTGTACTTATACTAATTCCATAGATACCTATGTCAATTAAAAAAAATACATACTGCCTTAACTAAGCGAAATAAGTAGAATTCGGTTCTGGTCTGGTCTTCATTGTGGTCGCAGTTCTAACCTAACCTAACCTAGCCATTTCGATTCAGTTAAGAACCTATTGACCCTACATAATATAGTATGATTTCGTGCTGCAAATAAAGGATGTATTTTGTCAAATGTTATTTATGCTATACGTTGTTTTGCCTACTACATGTTTAAAAAATAATCCATTATAATTATGTAATGAAGTTTTGACATAACAAAATTTTGTCTGGTAAATAATTTGTCAAATGAGTAGTTTGTTAAACAATAGATTGTAAAATGACAAATTTATCAAGTATAATTTTGTCAAACGTTGTTTTATAAATGAAAATTTGTCATTTGTTTTTTTTTAAATGATTGGACACCCGAATATCGAAATTCAGAGTAAGCCCCCAGGTCGGAACAAAAATTAGTATGATCTGCAAAAAATTTGGATGTTTTTCTATGTTTATGTATCATCATCATTACAACCTATAAACGTCCCACTGCTGGACCTGGATTGGGTTAATCTTGAATAAAGTCATACCAGCTGATAAAGCAATTGGCCAACGTGGTTAATTTAGAGACTAAAGAAAGAAGCTCCCATTCATAATAAACTTTAGATGCAAATTTTTTATTATATTCAATTATATATATGTATCACATACCTAGTACATCTTAACAGATAAATAGAATTTATTAATTGATATATACGAAATTTAATTTTGCAATACCAACATTATGTTCCGAGTATTACTTCGAAACATGTTTTTCTTGCCTTTTTAGATATCATAAGCCAGTTTTGACGTATTTATATGTAACGTTACATAAACCCACATTTTATGACGAGCCCTCAACATATAGGGCCTGTAGAGATGCGGAATAGTTGCATGAATGTGAAGCATCCGCTACTGACGTCTGTTCTAAATATTACGAGCTTTTTTTGGTAAAGTATTTGACACAGTTTGATATGAAGATATTTTTACAAGTTTTTTTTTTTGTTTTTTTTTTTTTTATTTCATTTTTTTAAAAGACAACGCCCGCACTAGGGAACAAGCCCTGTGTCGCGGGGAGCTTTACAAACATGAAACTAACGGACACAAAGTACACCCAGACTAGAAACAAATATCTATGAATCACACAAATATTTGTCTCCTATGGGAATCGAACCCACGTCACCCAGCACGGCGATGTTGTGGCGAGGCGACCACCTTAACCACTGCGCCACGGTGACAGTCCACGTCAACCCAAATCCAGAAGTCAACGTCTTGGCACATAACCTTAGCTCATAATAAAATTAAATAGGATTTGAATATTTATGTTACTATGTGCATACCGCTAGCAAGTATATTCAATCAATCAAAGGCCTATCTCGACTTTGAAAGACGTTTTAAACCGTGTTCCAGAGACACTTTCTTTGTATAGGGTCAGGACCCATCCTTACCCTGTACAAAGAATTGAGAGCGACAAGTTTTGGCACGCTTTGCAGGAGCACTGAACCAAACAAAATAACTCTTCAGTTTTATAATATTAGTATAGATGTGTATGTGGACATTGAATCTGTTGATAATGATAGCTAATAATAATAACAATAGGACCGAGGCTGAGATGATTATGATGATGATGAATAATAACAAGACAATGCCTTTCAAATACCCATTGCTGTGACTTTTTTAACTCAATTATGGGTTCAATTATGATATATGACCTTTTCAAAATCCGAGTGATGCCTATAATTATGTTTTGTAAACAAAACTTAAAGTAATACGATCTCGTTGATGTCTTTTCTTAGGAGATTTATTGAAACAGAAACTATATTGTGATTAGCGCCATCTATGGTTCACACTCAGAAATAAAATGCAGTACCACGATGTCTTGTGGAACAAACTGTTGCCTTTCATTTTTCGAGTACATTAACGGAGGTTCAATGAAGTTTGTTTGAACATCGAATTATATTACCGCTAGAGTAATAGAGGGCGCTAGTTGTTTTAAATAAATCTCACCATTTTTAAAAAGAATAAGTATTTCATGTGATAAAGGCATTATTAGAATAAAAGTTTCGTGTTTGGATTGCTTAGTTAAGTATTCAATCACTCATCAAAACAATTTAATTATTTTACACTTCTAAAATTGCACTGTTACTATATTCTATTATTCTTGAATCCACTTAGCCCAGACTCAACCAAATCAAAATTGATAATTCAGTGAAAATGTGTTAAATTTAGCCGTATCTGAGAGTAAGTTATAATTGTGTCGTTAACTTTTTTTTTTAATAATAATTCTACCATCATCAGCAATCAGAATGAATTCGAGCAATAAAATAATTTTGACATCAATAGTCACGATTGTATAATAAAACAATAAAAACTGATATATAGTGTCAAGAACTATTATCTATTTTAACAATCAACTACCGAGGCCTAATACTAAATTAATTCACTGCATTATTCAAAACATAATCATAATACCGACAGTTGGCATAATATTGTCTCAAATAACTCCCTTCGAAATTCGATAGAATTTGAGCTTTAACTGCAAGGGATAGGATTGGTTTTCTTTCGACTTTAATTACGGATCTTATTGAGCAGGCAAGACTTATGATACCTTTATTATAGGACTAACTTCGGCCCACAGCTTCGCCTGCGTGCTATGTCAACGGAACAATTCCACACACATCACTGTAACTCTTGGACCCTGATTCTGAGCTATCGGAAAGTTTTCGGCTGGTAATTATTATATTTTGAAGAAGATCCAATGGGATCTAAAAATGATGTCGAACGGGTACTTTTGTGATAGAGTCGAATTTTGGAGATTGAACGGGTACGTAGCCGAATTAGGCTATTATCAGTTAATTCAAAGTTAAACATTAATATCCATCAATAAACAACTTAAAACGTAAAAACACTTGGGACTTATTAGTCCCAAGTGTTTTTACGTTTTAAGTTGTTTATAAATTTATAAACTTTTTTAAATTATTATTTAAAAAAGTTTTCGATGACTCCTTGCACCGAGCTTACACTCCTAGTCCACTTATCTATAGTTACAAACATAACCTCTTAATAGTATTTGGCCTGTTGGTCTAGTGGTTAGTGACTCTGACTGCTAAGCTGGAGGTTGTGGGTTCGATGCCCACCCAGGACAAATCTTTGTGTGATGAGCATAAAGGTTTGTTCTGTGTCTGGGTGTAATTTATCTATAATATGTATGAATTTAAAAAAAAAAATGTATTTGAGTATTATATCCGTTGTTTAGTACCCATAACACAAGCAAATATAATTGCTTACTTTGGGACTAGATGGCGCTGTGTGAGTGTGGTAGAATATTATATTATTATATTATATTATAATATAAGTATAGATGATGAGTAGCTATATAGATACATTTAAAGGTGAACAAGTTTTGTTGAATGTTAAAGTTGATCCAAATAAACACGCAACTATTTTATGTGGTATTTAATTTTTTGTTGCCGTAGATCTGTCTTTGGAATACGATTTATGGCACTCATTTATGAGTAAATGATTTGTTAGTTAATGTCGTCCAACAAAGGCTGTGTAACTAGTTTCAACCCGCCTATGCGCTATTCCAGACTATAATCTATCTGTGTGCTAAATTTCGTACTGATCCTAACAGCCGTTCTTACGTTATTGAATAACAAACATTCAACTTTACATCCTTACTTTTATCTTTACAATATTAATAGAAATTTCGCGGGGCTTCGCTACAATCGTTCTATATATGGCCATTGCTTAGCTCCTATTGACCATAGCGTGATATTATATAGTCTATAGCCTTCCTTGATAATTGAGCTTTTCAACACTTACATATTTTTTTTTATTCGAACCAATTTCTTGAGATTAGCGCGTTCACGTTCACGTCAAACCAAGTCTATATTATTGGTATAGATGTAATTACTTACAACTTTTTACATTACTGTAACAAGCTTTTGCTTAAATTAAATATTATAATAAATAGGTACTACCTCGACTGGTGCAGTGGCAGTGTTACTGATGAAAGAAGTTCTTATTTGGTTAGTGAGATGCAATTCCTAACAGTACAAAACCAAATAACTAAGTGATTGTTCAAATCTGCTTTAATGTTGCTAGAACAACTAGATCTCGAGAGAGCAGTGTTTTGAAGTTAAATTAGTACTAAAACAATTCTTAACCATTTTATTTTCTTTCATAATATAAACGTGTTAAAATATTGTTATAATAGTATGATTACAAAACGAAGAAGCTATTTTAATTAGAGTTAGACGCATTAATTAGTAGTATTTAAATAGTTATAGTGACTTTTAGCAGATACCAAAGTCATCTTTTAAATCATTATTATTTTAACGTGATTTATTTATCTGTTCTATTTTTTGGTTTAATTAATTTAATATTTAATTAAATATCATGACATTAATCGAGTGTTACTGAATTCAAGAAATCGTTTCTGATAAAAATTATACACAACTTTAATATGAATAAGCGTAAGAATACTACTAACAGTGAAACTTGTAATTGGCCATCATTTATTATTTATGTATTTAATCATTACAATATAACGATTAAATAAATAAATGGCACACGGCAGTTTTAAATATCAAATTTAAAAAAAACGATTTTTCTGACTTATGACGTTATTGAAGCAAAAAGGCGATACATCTTTGTACTAGCTGTAAGTTTCCTATATTTGAAAATAAAATAAACTGTTTGATTATCGTTTCTAATAAAAGCTGTTCTGGTACAGCATTATAAATATAATAGAATTAAAATTTAATCATTGTAAGATCATCATTACTTCCCACAGCTGGACACCGGTCTCCTCCAAACATTTTTGGAGGACAATTTAGCCTTTGGTGAGATACTAGATTAGAATTATTCTTCTTTAGGGTTCTTAGGGTCACAGGCATTTTTTACAAAAAGTACTCAATGTATGTTGATGAAATTTAGGGATTAGGTGTCTTGTGTTGGTAGTTAATAATAATAATAATAATAATTTTTATTTCGAACACAGGATTCATATCATGTTAGTAACAATATACTTAGGACTATGTTAGTAAACAGATAAATTAAATTTAAAAACACAACACAACAGTTATTTTGTGACCAATTGTACGGTAGACATGCATCTACGTATACAATGGCCCAAAATAGGCGAGTCATACCTCGCGGCAATCATTCTTAGAATGCTGTTGGAGCTAGTCCGAACCCTGCAGAGCAAGGAGGCGGTTTTTTTTGCGCCATATCGCAAAGAAATCGTTTGTATGGCTTTCTGCGAACATACCTGATGCACTGCAGAAGCGGGACAGCCCCATCAGCATTCTATAGCCATTATTATATAGGACACGTAAAGCGCCGACGGCACGCTTCGTATAGTTGGTCCACAGGCTGCACGTGTAAAATACTTGGCAGTAGGCTTTAAACAAAGTAATTTTGACTGGCTCACTACAACGTGCAAACCTGCGGGCCACCATGTTGCATCGCACCGCCAACGCTCTACGCTCCCTCTCGATATCAGCTTGGTCTTTAAGGTCATCGGTAACATAATGCCCTAGGTATTTAAATTGATACACTCGTTTGAGTTCACAGTTATTAAGTGTTATAGGAGGTATTGATTCTGGGCATTTCCCACCCCCGGCCTTAAATACAACGTACTCACTTTTTTTAACATTATATTATGTTAACCCATGATTAGCAGCGTAATGTTCACAAGTTCCCAGTAGCTCCCTGAGAGCCTTGATTGTTGGGCTCAGCAACGCCATATCATCAGCATAACTGATATTATTAACGCTTATATCGTCAATACGACAGCCGATTTTTTTGTTACTGAGCTCAACAATCAAGTCGTTAATGTAAACATTGAAGAGCTTAGGAGATGTTATACCCCCTTGCCTGACTCCACAATTCAGTCCAAAAGAAACAGAAAGCTCACCGGCCCATCTCACATTATTTACCTGATTATGATACCAAAACTGAAAAATACGTAACAGCTCTGCTGGCACTTTTCTCTTCCGTAGTTTCTCCCACAGTATATCATATGATACGAGGTCGAAGGCACGGGAGAGGTCCAGGAAACAAGCATAAATGGGTGTAGTATTGTACGGTATGTTTCAAGCTTAGTACTGCTGTTTCAGTGGACAGCCCAGGTCGAAACCCAAATTGGGCATCATGTATCCCGAGTAGAGGTTCCAGCTGAATATCCAACAGGCTATCGAGTACCTTTGCCATGACGGTAGCTAGTGAGATGGGTCGGTAATTACACTTGTCAGTGACATCACCTGTCTTGTTTTTAATTATTGGTACAACAATGGTTCTCATCAAATCACCAGGAAGGTATGAGTGACACATACAAATTGAGTAGAACATGGCAAGAGCTCTAGGTAAAAGTTAATAAAAAAAAAAATTTTCAGCAAACATTTACGCGTGGCACATACTTCGACAGAAATATCTTTTAAAACACTTTGAGGTTTCTAAGATTTTTTTTTTAATATGTGAATATTAAACCTCATTTGTAAAAAGGCTAATATAATAAAGATTTCTTAAAATATAAATATAAATTCTGTCTGACAAGGTCTGCTGGATTCTTGAGCTGTGGGCCACAATCATATCAACCTGGCGCCCAGCATCCACAAAAATGCAAAAAAGATGGCGAGGTGAGTTGGACAAATACTCTTTTTTTTAGCATTTCATATTCGATGCACACCACCCAAAACTCCAAAGATTGGTTCGAATTGGCTTCGACCTGAAAGTATGGAAGTCATAGGAGAAGGCTTTTGCCGAGCAGTAGGATGATACAAGCTACCTGTAACTGTATATCAGACACCAATACCAGAATTTGCTTACGATTATATTTTTTTATATTTTTTTTTTAAAGACAACGCCCGCACTAGGGAACAATCCCTGTGTCGCGGGGAGCTTTACAAACAACAAACTAACGGACACAAAGTACACCCAGACTAGAAACAAATATCTATGAATCACACAAATATTTGTCTCGTGTGGGAATCGAACCCACGTCACCCAGCACGGCGATGTAGTGGTGAGGCGACCACCTTAACGACTGCGCCACGGTGACAGTCAAATAAGATACGATACGATACGATAGCGTAACCCTTCCACCCAGTAAGGATACTCAGACCTCACACCGAAATTTCTTAATAATACTGTCTAATCTGGTATACGCAAGCGAGTTCAGTGGCGCTCATATACAGCCATATAGATAGATGAGCGTACAAAAACGTAGATGTTTTTTTTTTTTTTGTTTTTTTTTTTTTAAAAAGACAACGCCCGCACTAGGGAACAAGCCCTGTGTCGCGGGGAGCTTTACAAACATGAAACTAACGGATACAAAGTACACCCAGACTAGAAACAAATATCTACGAATCACACAAATATTTGTCTCGTGTGGGAATCGAACCCACGTCATCCAGCACGGCGATGTAGTGGCGAGGCGACCACCTTAACCACTGCGCCACGGTGACAGTCAATGAAATGTGAAACTGGTCTAAGTAATAGTAAACGATAAACACTTGATGTAACAGAAGCTGTCAGTAACCCACTTTAAGTAGCCGGAGATGTACTTAAAATCAATAAATATTTATTGTTACGATTATAACGTGTGCTCTCAAATAAGTTTGTCAGAGTTTACCTAATAAGGCCTTGCTTCCGGAAAGGTCACGGTGGCGGCCTTTGAAACCGATAAATATATTCTTACTTGCTCCCAAGTGATGACATCTGTTAGATGTGGCGCAATTGTGTCAATATTCGTTATTTTGTCGAATTTTTGTTATTGATATATTGATCAGGTGTTCTGTGCAGCCCCCTGATTCTGACTCGTCGGATTGCTCCCGAATCGTAAACTTTTACGAATCTTAGTACGATGTATTTTCACGGCTTATGTTATGTGATGTTAGAAAATAGTCTAACGTTTAAGGTTTTTTCCTACAACCATTTATTTCTTTAACAATATTATGTTTTTTAACTTTAATTACACTGACATTTCGGGCCGAAAATTTTCCGACAGTTTAAAATCAGGGGGCAGGTCCCTTACATTGCATCGATTCAGTAAAATTGTAGATTTTTTTAGTATCGCCGCTGCTTCTTCATTGTACATTATGTATTTTAATTTATTTATACATCAAACTTTATAATAATTATAAAAGTTGCTAAAATATCAGCTGAAAGTTCTATGTTTAGAATTTCAACTGTAATTTAGCTTTGTACCAATTTTATTTAAATATGAAAATTTTAGAATAGAGTGCTTTTGACGTAAAGCAAAATAGTAAAGTTAAAAAAATCTAAGTGTCGAAGGTGCCTAGTTGTAGAATCGAGATATAAATTACGTACCAATTTCTTTCACCTAAGCTATACTAAGTTCCAATACGAGGTGAGATAATCCTACGAGCATTTAACTTTTTAAATCTGAAACAGTAACACACCACTCTTTAAAAATTAAGGCAGCCGTTATACCTGTGGGCTTGATCTTTAAAGCGTGTTACTTTAATTATTAAACCAAATTAAATAACAGTGATCCAAAATTTAACTTCAATAATTAAATTATTAGATATGATTGACTTAACATATAAATTTAATTAACATTTAAACTTTAAGACGAAGACGTCCAATCAAATAAACATGCAATTAAATGATGCGTTTAAATTGTAAGTACCAATGAAATTGGCGATATAAAATAAACCATTAAATTTTATTGTTGGTTGAAACTTTGTTGGAAAGATAACAAGGTGGACTTTTGTTCTTTGTTCTTTATTCACCTTTTTGTTTTATAACAAAGGTTCTAGGCATGATAGTCAATACTTTGTTACTTACTGTAGTAGCATATAAACTGTTGTAATATCGAAGGTTTCCCAACAAATTATCAACATGATGAACTGTTTTTGAGTTATAACTGCATTTCTCAATAAAAGGAGGTAGACGCCATAAAGGTCAACTCTCTTCTGGCTGACTCTCTCGGCCTGGTAATCTATATGACAGGGAACTAGGTTAGTTCAGATGCCAGTCTCCCACAAAGGAATTCCTTTTGTATACACTGTATGTAATTTTATGCTTAAGATGAAGACCTTTGTGGAAGAAAACTAAAATATACATATATTTAATTTAATTTTGCTAGGGAACCCTACATTAAGCATGCTATGAAACGGATTTTTCACGGTAACTACATACCATCAGGCCGCTTTTTGCCACTGTCGTGGTAAAAAAGGTAACATATTAAAACAGTTATGTCTGTGTTTAAATCTAGATTACAATCACGTTGATACAATTTTCATCATCATCATCAGCAACCAATTAATGTCCCACTACTGCGCTCGGGTCTCCTCTCCTCTATGTAGAGAGCTGAGAGGGTTAAGGCCATAATCCACACACGCTGGCCTAGTGCGGGTTGGTGGATCAGACATACCCATAGAATTTCTTCTAGAGTATGTGGGTTTCCTCACGATGTTTTCCTTCACCGTTAGCAGATGGTAAGTCAGTTGACTAGTACATATAAATTCCACAAAGTGAAATCCACATTGGTACTGCTGGTCGGAATCGGAACTCGGACCGCGTGTTTAACACGCCGGTCTCTTATCCATTCAGGCACCATCTTTTTTGATAAATAATAATTTAATAAAAGTTCTAATAAGAGCTGTTTTTTTTCCTAAAATGTATTAATACTTTTATCATTTTTTTCACAAAATATATTTGCCCTTGGCAGTTCATCTGTCAAGCACGATAATGATGGCGGAATTCTTAGTAAATAAAAAACATATTTAGCAAGTCGTTAGTGGTCACGGATGACGACTAATCGTATTATAACTTAACTGTACTCGTATATACCATCATAAAGTAACATTCATTTATGACGAAGGTAAGTATTAGTTCCGGAATCCATCAAAGCTGACTGGAAAAAAAAAGAAGACTGGCCTGTTGGTCTAGTGGTTAGTGACCCTGACTGCTAAGCCGGAGGTCGTGGGTTCGATCCCCACCCAGGTCAAATCTTTGTGTGATGAGCATAAAGGTTGTGGTCTGTGTCTGGGTGTAATTTATCTATAATATGTATGTATTTACAAAAAAAAATGTATATAAGTAGTATATAAGTTGTTTAGTACCCATAACAGAAGCAAATATAATTGCTTACTTTGGGACTAGATGTCGCTGTGTGAATGTGGTAGAATATTATAAAAAATATTATTATTATAAAAAAAAAGCGGCCACGTGAAGAGAGGAAAAAGCTCTTGAATACAAGCATACAATTTTAATATTTCAATAAATTTATCATTATGTGGATATATTTATTATTATGATTATTTTGTTCTATTCATCCATTATCATTATACTGAGGATGAATAGAAGATTTTCACACACTCGAGAAATATTTCATCATTACAACCATTAAATGTCCCACTGCTGGGCACGGGTCTCCTCCAAACATTTTGAAGGGAATTTAGCCTACATACCACATTGGCCAGACGGGTTGGTAAAGGGTTTTGTATCGAATTTTCCTTTTTTACAGTGCTCTTATCTGCTTAAGGTTACCCTTAGTCGCCCTGTACGACACCCACAGGTGGAAACGGGGTAGTGACATTATGTATTCTTAATTCGTCACTACACGGACAAATACTTGATTGAAACCTTTATTAGTCAAATGCTCGATTCACCAAATTCTTAAGTTCTTGCTTAGTTAGTCAAATTATCTATAAAGTCGAGCGCTTTGGTATATTCAAGAACAATAGGAAAATACAGAGGTAAGTTTATTTTTATTTACTTTTTACGCAAGAAGTTGCTTTTTATTATTGAATCATCATCATATCAGCCCGACGGCCACTGTTGGACATAAACCTCACCTAATTTCAATTATTGAAAAAAATTGTTTTTACCTATAATAACACCTTATTTTTATTTTTTACTCCGTCTCTCGAAATTAATTCCAAAACATTGCACTACAAGATTGCTTTCTTAATTGAATTTTAATCACACCGAAGGCTAACGGATAAACCTTATTAAGTATGATAATAATTATGTCGCATTGCTTCCCGATACGATGATCGAATGAATTCGAGATATTCTGAATGATCGAAATTATAAAAGAATTATACCATGTTTAAAATACTTTTTCTGATTTTTGTCCTTTTAGTAACGGCATACATTCTATTCAAGGTTATACTGTTTTGTAGTGCCATTAATAAATGTAGCATATATTTATATTATAATATATATTTATAATAAATTATTTGTTTAAAAATCTGTTCAGTGTCACAATTTGTGTGAATTATATAAAAATTACATCAGAAACAGTTGACATTGACTTCGTTAAAACGTCAATTAGTACTCTAAACGATGTAAGTTTGTACTTTGTACACAATCACCTTGTCGAACGCCGGCTATCCAATAATAGCACGATCTTGTAGTGATTGCAGACCGCTAAAATTATAAAATGAAAGCATTAGCTTAGTTTGAGACTAGATGGCGCTGCGTGTGAATATCAAAACATTATACTGTTAGCAACAAAGCATCTATTCAAACAATTACACTATCCACTAAGCTAAACAGTTAACAATAGTAATGTACTTGAGCCCGTTAACTTTATTTATATAAATTAAATTAGCACATAATACGAGATATTACGTAACTTACACAATTTGTATACACATGTGAATGTATTGTCAATGTTGTTGATAAAAACAAAACTCAAGTTTAGTTTGTCAATAATGTTAGATTGATCAGTATAATTTGTGCGTGAATACAAACGTACTATTAACCTTAGGATTATTATTGATCTAAAATGAGTAGTGATATGTGGAGCAAAAGGAAGTTTTCGAAGTTTATCATCATCCCGATGATAAACTTCGAGGACAGCTGGCCCAACTCAGCTATAAATTCATAAAGTACCACTAGCTAAAGCCTAAAAAACAGTAGAAAAGTTTCTGCAGTCTTGGGAATTGAAACCATGCGCGTGGAGCCGTAGGCGCTGTTATCAAACTAAAAGTTAGGATGGCTGGATGGATAGTTGGATGCAATCACGCGAGAACCTGTATGAAATTGGCATACAGATAGATTATAATCTGGAATAGCACTTAGATTACTTTTTATTGACATACGTCACGAGCGCATCCGCGGAGGCGGGGGAGGGGGGACTATTTAAGAATATAATAAATAAACCAACAAGACTAAGAAAACGTCAGTAAACCTATTAAAACATGATTAACATCATAAATAAACAAATAGAATAGTAAAGCGGGTAATAAAGGATGCGCTTGCGCAACCAAATGTCACAAGCGTCAATAAATACCGACTGTATGTGTACTGATGTTGGAATGTTGGTATGTCGTTATTATAGACATAACCTTAACATCACACTATGTTTTTTTATGTTCACCTTTAGGGCTAGGAATCTGTATAGCTAGAAGGATAACTCGGGTTACGTACACAAATAGAAAGATGAAGTTTTGTAGAGATACTTGTCATCATCATCATCAACCCCCCACTGCTGGGCTCGGGTCTCTTCTCCTCTATCTAGAGAGCTGAGAGGGTTTAGGTCATAATCCACACACGTTGGCTTAGTGCGGGTTGGTGGATCAGACATACACTTAGAATTGTTTCTAGGATATGTGGATTTCCTCACGATGTTTTTTTCTGAGCCGTTACTAGACGGTAAGTCACATGACTAGTACATATAAATTCCACAAAGTGAAATCCACATTGGTACTGCTGGTCGGAATCGAATTTGGACCGCGTGTTTAGCACGCCAACCGGTCACTTACTTGTGTCGTGGGGGAATTATGACCAGCTCCACAAGCACTGGCTCACTGTGCAGAAGATGATCACCAAACTCCTCGAAAAGCGGCTTTTTTTATTCTCCAACGATTGTAGGTGGTAATCGTTTATTGAGCATTGATTGCGAAGAAAATAAACAATTTAGATACACGTCGTATTGAAATTGCTTTTCAAAATAATCCTTCTGAAGATAACATTCGTTTTATTAATGTTTACGTGATAACCAGCCATTAACCACCTTATAATAACAACAAATAATTTATTTAATTATATTATTTTTATGGCTTTTGATGACAGCTAGGTCAAATGCTAATGTTAAATATATAATATTGCCCTGCAATAATTACAACTAATATTTATATTAATTTGTTTCAAGGCAGGACGATCACTTAATCGGACGATCATTATTTTAGTAAAATATGATTACTTACTTAATTAAATAAAATTAATAAATAATAAACATAGTGGTACAAAAACAACAGTTCACAGGTTTTATACAACAAGAAAAAAACAAAACAATACAGATTTTATACAAAGGTGGAACAGAGCCCTTGGTACGGATTACTGGGGATAGTATTCGTGATTATTAACACAGCTACAGACGTGGAAGGTGCAAGTCTTAGAAATATCAAATCTTCATAAGTTGTAAAGTAAATTTTCTTCATATTTCCCGCTAGGTGGACCGAAGATCTAATAATGGTTGGCTCACTGTGCCGAAAATTAGGTAAGGTCTGCGTCCAACAGTGGACGTCATTGGGCTGATGTGATGATGATGATGTATAACAACAAACAACAACAGCCACCCATTAATGTCCCACTGCTGGGTTCGCCTTTACTCTATCTAGAGACCTGACAGAGTTTAGGTCAAATAGACACTTGCTGGTCAAAACCAGTTGGTGTATCAATTCTTAGAATTTTTTCACGATGTTTTCCTTCACTTTTTTTTTAACAGTAAAGGTTTTTTCCATAATCTTTAATCTAATTTTACAGCCACGTTAACGTACGTAAGATGATACAGCAATTAATAAAATGATTTTGTATCCTATTTGATACTACATAAATGACTCCGGGCTTTTGAGAATTTCAAGATAGAAAAAAACCCAATACCATTTTATCCAATGCGGCATCGAACCCGAGACCTCTTACGTACGTGTCGTACACAATGCCACTGCACCAATGCACTAGTCTTTACATAATTCATAATCTAGATAATATTATTAAAGTCACCGCTATGCAATGTCCTCTATGTTAACATAGCGGCATTTTGTCGGTAATAATAAGCGGTTTAGGGTTGTCAATAAATAATGTTGTACAGCGTTTGTAAAGATGAATATTATTTATATTTTTTATGGCAAAAACTACTGAATATATTTTTGTAATACTTGGCACGAATATAGGCCATTTATTAAAAGTAATTTTAAACAATATACTTTGTATCTTGTTAATGCGTGGGAAGCAGCAGATAGTAGCTAGTACTTATAATAATATGAAAACATAAGTACTAAGTAAGTTTTTATAACATAACAGAGCATAATCTTTTCCGCCTTTTTGCCAGCTATATATGAACCCATGCTATAAAAGAAGAGCCGAACACATTTCTAGCACATACATGTTTGATATAGGGCGAGTTTATTCTTATTTACCATGCGCTTTTCTATAAGCCCGGCTGATACTGAGAATTTCAAAACAGAAAAACTCATAACTGTTTTGCCTAACCCACGCATGACCTATTTATTAATCTTACCTTACTGACAGCCTATTGTTTTGCTTTGTTGAAATAAAACTAATAATAGCATTATATAAGTACTCAATTGGGCACATAACCCTACAAACAAGTAAGAATGTCGTAAGGTTAAACAAACACAAAGATTTCACGATCGTTATCTAATTAATATTAGAGGTTAATTTGAGTAGCTGTCAATGTTTGTTTTGTTATAACATTATACTCGTACTGTACGTGACTGTTCGTATGCAACGTTTTGTTCAAATCATACATGACCAAAATACGTGCTATGGGCCGCATGCGGAATAAAAACAAATTGACTTAAAATACAAAACCACTTAAACATCATCATCAAACTCTCATCGTTCTTATTAGGCCACTGCTCAGCTCCTATTAAGCTTAGCGTGATGTTATATGGCTTATAACCTATATCGATAAATGGGCTATCCAACACTAAAAGATTTTTTCAAATTGGACTAGTAGTTCCTGAGATCATAGCATTTTTATATACAAGAAAGACATGTCTTTATCATGAAAAAATAATATCTCTTCCAATCTCATTTAAAATAAATTAAACTACACTTAAGCGTTTTTGTTCATTCAATAAATGAGGCACAATTTAAGATATGGACATGTTGGGGTACTATAAATATGTTTGTCATCAGAAAAACCAGCACCATTAACTACACCCGGAGATTCAATCCGGAAGGACAGTCGTCGAACGCAATAAAATTCGATACAAATTAACACCACTTCACACAAACTGTGAAATGAAGATGAATCAGCAATAAAATAAAACTACAACAAAAAAGCAACTTTTTAAATCCCGGAATCAGAGCGTTGAAATTCTTTTATATTAATAGGTCAAGGTGAGATGCTTCACTTAAAGTTCCTTAATTTGTTTCCTACCAAGTCAACGTGTTTCATCTTCAGCAGAAAAAATATGAATATTCACTAGACAATTTTAAACTTTATGCTAATAAGTTCAAGGTATAACTTGTCAAACGTATGCGTATAATCATACGTCTCTTTTGTGTCAGTACATGTGTATATAAATGATATAAAATTGATGCGCTCAGAACATAATACTAATTATAATTCAACATTTTACGGCTGTGGACGGCCATGAAATTAAAATAAACTACAACCATGTAGTTGTAATGAAAACGGAGACACTTATATAGTACGTTGTGATGATGTAATATTATTATGAAGCACTAGTTCACGCCCACGGTTATGTCTGAGTGATCCACAGCCACACATTAGCGGAATGAAGGTATATTTTAGGTGTTAATCTAAGACAGTACTAATTTTGTCATAGTCTATTTGGTAGTTTTTGAATGGAAAATTAAAACGCATCCACACATCTATTTGCACATACTTACGCTTTTATTAGAAAGCATTAATAAAAAGTAAGATTTATGACACATTTGCAACTTAATGTTTATCGGTAAGAACCAGAGCATCAAGCTTAGGCTCTCTTATAAATAAATCAATTACCTGATGAAAGTTATAGAAGGTAGACAAGGAAGAATTACTTTCTGACTGAAAAAGATAAAAGGCAAAAATCGGGCAAGGCTTCTGAGAGGAATGTGTTAAGGGTTGGACGTAGCGGTTGTTTTTCAAAATTATTTTATTGTGTGGTGTAGCGATTAAGGTGGTAGCTCCGCCACTAACAACTCCGAGCCAAGTGTTCTTGTTGGATTCCCACACAAGATAAATATATCCTTTTTTCATAGATATTTCTTTCAAGTGTAGCGGGAAGGAGTGGTACTCTAGTTATTTATTATCTAAAAATGCCATTTAGCCAAAAGTTGGACAAGGCCAACCAAAATGAGGAGCTCATGGATAGTAGCAGACTATACAAGATCGACCGCAGTGAAAGTTTTTGGTAAAGCTCTGTGTTTTATAGACTGATGATGATGATAATAAAGAATTATGCGTAAAACTTATTGATAAGAAAGCATTTTATCACAGATAAACGACAGTTTTAAAACCTATGCTAATGGTACGAGTATAAAGCTGAAGAGCTTGTTTTTGTTGATTGTTTGTTTTGATGAACGCGCGTATCTTAGAAACTCCTGGTTCAAATCGATTTCTTAAGTATTGGTTAGTCTGAAATGAAATGAAATGGTGATGTATGATCCACGGGAATGAAGCCCCTGGGAACAACATGTAAGAAAATAAAGTCTCAGTCATGTTAACCTTTTTATTATTATTTTGGTTCGTAGATAATGTGTGGGCTAAAAACTATTTGACATTTTGCTTTTGTTTTAATATTATTACGAAATTAAGCAATTTGTGACTTATTTGCAAAGGAATTTACAAAACGTGGGAGCGATACCGTTGCTGCTTTAATATATGTAAACAATTTTTGGTATTGTAATTCTGTTTTTGGTTCTATGAGTTTTTTAACCGACATTAAAATTTCGATTTCATCATTATTAATATGTCTAATGCTATTACGGGCACAAGTCGTCAGATAGTCTGTGGCTGGAGCATCGTCGCGTGACAAGCCTGGCAATTTTATTGCATAGATAAAAGAATGATCAATCAGGTACGGCTACCGAAAGACAGGAGAAGAAAATTATGATTTTTTGCTTAGCACTTTCTACTTACTACTTAGAGGGACAATATAGGCTGACAAGAAAACTATAGGCTGCCAAACTCTTGGTGACCCATAAAAATTAAATAGGTATTAAAAATAAACAAATGTCAGAGCAACAAAATAAGATATTTTCTTATCTTTATATTAAACATAATAATATACAAAACGTTAATTTTCGTTACAAAGTATGCTTGATCGTATTTCGACGTAATTGCATGAGTAATATCACCAAGATCTGGTATTTAATTTCTAAGATGTTAAAGAAATAAAAGACAGCCTAATATTTAGCCCACGCAAGGTCAACGTGTAGTATAAAAATAATAACATTGTTAATAAGCAAAGAAGATGCAAAACTAGTTTAGCCATGAGTTCGTCTGCCATTGATCGCAATCATGTTGATAAGTATACTTCCGTGACTATAAACATGTGTACTGAATAATATATCCATTTACGGCCTAATAAATACCTATAAATATTTGAAATGTAGATTTACTAATCTACGTTTCATTAATTTATAGATTTTTGACTAAATTTAAATTTTAGACTTCATATTTGGAGACTAGAATTTAAATTAAGAAGAATGAGTAAAATTCACAAAGTGGCAATTCAAGCTATAGCATACCTTCGGTTGTCAACGATTGTCCGTGTAAAAGATATTGAAGTGTAGAAGATATGTCAAGAACCGTCAAACAAACAAGTCGGCGATAGCCGAACACTTGCTGGAGTCAGGGTCCAACCACTGGATTGAGTTACACAAGCCTCAGGTACTGTCTACCGATCGTCACTATTACTCCAGGATAGCACGCAAAGCGGTTGAAATCAAGAAATACTCAAATTTCAACCGGGAGGATGGATACCGCTTATCAACAACTTGGAATCCCGTTATCAGCTTGTGTAAACATCGCCGAGGTGACAAAGTAGACCAGTGTAAAGACGTCATTAGTGTAGTGTGTCGAAATACCGACAGTTCTGATAAAAATAAAAATATTGACAAAAGTGAGGGTAGTCGCAGAAACCCGCGTGCATGAGGACAACGCTCGGCAGCCACCTCAGGCAGTTCGTGACCACGATCGGTGTAATTCGATCGAAACGTCGGGCAAATAAATAAGTTATTTACTATTCCTTATAATATAATACGTGACCGAGACCCGATTTATAATAATTTAATACGTTTAGAAGAAGTTAAGAATACATAAAGTTACTACCCCATCTCAAACTGTGGGTGTCGTAACTGACAGAAAGTAACCATGCAAACAAGAGCACTGCGAGAAAAGGAAAATTCGAAACAAACCCTATACCAACCCGTCTGGCCAACGTGGTAAAGAAGGCTAAATTCACTCCACATTCTTTGGAGAGGATCAGTGCTCAGCAGTGGGACGTTTATGGGTTGACATGATGAAAGGATTACTGAAACATACCATCTTCTTTAAATTTAGACTCTTATTAGGTATTCTGAAGGCTACAATCACGATTATCATATATCAAACACCTAGCAACTTACTTCGCCGTAATATTACTTAGTGTTTAAATATGGAAATGTTAAGTGCAGTTCTATTGCCCACCTGAAATAAACTTACTACTTAAGGAAAACGTTGATAAAGTGATTTGCATAACATTTACCATACGATGGATTATGAATGTGTAGGTAATCACTACTTGAAAAGTTAAATACTACTCTTGGTTTTTTTTTTGTTTAAGTCTACGTTTTAGTTTCTTTTTTTTTGTAATTAATTGCATATATAGTTTTAATATGTAAGTAGATGTTTAATTTAATTATTTTCATTATTGTATTATTACTTAAATAAAAATTAATACTAATGAATATGATGTTTACTGATAACTAGTGGGTGTTCTTTTCGAATTAGTCATTACTTAAAATTAACTCAACTTTGTATCCATTTTGAGTTAGTCTATCAAAAAGAAAATGCTGCTATAATGAGTAGTTGTTTAGTTCTCATACTTCTATAAATGCAATAGTATGTGAGGATGGGTGGATGGTGGAAGCCTTCGCAGAACACTAAGTTCACACATGTACCATGACGTGCATAAAGTTTAAAATAAAATAAATTTTGAAAGTTTATTACTGACTAGATGAATGGATTCTATTTAAAATTTATATAGCTTATTATATACTGTATCTATTGTAGCAGACTTGATCAAGTCTGAGTTAGTCCCAAGATTATGCAAGTTTGGTGTATGGCAGACAATACTGTCAAAGTCAAAAGTTTGTTAATATTTTTTTATACTACGATGCCCGCCTTGTGTTCAGCGCTTACCCTATGGACGCCTGCACACCAGGGGTATCAAGAGCACGTTGCCGACAAGAAACCTATTTATTCCTTTTTTGAAGAACCTCATTCTGGAGACCTTGAGAAAAGTTTTTATTACATAGCTTTTACGAAGTAACAAAAATTTGTATGTGATCTTATGTATTTCTGTGTAAATCCCACGAACGAATCCACAAATGGATGCTATGAAAAAATAATTATGATTTGATACCAAAACTTATTTAAATTCGTACTTAGCAACAGAACGTTAAAGGGTTACTCACGACGTCACTTGCCCAACTTCCCACACTAGTTTGAGAAATTCTTAAACCGGTCATATTGGTGACAGACTGGCGAACTTGTCACCTCTAACGGATTGATGTAATATTTGAATATTACTAATTTGGTAAAAAGTGTAAGGGCACTGTTTTGTCATCTAACACAAGTGATGAAATTTAGATAAGCGTTGATGGATGAATTATTGACAGGCTAGAATTATGTATGTATTATGTTGTAATATCTATCGATGTCAATCAATCTCACTGTTGTACATATAGATCTATGACAGATTATTGTCCCTCTACTGGAGTGTAGTATTCGGGTGGACAGTATAATCGATAACCCCGAAATATAACACTAAATTGCGATATTGCCATTTCTCTGTATGAACCCTCTTAACCCTTTGACCGCCAAGGACGCATTAAAGCGTCATTCAATAACTTGATCGAGACGCAAATGACGTCTTAAAGCGTCCATCGCACTTCAACTGCGAAAGAACAAATAAAAGTATTTTGTTTGTTTGTTTTGTTTTGTTTTAACACTTTATTGCACACAAGAAAATAATAAATACAATTACAATATATACAAAAAGCATGTACAAAGGCGAGCTTAACCCAGAATTGAGTTCTCTTACAGCAAACCTTAGAGTGTAGAGGAGATAAGCGTAAAGAAGAGAGCATGAATGAAGTGTACAACTAAAGAGAGAAATAAAGAGGAAAAAAGTAAAATAGCACGAAAAGTAGAGGAAAGGATTATTATATTATTGTGGTACGTATACCACTATGCTATATATATATTAAATAGACATACATAAGCATACATATACAATACTTAAATACATGTATAATATATATCCTAACATACATATAATATAATAGGTATATAATAGGTACATATACTACTAATTTATTTGTATATTTTAGAGAGATAATAATCCTTAATTCTTGTCCTGAATACATCTAACGAAGAACTGCTTTGTATGGTATGAGGAAGTGCATTCTATAGCCTTACCGCTTGTATAGTGAAAGATTCATCGTAACAACTAGAAGTGTGAGGAGGAGTTTTAAGAAGAAGAGAGGTGGTAGAACGACAACAACGATTTTGTACTGTATTGTATTGTAACTTTTAGTGACGGATACAAGTTGAGTAATGTTGATTTGGGAGAGGCCTATGTCCAGCAGTAGAATACAATTGGCTGAGATGATGATGATGATGAATGTTGAATTTCAGAATCAGAAACATTTATAACTTTTCATATATTTTTATTGCCTGGCGTAGGGAACACAGTTTTTCTTTACTAGCGTGGCGGTCAAAGGGTTAAAATTTGATGAAAACCGATTCCTCAGTTTCGTTTACAAGTAAATCAAACTAGTTTTGAAATTTTAATACGAATTATACTAACTATACCTTGTTAAAAGCCATTAAATTTTAATGTTAATTACCTTATTTATAAATAAAAAGCTAATGGTGATGATGGAATTGTCGCAATATTAAACTGACTGTTAAAAGTAGTCGTTGATTAAGTCTCTAGGAACTATGTCGTAACATTATGTGTTTTAGTTAATTTATCAATCAACAGAATTGTGAAAGAATATATTTTTGGAAGTGATCACAGCTTTATGATATACTTCATAATATATGCGTCTATATAAAGTATGATATAAATAGTTATATGTTCTTTTTAAAACTGAATTCTATGACAAATTAGTGTTTGACCTGGGTGGGCTAGTTAATTACAGTAATTGCGTAAGAAAATAAGCGATGGTGGCTGAATGGATGAGAGACCGGCGTGCTAAACACGAGGTCCGAGTTCGATCCCGACCAGCAGTACCATGTGGATTTCACTTTGTGGAATTTATATGTACTAGTCATGTGTTTTACCATCTGCTAACGATGAAGAAAAACATCATGTGGAAACCCACATACCCTAGAAGAAATTCTAAGTGTGTGTTTGATCCACAAACCCGCATTAAGCCAGCGTGTGTGAATTTTTATTTTTTATTTTTTTTTATTTTTATTATTTGCGATCAGTCTCTTAAGACTATGAGCAAATGTGTTGGGTGTGTGTGTGTGAAATATGGCCTAAAAACCGTCTCAGCTCTTTAGTTAGAGGAGAGGAGACCCGAGCCCAGCAGTGGGCAATTAATGAGTTGCTGATGAAAGATGATAAATGATGATGCGTAAGAAGTTATTTTATTGTACCATGAAATAATGTAATAACTTATGGAGTTGTCAGTGAATTAACGAATAATCAATTTGAGAACTTGATGAACATACTTACCATAAGAGCTTATTTAACTACACGATGTCAAAGTCAAAGTCAAATCTTTTTATTTCATTTGGATCACATACATGATACTTATGAACGTCATACAAAGCCAGAAAAGGTGTCAGTAAATTTGCTTACAGCCAGTTCACTGACAAGGTTGAGCTCTGAGAAGAACTTGGCAAGAAACTCAGGCCACTCTTTTCAATCGCCATAGTTGTTACAGTTTGAAATATTACAGAATTATGGGTCACGTCATAATCACGATATTATGGGTCCCTTTAATGCACCTCCTGAATGCCATGTAGTGTATTATACCTTTGATCCATTAGTTTAATACACAACATGGTGTTCAGGAGGTGCCTTAAAGATACCCTGAATATCGTGTAGTGTAATAAACCCCTATAGAAGTCATCTTATAAAATACGTTTGTTTCAAAGTCAAGCAGAAGACGACTTTCTAACGATATAAAAACGATTATTCCTTGAATGTGTTTATTTGTGTAGTATTGAAATAAAAATATTATTGAACAAACTGAATAAACGGTAAAGCACGCTTAATGATTACCACTTAATTGATTTAACTAATTGTATAACTGTTAACCGCAATTATGGTTTAAAAAAGTGTAAAAGAAATAATTAAAAAAAAAATATTTTTATCATGATCAAAATTTGATTGAATAAATTTGAATAAATCAAACAAATTAATAATTAAAATTATGCAAAATCATTTAGCCTTTGACGGCTACTGCTCTAATAATTGTATACCCACTATGATATATACTCTTTTAAAGTGTGTAAAAGAATGACAATTTTATTTATTTATACTATATAATATAATAATAATATAAAAATAAATATAATATGTACTACTTAATGCAAGAGCCTATGTACATAAATATAAAAAAAAGAACATATAAATGGTATCATGAATACCTAATAAACTAAATTAAACGAATTCCACAATAAGCGGCCGTTTATTCAGTGCACACGAAAAGAGATCTGTTGTTAGAGCCAACGTGTTAAAGCATACGCAACGTGCGCGTGAGTGGATATTCTACTAATAAGTATGGTGTCTATAATTATATTATATACTCATAGATGGCTCATGAAGTCATGACACTTGGGACTCCTGTCTTGAAACCCGCAACGAAATTAATCAGAGGAAATTATCCCTTGGCGTGATATAGAGGTTGTGTTTGACGATGATTCATGGATTCATTCAGATATCTATTTAAACTTTACCTTCAACAAATAGCAAAACAGCAAACCACAGATTAATGTCACAAAGCTGGAGTTAATTAAATGTCAAGTTCAAAGTTGATTACAAACTAATTTCTTATGATATGAGGTCAGTGTTATCAACTCATTAATCATTACGTCATGGTTTGTCAACTGAAGAGGAACCGGTCGGTTACTTAAAAGTTTTGAAAAGTTTAGTTTACTTTACATTAGCTATGCTTAGCCAGTTAAGAGGGTTTATACAGAGGAATGGCAACATCGCAATTTAGTGTCATATTTCATGGTTTTCGATTTGTATTATTTAATCAGAGCTATTTCTTGTACGGTTCACAGAGGAATTTGTTGTTGTTTGTATGTTTTTTTATGCCCTGCGTGGTATAGTAGGCTAAATTCCCTCCACATTCTTTGGAGGAGACCCGTGCCCAGCAATGGGACGTTTATGGGTTGAAATGATGATGATGATTGTATGTTAAAAATATTTATATTCATTAAAACATTACAAGTAATTCAATTTTAAATTTATATGAACAGTTAGCTTAACTTACAAAACAAAACTCTATAATTCTGTCAATATAATATGGGATTATTTCCTGCTTCCACAAAGGTGTCCAAAAGATATAATACCATCCATGGTAAATTACATACATTTAAGAAGACTGAATATTTTTTGTTTGTATCATTTGATAGAGGAGTAAACATAATTATGCATTGATTCATATATTGCTGGTATTGGAAACTTGTTATTATGAAATCAATACGAATCCTTGGTGTGTGAATAGGGTAAATGTATTCGTTGTATTGAACAAGAATTCGAGACGATTAGGTAATTAAGGAAAATAGTTTACAATATAAATTAAATTTAAATATTATCAACATAATTATTACTTTTGTAAGCAATGTGGCTGAATGGATATGGATATTCAATTTCAACCGGCATAGATATACCAATGTGGATTTCATTTTGTGGAATTTATATGTACTAGTCATTTGACTTACCATCTGCTAACGGTGAAGGAAGAAATTCAAAGTGTATGTCTGATCCAAAAAAATATGGCCTAAACCCTTTCAGCTCTCTAGATAGGGGACAGCAGACAGAAGATGATAATGATTTGTGTAACCGATGAAAATATATAAAATACAGTCAAGTGAAGAAAGAAGTCATAACGAAGTCGAAACATAAGAGATCCAATAGAAAGTAAAAGAAAAAAATAAAAAAAGAGTGAAGTAAATAAAAATGTTTACACGTGGTTGGGTCAAGATCGATCCCTGTGACCGCTGATGTCATATCAAGTTCCAGCGGCCCACCCGTTAAGGCGAATCGTCGGTGCACAGAAGGGTTTAGTGGGTATTCCGGCCTCGGCCGGCGAGTTCCACATAACCATCCCGTGTCCCCGCACGGGGCGGTATGCGTAAATGCATTCCACTCTTAAAGAATGGATCCTAGTGAAGGTACCCTTTGGAACACAATCTGCATCATCATAACGTAACTAGTTATATGCAGAAACGCAGCAGTGGCTCGTACAATAGCCTAATCATATTTGAATTAAGTTTGAATGTATTCTATCATTTATGTCATTTTCCTTGAAATTCCACGTAAGTGAACCCACAGATTTTACAGAAAGACATTAAATTTAACACCAGAACGAACAAATTAATTGCAGCATATAAACCTGAATACTTAGTTTTATTTGAGCAATTATTCTGTTTATGTCTTATTTAAATTAATTGAAAATTTTAGTTGTAAAATGAAACGAATGTGCAGGTTTACATTAAGGAAATGCAAGGTAAATATTGTAAGACAGTTACCTAATAGAACGTTAAGAGGGAACTGCGAGGATTTTGAAAGATAGATATTCGGAGAAACTATAGCTGTCGCGCTTCGCCCTTACCTCAAGTCTGCAACTGTAGAGTGTGATAGAGACAACTGTAGCTTAGACAGATTATAAGATAAAAAAAAATTACGTTTCATATGCCTTTTTCCTCTCCAAAAATTTAGCCCATAGAAATCTAAATTTTCAGTAAGAGTACGGCTTGGTTCCTATTATCAGATTTCTCTAATTACTTCTAAATAATTTTATTGCGGATCTGAAGTGGTTAGGCATTACTTAGGATTATCGCGTGTTATTCCTAAAATAAAGAAGTTGTAGCTGTAGGTGTGAGGTTGACTCTATCCCTTTATGTCATATTGTCGGACGCCAGTCTCTCTTCACACGAAGAGAACATTATCTTACTGTTACCAGACGGTTTCATACAAGGTTTGATATCGATTTTTCTCTTCTTCCATAGTCGTATTGTAATTCGGTAATTTAACAATATTTATAATTAAAGCATCACACATTGGTTGACTCTCATCAGATCTTATCAGTAACCCATTAAGCCCCACTGCTGGGCTCGGGTTTCCTCTCCTCTAACTAGAGAGCTGAGAGAGTTAAGGCCATAATCAACTTACGCTGGCCTAGTGCGGGTTGGTGGATCAGACATACTCATAGAATTTCTTCTAGGGTATGTGGGTTTCCTCACGATGTTTTCCTTCATCGTTAGTAGATGGTAAGTGACTTGACTAGTATATATAAATTCCACAAAGTGGAATCCACATTGGTACAGCTGGTCGGGATCGAACTCTGACCGCGTGATTTGCACGCCGGTCCCTTATCCATTCAGCCACCATCGCATATCGAAATTGGTTGACTAGCCTTTGAAATCTAGTAGTCGTGATGACATATTCTATTTTGAATCTATTACCACACAGAAACTGTAACACATTCTCTTAAACATAAATGTGTGTTAACAACGGAAAGAAATTATCACTTGGTTTGCAACAATTTTACACAATATGCCATACTATGTCAATTAGAATCATCAAGCTAAGCATTTCGGTCTTTAAACAAATTCTAAAATAATAAAATAATATAATTTAATTTATTTTCAAAATAATATAATTTTTCGTTATTTAATTCGTTAATATAAAAAATCAAAAAGTTCATGTCAGTTGTAAATCAATAAAGTTGGCAAACCGTTAAGCGTAGTAAGAATTGCAATTACCTAACTTGGACTATAATTTTTTTTTTTATCCACAAATTTAAACTATAGTCTTAAAGACACTATTTTCTTTTTAAAGACTTGTAGTATCATAGGAGATATATAGATATATATACCATTTTTTTAAATACCTAAGGTAACATAACAATCCCGTAGGTGTTACAAATAACATTGAACACTGCATTGCGCATACAGTTAATGTGTGAGCCATTATACCTGCTTCTATCAATCAAATGATAGCAGGTCATAATTATCTGCTAACACTCCCCCATAGGTCACTCTTGAATGACCTCCAGAACTTGGTAAGTGAATTAATTCACCAAAGGTTAATCTGACAGCGCAAATGGCGCAAATGATAATCAGACACCTTGTTACTAAACGTAAATGGATCTAAACAATTATACTAATTTGATTGTTCTCTGTACGGCTCTCCCTTAACAAGGAAGATTTACTGTTACGTCACTATTAACTCTATTATAATGGCAATAATGTATTAACTATGTATTATTTATATTTTTAAGCAATCTATAGATATGTACGGCGTACGCATCACGAACAATTTTTGGAACACCACTGTACTACCATAATTATCTTTTGCAAATAAAGTATCAATCTTTATTTCTATATTATATATTCTATCTTATATATTTCTGTATTCTATCTTTATATTAATAGGTTTATTTTAGTGTGGATATCAAAACTTGATAGACAACAAAGTTATTAAGTATAAAGTTTAATTAAAAATATCGTCTACGTTTAGTTTGGTATTGTCAGATACAAGGTTGGGTGGTCTTTCATACTTTGATGTCTCGATCACAAAGTTTTTATTAATGTAAACATATTATAAATAATTACACGATTATTTAACAAGTGAATGCATCTATTCACTAGTACATTCTATGCAACAGTTCAATAGGATATGAACTCACAACCTTTTCTTTAACTGTCGACAGTCGACAGACTCGGAATAAAAGATGTCTGCGTCAAACAATCGGGTAGGTACTTTATATTGACGTTATTTGTGCAGCTTTATCTATTAAATAAATACATAATAAATTAAAAAAGACTTTAATGACGTAAGTGATGATAAATCAACGAGCTGTAAACAAAAAGGACGACCCGCCGCCACTTGGCTAAATCAAAGGCTAGTCCAAAAAAACTTGGCACAAAAGGCCATAACACCCGTAACCTCCCAAAGCCGCTCTTTATGGTGAAGACAGACAAGGAGAGTGGACCATTATGAATGATGAACTAAAAGGACAATTTTATTTCACTAAAATTGGCAAAAGTAACCGTTATATGAATCTAAAGGTTTTAACCATGTTTGTTTTATTTCATCAGTTTATTAGTAAAGTACATCTTTATTAGCATTTGTATGTATTTTTGTCTGTAGATATTGTTCATAAATGCTGGACGGGCTACTACAACAAGGTGCATAAGAAAATTTAAACTGGTATTATCATCAGCAACCCATTAAGTCCCACTGCTGGGCTCGGGTCTCCTCTTCTCTCTCTAGAGAGCTGAGAGGCTTTAGGCCATAATCCATTCACGCTGGCCTAGTGCGGGTTGGTGGATCAAACATACTCATAGAAATTCTTCTACGGTATGTTGGGTTTCCTCACGATGTTTTCCTTCACCGTTAGCAGATGGTAAGTCACTTGACTAGTACATAATATAAATTCCACAAAGTGGAATCCACATTGGTACTGCCGGTCGGGATCGAACTCGGACCGCGTGATTTGCACGCCGCCGCGCCGCGCCGGTCCCTTATCCATGCAGCCACTATCGCTTTATTAGGCGCGACAAGAATTAGTAAGACATTTGTACAAATCATAAATTAACTAGAAGTCACGCTGGGCCTTGACCTACCGTTTTTTATTTAGCCACTAGTCAGCTCCTATAAGCTGTGGCGTGATGTTATATAGCCTATAGCCTTTCTCGATAAATGAGCTATCTAAAACTAAAAGAATTTGTCAAATCAGACTGGTAGTTCGTGAGATATTAGTGAAAAAGAAATACAAAAAACCTCTTCAGCTTTATATCATAGTATAGATATGCAAAGAAAGTGATCTGTTTGTTGTTCACTCAATATAATCTTCTTTCATCATCTCGTCTCCATTACAGAAGAAACTGAGTATATATTAAGCAGCTTTTCACTAATATGAAGTTAGCTGGCAATTTGATACTTCTGACGGACTTTTCTCCTATGCAAGAATTATCATTTTAAAAGTCTATTAAATCCATAAACTAATGGTTATCAAATGTTCTGTGTCAACGGTTGAAAGATATGTAAACACTCATACATCAACGATACATTACGTGAGGTCAGGCAAGAGCACACGCATACGATGTCTGCTGCAATACAACGACTACAATTTTCTTAGTTAAAAGGACAGTTCAGTTTGAAAGTCAAAAGTAAACACGGTAGCAATAGCACATTTATTGATTTAAAACGGGAATTTACGCGATTACGACTAGTAGACTGAGAAGTAGTCAGCTTGTGACCACGGCCGGTATAACCTGGTCGAAACGTCAAGCACTATAAGGTATGTAAATACCTAAATCATAATCGCGTAAATTCCCGTTTTAAATCAATAAATATTATCATGAAACGCGAAAGTTTAAAAGTAAATAATAGCACATTTCTTGTGTTTTTGATAGAACTTTATCTTTTAACAAGTATTTTATTTGACCACTGCTCAGCTCCTATTGGCCGTAGCGTAATGTTGTATAGCCATTAACCTTCCTCGATAAATGGGTTATCCAACACTAAAATATTTTTTGAAATTGGATCAGTAGTTCCTGAGATCTTAGCGTTCTACCAAACAAACAAACAAACTATAAAGCTTTGTAGTATTAATTAATAATAATAATAATCTTTATTTGTCTTCTCACAATCACCATTACAGTAAGTATTAAATTAAGTAAAAACAACAATTTTCTGGAAGACAGTAATTGCGAGAGGACTGGTGTCTGAAAAGGCATTAGCCTGTATCTCAGATCACCAGGCACTCCCCTAGTAATAAACATTGTTTTGCTAACTTTACTTAATTATACATAATAATAATATTATTTTTTTTCAGAGAAGATACACAAATTTTGAATATTATATTACTAGATACATAATGAAAAGAATAAAATAAAATAAAACATAAGAAAAGAGATGCCAGATCCCACAGAAAATCTTTATTTACTAAATAAATAATAAAGTATAGTTATTAATATAGGTATAGAAACAACACAACGAATCACTTAGTTGTCAATCAATGTGATTAGAAATACGTGAATACAAAAACCATGATAAAGACTGCATAATTAGTAGAATAAGGTAAAAAGTTAAGTTACGTCTAAAGTGCAATTTACCTGCAAATTACAATTTATGCAAATATAAACTCGCAAAACATATCTTACCATTTTTAATGTAATCTAAATGAAGCATTAAGTATGTATCGGGGTCCGAGATCAGTCAAGGTGCTATGCAGTACCTCCTCTAAATCTCACAGTCGAAAAACCGTTTTTTAAAGTCAAAATATAACCTTTTTTTTGTTTTTTGGTAATATTTATCTTAGAATTTAACAGAATTTTTTTGGTAATATTTATCTTAGAATAGAACAGTGTTTCTTCTTCTTCTCTTTCTATCAAAAATTATTTAAAATAATTTTAAATAATTTAATAAATAAATTATTTTAAATAATTTTTGATAGAAACACTGTTCAATGGCACAAGAACAACAAATTCTAATGTTATGATAAACAGTCACCATTACGAAGAATAAATATAAATAATAATATTAAACAATATGAATCAATTAACACGAAATATTATGATTATACAAAGATTGTGATTTATGGTGGATTTGATTAAGATATTCATATTAAATTGATGGTCACGGAAACTCACCGTACGTTGTTATAAGATGCCTTAACCTAGTTGTCTCCAAAACCTTGATGATATTATAATCTGGTCAACAAGAAAATATGACTTTTGAACTCATAATTAATTTTAATATAGATGAGGAAAACGTGGATACAGAAATAACGTAAATGAGGATACTAATGAAACAAATTACGTTAAAAATGCTTGAGTGAAATCCAAGAAATCTAGAAAACCCAAAATGAAATGTTTAATTCACCGTCTCTAAATTTGATTTAAAAAAAATTGAAGAAGCTATACTTAATATTAACAAAAATCAAAATCCCTGAATATACGAGACATAAAATCTCTGTCACCATGTTTGTACAAGTTAAGTTACATTTCATCGTAATTCTAGTAAATACTGGAACTAAGAACTTGGTTTGGAAGTACTAGTACTAGTAACTAAATTTACATAATAACCTCAGCATCTCATACAATATCCTAATGATAAAAATAATTTTAACATAATTATGGTATTTCTATTTTATCTTGATATAGTGTAGGACATACCGTGCAGAACCGGGCCGAATCACTAGTTCTATATAAAATTTCAGATTTTAAACGCTGCATCTAACCTCACATTGACATAGTTAATGATATGATTAAAGACGGGGTGGCACGTGAGATCCATATTTTAAAGAAATTCTTCAGGTCAAGTACAGAATTACTAAGTACATCCATGTTTAGGTATTATCTAGCTTTTTGTTTAAGATGCTATTGAGGTTTTGCATAGTTTGCAACGTTAGTGAAATAGCTTATATTAACCAGACAATTATTTAAAATAGCAAATTTATCGGAGACCATTGGCTCAGTCCGACAAGTAGACCTCGGTGTTCATGCAAATTTTCACGAAATTTCTTCTGAGATATTTCTTTATAAAAAGTATATCTTATAAATAATTTTATAGGAAATAAGTACCATACATACAAAAAAGTCAATGAATAAGTTTTCAATTAAATTGCTATAGCAATTTCCGAGAAAATATAGGTACATGTAATTATTTTCGATGAGCTGAACTATAAATGAGGTTTATTGTATAAACATATCCTGATATAGAATTCGACGTATCTTTTTGTTCCGGCAGACACTTATAAGAAATTCAACCGCATTAACATCAAATCATCGTCAATTTGATTCAGCCTCTTACCTTGACGAAGGTAATGATAATGGTTATTTAAACTACCTCAAACACTATGGAAGTGATAGGTCTACTTGGAACTAAAACCACAAACTCTACCGAAAAATCGTGATGATCGCTCGGGTCAAGATCATTATTAGAATTTAAAATATTCAAACATTCTATTCAACAATGTCTGTCGACATTTTGTTAAGTTATTCAGATGCCAACACCAACATGTTAGCACTCACTGAACAACAAATAAGTGGATTGTATTGTCATTATTAGTATTATCAGCGGCTTCAGAGACAGAAGACCTTTGTTTCAGTCAGCTATAATATTAAATTAAAAAACTTACAAATATAATAAGGATTTTCAGTTGAGTACTGCGGTTGCTGCAAAGTTTGGCACACAATAGTTAATAGGTACTATTGTTGTTAAATTGAAATTAGTTAGTAAAAGTCTTTTTAGTTACATAATTATATAAGAGCAAATTAAATAAAAAAATCAAATGCATTGATTGCTTTCGCCTAAAAAACCTATCTCTATTGGTGTCGCCCAACTAACACAAAAACAGAAATATAATTTCTACTTATAAAAAATAAACAATGCAGTACCCTATGTCTATTTTTACTCTATGTAATCTTTAACCTACACAAACTACTTCCTAGTGACACCACTAGAGTTAGTATGAATAAATCGTATAGTGAAAGGACGTGAACTTTGGGATATAACTAATAGGCTGAATCGGATCCCAACGTGACCAAATAAATTTGCACTACGAGTTCTACGACTAAAAAGGAAGTACATCGTTTACTGAAATGAAAATGATAATGCCTATAAATAGATAGCAGTACAGGACAGTATTACTTTTTTTTACCTACGATGACATAGAGAAACTGTAATTATGTGTATGGGTTTAGAGGTCATTTTTATGTGAACACATCAGTATGTATATCAACTCACAAACACAATTTTCACTAAGGCTGAGGTCTCTAGATCAATAAACGTTATTCATATTAAATTAATCTATTACGAACTGTTTTTACACGAAGGTCTCGAAGGAATTATACGTGGATGAGACAATAAAAAATTCGAATCCAAGGGTGAATTTTGACGCAATTCTGTTAATTAAAGTTCCGCTATAGGAAGTTATCATTCTAAGCATCGTCATAAAAATTTTATCGTCTTCACACCGCTCCAATTGAACACAAAATTTTGCAATAAAATTCACCTATTAGTTTTATTTGCTTCTCATAAACAAAATAATAAACTATTTTAAACTCAATGGTTTCTGCCAAACACTCCATGGATGTTAAAATGATAATAATTTCATAAATAAATTGATTCGCTGTTAATTTATTCGCTTTTAATGACTTCTTGGCTTTTATAAATATAAATAAGGCTTCATAGGCTTTTTTAATTAAAAACAGCTTACTAGGCTGGCATGTGCTAAATTGAAGGATTATTATGATTTGTTGGGCCTGAAGCCACTAGTGGCCTCCATTGCTACCTCGACCAGAATTGATCTATTGTAGCGCCCCTTGTTATTTTATAGTTCTCTGCTCTTATATAGAGAATCTCCTATAGAGGCTAGGAACTTCCATATTATCTGAGCAAAGAGAGACCGTATCTCATCTTGTTGCACCTGGTGCTGTCAAAAAAAGATGCTCCTTTTGTGCATAAGTGGCCCACATGAACATAGGACAAGCATTGCTGTCTCATCTGTCTCTTGGCAAAATCTGCACATTTTGCAAATTGAAGGTTATAATGCTGCTGTATGAATATTTAAGTTAGCACTCTCGCATTCCCGACATATTTATGAATAACTAGGAATTTCAAGAACTCGTTATTGTAATTAAATGGTGATGACTTCTGAATATTGCATGTAAAAAAGTTACGCAACCGAGAAATGAACACAGCAAGTACTAGACACAAGACAGGTACTGTGCAGTTTGTTTTGTTCTTAGTTTATTTTACAAGTTCTGAAAATATAAAAATATGTTTTAGCAAATTTGAAATGCAATTCCAACTTTACTAAGAAAATTTAAAGCAATTTCCAATAAATATAACATGTTGAACTTTGACATCTCTCTTGCCAAATATTTGATATGGCAGTAAGGTCAAGTCTACATAAACCATCGTGGCAATTGTGATGAATCTGGTAATCATGGAGCTATTTTCAGCAATATAATTAATGGAATGTTGGTAAACACACCAACTTTAGTAATTAATTTAACTAGGTGCTGAGAATAATTAACCAAAACAGCGCCAAAATTATTAGTTTTCGTTAATTCTACGGCGCCATGTAATCAGCACTTCGATTTACGACTAATTGAAAGGTTAACACAACATAAATGTTACATTCTTCATTCGATTGTTTACAAGAATCGAGTATTTATCTCTCAATTACTGAAACAATTATAGTAACTTCAGTAAAAATAGACAACTGAAGAAGGCAAGCAGAGCTTAAGAGTATTTCACTTAAACGCTGAAAAGAAAAATTAGCTGATCATTGGGAAATCTAAACATTCGACTAGGTTGATTTTAGTATCATCATCATATAAGTCTAAATTGTATTGTATTGTATCATTTGTTTCAAGTTTTACACTCATATTTTGTTAGTAAATACATTTCCTTAAAAATTATGTGTTAGTACTTACATGTAGCCTACAACTATTGTTAAGACGTGCACTGCTGGTCAATGGCCTCATCTAATTTCCGCCACCGTGAGTGACTAAAATAGTATAAATACTGTAAAATAAAAAAAAATTCAAATATTTCAAAATTTGACTAGCATTCGAGAACGATATCGAAATCTTTAAGTTTAAGTTTAGAAATAGTTTTTTTTTTACTAATGATATTGGGTTTACAACCATTAGGTGAACACTAGTAGGTAGATACAAACAATGTATACGAAATAATTCAATCAGTTTACATCGAAATAAAACATCAAAGCAACAATACAACATACGTGTCTCGTAAACCTATTAGCCGCTGTCCTCGACATGTAAGTCTCAAGTTAAATTGAAACTGACGCTATACGCCTAGAATTCAGCTGTCTTACATTTAATGTTTATTTCCTAATAGCCATAAATCAAATAACCTTATAGCACTGTAAGATATAGAAGTGTAAGGAACCTGTCATACTGAACGCGTTCATGCACTCTACATTCGCGTTCTGCGGTCGCTATCTTGTATTATCTTAAATAGTTGATATGCCTACATAGGAGGCGTTTTTAACGCCGAAGTTTGTCAACCAGTACAACGTAGTAATAACGTATCCCAAGGCACGCAGAACGTATTCAATGAACGCGTGATGTGTGACAGGTCCCTTAGAGTTAGTATTATAGATTGTTATGATAGTGTGCCGGATGTTGTGGGTGTGAGTGTTATTGCAAAGTCCCGAAATTGATGTACGCGTCAATCAATATAAAAGGCAGAAGTGTATTTTAAATTTTATTGATGTTAGTTTTTTCAAAAAGTCAAAGAATTTGTTAAAATTGTTAAAAGAATAAATTTTAAGAAAAACTGGAGGTAGCTACTATTAGAGTAGAGAGTAGAGTACGTTAATTGACGGCTCAAACGATCTTCACTAAATTTTGCATAGACAATTTATTTTTGACCTTAAGAAAGTTTTAGAGATACTCGTATACCCTGCGGCCAAAGCCACAGGTGGAAGCTACTTTTCATGTTAAATCTGCATGTTATAGAATTATAATTACTGGTACTTATAGAATGCGCGTGAAATACCTCTCGGCATTTGTGAAAAATCGTGTTTCTATTATTGAATTCTGCAAATTAGCTTTATAAGTTTTGACACGTGTTTATAAAATATAAAATCTTTGCCAATAATAAATCAGGATAGGTCAAACGTGTTAATCTGTTTACTAAAATTTGCATAATGATTATCGTTATTAATAATATAGAGCAGATGGTATTTTGATTGTAGAATAACTTTAATATATTAGTAGTTTTATCAATGATGGTCGTCAAACAACATTCAGTTTTGTGTACAATGAATTGTAATTTAGTTATATTAGAATTTACACACATATACACACAAGCTACTCATAACATTATTTTGTTTTACGTTAAGATGTTTATTTATTTCTGAAATAAAAATGTTTTTATTACATTAGTGCGATAATATATAAAGATCAGATCGTTTAGAGACAGATACAGTTTAGAATAAATTACGCCTTAACAACAGAAATAAAACAATTATAAACAAAACGGCATTGATACACGAAATTATTAACATATTGTTTTGGCATAATTAACTTATTATTAGTATTTAAATTTTACATCTGAGAATAATTATAAATTTAAGTTTTTTTTGACAATGAGCGTCATAGACCAGGTGTTTGCCATGCCATTCCTAAAACCCTTAATACACAAATTTATGGAAAATCTAAATTGGCAACAATTTAGGAGGTAGTGCGGTTGAAACTTCCCATTGAACTTAATTGATATCTAACTATCTTAACTTAGATTACATCTTTCGATTTCCTAACGAATTGAATAGAGTAGATACTCTATTCAATTCGTACAAACGAACAAAATCTAAAAATATAAGAAAGGCGTCTAAGAGTTATTGATATGAATATTTTTTTATAACAAATATTAGTTTAAACTCTATAAAATGTAATCATCGCCATCATTAACAGAGAGCCTACTATAAATGGATTCGATATCGCTGTCAAATGTCCGAAAATTGAAATATGGTCGCTGTCACTTTCAAACATTTTGACAGCGATATCAACTCCGACTAAGTCGACGCGACGTCGAGATTCTTAATAAGCTTGCTGCATACATAAAATAAGAATAAAATATTATTAGATATTGTTATATTAGAAGCCTTAATTTTTAATTTAGGTATACTATGGTTGTCATTATTTTTTTTTAAATAAATGTTTACTAAATTAATTACTTGAATGGTAACAGTCTAATTGCCTTGCTACATAGATTTTTTTTAGTTCATCTATATTCTGTGCCCTTTGCAATCAATGAGAACCGCACAATTTACTTAAGGAAATCTTTATCTCCATTTCATTATGTTCATCAGTCTATTGACATCCACTTTTATAATAATCAACTGCTAAGACCAAAAAAAAACTTAAACACTACAAACAGATTTACGTAAAAAAGAATAAAGTTACAAAACTTTATTTATCTAAGGTCATAGTTGTCGTTAAAACACTAAAACCTCATCGGATACTGGAAGCGTCGGCGCTGATTAAACATTTGTATTAATTTATTCATTACTATTGATTTTAAGTAACGCTTCTCGATCTGAGAATTGTGCATCGTTGTCATCGTTAGCGGCGCCATCTTTAGATAAATATCGACATTTTACTATTTGTATTTCACATGCATTTATTTATATCAAAAGGGTATTTTCCATTTTGTTGAAAATGTGTAAAAGGTAAGAAATCATTGCGTTTACTGTTCTATTTATATGCAAATAACACATAGGGCGTTATTGTAGTAAATGTAAAATAAGACTGTAGGCATTAGAGATACTTACTTTTTATTATTACACTTTCACGTAATTCTTAAGTCTTTGAGCGCCATGGGGGTCACCGGTGGCCCCCAAACAATAGATTTTGTATTGTGTCTGGAATTTCGGCGTTCAACGTGTAAGTTGTGTAGTGTAAGTGTAAGCTACAAGTGTAGCTAATATTTTTTCAAATGAAAGCTCCGTTTAAATATTGAAAACCACGAAATATGACACTTTATTGCGACGTTGCCGTTCTATTTGTTAATACGCTCTTAAAATATTATAAAAAAATCTCGTATTCAGTGTCTCATTCAGCAATATTTTATTTTTAATTATTTAAATACTACATAACAATGAGTAATAAAACGCAGATTAGATACATATTATTTATCTGTCATGGTCGCAACGAATACTATAATAATAAAATTGACGATTTTTACATAATCTTGATATTAGTTGCTGAATATTTTTGTTAAATATTCAGCACCTGTCTAGCAGGTAAAGGCAGGTCTTTAACATGCATGCACATAAACATAAACTTATTTTTTTCCCGAAGGGGTAGGCTGCATTACACTCACATTTCGCCAGCTATGTTTGCCATGGTCCCATTAATTTGGTCCCATGTAATATGAAGTAAGTTAATTGATAAACCGAGCATATTTAAAGATTCTGAGTTAATACTGAAATTTTCTAAAATGCAATACCTTTTTGTCCAAGCCACAAGAATAAACAATGATACGAGAAATGATATTAATAAAAACAATATACCGTCGCGTCCGCATCTCTTATCAATGCATCACGGATATGTTATGGGGTATTAAATGTCATATGTTGATCATCGATCGTCTCAAGAACACATTGTTGATAAATTTAATAAGACAGACCATTTTCTCGATCCTTCGAGAAAATGTACTGTCCACCACCATTGGATATTATACATTACATTTATATATTACACCCCAGTTTTCACCAGATTGGTCCGAATGGGGCGAAATTGCAACTTACTGGGCACATTTTAAAACTCTGGGCAGATACTGAACTTATAGACTTGAAAACCCTGTATTTTTTCACGCTCACGCTCACGAATCATTTATACCTTGTAATCGCAAGTCAGTCCCTACAGTACAGGCTCGACCCAGTGTAGGGGCTACCAGAAATGTTAAGGTATCTGGACCTTCTGTAACTTTTGTTAAACTTATTTGTAAATTTATATCAAAAGAAAAATAAACGATTATCTTATCTTATCTTTTACGCGAAGATAAAAAACGGGACCTTTATTGGAATAGTCGAACACAATACCATTACACCTACTAAGGCAGTAAAAGTAATTCAATGAGAAAATCGGTTAATTTCATATTACTTGGCATATTATGTTTTATACCTTTATACTCGCAGTGGTGGAAGTTAGGCCTCACCTATGTTCAACCGTGGGCGTAGTAGGCTTGTATCTCTCGCTTGTAAGTCAAATACATTTATTGTGGTAAATTGTATATGCATTGGTAACAGGTTTCCCCATCGGGCATTACAATACCAACAAGTACTCAAAACCATAATTAAAATTATAGGTATTAACATTTTGTATAATTGTCATGTATTTAAAAAATATTCATTCAAGTTGTAGAACACACTTTTTTTGGGTAGTTTTAAACAATTTCCATTGAGGCTTTTTTATGTCTACGGGTAAGTAAATTAAATACTCTTATTGAAAGGAAAGAAAACACTAATAGACTAATACCCAAAGCAGTAGAACGTTACAAGTTAAATTATAAATTTATAATTAATTTTTGCAATCAACCCATTTAAACAGATCAATGAAACATAATTACGAAATGTAAATTTTATTATCCGTTTCTTTTTAATTTGCAATACAATGTATGAATAAAATCAGCTACTTTAGGAGTTCAACGGTCAAGTCCACACATACGTTGTTTATTTTCAAGTATACTCTGTCGTGGTCACTGATCATGGTGATATGCATACACATATTTGTGTGCATATTGGCATTTATGTATCCCGTATTTTATTTAAGAACCAACTTCGGATTCTTCATTTTGTATATAGTTATCTATTCTGTTCCTCAAGAATGCATCCAGATAACTGGGCACGAGTCGTCACACAGTATGGGTATCTGTAGGTGGGCATCGTCGCCAATACAGGCCTAAGAAACGCTGGTGTGATGACTTAAATACATTTGAGAAGGACTGGTGGAATAAGGCTGGATATAGACAGCAGTGGAAATAAACACCAACAAAGCAAAGGCTCAACAGTGGAATGATACAGGCCAAATAAAAAAATAAACCTATTCCTTGGTATTTAGTGACTGTTGAATATGAACTTGTGGATTAAACGCTAATGTAATCAAATTTTTGTGCGCACATATAATAATGATGTTCTATATCGCCCTGCAAATCTAAATAAGTCGGATATTTACTCTGCTAACTAAGACCGAGTACCACCAGAGTCGCATGGGCAAAAACGAGGAAAGTAGCACAGAGTAAAACATATTATAAAAAATATTGGAGAAAAAAGTCTGTTTATGAATTTTTAAATTACTCACTGAATGTAAATGCTAAGACGAACCAAATTATTTTATAGTAGCTTCATGTTATAATTATCTTATTGCTGTTTCTTAAAAGCTGAAAATGTCACCTTCCTATATTTTACTGTTGTGGCTTATTTTATTAAAACTTGGAAAATATTAAACAATGTGCAATTATTTTTACTGAACAATTCTCATTGTGTTTGAATGTAGACATAAAACATGAAATATAAAATACAATACAATTTACATAAAATATATAAAAAGAAACATAAATTACTATGAATTATAATATTAAATACATTGACATAAAAAAAGTAGTGTACAAGCAATAAAATATTTAAAATTTAATTTTATATATTCATTTAAAAAAAAATGTATATTGTATTTGAACAGTATCAGCCATCATCATCACACCATAATCAAAATAAAGTTTATGCAATTATTATTATTAAATATTATGTAATAATAATAATTGCATAAACTAAAAATACGATAATAAAACTAAAATTCTACAAATTTCAAACAATATTCTTTTGTATAACTGTGAAAACATGGAGATGCATAGTCTATAATTTCATTTTTAATTTAATCTATTTTTACACTTAGCTGTTTGTTTGCTTATTAAAGTAAATTAAATAAATAAAAATGATGTCATTAATCAATTAATAATAATTGTCAATAATAGGAATGTCTAATAATTACAGAATCACTCATTCTAAATATATAGCAAATGTCAACACGTCATAATTATAATAACTGCATGTGTGACACAAGTTCATTGCTACAGCTCAGAGTTCAGACACTGCATACAGACATCGTCCCAAAAGGAAGGCTTTCAGTTTAGATCTAAATACTGTAATGTTATAAATTAGTTCTATCAAATATATCTGTTAAATATATAAACTGATTGAAAAATAAATATAACTGGTACTCTGATGCCCGGTTGCATAGCTCTCAGATTAAAAAAAAATTATCGTTTTAAATATAACATGACTGAATTTAAAAGTAAAACTATAGAACTAGTTTATTCATACAACTGTCATTTTTAATTTGTTTACGTTATATTTTATACTATCAATAACCGCCATTTGACGGCTTAGAAACCGATGTTTAGTTATGTTTAAATTTAGTACTACTTTAAACGTAAATTCTATGTGGCCAGTGATACAAAATATATATATAAAAACTAAAACTAGGTATAAGGTCAATGAAACCAAGAAGGCCATCGTCTATAACTCTATGCTATTTCTGGAATATCATGCTCATTAATTTCATTCCTAGTTTAGGGCGATTATTAAAATTTATTTTGTCTGGAGTGGCTAAATAGTTGTATAAGACCTTTATAGAATACAGTTAAAATGATATAGTTTTATCGAAACATGAGAGCAATATTCACCCAGTTTCTTGCAATGTTTTATTACAAAGGTTTCAATCACCCGTAATTACAATTGAAATGATTTTCTGAATGGCCATCTCTTAAACATGATATTAACCGTCAAGTACGATCGTTTAGAAGTAGTCTTGGTAGGTTAATGGGAATTACAATGCCAAAATCTAATTGTAGGCGGTTTCATACATTATAATATCAGTATAACATTAACTTATAAGCCTTGACGAATAGGATGCGAATAGACTTTTTAAAATGATTTGTAATTTAATTGTGTGTGTGAAAGTGAAAGTGAAAATAATTCATTCGTTAAAATAATTAAGATGCTGTGAACGTCTCAAATCCAAGATTGAACTGATAACGTTCTGACAGGACTTTATCATTAGACTATAAAATTATTTTGTAATTACTATTAAAAAATGCTATGAAGATCATAACTTTTTACTCAAGTACACCTTTTTCCCAGAATGCAGTGGTACATCTCACCCAAATTTCGGCACTCATGTTTGGTCTCGTGTAACAGGGGGTGATCCTACTAATCGGGGATGTTACTAAGAATTTCGAAACAGAAAATCCCAATACCATTTTTAACTGCCCTGGGACTCGAACGTGGGAACTCAGCACAGCAGTTGTACCGATTCCCGTTGCAGAAAATCACTGTCTATGAAGATATTCAAACATATATGAAGCTAATAGTATGAGGAATGAAAGTGCGAGAGGCAAACAAGAGAGAACTGGAATGAAAGGAAGTAGCTAAAAATAGGCACCGATTATGTTGGTGGTATAGAGAAAAAAAAAAAAAACATATATGATGATTATTGATGATTATATATATCCAATACCATATATAATCATCAGCCATTAATGTCCCACTGCTAGCTGTTTCCTCTCCTCTATCTAGAGAGCCGAGAAGGTTTAGGCCATAATCCACACACGCTGGCCTAGTGCAGTTTGGTGGATCAGACATACACTAGAATTACTTCTAGGGTAAGTGGGTTTTCTCATGATGTTTTCCTTCACAGTTAGCAGATGGTAAGTCAATTAACTAGTACATAATTATAAATTCCACAAAGTGAAATTCACATTGGTACTGCCGCCTCCGGTCGTAATTGATCTTTGACCGAAGGATTTGAATGCCGGTCATTTATCCATTCGACCACCATTGTAGCCTAAATACCGACCTATATTCAGCCTAGTATAAACAAGAATTTTTCAATAAGATAATGATATAAACATAAGCGATCAATGTCAATCGAACTTTCAGGCTATAGTTTAGTTGGTAGGTGGTATATATGACATGTGACCGGCGCGAGCGAGGCTCAGATGTTTTCGCGCATGCTCGTAGTGACACGCTTTTGGTGTAGTGTGATCTATTGATCAAATAATGCAGTGTATGTGCTAGTCAATTGAAGGAAAAATGGTGAGTAGGATCTTTTCTTTATAATTTAGTGATTTTAAAATATTTTCTGGTTAGGCCTAGTTTTATGTAAGGAAAAAAATATTTTAATTTGCAAATAAGTGAATTAATTTTTAATATAAATATATCGTAATTACATGATTTAAAAAAAAAGGCAGAGCGACTCATTTTCATTTATTTTGCTAAGCAATTGCAATTTAAATTAGAATTAGTAGAATTTAAAATAAGTTGAATATCTACACAATTTATTCTTCTAATATTTTACCTCAAAGCTATTATAATATTTTTATTATTAAAATATCATGAAGGACATTATTATAATTTAAGTAATTTTTGCATAATTTTTTGCAACTATTGTGAAAATGACACTAGATTGAGTCGATTACAAAAGATTTTTCTCTTAACCCACGTTGTTTATAAAAGAATGTCATAATCTATGTCAACATTTTTAAATAATGAGTCTTCATAATTACTCATTTATATATGTCCTGATTCTAGAGAAATTTGCGTTTTTAAAGTCCCTTGTAAGGATAGTTTTGGCAGTGTCGGAGTATAACACTATATCATTTGTAACCCATAAACTTCCCATTGCTGGGCACAGGTCTCCTCAAAAGATTTTAAGGGAATTTAGCCTACTATACCACGCTGGCCAGACGGGTTGGTATAGGGTTTTATTTCGAATATTCTTTTTCTCGCAGTGCTCTTGTCTGCTTTAGGTTAGGTCCCTCAGTCGCCTTTTACGACACCCACGGGTTGAAATCGGGTAGTGACATTAAATGTATTCTAAATACGTCACTGCACGGACTAAATGACATAAGTTTATCCTTAAATATCCAAATAACAATTAATTCCAATACAACAAACTAAACAGATGCAATAATATATATAAATAACTAACAAAAACATGCGTTTATTCAATCTATAAGCTAATGATAAAATAAATTAGTTTTGCTGTCGTATATAATTCATTCTATAGTAATGATACTTATAATATCTCTTAGTTAGCAATTTGAGTCCATGTGCTATTAGGACAATAATTATGGAATATCATTATTTAAGTATAAGTACTTTAAATTTTTGATATCTTTACCTACCTTTATATAAAAATAAATTACTATATGTGTGTATAATTGTGTGTGTAGCAAAAACTCGAGAATGACTGGACCAATTTGACTAAATTTTATTTTAAATATACGTTGAAATCTAAGGAAGTACCCTATGAGGAAGAAAATGGGAGCAACGAAAACGTAAAAACCATATTTCATAGAGCTGTCAAAAGTTTTTGACAGAAAGCCTTTATTGGGTAACCTAGTTGTTACATATACCTACTAATACCTTAAAACCGTGACTCCGTCCGTGTAGTTTTTTTTTGTTAAATAGTAGTTAATGACCTTTATTTAAGTATGTACTGATTTTTTTTTAAATACGTCATCCTAAGCCTATTGCAGTTCACTGCTGGATATAGGCCTCTCCTAACACGCGCCATAACACTAATAAAAATAATAATATTATATCTACCTAAATTTGCTATTTTCTGTCAAATTGTTTATCAAAAAACTTGACACTCCAATGAAAAAGTCGTAATTATGACAAATGATCTCTATCAAGAACCCATTACATTTCACGGCTGGGCACGATTCACTCTTTACAAGAGAAGGTTATAGGGAGCGTGCGGATCCTAGGTCTACAGTTATAGGGCTATTTTTTGACAAAATAGTGATTACACTTTTCATTTTTATGAAGCTATGAATTAGTTAATATTTTAAACATAAATATTGTTGAACGGACACATCACTTCATAACTAACATAGTTTTTTTTAAATTATAAATCAATTGGATCGATTAAAAAGGTCAGCTGTTTCAAGAAAGGGCACTTGCCCTAATGCCTTACAAAACATGCATAATAGTACTGAATTAAAATCACTACAAAAGTGAAAGTAGTCCATTTTCATCGTTTACATTAACTGATTGTTTAAATTTGTATTATAAGATTATATCTTAACCTTAAATACGATTTTATAATATATCATTATATAATACAACACCTACTGCCCTTATTGGCTGCAAAATTTAGCTCATATACATTAAAACTGAATATTGGTACGTGTTAACTTGTAGAATGAAACCCGCAATTTTTACAATTTCAAAATGACTTCATAAACGTTAATAAAACTCAAATAAACATGGCAAGTAAAATTCAACAAACCGTTAATACAATTAAAATACAAATCAATTTAATAATATAAACCGATAATTACTGTTCAACTTTAAAGTATTACGCTTAAAACGGTGAAGTTACAGAGATGCGCCTACCTCGGAGGACGACGTTACGCAACGAAGGCCGATTTACAAAGGTCACATCTACCGAACGACAGATTCAACCGAAGACGCGACGTTATGGAATATACGCGGCTGTAACTTTGTGTTGACGTCGTCTGTTACCTTCGTTTTCGGTTACAAAATTCGTTTTTCGAATAATGTATTAATTGCGTCATTATTTGCTACTGGTATTTTCAAATATATTCAATGTCAAAGGATATTATGTGATTTTTCTTGTTGTAAGCTTAGGTGGCAATTTAACAACTGGCCGTATGATATAGATTTCCATAAATTGTATGCTACTTGTCGCCTAAAATAATAATTAAGTAGATTCCCTGTAAAACGTAAAACTATTTATTTTTAATAATAAATTTAACTATACCAGTTATTAAATAAACTTTATTGTAAATAAAATAAATTCGAAGAATGTAATCTTGTACAGTGGCTTAAAATAAATATTAGTCGTATTCAATATTTACACCTGTGTTACATGCGAGTATAGTTACAAGGACAAGAAAACTTGTAGAATGAATGAAATGAAGTAATAATGTGTATGTAAATATATTAGCTTATTTATTTTAATTGAGCAATTCCTGCATGATTTGTAAGTGTCTCATCTAACAATGTTGTAAGATGATATATTTTATTAGTCATATTTACTTAAAATCTAGATATAACAAAATACTATGTTATTAACTTTTAATATTATGTCTCGTATCAATGACAAAAAATAACTTGGCAAGTTCAGAAAAACTCATACCATAGCGAAACTATCTTAATAATTAATATGAGAAAAATACGACTTACACTTTATAATATATTAATAAACACATTTGTAGCAATATAAAATTTAAGTTCTTAAAAAATTAAAATTTTTACACTCAAATTTTTAAGATAATATGTATAATTTTAACATTTTTAGCAACCAATGCCACTGCAAAAGGAATATCTAGTGTTTAGCATTTTCAATTAATATGCAAATAAACTGGTTTACATCTCAGATCAAATAATCTCATTGTTTAGTTTAAGGAATTTTAAAATCGATTCGGTGAACAATTTTAATATTTGTTTATTTATTAAGATATATTATACATACCACATTACAAGGTTGGACTTTACGTAACAATCTGTCATTGATCTTAGGTATCGTTTTAATTATTTGATGTTTTTAAAATCTTTAATTTTGTTTATTATTTTTGGTAAGTTATTTAAATGTTTAATTCAATATGTTAATATATAATTAGTGGCATTTACATTAGTGTGGCATTTGTATAATTAATTGGATATGCAGTAGCAACTTATTGTTTAAGTTGATACAATATTTTCCTTGAAGTTTTGACAAATGATGTGTATCAAAATCAAAGTCCGTATTTGTGTCCGTTAGTTTCATGTTTGTAAAGCTCCACGCGACACAGGGCTTGTTCCCTAGTGCGGGCGTTGTCTTTTTTAAAAAAAAAAAAAAGGAAAAGGAAAAGGCTTAAACCGGTACGAATGAAATATCTATAATAAAAACCTACTATATGTGAATATAGTGTAAGATGAACAAACATTGTACCAATGATCACAATCAATACATTAAATACATCCTGTTTATTAAGTATTCCAACACAGCTAGTTTTATTAAATCTATAGTTATAGAAAAAACACACCTTTATATCAGGTTGGCAGGAATAGCTTGTAATTATTGCCAAATAACTAGGACTAACTTCTATTAACCTCTGCAACTTGAGAGAAAAATGCATTAGGTTTTTTCCCCCTATGTTTTTAACTTCTGGGAATCTTTAACTCATAATGTTATAAATGCTACAATAAATAACTCTATTTATTCAAGAAAATGTATGTCAAAGTGACTTAATTGCAAATTAAGTGTAGGCAGAACTTCAATAATATTACAAGTCAAAATTATGTTACGCCAAGTATAAGGCATGATTGTTAATCAATAATGAAGTAATCGATGGATACGGTTAATTTATTGATATTATCATTATCATTTGACAACGGTTTGAAAGCTATAGCTGGTTTTAAAGACATGTATTCAAAATTATACTTTTTTTTTAATATTCACCGAAAATATTGCAAATATTTACGCACGTGCTAAGTTCGGGTGGGTCAGTTAGGTATACTAGAAATATTGCAGTCTTGTTTTTCTTAATAATGTATATTTTGTTTATGCTAAAAGCCTATGTGCATAAACTTTAAACCGTCCATGTATATAACCATGTAACCTACGTAGGTCAGTGAATGCTTACAATTTATACACACTCATTTATTTACACATTAATCTTACAAATTCAATAAGCACCGCATTGATGTCTGCATTTGGACTAGACATTTTAGCTGAGACCTTTTGACCTCAAGCTTTCAAAACGTTTGGTAATGTGACAGGCGTTTAATCAAACTACAAAATATGGACGACTGTATTATTTTTATATGAGAGAAACGATAAAGACGTGTAGTAGGTTGAGTTGACGAAGGTGTTCGTAAGTTCTTCGGAAAAGTGTTTCGGAAAACTTACGAATGAGATAAAATTATTCATAGATTTACAAAAACGAAACAAAAAATATAAAAAACCAAAGTTAAAAGCTTCTTGTTACTTTTTTTTATTGTATTATTATACTTGAACAAGTTTTTTCAGCAAAGAGACTTAAAACGTAAAAAAAATATTATGTCATCGTAGGTAGTTATTTTCACTAAAGCTTACACTAAACGCGACAGCAAAACAATAGCTGACTTAAATTACTTACATGGACGAACAAATTAGCGTTCACTCTATATTCTTACCCAATAGACAAAAGCTTGTAGCTTAGGTACCCTACAAAACGTCATTGTTGATGGAACAAGAAGGCATTTTTTTCAGTAAATATCTTCATAAACAATAGAAGTTAGGGAATGTTGCGTGTACCTGTTATTTGTTTTGTTGGTGATTGTGTGGTGTAAGAAGTAAGCTATTGTTCTCACTAATTTATGTATGGTGGTGATATAAGTGTACAAAGTGGCCATTTTGTCGAGTGATAGGTTCATCAGTACTAGTTATTGCATAAATGAATAAATTATTTTAAATTATTAACAATAGAACGCAGCGTACTGGCCATTAGACTATGTCAGAGGGTTCGTGTAATAGCGTCATACGTTCGCGGATGAGAGTTACGGATTCAAATAAGTCTGTTAAACTGAAATGGAAGTAGGTGTAACTGATATCCTTAAATATTTCATCATCATCATCATTTCAACTCATAAACTTCCCACTGCTGAGCACGGGTCTCCTCTAAAGAATGTTAAAAAAAATTACTACAGTACGCTGGTCAGACGGGTTGGTATAGGGATTGTTTCGAATTTTCCTTTTCTAGCAGTGCTCTTGTCTGCATAAGGTATTCCCTTAATCGCGTTTTATAGACATCAATATAAGGAATAATTTATAGCCAAGACTGTGAGTTCTGTATGCCAGTATTAACAATGATGAACTTTTGCGAACACCAAGTTTTGACACTCGGAAGTCCCAGGGAAAGCCTAACTGTCTTGGCACTCGCAACGAATTTAATTGAAGTTGGATGGAGGAGTAAGAAAAAGACATGAATAAAAGTCAAAAATACTTTTATTGGTTAATTGGTTTTTATTAAAGTAAATTAAATAAACTTACAATCCTCTCCTACATTTCTATAACATGACATTGTTATGGAGTTTTAGCGAAGGACTAATTAAACAGTACAAACATTTTGCAATTCCTTATTGTCTTTCCTAATGACATTGACGACATTTGCATAGCTGTAAATATGTTTGTTTAAACTTGTGTTTTATTTACATTAATGCGCTAATTACGATTACTTCATGTTTCTTAGCCCAAAATATGTTAAACATATTGGTAAATAATGAATGACAAATGTAAATAAATACGTACTTGTACATCATTATTAAATGTTTGTTAAATCATTTATCATTGTACGGTATTTGTGACTAAATATGAATTAATAATTAGTATACATTAAGTGAAGGTTGGTTAACATAAGTTATTAATAATAATGTTATTTTAATGTTCAGAGGTCGTTGTATAAGATTAATGAACAAAAAGATACAAATGTTTTATTAATTCCTTACATTTTTATCATTTATAATTTTAAATTAATTTTGACTGTTACAGTGACATAATTCTTGATATTCTGACTGTCACTGTGGCTTAGCGGTAGTAGAAAAATATTTGTTTGATACATAGATAGGTACATATAAAGAAAATATTGTACAGACTAAAACCCAACAAAACTAAACTAAACTAAAAAGTATTGTAAACCTTTGGCATTAAGGTCCATACAATATGGTTCTATATGCATAATTTTAAATAAAAAAAAAAGTTTTGAAATCCAATTTTAGACTTAGTCCTCAGTCCACCTTTACGCCAAGTCGCGGACACAACTAATAATAATAAAACTTAATCTAGTAACTGTGACCGACAGACCACCGCACCGGGCGCGACGTCTCGAGGAGAAGAATATCTTATAACTCATACTATAGACTAAAAAGTAATGTACGCACTACGCACTACTCGTCGGTACAGATGCAACGATAGATAGTTTTGTACGGAACGCTTTGTTTAGCCACCTGACTGTACAGTCATGCAGGGAAGTTATTAGAATTGTTCTGCTTCATTAAATTTATGTGCATTATAATAAGTTAGTAATATAATTTAGTTACAACATATTAAAACTGCTTTTTACTATATTAGATTATTAATAGACTTTGTAGCGCTAAAGAAAATATATAATAATATTAGTAGGATTTTTAAATTATATCTTTTTATTGTTAAGTACGTTCATTAATTTAGTAAATACGATAATCTTTTGTTGACGACTACAGACTAATGATCATAAATTGTAAAACATTTATCAAAGATAACCTTAAATAAAACAGAACGGGCAAAAAACGTTTTTAATATTTGAGAATTATCTATCAACGTGATAAAAAATATAAATGTTTTTTTTATATCCATCTTTAAGTCCGTGCGTTTCATTAAGTTGTTATAAGATAACATAGAAAATCTGCCCACCTGAGTATTCCAAAAAGGTATAGTATATGATTCTTAATGATTGTATAAAAAATAGGTCCATATTGTATCCATAATATTATGTAAGATCTTTATAACATATGGAGTGCAATAAAGACATTGAGTATTGAGTAAAAATAATTTTATAAAAAAAAAATAATAAATAAATAAATTCATTCATTAGTATTATATAGAAAATATTAAGCATAACCTCTAGGTTATGTATTATTGATTAAAAAAAGATCGTTTTTCAATCACGCCACCAAAATACTATTGTAAGCGACAGTACAAAATATGTTTCACCCATAGAACAAAGTTTTCTATTCTGTGGTTCCACCCGTACATTGACAAGATCAATATGAAATTCTGATTGACAGTTATGCACAAAAGTGGTAACCGCGCTCTTTATGATATTTACCTGCTTATTACTATTTCATATAAATTTTTCAACACGTCTCTGCTATTATGCTGTTGTATTGAGTAACTTAAAGAAGCTGCTGACATTTCGTTTTAAACTTTCGTGACTTTACACATTGTAATCCAACCACACGGTTGGATTACAATGTACACAGTTCACTTAAGATAACACTATCTTAAGTGAACTGTGTTTGTGAACCTGGAAGGAACAAAATGGCTTACCATCATATTTTATATATAATTACCGAAAAGTATTTTTTACACAATGACTATGAAATGATCATGAATGAATGAAAGGCTATGCTTCTGAAACGAATTAAGAAGCAGATACGAATGCCAAAAATAATTATAGACCTGTATAATTGTGCTTAATTAAACTGACTGAATTAAAAATACAAATATACGGGTTATACCGGTTGTCCAGGCAGATGCGACAAATGTTTAAATAGGACTAGAATAAATACTTCTATGCTTTGACACTGATTTTTTTTAAACATATTTCTACACAAAATTTAAATAAAGATTAAAATTTATCAAGATAATTTGGCTATTTGCATCTTAAGCATGTTCCGTTCTCATTAGAAGTTAAATATAGGACAAAAGATATTATATAAATCTACGTGACATTTTGTCTTTACTCATGTAGTTAATTGTAAGCCATGTAAAACATGCGAGAGTCTATACTTATACCTATTTCAACAGTATGAGATAACAATACAATTTATACTCTTCAAAAATGTCAGGCGTATTCATTATATTTAAATTAATTACATGTTTCCTACAAAATATAAATGTGCTTTACAACTCATTAAAGCGATGTTTTGTCACATTGCTCACATTCTGTTTAAACTGATCGCATCTTAGATAATTTGAGTTTAGTTATTACCTTGTTATTAAACTAATAATAACCTATTTGAACCGTTATGGCCTAGACTAGACGGAGAAATATGTTAAAACATAAGAATTCTATTTATTCTCAAATAAAAATCAGTTCACCTTTAATCTCTAACTGTATTTGAAACTTTAAGACCATGTAAATATAGCTATCGACAGATAGAATCATAAGTTACTTACCAGCTGTTTACGTAAATATTATCAAAAATATTTTTAGTAATATTAATTTTACTTTCGTTAATAATGCACTGTACCTCAATTATTGTTGAAATATTCGTAAGTGCCCTGTATTTATTTACCTGTTCATACAACAGATCACCGTAATCAAGTGAATCATCATTGGGTTATACCACTGAGATTATTGCAAAATATTCGACTTGCATCATTTTTTATTGTCACTCTTTTGATGAATTATAATAATTGTTATTACTACAATTAATAACATAGAGAAACAGAACGTTATTTTATGTTAAAAGACATCATCTATTCCGGCAACGAATTCTGTGTCAGGATTTTATAAACAAACAATTAATAGCAAATACACCCAGAATCAGTATAACACAGCAGTCTTTAGACGGTACAACCTATGTGTGTGCCGCACAAATATTTGTACTTTGTGTGGATTGAACTAACAACATTGTGATCGGCAGTCGCATATGACCACTAAACCAACTAAGGAGTTTAATTAATCTTTGTGATTAAATAAATAATTAAATAATAATAATATAAATAATAAAAAAGTACCTCATCAAGATCGGATTATTCGGACAGAAACATACAGACACATCAAACTTATAACAACTCTCTTTTTGCGTAGTGGGTTAAAAAAGCACTATCCACATTTCGCGTTTCAATATGCTCGAATTTAGAATTACGCACGTGCATTAATTACGATAGATCCCTTCCACAGTCATACGTACAAATTGCAGCCTATTTAAAGTCTAAATAGCCGCTTTTATTTGGGCTGTATGTGTTCTATATAGTTTGTAACATTAAAATAAAGTAAAAATTATTACCTTATACACAAAGAATATCACATTAAAACTTTTCACACAGAATTCATTGTCAGGTTAACGACCATTAAACTTACTTTGTATTTGTCTAGTTAAAGATATATCTTATAGTAATAACTGTGTCAATAACGCGTTAGTATTTTATTTAAAATTGAACTTTTATTTTCCAAAGCAAAAACGAACCTTTTTGCTGTTCAGGAACCTACGTGGTATTGCGATTTTTAATTGGTTGATTTTGATTTCACTGATTTTTTTTTAATATTTGACAACAATATCGAAATTAACTCAAGAATTTTGCTTTTGTCCTTATTTGTAAGACTCCTTCTAAGGTTGCCTTAAAAAAAAAAACTTTTTTTTCCGAAGTATTGCGAAATTATGTTTTCTTTATAGTCGCAGTTTTCTTCGTGCAGGTCTAAGTCGGAATAAATTAGTTTTATTGTTTTGAACTATGTATAGATGTATATTCTAATTCATAATATAATTATAGTTATGAAACTTTACAACCAAGCTGCATTGACCTTCTTGGTAAGCAAGTGGTTTAAGATTACTATTTATAGCTATAGTTTTTGTTCTTTATTATTTACAAAGTTTTATTTATCCGTGACTCAAAATTGCTTGGATAGTGTAAATTATAGCCATTTAGTTTAATATACAGGATTTATAAATATTTGTAAGATCCTACTGTTAACAATAGTATGTTTCTCTTAATCAATAAAATTTAGAAATTGCTTTGATGAGGCGAAGACATAATATGGAAGTTCATCATTCTTCAGGTACAGTGTATTTTCTAAAAACACATCTATAATCTAGGAGATTGAGAAAAGCTGACATTTTGTGTAAGACAAATTTTAATGAGCAGATAATACTAAAAATAACGATTCAAGCTATGTTTCTTCTACAGACATTGGACGCGTCAAATGAATGCCGTTGGACAAAACATTTTTTTAATAGAATTTGCCTGTCTGCTCGGCCATGTTACGGTAGACATAAATGGGTTATTACTCACTGTATAAGAGAATATTATTCTGTCTGACACGGCCCGTGTCTGACACGGCACGTATCTGAAACGTTTAATATCTGTAGATATTAACGTAGCTTTATCTATGTGCAAATCGTCTAAGACATTTTCAAGTAACTACCAAAAATTTATCGATTAAATATGGCCTTTAATATTTAATTATTAAAAATAATACATGAATGTTATTAGTACAATCAATGAAAAATATAAACAAAAATTAGGTACCTACTGCAAAAAGTATTTAAAATATTTGCACACATTCGAAAATCAATATCCTTGTCAATAATATACTTTAATTGATACAAAATTACAAGCACTCTTATTATATAACATTTAAAGACGATAATTCAATAAAAACAATCATCTTTAATGCAAATAAACTTAAAATTCAATGTCAATAATTAAATAAACATGTCAAAGATGGCTCAAAGTGCTGTCTTCACGGAAGTACAAATACAAACGCATGTTAAAAAGGACTCTATTTTAATTCACATGCGGTTATTTTTTGTATATCAAGATGTAGTACTTACGTCATAAAGTTTTGGGTAAAAAAATCAACAGAAATTAATAGTTTGAATATTTTAATCGCCAGCCTTGAACTTATATGAGATGGTACTAATTAGTCTCAGGATATTAAAGTGTTAGGTAATACGATCAAAATTGTACTTAATGGCATTAATTAATGGCACTATGACTTGGCATTTTAGTAGCTGCAAATTTATAGTGCGAACAAAATAACAATAAAAATAATTTATGTGTTTATTCATATAGTGTCGTTAATTTGCTTTACGTTGCGTAAAATTGCGTATAAGAGAATACCTTATAAATACAATGCAATAGTAGCAATAAATCAATGGTTAAACAATCTGACGTTCATATATGTACGCTTTGACATCCTTGCGTTACTCTATAACTAAGGAACTAGGAGGATTTTATGAAAATAAAAAAAAATAATCACTTAAAATTTAACTTCGTTTAGTTATTAAAATTTGATTTGGTGAACATAGATTTTATTTCCAGCTCAAATCAACGGCAGCATATTTAAATGATTGACATCAAACAAGGTACATCATTGTATTAAAATGAGCCTACAAATTAAGCAGTATACACACAATATTGGGAATTGCAATAAAATACAATTTTACGGTCATGGGTCAAAGTGGTCAAGTTTGCGAATCTCTGATATTGAACGATGTTGCGATGTAACCGTGTGTTTGCATAATGTCTTATGTAATTGCTCTCTTTAGTGAAGCGAGTACGGTGTGACCTTAGCTTTATTCTTTTCTTATAGGTTCACTGATGTTTTAATAATTTTGGATAAATTTTACGTGATTTCAGTAATAATAAATAAGTAAAGTTTATAATAATATATTATGTATAATAGTTAAAATAAAAAAAAAAAACGATCACAAATGGATCGCGCACAGACAAGTATCGCTTTTTTATAAAATATTTACAACCAAACTTAAATTATATTAATTATAATCTAAACTGCTAATAATAGAATTTGTTTTCATTATATAATATATATTTCATTAAATCTTAAACTTAAATCTACATTACAGTGATACACAACGAAAACTACGCAGGTTTTATCTGTGTGATGGCGATGCAAGATGGATGATGATCAAAAAACTTGTCAGAATGCCACAATAATAAAGCGATGCCTCAGCCATATCCAAAATATAGGTAAAAGGCATAAAAACTTTAAAAATATTGATAAAAGTAAAAATAGCTAAGCCTTAATTGTTTATTTGTAAAAAGAAATATTTATACTCTATGACGAATCTGTATACCTATTCTTAATCGTTTTATACACATTTGCAATAATGTTCGGAAATTATGAAAGCGTATTAAAAATATCGTTATACAATACAAGCTGAGGTCAAGCAACTTAAAGTAATGTTATCTAAGTTTGCCTGTAAGAAATAGCTTGTAGCAAAAAGTACAAAACTTATATTGTAAAGGTATAATTACTTAAATTTTTATGATGTACAATAACGAGTTGTCTGTCTGTGTGTGTATATTGCGTAATTTTAAATAAATAAATAAATAAATAAATAAATTGTTTATTCAGCATAAATAGTACACTATTACATAATTCTTAAGATTAAAGATAAGGTACAATAATGTTTGGTGCCTGCACTAGGAATATTCCTGTGTCGCAGGCAGTTTATGAGCACATTTTTATGTTATTGTACAAAATGTACAATTAAATCATAAACCATGTTTTGTAATGAATTAGATACTATCTATTATAACAAAAATGAAAACAGATGTGTTTTAATTTATTAAATCTAATTAAATAAAAAGATTACCTACGTGATATTTAATGCTTTCTTGCATTTACTAATTTTATTATTATGTAGTCTAGAGAAGCATTGATGTCATCAAAAAATTATAAAACTGGGTCAAAGACAATGCAGTTTATGTCACGTCCGAGGTTAACTTAACTTACATTTGTTTTTGCTGATTCTGCTTAATATTATTATATCTATGTGTTGAAAAAACTAAAGTGTAATGAATAGTGCGATGGTCAGTTATCGCTGAGTATGAAATAAAAATATTGTAACATATAAGTCTAGTCTTAAGCAAATAATAATTAAAAGTTAGAACTAAATACATTAGAAATACAAGCTACGTAATTTTTGGTTTGAAATTGAAACAATGTAACCCTTAGACTTCCCCATAGCGTAGAAATTGAAAAAATATTTCATTTTATGTGAAAATAATAGATATTTTATTCATACATAATACTTGTTTAACTTGAACCTGTTGTAACTCTCATGAAGTGTCATCTTTAAAACTGGCCATGACATTTTTTTTTAATTATACCTAAACGTCTACTTAAAATGATATAATACATTATTATTTTAATCAATTTCACATAATTATAATATTTTTGACAGCCACAGTGGCGTAGCAGGTGTGTAAAAATGATATTGAATTTTTTATAATTGAAATTCAATATATATTATCCCGCTATTTAAAAATGTGCTCTGTGAGTGACTGCTGGGAGCGAGCATAGTGTCACTAACACACTACAAACACGTAGCAATGTAAGACGTAAGTGAATCTCCCTTTGTGGAAAAAACACGTGACGCTATTACTGTTACTAATCCTCTTCAATGGCTACTGAATGATAAAAAACCGTCAACGAACATTGGAGAAAAAGATGCAAGTAGGGTATTTTCAGCAGGCAATTTAAAAACGTGCAATCTCGACATCGACCACATTGTACGTTTTGAAATTGAGAGAACTGCTTATTTTTGCCCATATACTCATTGTTGTGTACTGTGTGTGGTTGGGGTTCAGGCCTCTTCAATGATTGTATTTTTATTACTGTACTGACTTAATTTAGATTTATTTTATAATTTAATAGGTACATAAGTTATAATGCGTTTTACATGTAATGGCGAACCGACTGCCATGAAACTCGAACGGAACGGTCCCGTGTGAACAGTGCGCGCTTCCTTCCGTCCTTCGCCGCAACAGCCAATCAGCGCTCCTTGCTGCGCCGTTTTCGCTAACGTGATAACAGAGGGCGTCGCGATGCAACAAATCGATATCTGTGTCTCTTGGAGTTGTCGCGGTTCACAGCATAAATCAATAGATGGCGTTAACATATCCCGCCGCCCTTGGAAGATCCTGCTTCCAACGAAGTACCGATGACGATGCCAATTTCGGGATTCTCCTTGTTCTCTTCTTGTGGTAATAAAGGACATATTTTTGAGAATGCCCTTCGTACCGTCCCGGTCGCCGTTTTGATATCAGCGACTCGTGAGACGCCATCCTTCCCAGGAAAAGTGTGAAGAATTCTTCCCAGGCGCCATTTTAGAGGAGGGAGGTTATCCTCCTTGAGGAGTACGAGAGTATTAGGTACCAATTCTTCCTTACGCGTCTTCCACTTCGTTCTGGTCTGCAGCTCCGCTATATACTCCTTGGACCACCTCTGCCAGAACTGTTGGCGCATCTGCTCCACGCGGTCATAACGGGACAGGCGATGTGAAGCTGTAGTCGTCAGGTCTGGGCTGGCTGGTGCGGTGAGCGGTCGGCCAATCAGAAACAGAGAAGGGCTGAGGGGAAGAAGGTCAGTCGGATCTGCGGACAGTGGGTACATGGGTCGAGAGTTTAGGACGGCCTCGATTTGAGCCAATATCGTGCTAAACTCTTCGTATGTTAAGTTCGCATTGCCAATAACACGACGAATATGATATTTGCAGGACTTTACTCCTGCCTCCCACAATCCTCCAAAATGCGGTGTATAGGGTGGTATGAAATTAAATTGTATATTATCATTAGATAAAATCTCGCTAATATTATCACAATTGTTGTTTAGAAAATGTGTAATTTCCTTCATTGCCCCGACAAAATTCTTACCATTATCTGAGAATATTTTTGCCGGTTTACCCCGTCTAGAGACAAACCTTTTTAGAGCTAATATATAAGCATCTGTTGTTAAATTAGTGACTAATTCTAAGTGAACTGCACGAGTGGAGAAACAAATAAATAAACAAATATAGCATTTTTCTAGTTTAGCGCCCCTCCCTTTACGGTTTAAAATAAACATGGGTCCTGCGTAGTCCACACCACAATTCATGAATGGATAACCTGGTTCTAGCCTTTCTACAGGTAAGTTACCCATTTGAACTGACACAGTTTTACCTCTAATTCGTGTACAGGTCACACATTTATGTACTACATTTCTAGCCAAGTCGCGGCCTCCGAGGGGCCACCAAGTTTCACGTATATTAGCTAACAGCGATTGGGGGCCTGCATGAAGCAGGCGCTTATGTTCATACTGAAACAACAAACGTGTAAATGTATGTTTACTACATAACAAGATGGGATGTCTTTTGTTGTATGAAAAACTTAAAGAATTATCTAATCTACCCCCCACTCTAATGATATTATCATTATCCAAATAAATATTAAGCCCAGATATATTACGAGTAGTTTTTAAAGTTAAGTTGTTTTTTGATGATATATCGAGATTAGGAAACAATTGTTTTTGTGACATTTGAGTCAATTTATTAGTAGATTTATTTAACTCATCTACTTGAAGAGGGCCGTATTTACGGTTTACCTTTATTTTAGTACGAATATTATCAATGAAACGTAGCATGTATGCAAATGCACGCTTCATGCGAATAAATGAAGAAAATCTCTCAAATGGAAACGTATTCTGATCAGTTTGATTTAGTAACAGTGTAGTAGTTAATTTAATATCTGGCAGCTCGTTAAAATTAATGTTATGGCAACTATGATCATAACTAAAATTACAAAGACGTTCGTGTAAAAATGCTGGGCCGTACCACCAAATATCGGTGGTGCGCAACGCATCGAGCGTGATCCCGCGTGATACTAAATCGGCTGGATTGGATTTACTTCCTACGTGTAACCATGGTAAACTGCCCGTTAGATCATTAATTTGAGCCACTCTGTTTTGTACAAATGTTTTAAGAGTATTAGGTGACATTCGTAGCCATCCCAGCACAATTGTGGAATCCGACCAGAAATAAACCTTTGTAAACTTCAAACGAAGTGAAGTTATAATTTTTGTATATAGCTTTGCGCCTAATAATGCCCCGCAGAGCTCTAAACGCGGTATAGTTATCGGTTTAACAGGCGCGACCTTAGACTTGGCGCATAATAAAGCCACGGATACATTGGTATTGTTATCGTCATACATACGGACGTAAGCACAAGCGCCGTATGCATTTTGAGAGGCGTCCATGAATATATGTAATTCTATATATTGCATTTTGCTATTTATAACCTGACGAGGTATACGTAATTTATTCAAACAGTCAAAAGTGTCAACAAACTTTTGCCAACTAATAAAAATATCATGAGGGACCGGATCGTCCCATCCTATTTTGTACGTCCATAACCTCTGTAATAATATTTTTGCAAGTATTATAAGAGGTGCTAGTAGACCTAATGGATCGTAAACTTGTGAAATTGCCGACAACATGATGCGCTTAGTCACGTGATTGCCGCTTAACTTCAATTTGGTTGTATAATGTGACTCATCTGTATTTGCGAACCAACCTAAACCTAAGGTTTTATTTTGACAGGATTCGCCCAAAGATAAGTTCTTAAACGCATTTACGGTTGACAAATCAAAATTGAACAACCATTTTCGTAAACGTAAACAACCCGACTGTAATACCTTAGATACTTTATTACAAATTTCCAATAACTTATCTTTATTATCAAAACCAGTAATTAAATCGTCGACGTAGAAGTCGTTAAGAATAATATTAGCGATGTCGTTATCAGTGCATTCCGATGCCAGCTGTTGCAAACATCGCATACTTAGGTATGGCGCGGACGCCGTGCCATAAGTAACCGTATTGAGCCGGTACACACCGAGCGCATCTAACGGGTTTTCTCTCCATAAAATTAATTGTAGGTATTGTTGATCGGGTTGAATTAATATTTGCCTATACATTTTTTCTACATCTGCACAGGCAATGTATGTGTATTGACGAAATCTTAATAGAATGGCGAATATGTCATTCTGTAGGGATGGCCCGATCATTTGAATGTCATTCAAAGATTGACCAGAAGTGGTTTTAGCACTAGCGTCAAATACAACACGTAATTTAGTAGTTGTACTATGTTCTCTGAATATACCGTGATGCGGTAAAAAATAATGTGGAGACGTATAAGTATCTATTTTTGTCATGTGACCGAGTTCTAAATATTCGTGTATAAAATCGAAATATAATTTTTTATAACTCGGTGTGCCACGACTTAACTTTCGTTCGAGCGCGAGGAACCGACTCTCGGCTTGTAGGTACGAATCGCCCAGCTGATCAGCTGATTCGCGTAGTGGCATACGCACAGCGAAACGACCACGACTATCACGCGTAGTGGTTTTTATAAATAAATTCTCACAAGCGTGTTCTTCGTTTGAAATATTATCTGTCCTTGAACTTATCTCCTCTAACTCCCAAAATTTACGTAATTGAATATCTAAGTTATCGTACAACGTGTGCGTAAAATTGCACTGAACTCGCTTACCGAATGAACTCTTTTTACTATGTATGGCACCAGATACAATCCAACCTAGCTTAGTATTTTGTAAGTACGGACCGGTTGTAAGCCGAATTAATCCTTCACTTAGAAGCTCCCAAAACATGTCTGCCCCGATCAGTAAATCGATTTTATTCGACAAATAAAAATTAGGATCGGCGAGTGAGACATTAGTCGGAATCATAATATTCGCAATATTATGATTGACGGAGGGTAACTTTGATGTAATACCAGGTAAGACAAGACAATTCAAACGCATATTAAATTCATTAATTTTAGATCTCAATTGTACTTGGCACGATTGTGTAGATTGGGTTACCGAATTACCTACCCCTGCGACGTGTACTGTGGACTGTATTAAATGTAATTTTAATTTATCGCATAATGATTTTGTAATAAATGAATGTTGACTTCCATTATCTAGAATAGCACGAATAGTATGATAGTTATCATCATTGCCTAATATTTCCACTAATGCAGTCGAAAGAATAACGGGTTCTTGAAACGAAAGTTTATCAACTTGTTGACAAGTTAAGCTTGACGCGCTGTGAAGTGCTGTACTGTGTGCGGCCGTCGCAACGGACTCGCGAGTCGAAGGGGACTCCGCTGGCTTTGACGAGCTGCTGTTATCGCAGCACTCATCATGAAGAAGCGAATGGTGTTTACGATTACATAGTTTACAGGCTCCGAACCAGCATTGGGCCACGGCATGCCCTGCGCGCAAGCAATTTTTACAAAGTTTGTTTTCCTTTACGAATAATAGTTTGTCCTTCATCGGAAGGTCATTGAATCTACCACATGAGTATAATGCATGATTTTCTTTACACATATTACACCTTTGGTAGCGCCTTGAATCACTTGTATTATGTTTTTGTTGTGATTTTGACGAAGTATTATTATCGTTATGTGTTGCGACGTAGCTATGTGAGCTAGAATGCTTCGAATTGCTAGATGAGGATGGTTTCTTTACCGATCCCTCTGACGTTTGTTTACCTGAGTCATGTGTACCTTTAATAGATTCTAACATGTCCGCCCTGTCCGTAAGAAATGTAATCATATCATTTAAAGTTAACTTTTTATTAGCGTGACTCGGTAATTTAGAAAGTGCACTTTTATGATTTTCCCACTCCTTCTCGGTAGTTGAGTCCATCTTAGTCACAATAAGAAATATTATTAAAGTGTCCCAATACTCTGTAGGCTCATCTAAACCTTTAAGGGCACGAATATTTTTGAGAACATTATCTATCAACTTACGAATGTGAAATGCAGATTCTTTATGCAACGGCTGTATTGAGTGCAAAGCTTTCACGTGGTTTTGAATAAGTAATCTATTATTATTAAATCTATTTTCTAATAAACTCCAAGCTATTGTGTAATTTTCAGCAGTAAACTGTAACGATTTTATTATTTGACGAGCAGTGCCAGTGAGAGCGGATCGTAAGTAATGGAATTTTTGAATGCTATCTATAGTTTTAGAATTATGAATTAGGGATATATAGGTATCTCTAAACTCCAACCACTGTTCGAATGAACCGTCAAAGGAGGGTAGTGAAATTGTAGGCAATTTAATGCTGGAAGTCTGTTTGCTGACCTCAACATTGTTACTATTTATTTCTCCACTCTTTAGCATGCATTTCGCCTTAGAGGTAAACTCATAAAATATATTTTCAAAGGTTTCTCTTTCACTTAATTGCTTTTCTAAGTCCTGTTCTAAATCCTGTAGGTGAAAATCTATATCATCCTGAATACTTGAAAACTGTTCTAATAATGTTGCAACGTTTTTACAACGATCCTCTAGAGCTATCTTTTGAGATTCTGATAATTCTTCATTTTGCAACGATTGCACGTGTTTAATGAATACAGTAAATTTTCCTTTAACTACACCTCTTTTTTTAATCAATTCTTTATACTCATCAACTGGCATTTTGGAAGATTATAAGAAACAGAATAAAGTACTTACAGTTTTAATTGGCTGTCCTCGAAATGACCTTGAGGACTTACACGTGGACATGCAACACGACCCGGTAACTGGAATTTTATGTAAAAATACACGATATTAGCACAAATGATTCTTAAGGATGGGTTTGGATAGGAGTACTGAATAGCCTGACCGTTTATTTTCGATTCCGCTGGTTGCCGACTTCCAATAGTTACGTCTTGTAAAGCCGCCTTGATCCAGTTCGAAGGTCCAACTTATGTTGTGTACTGTGTGTGGTTGGGGTTCAGGCCTCTTCAATGATTGTATTTTTATTACTGTACTGACTTAATTTAGATTTATTTTATAATTTAATAGGTACATAAGTTATAATGCGTTTTACATGTAATGGCGAACCGACTGCCATGAAACTCGAACGGAACGGTCCCGTGTGAACAGTGCGCGCTTCCTTCCGTCCTTCGCCGCAACAGCCAATCAGCGCTCCTTGCTGCGCCGTTTTCGCTAACGTGATAACAGAGGGCGTCGCGATGCAACAAATCGATATCTGTGTCTCTTGGAGTTGTCGCGGTTCACAGCATAAATCAATAGATGGCGTTAACACTCATATTTAAATTGTTACAGATGTAGTCATTTGTTTTGTTAATTCTCAGAAACAGACGAAAGCAATTGTTTACCAGAAAGGGTCCTCCGTTATCACATAAAGATATCGTCACTGACCCCAACTTTCATCACTTGCACAACATGACAGATAGAAATATAAAACCTGTTTTGATTAACCAATGAGTGCTTTATAGTGTGCCCACCTTTTGGGACTCATTATGGTTAATCGGGGCCTTGGCACGTATTGATAATATTTTGACCAAAATGACCAAGTTCTTGGTATTTCATAATGTGGCATTCCACTTAAAGGGTTCGCATGACTATATTATACAATTTAATATTTTAATAATATAATTTGTCTTGAACTATCGTATTAAGCGAATTACAAAATTGTTTGTTCACAGTCAAATAGGACAATTTTACAGTTGTTTTTGTGTTCGCTTGTAATTTGTATCAATTTATTTTTCTTTTTTACCCCATTACGGTGAAAAAGATTGTGTTATTTATTAAAAAAGATATTATCCGTCCTATAGGACGAACTCTGTATTGCTGGAGACTCCAAAACACACAATTACAGAATAATAATAAAGTAAATTTGTAAAGTCATTGGAATCACAAGACGTTTTGTGAAAACAAAACAAGTCAAAACAACAGTTGGTCACATATATTAAAACAATCTCGATGTTTACAACCATCGACATGTCAATAAGGATTCAATACAACGTCATTACATGTTCTATCTTGTGTTTCTAGCCTTGACTTGTCATAGCTACACTCGGAAGAGCTATCTGGAGATATTGCAAATATTTGGTTCCTGCATTATTGAGGCCATAACATCATTTAGATTGAGATCTATTTCCGACCCTTTGATGTAAAGACTTGTAAACAAAATTGCAGAGAAAATGGCCTTATAATTATTTCTGTCTTTGACAAGAATAAAAAAAATAATGCCAAAATCTTCTATTTAAAAGATCATAATGGTAATTTTTATTTTCTTTGATTTTCAAGTCAAAGGGATCTTTCTATGAAATAGTTTCTGTCATCACGGAAATCAAACCCCTGTGTACACTTACCCAATTTTTTGTTAATTTAAGTCAAATTAAAATGAACTTTCTCAAAAGCAACAGATGACAATAAAACAATAAAAGCCGATACAAAACAGATAAAAACACAAACCGACTGACATTGTTATGTGACATTGGATAACAATGTCTTTATATGCGTAGGCGCGTCTGCACCAACTACATATGGAAAAGAATGAGATGCTTGCAACACACCTAGTGTAGGTGCATCTCAATTAGATGTCTACAGCTTCCTATTTAGTATAAACAAGAACATTATTTGATATAACAATAAAGTCTGAAATATTAATAGTTTTAGATTTAGGTAAATGGCTTATAATCTCTAAACTAAACTTATATTATGTATATCAGATATTTAAATTATAAAAACTTCTGTCGTAGTCTCTACCGACGTGGTTTGTCTGTAAATATTCATTAAATTCTCTGAATTATCCCAAATTTGCCGATTAATGGTAACACGATTGCCCCTTATTATATGGGATTATAGAACTTTTTTTTTACCACATTCACACAGCGCCATCTAGTCCCAAAGTAAGCAATTATATTTGCTTGTGTTATTGGTACTAAACAACTGATATACTACTTAAATATATATATTTTTTTTTGTAAATACATACATATTATAGATAAATTACACCCAGACACAGAACAAACCTTTATGCTCATGATACAAAGATTTTCCTGGGTGGGGATCGAACCCACGACCTCTGGCTTAGCAGTGAGGGTCACTAACCACTAGACCAACAGGCAAGTCTTTGCTGGTAAAATGTGAGTGTGATACACCTCTGCCTATCCCTTGGGACAAAGGCGTGGCTATAATAAATTCTGTGGTATTAGGTCACCTTTCCTCGTTTCTATTTATACGTCCTTTGTACGATTCTGACCCGCACTAGACCAGTGTGCGTGGATTATGGCCTAAATCCTCTAAGCTATCTAAATAGAGTAGAGGAGACCCGTCACCCAGGCCCAGCAGTGAGACATCAATGGGTTACTGACGATAATGATGACTTATTAGGTACCTACCTAGTAGTAAGAACCCATAACTACAGCAAATAGGCATTCAAAATCTTTCAATAGTTGAATGTCAAATTTTTCCAAATTTAGTTGTAACGTTACATTATTGTAATAATAATCATTTTACAAAACATTAGCAACTAGCGACACAGCGGCAAAAACCATAATTAATAATGACAGCTATGACAGATACTCAGCACGCTTGCCTGTTAGTAGTTATGTGTTTTTACACGCATGTTGATGGGATTTTATTTATAATCAATCATATAACAGTGAACTTGACACACAAAGAAAGTAACACTCATTAATATCAAATTATTGGTAATTAATGTATTATGCCTACCGTGTACAAAACTTGAATAGACAATACGTTTTTTATTGAACACAATCGGACAAAGAATGTCTTTGTTTACGATTCGGTGGGCCTGTAGGTACTCAATGCCAAATAATAATATACTCTTCAGTATTATACAAATAAGTTCAATTGTATTCTTATAAGATTGTATCTATAAACAAATATTGGTAGGTTAAATGCTAATGCTTTGTGACTTAGGACAGCTTCCTTGGATTAGTTAGATGTTTTTTGTTGTAGAATGTACGCGTATTATAAGGAATAATGTCTTAAACGTGTATTATCGAAATAGTGAGTGGGAGCGCCAGAGTTCCCTTTCTTTCTCCCAATCCACTGAGGACCAAGATCTCATCTTTTTCCTGTTCCTCTCTATTCCTCTTTTTATTTTCAGTAGGCAACAGCTTTATTGTGTTTTCTTCGCAACAGATTCTAAAGGAAACATAGTCATGTCTTTGAGCGCTGGTTTCTTTTAGCATCAGGTGGGTGGGCATAAGCAAGTGAGACAAGCTCGGCTGCCACGTCAAACAAAAAAAAAATACACCTATTTTATGAAAATATAGAGTGATAGTGTGAACCGTGTTTTCAGACTGTCTATTTGCGATGCCACCGTAAAGCTTACAGAATACAGAAAACACATTAGTAATTCATGTTAGCTTGTAAACGTTCCCAATTTGGTCACAATAAAGCACATAAAATAGTAGAATATCTAACTCACAGTTTGTTACACAGATGTCATAATTTGCATAATCATAATAAAAATAGTTTTATAACAGAATACCATTGAGAGTAAACTCGTTCGACAACATCAAAACTAGATACATTAACATACTTAGTCAAATAAAATAATAAGAAGATCTGAATGAAAAAGTCGAACAGTAATTAAATTAACTAGATCCTGTTCAATTTTTGAAGTGTTTGAAGAAAAATTGAATGATGATGATGATAATTGACCTAATAGTGATAAAGTAGTCAAAACGGATAAAATGTCAGAAATAATTAGACAAGTTTCTTTATACAATGGTAGCCGGTATTCTATTGACATACTTGGCATCTGCTCAAGAAGTTCCTTTGCATCTACAGACAATGCAAGTACATCCATTCAAGTGTTTAAATCTATTGTAGGTGCAATACTCATTGTGCTTTAAAATTTGCATTTTGGTTCTAAACCTATAATTATATTATTATTTTTGGTAGCATGAACTTTAACTAAGGCCATGATTTACAATATTACCGAAAGTTAGGTAACTTTTTTGTCCCCTTGATTAATTATAATTGTTGTTGTAATTGGTTCATGGATGTGAGATATCAGTTACAAGTTAAAAATTCCCAATTTTGTGAATGATACTAAACCGTATTCAACATTGTTTGGTTGCTAATTACGATGACGACGACGAAGTATAAGATTCCCAGAGGTTTGCGTGATTACATGAAACTAATTCACTAAGAAGAACATTTTTTTCGTGAGAGATTATATCAAATCTAGGTTTCACTGTTACAGAATGTTAAACTGTTAGTAAGTCTTATGATAAAATTGCATATGTTAAATACATATTTTTAAAATTTTTACTTCAATAGCATTGAATATTATTTATTTTAAAGAAGCTTATGACTGTCAGAAATATTACCAACCTAACTTGAGTTGTGATTGACAAGTGACCTCATGCCAATATCATCAATCTATGAGGCTAGTTCATAGACATCAAGTACTATTACTCAACGGTCAGAAATGTCAGTGCAACAATGCATCGACTGTTTCAGCGTTTGCGAAATTGTTAAAACTAAGCAGATTCTGCAACTATGATTTTAAAAGAATAGAAACCTTTATCTTAAACAGAACCGTTGAAGACGCGTAGGCTAGGTTAAATTAAACACATAATACCAAAACAATATTATGAATTTAAAAAAAGCAATTAATTTTGAAACTCTTACCGATACTAGCACTTTTATAATAATAATAATAATAATTTTTAGGGTCGAATGGGCTCGTAGCCATTTATGGCAAAATAATAATAATAATATGGTCAAAGAAAATAACGCATAACCTATTTCGTATCATAAAAATCAAATTACACAATCGCTGTTTTATCAGAATTTGAAAATATTGCGTAATTAGATAACAAATTACGAACAAAGAAAGTAAGTACGATAAAGTACTCGTAGTATGTATATATCTGGCATTATGGTATAATAGCTAAGAAACTAATAATCCAGTGATACACAGACTATCAGATACTATAGTGACAACACTATTAATATGTTATAGCACAAGCTAAACAATAAATAAGTGTAACAAAAGCTTCACACGCGCCGCGACGCGTCTAAAAAGGTCATCTTGAGAAATCGATATTATCACCTTAGGTAACGAGTTTAGATTCTAGTTTCCAAAAATGGGTGTATACGAGCGTTTATTAATGCTAAACTTGATATTTTAATTAATGGAGATCTGTCGCTATTAATAAACCATAATTTATTATTAATTATCTTTAGATGTCCTTCAAGCCTAACAGATGATGTAGGATTTAGACAGGCTGATGTCCATGTTGATGATGATGAAAATCTAGTAAGCAACGTCTTGCTCTTGTAGAATTAAGGGAATTTGTTAAAATAATATCTGTCTATAAAAAATAATTGATGTACTTTTCCAAATTTTAGATGATCTCTTTGCCAAGATCCATTCAGTATAACTTACAAAGAGGCAGAGCAACCTAGCGTTACTTTTGAATTTATAATAATAACAGAAGTATTTGAGTTTAGACAAGAAGATTAAATTTATGGTCAAGACATGTTAAAACATTTTTTATGTATGACAAATGACAATACTTCATCTGGTCATTACGTTAAGCCGTATTATCAGCTTGGCCCCGACCTTAATCTTTGAGCAATATATCATTATTGTTTAAAAATATAAATACTTCAATTGCACGTGGTTTATTAGTAATCTGCATTATCAAACATCAAAGTTCATACGTGTTTTGCTGATACTGCATCTAACCTTGTTTAAATTCCACTTGGGACCAAAATACTTTTTTTATTTTTCTAATTTTATCTACATTTCGTCTTTATAGCTTTATTATATTTTTCTCTGTTCATTAAAGGTTAAAAAAGTTGTATAATTTTTGGTATCACACCGCTAAAAAAAAACTAAAACTTCTAAATAGATTTAGAAGATTTTTAACCTTTTATATTACAGTTTTGTAACGTCTAATCAACATTACCTCAGGCTAAAGTAAAGGAAATATTAGGACTTATAAGTTCAATACACAAAATTTGGTGGAACTGCACGTAAGGATAATATGTAAAATTAAGCTCTAACACAACTTAAATACTAAGATAGGTACTTCTTGCAAAGTGTTTGCGAAACTATTTGTATTTTAGACATCCGTATTTTGGTCTGTTTATCTATCAGCAAATCACGAAATACTAGGTATGGTATTGTACAGATTTTCATTATCAACATATGGTCAACATTCATACAGATGACACCATTCTTCAAATTTCGTAGCCCTGTTGAAAAAGAAGTGAAAATAAGTCCATACAGCAATTTCTAACGTGTATTCATGGCATTAAGGTTGACAATTGTGAAGTGATATTGATCACCATACAACGCTTTTACGCTGAAGGTGCGATGACGTCCAACTTTCAACACTCGACCCGGATCTTCATTTTAACTTATCCGGACGAATACCGGAGCAAGGACGGACGAGTCACCAAATTACCCAAATGTCAAGGTCCCAGAAATAGACCAAACTGTTTGATTTACGATTATTATTGATATCCTGGAATAATATTTCATTGTAGATTTTCATTTTTATAAAGGCGTGCTTGTATGTTTTTAAAGAATATTCTAAGTTGAATCCACAAATCATTTTTAACCTTTTCTAGTCAAGGCCATTTTGAGTAACAAATGAAAATAAATACTTTATTTCTTTTAGGTCGCATTCTTGATGAAATGTCAAGAAATGTTTTACTTTTGATGTGTTTATTCATCTATAGTTGGATTTACCACTAAACGTAAATAATAAAGGATCACATAGATTTGATCGTCGCGTCCGTCGGCCGTTTGAACATTCACATCATACTTTCAGTTTCTCGTAAATATCTATACATTATTATTAACATAGAACGGATGAGTATGTAAATATTAAAGACGTGGGATATTATCTAAACGTATTTACATGATTAATATAACGTTCTGTTCCAAAATAATATGCAGTAGGTGTTGATCATAAACAAGAATTTACTATCAATAAATTTCTCATACAGTCTTAATTTGATATATTGGATAAATCCAAATTTAGTGTCCGTTATTATGAGTATTGAAATGGCGTTTCCTCTCAAATTAATATGATTATCATTATATGTTATTTTACGGTTATAGACTTACATATCATTCATAGTAAAATTAATATTTATTGAAGATGCGGATCGCTCTAAAATAAAATTCAAGATGTTTCAAGATGTTTATTTAGTAGTGATTATTTGACAGCCTCATATAATTATGTTTGCTGAAACACAAGGTAACACAACCTTGTGGTCGTCAGACTCTAGCTTTGCTTTGTATCAATTAATTGTATGTTTCTTTAATCTTATGAGAATATGGACCCCTTCACGGGTGAAGGTCTTCTCCAGTTTCCTCCATGCATAGAGTCTTTGGCTATAATCTGCCAGTCCTACCCTGTTTTTGCTGCTATGTCGTCATAATTAACAATTATAATTAACAATCAACTACTAACAACTTTGGGTCTTTCCCCTTTGGGACCACGAAACTTTGGGACTACGGTGTCAATCGCGGAACGGCCTTTTTTGAATTGGCTGTTTCACCCCAAGACCAAACCGTGGTCCGTTGTCGTAGTCCCAAAGTTTCGAGGTCCCAAAGGGGAAAGACCCCAACTTTGCAATGTAATTAAAATTAAGGAATTGGAAAATATAAGCTTTTTATTTATTTATTCTTACGAGGTGCGACGTAATTGTGGTAGTTATGATCTTAAAGAAAAAATGTTTCTTAATAAAGGCATCTTCTTATAATATGATCATCTTAATAATATTTGGCATCAGTTATATTATAATGCTCTTTGGCTACCAAAGTGATATCAAAACTATAGTTTAAATGTCAAATAACTTGTTGCTCCATAATATATATTTAATAGCAGTTTAGCAATAGATGTTAGCAAAAAGGTTTGATGAAACTGTAATGTATGCTGACGATATCATTAACGAAGTTAATATACCTTTTACTTGAATGTTTGCGTCAATCAGTAACTTAATCTCTTCATCTTTAGTTTAACCTTACACATAGTTAAAAGGGAAAGAATGACTATACGGACGTTAGGCATCAACAATTTAACTTTAGGAACCGCTTGCTTGTTGCCACCTCTATTATAAAAAAAAAAATACAATCATGATGTCCCTTTGTTGCGACATGCATTGGTTCAATAGACTTTTTTTTTCTCTTACAAAGTTCAAAGTTAATATTAAATTGATCTAATTATTTTACTCGAGAAACAGCCTGCACTAAACAATCGATTGACAAAAAGACTGGTTTTAGAATATTAAAACTTATTAAAATGATTAGTAAAAAATAAATAAAAAAAATATATTTTTCAATTTATTGTATTCTTGATAAATTAAAAGTAATGTACTGTCATCTTAAAATTAATCACTATAACACATGTTCATTACATTAAACGCGAGACACCTTCGTCTGTTGTGCAAGTAAACCAACTGGCCACTCCATGTACGGTGTGATGACACCGAAAGACAATAAAATTGGCAACAATTGAGTTTTGTTGAAGTGCGAAGTTTTAGTTTGAATAGGTAGAATACGGCCAAGGTGTAGAATAAAATATTATGTGCTTTAACATTGAATATTGTATATTTTTTGTTGCTAAGTAATTGTTATAAATTATAATTATTCATAGTGTCTTTTATTTAAAATACAGTCTAAAGAGCGTCATGGGCTTCAGTATGTTTTTCCAAAAGGTGCATTATACCTACATTCGGCCAGCTATATTACATCCTATGTAATACGGGGGTTGGGGAGGGGGAACCTAGCTACCTCTGAGCTGATACTGAGAAATTCAAGATAGAAAATATAGTTTCTGCCCGAGCCGGGAATCGACCCAGAACCTCATTCGTAGCAGTCGCACTCACTTCCACTATTCTACCCAAGTTATCGTATTACCAATATTGTTTTATTTCCTTTTTAGCAGTCGCACTCACTTCCACTATTCTACCCAAGTTATCGTATTACCAATATTGTTTTATTTCCTTCCTAAAATATTATCTAAGTTAGCTAAAACTTGTGTCCTTACACAATTAATTGTTACTTGTGAAGTTCTTAACTTAGTACTTAATGGTTACTGACCGCAGAACCTTGGATGTATCTTTCACCAAACTCTGGACAAACTGGTTAGCCGTATCTTTAACTATGCCAATTAATATGTGTATAGTTAAGTTTATATAATTTGTTTAAGAAAATGACTATAATAAATATACAATAAACAGGTTAAAGTTACCAAGGATAATATTATTATTCTAAACATTGATTTGATTAGGTTGGCGCAGAAATTATATAATTCTACAAAAGTAGTTATTCTATGTTTATGCACAAAAAAGCATTATTAGTAGGTTTCTTTAAGTTGTTTTGGTTAGATTTAGCTATTTATATATGTTATTGATTTTTACTTATAAAAATCTATTTATAATATATAAATATATATATTCTTACAATCTTAAACTAAACTCTTTACTTTGATATGCATTAGGCGATTACGGAAATAAACGAAAGAACATCTTACAAAAAACCGTGAATCTTTCATAAAAGAAAATTATTGTCAATTGTCAAGGTGCTTTCTAAATATTGAAATTCTAAAGATATCCATATTTAGAAACCAATCAAACAATTATTTTAAATTTAGGAATGATTCCACTTTCATTTTGTCGTGTTTTTAGCAATGTAGAGGTAATTAATCAAATATTTTAAATTAAAATAATACTTTAAAAGTTATCATAAAATGTTTTTTTTATTTTGTATCAAGCACATAAATAAATAATCTTATCGTAATCCAGTAGTGCTTTACCAGAAAATAAATAAAAAAGTTAATTAATGGTATGCTGCTTATTCAATACATCATCAACACAGAATTCTTTTAAAATTGCTCTAACATCAAACTTTGTGAACTATTCAAAATTATTAATCAGTCTTACAAAACCATAAGACATTTAGATTGAGATTCAGATTTCGTTATATTGAACACAATTTCCTAAGAAATGTTCGTCTCCAGGCCCATCGGGTCAACATATAAACACTTCAGTGTGTCAACCTTCACCTTTTACCGTTTACCGGAACCGTATTGTAACACTATAAATACCAACTATGCCTCCTGGGTGGATTCATTTCGTTATCTACACAATCTTTATAGCAAGCGTTACGTTAATAATTTTATATCGTTTTTGTTCTTTTGTTCTTTCTTTATTAATCTGTTCAATCTTAGTTCTACTGTTTTATTGTTCTTTTGTTTTAAGTTTATTAGACTTTGTTTTATTGCTGATAATTTATTTGTGATAACCAGTATTAATTGTATATTTGTATATATTTTATTACTTTTAATTGGGTCTCCTAAGACTGTTGAGGGCAAGGAAGGATTAGTGTGTTAATTTATCTCTTATTTGCCAGCAATTGATATTATTTAAGGTATGTAGAACATTCTACAACAGGCAAAAATAGAGTTGCGCAATATTTTATGGAAATATGGCGTATTACTGTTAATGTAAATCCGATATTTAGCCGCACAGGTAGTGGACATTGGGATGATATATGATGACGATGATGATACCCACAAACTCATCTTCAACAGTCGCATAACGACTTTAATAAAGTGTAGGACTTATGACAAAAGTGTTGTAAAATTCATATACTTCAAATGTTGAAGTACCTATCTGGTTAGTTAATATGAGTCTGTCATCAACTAAAAACAATGAAGCACTTGATTAATAACTGAATTACTTTAAACATGGTTTTACTTAAAGCGTATGACGTATTCGTGTCAAGAGGCCCTTATATTATCGTTTAGTTAATTAAACTTGATAAAGAATCTATTGTTTGGTATATTTCGTAATGCTTCTGAATTAAATACTGTCAGTTTGAAATAAATTGTAGAAAGACATGATGAATGAACAGATACCAATTTTGATTATATTGGTCGATTAAATTTGTCTGAATAATAGTCATTGTGAAATTTATTATGTACAGTGACAGTAAATATTTACTGTCATTATTACTTTCAAATATGTATTATGTATAGTACCGAATGTTAGTTACAGAAACTGGATGAAAACAATGTTTCTATTTTTGGGTTTAAAAAGAAATGTTTTATTGTGATTAAAAATAAATTGACGGGCCTGTTGGTCTAGTGGTTAGTGACCCTGACTGCTAAGCCGGAGGTCGTGGGTTCGATCCCCACCCAGGACAAATCTTTGTGTGATGAGCATAAAGTTTTGTTCTGTGTCTGGGTGTAATTTATCTATAATATGTATGTATTTACAAAAAAAAATAAAAAATAAGTAGTATATCAGTTGTTTAGTACCCATAACACAAGCAAATATAATTCCTTACTTTGGGACTAGATGGCGCTGTGTGAATGTGGTAGAATATTATTATTATATTTATATAAACTAATTCTGTGTGTTAGAACATTTTTCAAACACACAATTAACAGATTTGAAGCATACCCAGACTCGAAATTTGAATATTATTATTATTATTTATTATTATAAGTGTAATTTCTAAACAAGAATATACAATATCAGGTTCATGAAGTCACCTTTACGGAAACAATATGTGTCATCATCATCATTACAACCCAGAAACGTCCCACTGCTGGCCAGACAGGTTGCCATTATTTTGAATTTTTCTCAGGGTTTTATTTCGAATTTTCCTTTTCTCGTAGTGCTCTTGACTGTCCCTTAGTCACCTTTTACGACACCCGCGAGTTGAACTGGGGTAGTGACATTATGTATTCTTAATCCGTCACTACACGGATAAGGTAACAATATGTCATTGTGTGCAATTGGAAATAAAAATTAGTTGTTTGTAAATACGTTTACATTAATATTGTATACGTAATTATACAATATTAATGTTGATTAGTGTCGTAATAAAACATTAATATACTTAATCATTCAAAGTAAGGTATAATAAACCAGGTTACTAAATTACTAATGTCAATATTATGTTTATAGCAAATTTACTAAAATTTCACGACAAAATATCGTAATTTATTACCGTAGTCTTATTATACGGTGAAGTAACACATTTAGTGTTCATAAAATAGTGTTGTGCTTTTATTTTATTACTAAAGTTTAAAAAAGCGAAGATGTACTAATGACAAAAACGTAACAGGCGAAATAAATGGTTTCTGCTCACCCCTATGTTGGAAAAGAGGCGTGAGCTATAATGTACATATTTATTATGTATTCCAGCATAGTTTTTAAAGCAATATCATCTTCTAAACCTATTAACAACGCATACTTTCCAACAAATCCTAGAATTCGCAAAACAAAACGATATTGTGCTACACATTTTTCCACACTACTTAAGCAACGTGTTACGTCCGCGTCGAATCAATTCGTTGCAGTGTACAAGTTCTTTATCTTAATAGGACGCTTCCCAAACGAATGTAAGTGGCACAGAGCATGCGTACGCGCTAAGAAAACTCCGTGTCTACGTAAGAATTTGTGACGTTTCTATTCATAAATGTCATGTCTACGCCAAACAAGATGCGCTCTGTATTAAGGCTCAAATTCCAAATTACGAAAATTTCGTTTCTAGATCCGACAAAATTCTTATCGTGTACATGAACTGCCTCGGTGGCGCAGCGGGAAGTGTATACGATTGCTGTGCAAGAGGTCCCGGGTTCGATTCCTGGGCCGGGTGGAAATGGTATTGGGTTTTTCTATCATGAAACTCCAGTATTAAGATTTTCCCGGAGTTTAGTAAACAAATGTTCCCGGTTGATAACAATAGGCCCGCCCCCTATTTCATGGGACCAAACATAGCTGGCGAAATGTGGGTGTGAAACACCTCTGCCTACCCCTTCGGGGAAAAAGGCGTGATGCTATGTCAGTTATGTTATGTGTACATGAAATTGGTTTCGTGTGTAGAAACAATACGAATTTGAGACACGGCGCGTTTTCTTGGCGTTTACACGCGCTCTTAGAGTACCTAACCTAATATCTGATTTGTGTGTCGTAGTTGTTATGTGAAGTTACGGATTGAGAATTACGGATTAGTCCGTGTAGTGACGGATTAAGAGTACATAATATCACTTTTTTTTGTCTAAAATGAGACTCCAAAAACTAGTATCATCATCATCATCATATCAGCCCAACGACGTCCACTGCTGAACATAGGCCTCACCTAATTTACGCCACTGCGAACGGTCCTGTGCCGCCTGCAACCAACGGCCGCCCACCACCCTGACCAGGTCGTCGGTCCATCTGGTAAAAAACTAGTATAAGAAACAATAATGATTGATAAATAAATATTTTTTCATTTTTCGTTTTCATCACTACCCATCTCAATCCGTGGGTAGGTAGATTTTGAATTAGCTGATTTCAAACTTTACCCACAACACACGTTCCCTGTTTATTTGCTTTCGCAACCGACGGGTCAGGTAGACTCACTAATATATATTTTAGGTAAATAATTAGTCAGGCTTCTACTACAGTGTCGCACGTAGCCTTGTGCCTTGTTCATCTTTCTGTGTCAAATGCCAAAAGGCGTAACTGTTGACCATCATTGGTAATCTGTTATACCTTGAAATTATTTGCTATAGTTAGAAGTCATACTTACATTACAAGTGCGCAGTTGATATATGTGATTTCCGACCTTGATACGTAATGATAAGGTTTAAAATGCTATTTAAGTGATTGATATTTTGTTGCTGTTTGTCTGCTATACTTTGTTACTAAAAAATGGAGCAATTTTGATGATTTTAGTAAAGTAGCTTAAAGTGCTTACTCGGAATTTCGACAAAGTCGGTTTCGATATTGCTGTCACATGTTGGATTATTTGTTTAAGAACCACCAGGATTTTGTCAGCTTTCAAACAAAAACAACCACAAATCGTCCAGACACACAGACACGTCAAACATATAACAATCCTCTATTTGTGTCAGATGTTAAAAATCAAATAGATCGAATGTCGAGATTCCAAAGAGGGCCTTTGAATCTAGAGAAGGACGTTCTTTATCGACTTATGATACCTACTAATACACCAAATACACCTACATTCCACGTTTCCATAATTTCGGCATCTCATAGACTATATCTCTAATCATGATCTCATAATAAACAGCATCTATCGTGTACAATGCAATTAATTTCAAATAATGTTAGAACAATTGTTTACAACTGTTAATTTATAACCCACGTACGCCGACGTATGCTGAATTTATATTTAACATTCACTAAATTTGTGAATACTTGACGATATGAAATGGTGTTGGAAATAGATAAGGATACAATCTGTAAATGCTCCTGTTTATTCTTAGACAGCCTACTCGAAATATTGACATTCGACCTCATCGATTTTGATATCGTTGTTAAATGTTTTGAAATTGAATAATATAATATGACTGCTATAATTCTCAAACATTTGACAAAATGGGGGACAAAAGGGACAGATCATAACCCACCTGATTATTAGAATAATAAAACTAAGAATATCAGCTCATCTGGTCAGCGGGGTAACAGTAGACTAATACATTTCACTGATGATGAGAGACCAGCTCTTCACAATTAAAATGCCATTCCTGCCTAACAAGTCACAATATAAATCAAATGCGTGAGTAGGATAGAAATAGACATAATTTTCAAGAGTAAGGGAGCTGTCAGCAGAGTGATGTAATAGATTACTGATGATTAGAGTTAGTAATTGTTTATGAAAGGAGATAATTTAAGATCTCGTATTCAACAAAAAATAGGGTCTCTTGTAGCTAAGAAAGGGCAACATGCTAATAAGACTTCTCTCATGTTCTTATAAAAGCTTCTGCAATAAAATATTTTTGGTTCTTACCAACAAAGGTCAGGTTTGGTGGTAAAAATCAAAAAGATAGACTAATTGACCAATTTCTAAAATAAATACATCATTATTTGTACGAAAAAAATGTTACGCGTTGATGTCGAATAAAAAACATCAACGCGTAACGTTTTTCGATTACATTGATTTATAAATCGAGTTTATTAATTTGATGTCAAAGTGAACCAAATTGTCTGAATTGAACTGGCATAATGATTATATTATTGTTTTGAGTATTTGATAATAATATCGTATTAGGTAAGCTGATAATAAGTAAGCTTTATAGTTTCAAAATCTACTAGTTTTGAGTCACATTTTTACATTAACATCGAATCTCGTATTGATAAAAAATAAAAATAAATAGATTAAAAGAAACAGAAAAAAGTCAAAAATTTCTTTAATGTGAAAATGTTCGATGTCTTGAAAAATGAATACCAGATCTCTAATTCAAAAAATGAGATCATTACCAAAATTGCAAAGTAAACAAAACTTATAAAAATATAAAACCAGCAAATCACACAAGTGCTAGACACAGACATAATAATTAAACAGTCAAAGCGCTAAGGACAAGCGGTGATTGCGCATAATAACCAATCAGCTAACAAAAACACTATGAAGAGAACTGTGTTGACTTAATTAAATCATTGTTAGTGACAAAATACTTAATCAATGTCGTTGGTTTGGTCCAAGTTATATGTTGTTAGCGAGTTTCTAATGCAATGCAATGACAGTGGCAAACCAGCTTACAGCCCGCATGATGGTTGGTAGTTTCCGTAGACTATGGAAACTTGTAACATCAGATGCATCACATGCACGTTGTCGACCTTTTAAAACCCTTTCCCATCCCAATCAACTCTGGATACGACTACTCACCAATAGGTATACAACACTAATGTTATTATGGCTGCCATCTTCTGTAGGGCGGAGGTTCTTCTTAAGACGGACGGCTCAGTTTGAGCGGAGGTTATTTGCCGAGCACTACTTCTCAAAAATTAGATTTTGTGGACTATATAAATGTGATACATAAAGTGTACAGGCTGGTCCCAATATACTTCCCTGGGGTATACCATTTTTAAGAGTATACATTTTGCGATAACATTTTTTTATTACTTACTGGGACAATGTTCAAGTCTTGATAGCTAAAATATCGAATTTAGAATTTAGAAAAAACAAAAATGATGTGAAACATTCAAATTTTTTTATATTAGAACGAGTGATATATTAACTGACCAGTCGATTTGATATGTTATGATCTCAATGCTTTTCCCAAAAAACGTGTATACTTATATAAACAACTATTTATTTATCCTAAATCTCTCACAATATCTAGTTTAAAAAGCACTTTATTTTAGGTCCTATAATTTCATTATGTACCACGACCACCAAAAGTATTAAAACCACATTAATTACATATAAACATTACATTACACATACTCACATAATAAAACAATTAACTTTAAATAAAAGTTCGCAATAAATCGAAAAAAATGATGACAGAAATCGCTTTTGCCTTGCGGCACACCCGATCAAGTAGAATTCTACAAGTCACACTTGAATGCCTTGAGCTTCTTCAACAAAATGTATTTCACTGACGCACAGGCGACCATAAATACCTCTTTTATGTTCAATATTTAATTCACTATGTGATTCCGTGATTCTGTTAATGATATTGGTTGTGAATGTGAACTTGTCGGAATTGATAATATAATCTATTCGTAATAATAATAATGATTGTAAACTGGTTGGAACTCTTACTCATTATTCAATTAGTCGATTTCAGTGTCAAATGTTTGAAAAATGACATGGCTATATTTTTATATGCAAATATTTAAGAACTGTATTAAAATTAATTTTTATTTTTAAAGCGCCTGTTCATATTTTTACTTTTTACGATCATGTATTGTGTGTGTTTGCTCTATGAATAACGTATGGAGAAGTGTTTTTCAATAATTCTTCGATATATTTTTAATTTAGAAACTCGCACATAATAGTAATTGTGGAATATAATGGGCTTGCCCGAAATAAACGTTTTATTATTATTATTATTATTATTATTATTATTATAATGTACATGATTTTATAAATGAAATATGGTCTGGTTTCTTTAGCTAGAAAACTGAAGTAATGGCTTTAGTTTGAAAGTATTGTTTTGTTTCAAACAACAGATACACACGAGGTCTCTGTGCTAGACGCTAGACGTTCATTATGACGTCATTGGGTTGATAAATTTTGCATATCAGATAGATAAACATACAAAATACACAATAATATTACAAAATTAAATATGTTTTATATGGAAATGCACCTAATATTTAATGGTAAAAATGATTTCATTCGACAACCTCGTGACCAAACTATTCCAATCGTTTGCATAGTTTAGCCTTTTTCGGAGTATTGCAATCATTTGTTATTGATGGTCAACCTCATTGCTCAGATAATCTGCGATATATTTCATCTGTTGACCCACTGAAGGGTGTTGAATAGTACCTATTAACATAAATCTTCGGTTGTCTACATTCATCTGCAACTTATTACTTCTCACAACTGAATAAAAGTCTCCCAGGATATTAAGCTCTTTCTCTTTTAAAAAAAGCACTAGGGAACCAACCCTGTGATGAGCGGGTCTTTACAAACATTCAACTTGAAACGAAAATCAACGAATCTCACAAATAATTGTCTCGTTAGGGAATAGAACTCACGTCACTCGGTCCGGCGACAACCTTAACTACTGTGCCATGATTACAGTTCAAACTACAAATACTACGCTGGCTAGCGGCCGATTTCAATAATCTATCTATCTATGGATTTAACTACACTTTTATATTCTTAGACTCAACCACGCGGATTTTATTTATACTTATATTCAAATATATTATTGCAATATATATTTTATCTATTTACTAATTTGAAATGTGCTTCAAAATTATTCTAAATTCATATTATTGAATACAAAGTTGACCTTGACCCGTTTACAAATTAATCAGTTTGAATTACTTACAGACAGGTACTTGTGAACATAGAGCGTCATTTCTCATTACAAGGCTGTGTTATTCCACTGCTGGGAAAAAACCTTCTCTTATTTTCCACGCTCTTCCGCTAATATATTGCTGTCCCTATAATCTTGTTTATCAATCCACTTTTATAATCCGCTTCTGAAAGAGAGAATCACAGTGATATTATATCGTACCACGTTACGATTTCTATACACTCTTAGAACATCTCTCGTTCGTGGAGGTGGCCTCTAGTCAACTGGAAATGAATTTATAACGCTCGGACTCTTCCATAATTGAAAAGAGAATAAGATGTGTTTTATATAACCTATAGACTTTCAATATTTACAATATCGTTCAATATTCACGCCACTAAGTACCCATCAACACAATAATATTATAGTTACACATGCAATGAAAATGAATAATATGATATCAAGCACCGTCGGGCAATTTTGACTTTACTTTTGAACAAAAACATTCCACATCCCTTTTTCCAGAAAGGTTAAGTAGGGCAGAATGCATCACACCCAAATTACAATAGCTATATTAGCGCCTATATTATAGAAGCGAGCCTATTGTCGTCAACCAGGCACATTAAAATTTGTTTCCAAACTCCAGGCTGAGATTTTTGTGATGGAAACACCCAATATAAGTTTTACCTGACCCAAGAATCGAACCCGCAACTTACGTTGCAGTCATTGAGGGGTTTAAACCACCAAACCCCTCTCCCCTCCTAACTACACCAATGGTTATAGGTATACAAAAATAGAAATTGCAGAACTAACAAAACACATTAGCAGTGCATAATGTATACTCTTCTCATCTCATCTTCGCATGTTTCATCCGAATCTTGTAAATGTATTATAGAAATAATTGAATACAAAATTCTTCTACATTATTAATGTGAATTTGAAAGCTCATGCACTATTAATAAATGAAAATGAATGGCTATTTAAATGTTACACTCAATTGATTTATTGAGAGTCGTACGTTATTGACCTCGGGTTAAGTATGACCCTGTTGTGAAATGTCTGCAGCGTTAAAATTATTTGGATACGATTTCATTTTTCTCTGTGCTAAAATAGTTTGACTTTGATCACAATCAATTTTCGAAAGGACTTTAATGGTGCATCTAATCAAATCACTTTAATTATTCAAAATGTAGTACAAAAGCTGTTAAAATAATTTATAATGAACAAACACATTTTGTCCAAGTTTGAACAAACAAAATTGTATAGTTTTTAAATTATTTAACACATTACGTATCAGCTGTAATATCAAACAAATTAATCGTCACAATATTAGTTATGAAATAATAATAATTATTATTAACATGTCAGCTACATTGATCTAATAGAAGTAAAATGTAATTTCAATCAATAATATTAATACAGGTCTTTGGGAATATTATAATAATATAAATGACGAGTGTGTTAAAGTCGACATTACGTGAAACTGGCGTCGACAAAACCTTAGTGACGTAACCTAATTGTGACATTTGTTTATTTTTTTAACTCCATTAAATGAACAAATTAAATTATTAAATTTAATTTGACTGGCCTGTTGGTCTAGTGGTTAGTGACCCTGACTGCTAAGTGTGGGTTCGATCCCCACCCAGGACAAATCTTTGTGTGATGAGCATAAAGGTTTGTTCTGTGTCTGGGTGTAATTTATCTATAATATGTATGTATTTACAAAAAAAAAATGTATTTAAGTAGTATATCAGTTGTTTAGTACCCATAACACAAGCAAATATGATTGCTTACTTTGGGACTAGATGGCGCTATGTGAATATGGTAGAATATTATTATTATTACTATAATTATATAAACTAATTCTGTGTGTTAGAACATTTTTCAAACACACAATTAACAGATTTAAAGCATAACCAGACTCGAAAGATATATAGTTAGTAGATGTATGATAACTATAGAATCAGTTACTTATAGATATTTTCTTTGTCTATTGCAGAGGCTGTCACTGCATATAGCAGTGGTCATCCTTGCGGTGTACCACACTTGCAAGGCGGAACGATCGAAGCGGGCCATCCAGTTCGGTTCAAGTCAGAACTATGCAGTGTTAGGCTCTCCGATCTCAGTTCCTCTAGATGAAGATGGATACTTCTACCCGAAACCGAAGATCCCGTTCCCGCCGCCACCTCCACAACCAACATTGCCTCCTGTAACACAAAGTACAGGATATTTCTACGAAAGTCCTCGTATACCGTTTGAATTACCGCCACGAACGCCACCTCCACCACCACCGCCACCAAGGACGCCACCGCCAACGCCACCACCACCACCACGTACACCTCCTCCTCCACCTCCACGTACTAATCCACCACCGCCGCCACCAACTAGGCCCCCAGTAATACAATCAACAGGCTATGTGTATGAAAATCCACGTATACCATTTGAATATCCCACAAAGACACCCCCATATATACCACCTCCTCCACCACCTCCCCCAACAAGACCTCCTCCTCCACCACCACCAACAAGACCCCCACCTCCTCCTCCTCCACCACCAACCAGGCCCCCGCCACCTCCACCACCACCACCAACAAGACCTCCTGCCACTAGACCACCTCCAACATACAGCACTATTGCAGATGTATTTAGGACTACAGGCTATACCTACCCTACTCCTGTTGTACCTTTCACTTACCCTACAAGGCCACCACCACCACCACCTACAACAAGGAAGCCCACCACCTATTTACCACCACCTCCACCAACTACAACAAGAAAGCCAACCACCTATTTACCACCACCTCCACCTACCACGAGACCTCCTCCTCCTCCACCACCACCAACAAGACCACCTACATTAAGAACGACTGGATACACTTACCCGACTCCATCAATCCCATTCACATATCCAACATCTCCCCCTAGAACACCCTCAACCTATTTACCACCACCTCCTCCTACCAGGCCACCAACGAGGCCTCCTCCACCTCCACCACCACCACCAACGAGGCCCCCACCTCCTCCTCCTCCACCACCAACAAGACCTCCGCCTCCTCCACCACCACCACCTACAAGACCTCCTGTAACTAGACCACCTCCTACATACAGTACTATTGGAGACATCTACAGGACTACAGGCTATACCTATCCCACTCCTGTTGTGCCGTTCACATACCCAACAAGGCCACCACCACCAATTACAAGACGGCCAACAACTTACTTGCCACCACCACCACCTACTCCTCCACCAACAAGGCCCCCACCTCCTCCCCCTCCGCCACCAACACGGCCCCCACCTCCTCCTCCTCCACCACCAACAAGACCTCCCATAACTAGACCACCTCCTACATACAGTACTATTGGAGATATTTACAGAACTACAGGCTATACGTACCCTACTCCTGTTGTGCCATTTACTTACCCAACAAGGCCACCACCACCACCTCCCACAACAAGAAGGCCAACAACATATTTACCACCACCGCCACCAACCACCACAAGACGGCCGACTTATCGAACACCTTCAACATATTTACCTCCTCCTCCTCCAACGAGGCCACCACCTCCTCCTCCACCACCGCCAACAAGGCCTCCACCTCCTCCACCTCCACCACCAACTAGACCCCCTGTAACTAGACCACCTCCAACATACAGCACTATTGGTGATATCTACAGAACTACAGGCTATACCTATCCTACTCCTGCTGTGCCATTTACATACCCTACTACCACAAGAAGGCCACCAACTCCACCTCCTACAAAAGCAACATATTTACCACCACCACCACCAACTACAACAACGCCACGGCCTCCACCTCCGACCACAAGGCCACCACCTCCTCCAACTACAAGACCTCCACCTCCTCCAACCACTCGGCCTCCCCCTGTCTACAGTACTACTTTAGAACAGTTCAGGACCACAGGATACACCTATCCCACTCCACGAGTGCCGTTCACGTACCCAACGCCACCACCTACTAAAGCCACTTATTTGCCACCACCTCCTCCGACTAGACCGCCACCACCACCACCGCCACCTCCTAAACCATCTACATATTTACCACCACCGCCACCTACTCCTCCACCAACAAGGCCACCACCACCCCCAACTCCACCTCCAACAAGGCCAACACCTCCAAGAACCACAGGATATGACTATCCTACACCAAAAATACCATTCCCACCACCTCCTAAGCCATCTACATATTTGCCACCTCCACCACCCACTCCTCCCCCAACAAGACCACCACCACCCCCAACTCCTCCTCCAACAAGACCACCACCACCCCCAACCCCTCCTCCAACAAGGCCACCACCACCCCCAACTCCTCCTCCAACAAGACCAACACCTCCAAGAACCACAGGATATGACTATCCTACACCAAAAATACCTTTCACTTTCCCCACTGCCAGGCCAACTACTCAAGCCCCTATTTATATTCCTCCTAGGACCACATTTGCAGTATACACGCCACCTCCAACAGTATATACGACCAAAGCGCCAGTATATTCAACGACTCGACCACCGTTTGTCGAAGATCAAGGATACTTTTACGATCGACCACGAGTACCTTTCGTGTTTTAGTTTAGTTTAGGAGCCGATTGCACCGAAATTATAGTTCAAAAGAAAATGAAGATGATTTTCAAATTGGTAATTTTTAAATCGTTAAAATGAGTATGGCCCGTTTTTGGGGCTGATATTTATGTATATTTTAATTTTACGCCTATTTCTGCTCAAATATATTGATGATTTATTTTTCTACTATGAAAAGTATAATTATATCACTGTATATTTTTACTAATTAGTATTAGTCTCGTTCAAATTTTGGTTTATTTTTTGTACATAACTAAAAAAAAAGAGAAAATTTTCAAATACATTCAGAATATTAGTAAGTTTTGGTGCAATATAATATGTAACGATAAAAAATTCAATAGGTTAATGATATTTCGGTGCATATAGGTATTGAATAAGTTGCCATATAAATTGTGATACCAAACTAAGTACAACGTACTTACAGTCGCAATGTAATATTGTTTGTTAATATGTTTATATATTAGTAAATAGTTATATATATGTAACGGTAATACTCAAATTGCGGAAACACTGCCTTTAACTAATTCTACGTTTTAAGATTGTAAAATATTTTTTTTAATAAAAAAAATGTAAGAAATTATTTTTTATGTTTCATTATCTTGTGTCACTGATATTATGTAATTTACTTTCAGTAAAAATCTAATGCGGTCTACACAGTGTACATTGTCTACCAAAGTCGTTGAGAAACAAAAAATATTGACTAAGTATTCTAACTTGGTAGAAATCTTTGAATAGTTTTTGTAAGCAACCAGATTATTCAACAACCATTACGCACGCGTTTACACTCATAATGAAACTTTCTGGTCTGAGTCTGGTCTACGACTGGTTCGGTCGATATAGTTCCCTGAATATCAAGACTGAGATAGAGTAAAGTTTTATATAGAGATAGAGTAAATGAAATCTCGTTTATTCATCTAGGTTACAAGGTAACACTTATGAAAGTCACAAGAATGTAACAGGTTATCCGAAAAGTAGTGTCAGCAAATTTGCCTACGACCAGTTCGCTGACGGGGTGGAGCTATGAGAAGAACTGGCAAGAAACTCACGCCACTCTTTTTAAAAAAAATGGGTAGTTACAATCTTTTGTAATTTACAATTTGAGTAGCGTGTAAAGTGATGCAGCAGAGCACCACACCGTTAGATTAAAGAGTTAAAATGAATGTTTACAAAATAAATAATAAACAAAAAAATAAAAAATTAGGCTATGCGGTTGCATCACTTTACACATTGCTAAGCAGCCGTTAAGTAAAGTTTTAACCTAACTTTAGTACCTGATATCTGCCTGAAAATTGGCCTTTGACCCAAACTGGCAGGTGTGCATAAGTCATAGCACTTCCTAGAACTACGTATCACACATTTAATTTTTTTTTTTATACCACGGTGGCAAATCCGCCTGATGGTAAGCGGTTACCGTAGCCTATGGGTGCCTGCAACAATTTCTTAGGAAATAAGAAATCTCTGGTGGGATGGGAGAAATGGAAGTCCCCAGGGATTCTGGGAACTTCTACTATGTGTAACATCTCCAACATATTAGTTATTTCAGTACATCATTAAAACATCATCACACTACGTCGCCTCCGCGTCACTAACCCGTCACGCTTGCAGTAACAGAATTCAAATGTTAGAACAGCTATAAAATTTCATTTTCTCAACAGTTTTTTCATTCATAAATCACAGTAAAGTTCGTTGAAGCGTATCTTACGTCAACAAACGGTTATTTATCATTCACAATAACAAATGTGGTGTCTAGAAATTTCACATAAGTGAAAACTGAGAAAGAAATCAAGTGACTTGATGGATTAGGACGTGGAAGTCATCAATCAAACATTATGATTTCCTTTGCTAAATATTCAGTTTTACAAATGTGAAAAAGTCAACAAATATGCCTATCTTCTATCACAATAGCAATGTTTCATACTACGAATTCGTAGATTTCATACAATTTGTGCAGTCGTGTTGAAATAGATTCTGAATAGGGACACATGCTTATTTATAAAAATGCGTAATTTTATCTGAAAATCGTAAAACTTGTTTCGTAGCAGACCGAGTGCTAAGTTTCCTGATAGAAAAACCTTAGCAAGCATGCATGAAAAGTCAAAATTTAAACACAAAAGTTGAATTAGCCTGCGAGCTGATAAATGACGAACCTTTTATCAATATACTACAAGTGAATGACGCTGCAAACTGCAACTAGTTTAAAATAAATAGTTGCCCTACTTTACTGGTAAGAATATAAAATAGCACCGGCTCAGATCTTTAGAGAATTTAATCGTAGATGAGTAACGCCTAAGAAAATAATCATAGCAACACGACGTTCGAGTAATGAAGCTAACTTTGCGGTTTTGAGCAAGTTATAATCATATAGAAATAGAGCCTTTATATAAAACAATACATACTGATGAAAATTTAATTAGGGGGGTACCTTACTAAATTAAAGAACAATAAAATGTGTTAATAAAACGAGGGTTTGGAAAGTTAGATATTATTAGGTACGTACTTAAGATTTAAAACGAATTTATAATATAATACCTAAAAATATCTTACATTTTAATCTGTACTCGCACGCTGGGAGCGTGCGAGTTCGACTAGCACTTGGCGGGTTTTTACTATTAGTAGGACAAAAGTTCAGTTTATTTCACACATAACAGAAATTTCACACTTAAAACCATAATTACTTGGTCTTTCTTCGTAGAGTACACACATAACACAACATAATAATTTATTATTATAATACAAAATGTACTTTTGTGTACGTACAGTCAGCAACAAAAGTACATATCCATAATTTCAAAACGTATGTATACTGCCTATTGCAATAGGCTGAAATTATGATGATGATGTATATAATACATAAATTATTTAACAAGACTAGTGTCACAATTGAATTTACAATGATAATTGTATATACTGCAAGTCGTCCTAAATGAGCCGTAGACATGAAGGGCGAGTTGATGAATTACTCTGTATCAGGAATGTGTACAACTGCGCAAGAAAGGCAGCTCATTTTAACCCTATAGTAGAGGTTTGATGTTCACGAGTCAAACAAAGAAGATTTTGGCTTTTTTGTCATATTATTCTGTCTTTTTTGAGTTTAAAAATTTACCTGCTTTATGACAAGTCCTATTACACGGAACCTAAAATATCTGGCGAAATGTGGCTGTGATGCACTTCTGCTTACCCCTTTAAAGACTATAGGCGTAAAGTAAATAAACTCCTTCCTCAAAGAGAATCGATACAAATAACTATAAATCACGATTCACGACTATTCTCAATGAACCAAACCGATCGATATTAGTTACAATTACAAATCATTTCCACGTCATCTACGCTTTATCTCAATAGAAAGTATGAACACATATTATGTTATTGAAAGTAATGTACATCGTGAGATAATCGAATATACTTATACTAGTTGAGTCGGGCAGTTTCACTCGCGAAGGCCCTCTACCAAAACACACACAAAATTAGAGCAAAGGCGATGTATAAAGAGCTCTACATCCATACATACATTATAAGATTTTTTGGCCTTTTTTACCCGACTGTCAGGACGGGTATTGTTTTTCGCGCGTATCATGTATGTTTGTAAATTTCTTTATTCCCACGAATCTTCCAAATGGCTGGATGGATTTTGATAATTAGGGTATAGTTAGATTCGTCTAGAAAACCCAAGTGTCCTTAGATGTGTTTTGAGAGTAAAAAGACTTAAACGGCGGGCTTCTGACGCCAAAATGTAAGAAGTTCAATTTTTTATTTGTCACTCCATATGGCACACTGGTCTGAAGATAGAAAAATACCAGAATACCCACTAATATCCCACTGTGCACATCACAACACATTAACCAGTAGGGCGCTGGTACCTGTTACGACATCAGTGACACACAAAACTGTTTATATCGTACTATTATTAAACAAACAAACTCATCAACTTATAATTATAATTATTAGTTAAAAGTTAGTTATTAATAAATTATTATTGTTACAATTACGTGTTTAAATTAGTTACAATTAGTGAGTTCGTGCGAAAAACTATAAATACAGCTTTACGTGTTTATTAATGTTTTTCACTTGTATTGATCGATTAAAGGGAAAGTACTTTATATTTTAAATCATTACTTTTAATCATAACTTTGGTTGATGCTGAAAAAGCGATAGTGGTTGAATGGATAAGGGACCGGCGTGCAAATCACGCGGTCCGAGTTCAATCCCGACTGGCAGTACCAATGTGGACTTTATACCACGTTGTGGAATTTATATGTACTAGTCAAGTGACTTACCATCTGTTAACGGTGAAGGAAAACATCGTGAGGAAACCTACATCATCATCATCATAATTTCAACTCATAAACGTCATCCCACTGCTGGGCACGGGTCAAACCCACATACCTAGAAGAAATTCTATCGCACTAGGCTAGCTTGAGTGGATTATGGCCTAAAACCCTCTCAGCCCTCAAGTTAGAGGAGAGGAGACCCGAACCCAGTAGTGGAATATAATGGGTTGCTGATGATGAATAATAACTTGACAAACATACAAAAACATTACGGCTCATTGATGGCTTTATATATTTGGTGTCGGAAAAATAATATAATAAAGATGTCGTAAAAGGAACGTAAAAGGAAATTAGAGAAAATCCAAAGTAAAAATATTTTTATGTGGAGTTCGTTGGTCCACAGATTGCAGCAGACCAGGATATCAACTAAAACCCCTCTGTGCAGCAAAATTTCACCTTGCGGACATGTCACTACATGTAACACTAGTAAGAAAACGAAAGAAAAATCTTTTAATTTTATTTCGGTTCAAGGCACAAGAAAAACAATATGCACAAGAAGATAAAATTGATTATAATATTTAATAATTAAACAAATAAACATTTGAACTCATTCATAATAAAATATTGTAATTTAAATTGAGCAATAGATTGATCATAATCAAATTAAAATCAGTTGCCATTTAATATCGCGTTTGGATCTAGTTGTTTCGCTCGACTCGTTTCCTAGTCTTGTACTGATCAATCTTAATTACTAAGCATAGGATGAAATAGCTAATTATAGACTTTCATTTACCTTCACGCTCTTTTTAGCTCACGGGATGAGCTGAGAGCTATTGAAACTACAATTAGTTTCTGCTCCTATATTTCTAAGCGAACAAGAAAGTTATTTTTTGATTAGAATTGTATTAAAACCTGCTGATCCAGAATTTGTTTCGTAACATTTCTGATAAGTGAGTGCTCATTTTTTGAATACCAGCTATGCCCACGACATCGTTCGTATGGACAAAGATTTCATAATCTTTTGGTTTTTTGAGGAACCTGAATATTTTTTCCAAAATCAAAATAATCAAGTTAATCCTTGTGACATTAGCTATCCGCCAGTAAAACTCCCGTCACAATCAGTTAAGGTGTTACGGAGTATACCTCAAATAAACCACCAGATAGACCAAATTTTTTTGATATTTCAGGTCCTACTGCTGGGCACGGGTCTCCTCTAAATATTGTTGAGGGAATTTAGCCTACTATACCACGCTAGCTAGACAGGTTGGTATAGGGTTTTATTTCAATTTTTCCGTTTCTCGCAGTACTCTTGTCTATTTAAGGTTTCTTCCTTAATCGCATTTTTCGGCACCCACGGGTTGAAATGGGGTAATGACATTATGTAACCTTAATCCATCACTACACGGACAAAATGTAAGTGCAAACAGCACATTAATTTAATAATGTGTAATAAAAAAAAATTATTAGAACGTTGTTCTTCATTTGGCCACTGCTCAGCTCCTGTTATCCGTAGCGTTATGCCTATAACCTTTTTCGATAAATGGACTATCTAATTCTAAAAGATTTTTTGAAATCGTACCAGTACATCATCTTAGGAGGTTCAAGCAAACAAACTCTTCAGCTTTATAATATGACTAGATAAAGTATAGATTTGTCTTAATTTCTGTCTGTCTGTCTCTGTCTCAATTTTGCTGTCTATATATTATTATTATATAGTCTCAAAATCTATATCTGAAACTCATTTTATGAACATTATTTGAAATAAACAATATTTTGTTGTCAAAAACTAACTAAGAAAATACTAACTAAATCACAACAACAAAGTTAAAGAGTCATGTTACTGTGAATATTTCATCAAGCAAACCTACTGGCTGCTAATATTTATTTATTTGTGCTCGTTTTTTTTGAGCGGGTAAATCTGCGGGTCATACATGTCAAATAAAAACTAAAAGACAATAATCACTGTTATAAGAAGTTATGATATTTAACATACAGGAAAAATATACAATAATAATTAATTCACGCTTGAGGGACAATTAATGATTATTATGGAAAATTATATCCATTAAAAATTTTACGGGTATCTACCGTTTTTTCTACGTCACACGTATCTTTATTAATCACTAATGACACTATAAAAAGTACCGATATAATTACACGAGTATAATGTCTAGTGAAAACACAATTATCAGAGAATATTGCTGATATTATGACAATGAATGACAAACTTACTGTTAAAACAACTTGTAATGACGCTATTGAAAATTCTAACTACAAAATTATACAAATAGTCTGGATAATGTTTGTAATTGAAACAAATAAAAAACTAAATTAGAAATGTAGTAACTCTCTCATAGTAAACTGACCAATGAATGAAAAAAAATATGATAAAATGAATTTCAATTCCAAATAAGTTGTTGAATATTAACCAAACAATGTAGTTCATAATCATACTTAGCCTTCTGAAACCCACGACAGGGTAAACTGCTAACAGAGTCCTCATCATTCGCTAAAAGAAAAGCCAACTTCATAATGAATAAGACATCTTGTCCTAAAAGAAATCCCTAGCGTTTCTCCAACTCAGATTGCCTCAGATCATGTGATTAAAACCTTAAACCTCTTAACTATCTTAACAGAGAAGACCCTTGTCTTTTAAGACATTAATGACTTGCTAAACCATAAAGTTAAGATGAATATATACCTACATATACAGCTAATGTGTATGTAGTAATGTGAATATATTACGTATAATTGTGATTTTCACTGGTGTGTAATATTTGGCTGTGTGCGGTTGTCGGTACGCTCTGATGCGTCGGGTCCGCGCGGTCTGAGATCTAGTGATGGGATTAATACATCGACAATATTACATTAAAGAAAAATGGAACGTTATTAAACTATATAAAGTAATTATTTCAGATTATATTTTGAAGTTATTTAGATTTCAATTCATTTCATTGTAGAATCGGTTAGGCTTATTTTTTTATGCGGTAAATAGAATAAATTCTATTTATCCAGCAGTTTTGGTCTTAAACATTAATAGGTACTAGCAATATTCAAATTCATCAAATATGATTCAATCAAAAATAATAATTATGAAGATAATTATCTTCTCCAAAATATTGTTTAAAATAAATTATTTTAAAATTACCTATTTAGAATCTTAAATATTCTAGCCAATTCTTTATTTATTATATCTTATAATTTAAAACAGTCCACATCGATATCGACAATCGACACCAAAACGAAAGCCCAAACCCCAACACTAAAAGGAAAACACATAACCGTGCTACAAAGAATCTGCCACATTTTCAAGCGTGGCTGCAAAGAGCGCGCGTTAAACAAACAGTAGTGATGTGACGTGAATCATGTCTAGTGGGGGCTCGATTGCGTCTTCGAGTCCTAGAATAAGACAGTTTGGGTTATACAGGACAATTGACTCGAAAACTGATGAATTTATAAGATCATCAAGAAAAAGGCAAATAACACAAGGCTGTGCTTGCGCAGCTATTTCTACAGCTATTACAGTTACCGTTGTTGTTGTGAGTTTATTATTTATAATATTATTTTCTATTTCTAAATCTGTGTGTGTCGTATTTTTGTGTTTATGAGATTGTTTATCTTTAGTGGTGAATTAATTTGTTCAGTGTTTAAATTATATTTATGTAAATTAATAAACAGAGTTGTTAAATAACTACATCTTAATAAAATAAAAAAAATATACTTGGATATTTGTTTAACAATTATCCAAGTATTTTTAATAACCAACAATTAACAAAAAAAATTGTGTTAATTGTTGGTTGAACAGAGACATATTTGCAACGTAGTCGTCATATTGTGTTGCTTTGTTTAACATTGTCTCATGTTTTGTTGGGAGTTTTTCTAAATGTTTGTGTTTTAAATGTTTTGTGAGCTACGTGTTTTCAACTGTGCGTGTGTTATTAACATTCATGACAGAATAATTATAATTCGAATATGTTCATGTTGTTTAATGTTAATCACTAAAACCAACATTATTATTCCATAATTATTGATAATTTCAAGTTAGTTTTAAGAAGTTAGAGCATAGTTATTGTTACTCTAAATTTTTAAGATTGATTTAGAACTGTTTTTGCGGTAGATATAAATATAACATATCTAGATTTGATAACCCCTTTGTATATAAGTAAATTAATTTTATGAATGACAAAGTCGTGTGCACATTGTTTGTCAATCAATATTTCTATATATCAAGCAAATATTTTTGTAAAAGAAAATCGATTAACTCTGTTCTGTATTCAGAGTATAATTATATAGGTATTTTTTTTTTTTTCGTTTTGACTAGATTATTCTAGGTTTGATTTAACTATATATTTTTTCACTCGGCGATTTGAGATTGATCACTAGAATAATACATGATAATAATCACGAAAAGATCTTTCTAACGACATATTTCTGGTCGTAATTGGTCGGTGGGCACCCTTCTTAGTAAAACCAAAAAGATCACTCATGTTTTGCACTTACTAAAGCCCTCTCAAAGTCTTATACGAGTGTTCAATATTTTTTTATAAAGAGAAAATCATCGAAGTCAGTGGATGGGACTACCTCTGCCTTCGAAGAAAAAATAATGATAATATGTTTAGGTTAAAGTGTAATTTTATAAAGGCAATTAAATTATACTGATGTGGCTATGAGTCCAACGACGTCCGGCGTCCACTGCTGGACATAGGCCTGTGTACGTCCTGTGCCATCTGCAACTAAGGCAGGCTTTGAATATAATAAAAACAAATGATGTATTGCGCCAATAAACATTATTAACAATGGTACAATACACAAACAGCGACGAAAGTGTATAAAGTTGCTTTTATTTACTTGGTTTACTGATGATTCATTTCATTGATGACTTCACATGATGATATAAGTAAACTAGAACTCAATCCCTGAGTTAGTCAGAAAACAATGTTCTTATCACTAATAAATTAGCAACACGAAGAAATGTTATTAGACGAAGCGACTTAAAGGCACAATTTGAATGATAATAATCAAAACAATAACAATATTGTTGTCTTGAATTATAATAGCGAACAGATGATGATTCATAAGATATGATATAATTATATTACAGATCTGTATGCGTGTAGTGACGGATTAAGAATACATAATGTCACTACCCCATCTTAACCCGTAGGTATCGTAAAAGGTGACTAAGAGACCTTATGTAGATAAGAGCATTGTGAGAACAGGAAATACGAAACAAGCCCTATACCAACCCGTCTGGCCAGTGTGGTACAATAGGTTAAATTCCCTCCACTTTCTATTTTTAATTTAAAATTATTCTTTTCTCTTTTAAATACTTCTGTCATAATGAGTAGTTCGTTTTCCAATTCATTAATATTTGGTTACAGAAACAATTTACATACGGAACAACCATTTATGGATCCTCAATGAATCGTTTCGTGTGGTGTTCGTTACCCCTATTAATGACTTCAATAATATTAATACTAAAGTTATCACTCAGTAAGAATAACGTACAATGGTTTAAGACAGGTTGAAAAAATCTTGATTTTCGTGACACATAATACCTATTTTCGATCTTTTGTCACAATAATTATGATCTTTTTTTCTCTTTTGTTTTATTTATAGACATTATATTGCAACAATGTTAATAATGAAAATTAGCTAAAACTAATTACATGATGTCGGGCTAGTGTCGCTAGTGATCTAGTCTGCCATATTTTTTATTAACTTTGAAGGAAAGGGATCACAAGGTACCTTTGTGAAAAGACAGCCACCGAATATTTTATGTCAAATACATCATGTTTTAACTGACAATATTAGATAAAGTTCATAAAATCACCCGATTTTACTTAGGTCTGATACAATTAACACCATTCTTGGATACCTTACCGTTGTAAATAAATCCGATATTCAATGAGTCTATTGTACGTTCCGATATGAGTCTAATAATTAGAGTTCATATCGAAATCACTCTAGATATTTGAGCGAAACCTCGCGAGGCGAATGCAGAACCAATCATTTTATGATTTATTTACCATTTATATAATCATGCTTATGAATTAATTCGTTGTGAGAAATTTTTAATACCTGAAATATCGTTAATTTTTAAAAGTTCCGATAACTTCTTAAATGCTTCCTTTCGAACCTCTCTAAGCCAAATTATAGTCAAATGAGTTATCATACTTCTAGAGGGTATCTTGTCCCCGTGGGAAAGATTGCAAACAAGGCTGATATAATTTTGTCGTAGAAATCAGACCGTCAACGCGTGACGTCGCCACTGTCAACTATTAATACTCCGAGCACGTTGTGTTGTTGTATATATAATTGCACTGTTGCTTTTTTCTGCGGCTTTTTATTTTGTAAACATTCACCACGTACTGTCATTAGCTATTCTCTTCCTTTTTAGTTGTCACGCATGGTTTAGAGTTGCGTATGATTATTGGAAAACATCGCCGTTTGTATTGGCTTGCAATCTTCTTGTCTGTTTTTAGTTTATTTCATATCTGTCAAGTTATTAGACATTTCATTAAATTCTCCCACAGGAGTAAATTAATTATTGGTGTGTGATGTGATTCCGAGTCTTATTGTATGTCATTGGATCTGTAATTTGTTTCAGTACAGGTAGTGCAGACTTATCTAAAAAAATCGCCTTTAACGTTTTTTTTTTATTTGTGTAACAAAATAATTTAGACCCATCATTATCATCATCATCATCATCATTTCAGCCTATTGCAGTCCACTGCTGGACGTAGGCCTCTCCTGACACTAATCATTACGATGTGTCTAAATGATTAAACTGTATTTTTATCAACCAACCATAATTATGTATAATATTTTATTACTTGCTTTATTCAATAGCTTTAAGGAATGTTAAGCTTTGAATGAATCTCATTTAGCTGCTTTAAGGAATAAATAAACATAAATCCTACAATTAGACTTAGTTGTTTTCACGCTTGATTAGAGAAATGTTCTAAGAACTGAATAAAAATGTATGTCTGCAGGTAATCTGACAATACCTTAACAATAAGACTACTTTACATTTTATGTATGTGATGACAATTTCACAATCAAATCAAATCAAAATTTCATAAAATTATAAATTCATTGAAAATATTGATGGTCAGAAAATCTTAAATCATTATACTGTTTTATTTATTAGAAACGTTTTGGTTATCTGATTGAGACCTCATTCGATATATTTTTATAGAAAAAAAAAATTCGACATTGACTCCAAAACGTATCTTATGACGTAGAAAAGATTGACGAGCAGCAATTTCGTTTTACAACTCACACTTGCCTAAAATGAAGACACGCAATGCCTTTATGCCTATTACTGCATTACTGAAGTCATTATTCTCACAACAATGTATATAATTTGGTCACAAAACAAATTATATTTCTAATATCCCTAAGTTTCTTTTCATCCGGTTTTGTCGCTAACTTACATAAGCAGAAAGTTTTGATAATGGACAGAGTTTTATGTGAACCGTTTAAATCCTAAATTATTTTAATATTTTAAAAGCGGATTTGTAAGCTTATATCATACTAGCTGTGCCCGCGACTTCATCCGCGTGGAATTTAACAAAAGCGGCATTACTTCTTTCAAAGTAGCCTAAGTTACTCCTTATTACATCAGCTATCTACCAGTGAAAATTCCTTCCAAATCCGTCTTGCCGTTCCAGAAATAAGCTGTAACAAACAGATAGACAGACAGACAAAAATTGTAAAAAATGTTAATTGGGTATATGTACCGTATATACATTCATAATAATATGCATGTAGTAAAAAGCGGTTATTTTAATATTACAAACAGACACTTCAATTTTATTTATTTGTATAGAGATTAAGATTAGGCAATCTTCTATGAAAACTCTTCTGACTAATCATTTCCAACCAGAAGTAGGTATATATTCCTTTTCTTACAGTATCTTACCCCTATCTCATGTTACAAGGAGTATTATTTACTTCTTATCATTTGTGAAATTTATAGTCAGTTGAATGACAACAAACTTTCTTGGGCATCGTATCGTTGGTGTTAGCCCAACACTTTGCAAATGGCTTGTACTTGTGATGTATTTTCATGTACTAGATATTATTATGGACCCGAGAGATGGGGTGATTATAATTATCTATTTGAATAACAGGGATTCCAAATAATAAGCTAAATATATTTCATAATAAGAAAAGGACATGACTATATAAAGTGGTCTAATATATGCAATATCAAAAGCGTTTTACCAAAGATATAAGCAGGCATTCCAAAAGTTCAAAAGAAAGTCAAATAATTTCTTACAAAATAAAGATTTATTATCTTCTTAGCATTCTGTAAGTTGTTGCTAATACAAGTTCTTCTTTATCGTGAAAAAATACCTAAAAATTATTTATAAGTACATGAAACTACAGTAAAGTTGGCATATTTGAAGTTCAATTTACATCTAAAATAAAAGAAGAAATTTTATTTTTAATGCCTACTTTTTTTTCCATTAATCACAGTTCATACTTACTCTTCATACTTTTCCTTTGCATGCCAAGCCTTTTGTCCAATAAACCAAATAAGTCTTTGTAGTACCTATATAATATCATGCAAATTCTCGTGCTCCACTACAATACTCGAGATGTGTGGAACAATGTAGTTTAACATATCGAGTAATGAGCATACTTTCTGCTTTCTTCATTGCGCACTGAGCAGCCACCGTGACATCAGCACCTTAGTGCTTAAGTGAAAGGTTTTTTTGTGTTCATTCCTTTGAAAATCTGCGGCAGCTATTCAACTGTTAAATAATTACGAAGCGAATCTTTCTAGTCCAGTCAATTTAGCCAAAAAAAAATCATGATCAAATAACCAAAATTCCAACAGAGCTGAATTTTGGTAGAGACCTTGGGTTTACTTTTATAAAGAGGAAAAAAAATTCCCATCGATCCCATGTCTGCTAAAAAGATATTCAAGGTCATATTTATCAAGGTTATATTTAGTCAATTATTGGTAAGCGTGATTTGAAGTCTTAATTTTATTTTTGGAAAATCATCGAACACCTCAGTATAAGGGCATAGTAAATAAATAGTTAAGTGCTTCCGAGAACTGGGTTGTGATGTATCACAAAAAATACACTTCTTGCACTCACACCTAGATTTTTTCGAAGAAAATCTCATATGTGGTACTTGATTCTTAGGAAAAAATTACCACCATTTTTGTTGAAAATTTTATAAACTATAATTTTGGTCTTAGCCGTTTTTTTGAAAAAACTCACCGTTTACGAGAAAAATCAAAAAAAGTGAAAATTTTTACCTTTGACCTTGAATAACTTTTAGCAGACGTGGGATCGATGGGGACCTTTTTTCTTCTTTTTACCTAAACCCAAGGTCTCTACCAAAATTATATCTATCTATCGATGTCTTTGCTGCCTACCGAATGTAGGCGCAGATCAAATAACTTGTGATTATTATTTTCTGCTTGCCTGCCGAATTTATCACTCATCGTCCTTCTTTGTAAAATCTCATTAATTTTTAGGGTTCCGTACCTCAAAAGGAATATATGGGACCCTTATACATAGGATCACTCCGTTGTCCATCTGTCTGTCCGTCTATCAAGAATATTTTTCGAACGCGGATTTTTTTAAGAACGCGTAGAGGTAAAAAACTGAAATTAATTTCATACACTCGGGTCTGCAAATCCTCGGGGTAACAAAAAGTAGGTAAAAAGATCTAAATTATAAGTTAACGTAATCAAAAGATATAGTTTATGCTACATTTTTGACGATTTATCTTGACAATCAAAAAGTCAAAACCTGTAGGGTACTATCTTTGAAGAATAAATAAGTATATTTATATATGTACACTACCGCCACCTAGACAGTTACAAAGTAAACAAAATCCATTTGAACAACCTGACCTCACATCCCGTTGACCTAGAATCATGAAATTTGGCAAGAAGCAATATCAAGTTACACAAGTAAAGGAAAAAAACCGAAAACCGATCTAGTATAGTTATATCACTGAATATTAGTACTGGGATATACAATGATAAGCCTAAAAAAATTGAGTAAGAGTGAGAGTTTATTCCGGACTGACGTTATATAAATACTTACCTACCTTATTTATTCTAACTTATATATATGTGTGTGGTCAGTGTGTAGTCAAATATTGATTGTTTTTGCGATAGCATGCACCGTTTACGAGATACGAGGGCAGTCGGACTCCGGTGACCAATGTGCGATAGCTTAACTTAATACCCCCCGATTCAGCGCAATCCGACTCGGACGGGTTAGATTAGGGTTATTTTTTTTCAAACAATCCAAAAGTAGGAGCCCAGTGGAGAGGGGCTCCGGCAACCTATGTGTGATACAGTTTTTATTTCAAAAGATACAGTTTTTATTTCAAGCATTATATTTAGACCATGAACAATATACATCAGGTACAAATTCTTAGATAATTTTAAATCGGTAACAGCATCGCTAATGTAATAATATTGTAACATCTATGGCTATAAAGATAAGGATTGATGGCCAATAAAATACAAGAGTTCAAATAAATTGCTGTGAGATGTAGCATTAGATTATGTTGGATTACGTTATATTACACCATTAGAAGCAATCATAGAAACTGCAATACGAGATAGGACATAAAACTAGTTACTTATACTATATATGGCTGAATGAGAAAGTCATCGAGATGCAGAGCATGAGGTCTGTGTCCAACTACTACCAATAGTAGTAATTCCAACGACATTCTGCCATTGGGCTGGTCTGTTGGTCTAGTGGTTAGTGACCCTGACTGCTTAGCTGGAAGGTCGTGGGTTCGATTCCCACCCAGGACAAATCTTTGTGTGATGAGCATGATTGTTTGTTCTGTGTCTGGGTGTAATTTATCTATAATATGTATGTATTTACAAAAAAAAAATGTTTTTTTTAGTAGTATATATCAGTTGTTTAGTACTCATAACTCAAGCAAATATAATTGCTTAATTTGGGACTAAATGGCGCTGTGTGAATGTGGTAAAATATTATTATTATATTATTCTATTGGTAGAACTAATATGGATTTCGCGATGGTGGCTGAATGGATAAGTGACCGGCGTGCTTAACACGTGGTCCGAGTTTGATTCCGAGCAGTGCCAATGTGGATTTCACTTTGTGGAATTTATATGTACTAGTCATGCGACTTACCATCAGCTAACGGTGAAGAAAACCCCCCTAGCAGAAATTTTCAGGGTATGCCTGATCCACCAACCCGCATTAGGCCAGCGTGTGTGGATTATTGCCTAAACCCTCTCAGCTCGAGCCCAGCAGTGGGGACATTAATGGGTTGCTGTCATCAGCAACCCATTAATGTCCCCACTGCTGGGCTCGAGCTGAGAGGGTTTTATTACATTACAAATTGAAATCCATATCCTTATGATCATTCATAAGGATATGGATTTCAATTTGTAATGTAATAAAATTAAATATGTAAATGTACTTTTCAAATGACTTACCACCTCCTTGTACCTAATGGTGATGGAAAATATTTTGAGATAGGTATCCCATATACCTACTCTAAAAGCTAAGGAAACATCTGATGCTACCAAACTTAATTGTGTATGTGTATTTAACGAATGTGAATTGTAAACTTTCTTGAGAGGAGACCTTGCCCAGCTGTGGGACATTAATCGGTTGCTAATATTAATATTAACTTTGACTACCGATATACCGATAATTCATGTTCTCCTGGTTGATTGAGAGCTTATTCAAGGCAGCATTTCAAAAAAATAAACATTAAAAAAAAATTGCTCCGAATAAATCATCATCATCATCATCATCATATCAGCCGCAGGAAGTCCACTGCTGAACATAGGCCTCCTCAAGAGATTTCCAATAGGGCCGGTTGTTTGCGAATAAATACCTAATAAAAATTGAAAACCACGAAATACGACAATAAACTGCGACGTTGTCATGCCTCTATATGAACCCTCTTAAAGAGTTTCTGTTAATTATGTATTCCTCATACAGCACCAAATCGAATCGCACCTAGATGAATGGCACCTATTTCCTTGAAGAGCACCTACCAAGGGTTTTGCAAGGTGCTTCATTTTTATTAACCAATATTTTTATTTTCACATAATGTAATGAGTGTGACTTAAATTTAACTACGAGTATATTTATGTTTAAATCGCCAATTATTAGAACTAACATATTTTTTCATTGTCGTTATTAACTACAAGTAAAAATACAAAATAATTATGTGTAAGTACAGATGAGTAGTTCATGTGATCTAATTTTCATTTCTTTTTTAATATTTGTTTTTATTTTATTTTTTATAAAATATTAATTATAATTTGTTGAATGTTGCAATTATTAATGTTTTTTTTTCTTATTTCAGAGCATCATTTTGGTTTATGAATATAGTATAAACGTAGATTCAAATGATAAGAAAATATCATTAAACGCGAATTGGCTTGGATTGGTGAACGAAAGCGAATCAACAGTGGTTGATTTGAAGGATACGAAAAGTAACTTCGATAGAAAAACACTCAAATTTCTACCTGTATTGTTAAAAGCTTTAAATGATAATAGCTATTCAGATAAAGTTGTAAATGAATATTCTAGTTCTAATTCACCTTATGATAGAACAATTAATCAGGAGAACTATGTCAAAAGAAACATATTCTCTAATGCAAATAACTGGCTAAAATTACCATCATCAAAACTATTAACTGTTGACCCTAAAACAACTCCATTAATATATATAAAGCGTCCATCACATCATATTGAATATTTAGACAGACTTAGAAAAATGAAAAATTATCAAAGAATGTTAAATTATTTTGATAAAATGATTAATGGAAAAATAACTGACTCTAAGCATGATATTAGAGACAAGGCAGAACATGAGTATACTGAAAAACTATTTAAAATTTCTACTAAACCCAGAAAAGTAAATAGAACCAAAAAATCAAAGCAAAAATCTAACAATCATAAATCTGTGAAAAACCAAAATGTTATCAAACAACAAACTCAAAAAGCAAAAAAAAATAAAAATAAAGCAAATGTTAACTGCGCATGTCCTAAAGATATGGGACAGTTACTGAATAAACTGATTATAAAATTACAAGATGTAATTCCACACGGCACTAATCATATAAATGCAGTGCCATGTCCAAATAAACAAAATTCTAAGCCAAATGTACAAAATATACAGAACGTAACAAAATCATTGACACGAATCGTAACACATCACAGAACTCCTCATTTTGTAGCGAAATCTGAAATTAAAGATTTATTTATCCAAGAACCAATAACACGAAGATATAAAATACAATCAACAGAAAATAATACAGAAAAAACAACAACGGAAAATATAGAAAGGCAAGAAATAATACAAGAAATGGCAACAAAAACTACGGTAAATAAAGCTAAATTACAACCAACAATAAATAACACTAAAGAAGATACCAATATTTTCGAAATCCAAACAGAACCAATGAAGGAAATTACAATAAAACCGCCGACAAGCACTTCAAGTCAAACTAAATTACAAATAAACAAACCAAAGACAATCAAAATTCAAAAAGAAATACCGGATAACTTAAAAGCCACAGAAAAACCAAAAAAAATTGAAAATCAAACTGAAATGACTACAAATCAAATCGAATTGGAGGGAATGACTATTGAAATTGAAACTGATTCACCGATAAACGACGTTTATTCCGAGACAGGGGTTATTGTTAATCCATATTCATCTATGTACAATACTAAAATAAAATCACAGGCTCTAGGAACGGTAAAAAAACCCTTTATTCATACAACTAAAACCAAACCAAGAGTTTTTAAAATTGTAACTGAATTGCCGATTTACAATAATGTTCAACCAGAAGTACAAACTAACGAAATGAAAACAGAATCTTCTATAAACAACATACAATCACTATCACTACCACAAAACATTGAAATAAAAACTGTATCAATGCTAAATGAAATTGAAATCGAGGCTCCAAATTTAGGATCAAATAAAAAAAATACAGTGAATGACGTGCGCACACGACTGATAGTGCCAGAAAATAAAAATTATCCAAATAATGGTTATTTCATTGAATCACAACCAACAGAATCAATGTCAACAACAGGTATAGACCAACAAGAAGTCAGTCAAATGATAACAACGGATTTTCCATTAGTATACATGGCACAATACATATCTGATAACAAGAATACACCAATTCCCCATAAAAAAGTTAAGCACCCAATTTATAATAAATCTACCTCCACGGAAAATATATATCCATACGTCAATTATTTAGCAAGTACCCCTCGACCTCCAAGTACATTTAAACCTGTATTAGAACCAATGCCTATGTATGAATTTTATGATACACAACACATAAAAACCAGAACAACTACCCCTTATACTCATAACATTAAAACGACACCGATTACGATTGCTACTACGCAAAGAACGACGACGACCACGGAGTTAATTGTACCCGTTAAACATCACGATTTTGATGAAAATTTGTCTAGTAATGAACATTTTCTTGACACTGTGGCCGTATTGCCACAATATAAGCATCCAATCGCACCAGTGTTCAAAGAAGAAGACTATGGGAATTATATGCTTCCTACACCAAAAGTTAAAAATGACTTCGAGGATTTTGATACAACAAGCTTTTCAATTATCAAAAAACATAAAGTGGCAGAGAAAATTGATAATAATAATAATAGATTTAAAAATAATATGAGAAAAGTAGCATTGAAATCGAAAGTATCAAATTATCACTCATCTTTAAAAAATAGAGAAATGAATTTAAATAATATGAGAAAAATGGCCGATCTAGTTTACGGTCCAAGCACAGAAATAGAGGAAAATAGTACTCCAGTTAGTAATTATTATAAAAACAATAATATTTTTGAAAGTAGTACTTCGATAAGCATTAGAAAGAATAAGATTACCGGATTACTAAAAAGAATAATTATACCAAAACTGTCAGGTGCTGAACCGAATATTATAGAAACTAAACAAGGCCAAACGAATTTTGGCTCTTACCAACCGGGAATTATGGAAATTGAAGATGACGATGAAAAAGAAGAAGAATGGATCAAACCACCTGAATTAAATGCAGAAAATATAGTCTATAAGAAATCTGTTTCGGTTGAAAATAACGATTTTGAAAAGCAAACCGAAGATAATGTAATTACTACTACTCCTAGCCAAACTACGGTGTCATTAATGAGACCTGTGTATTTAGAAAGACGTCGTAATAATGAGTTTAAAATCGATGATAATATTGATTACGATAATAATATGAACATCCCTAATAATTTTTTTGATATGCCAAATAATTAAGTAGCCGTAATTTTTCCAGATGTAAATTATATTGTTGTTTGTTTTTAAAATAACGGTATTATTGAAAAATTGTAAAAACAACATTAAAGGCACTTTTATAAAAAGAAAGTCGTGTTTTATTTTATAACTATACACCAGTAGTCAATATTATTTATTTTATGTATACTAACATATGACAATGATTTCAGGTAATTCTACTAATCTACGAATATGCAATTGCTGTAGAATGGAGTTTAGTACAAAACAAAAAAGATTTAAAAAGATCAGATGGTATACGGGCCGATCAACCATTTGCCGATAGACTCGACCGAAGCTATTTCGGATTCAACCAAGAATACTTCGAACGAATGCCGTTATTGATAAATGCGTTACAGGATAGTAGCTATGTAGATACAACTTTGGATGTCTCTGTACCTCATACTAAAAAAGTGCGGCTTAATGTAACTACTATAAAAACTACAATAAAGCCAACTTCAATACCAAGTCCAGTAAGAAGAACAAGTCCCAGACCTTTTTATTTTGAATATAGACACCCTACTCCATTACCATTTAGTAAAACATATGGATCAAAAACTTGGATTGAAAGATATCGGAATGAAGAAAGATTAAAAAATATACGACAAATAATCAAATATTTAGAAAATACAATCAATGCTAAAGTAGGAGATATGCACGCAAAGTCCACGGAAAAGAAAATAGCTTTTACTGGTATTTATGTGGAGCCTATGTTAGAAAATAAAGGAACAAATTCTAATGATAAGTCAGACTTACAATCAGCAAGTTCAGACAATTCGAAGAAATTTCATATCAATCATCTGGCAGATCCACTTTTCAATTACAAACCTGAGAGCCCTGGAGATGTTAACTTATTGGCTGATGATTTTTTCAGATTTGCTCCGATTCCAACTCCTAGTCTTATTGGTACGACTAGCAAATACCCAATGTTTCGTAAAATTCCGTTAAAAAAGAAAAAATGTGGAGAAAATATCTGTGAGGACAATAATGACAAGAATTTACAGCAGAATTCTAGTGAAATCAAACAAACTGAAACAGTTCCAGTAGGTGCGTCCAAATCATTTAGTGTAATGCTCAATTTATATTCGTTGAAGTCTAAAATAGAAACTAAAAAACAAGAGCTTTCAACAACTCCAAAAACTTTGGATAAAATATATCTAACGACTTCGCGGCCATTATTGCAATTTAAGAGAAAATCAAACGTTTCTTACAGACGGCCTTATACTCCGTATAAAAGGCCAAGATATTTAAGTACAATAATAAACAAAGATTCCAAATCTAATAAAACGAAAGCAAATAATATTAAAGAAAACTCAGAACCGGATACACAAATGATAGTACATGTACAAGTTTATGACGATAAGACTACTCCAAGAAATGACATGAATGAAACAAGATCTACGACTTTTGTTCCTTCAATACAAACAAATCCTTACACAACAATGGCTCCAATTGAATTTTCAACATCCCAAATTGAAGATTATCATGCAGGAAGTTCTGGATATATACCTGTTTCAACCAAATCAAATAAATCTTTTCCTAAAGTTACCACAATTTTACCATTCTTTGACACAACAACTGAATATTGGAATTATCCCACAACAGCTTCAACAGAAGTAGTTAAATTTAATATTGAAGATGCTAAAGTACCAGATCATTATACTAATTTACACAAGTACATAAATAGCGGCGATGTAAATGTCAACAGAAGAAATTCTGGAGAAATGATTGATCCTAAAAAAATATTAGAAGAAATGAATACAAATGAAAAGGAAATACCGCAAAGTATACAAATTAAAAACGGTAATATTGAACACAGTACATTAATTATGAAACTTAAAAACGAAATCAAAACCTCCACTCGAACCCCTGAAATTAATGATGAAGATTTCAAAAACATTCCAGAATCAACGACTACTTGGACTTATGTTCCTCAAATTAACGGACATTACCGAAGTATAAATCAAAATTCGAGAAATGTTAATAATGGGCTCAATGCAAGTACAGAAAATGACAGAAAAAAACGCTTAGAAATGTCAGTATCCACATTTCAAACTAATGTCCCATATGTTGACATTAAAAGAACTACGACTAAAACTTCTGATAGTGAAGAAGCCAAGGACAGTGATGACAATTATGACATTGATTGACATTTCCACACGATAACAAATTTAAAATGGAGAGGGTAATATTTTAAGAAGAATATAATTTTATTTTCTGTGTCCCACCGACCGCGACCATGCGCTATACTAACTTTTGTTACTTTTTCTTGTGCTTATGTTTAAATTTGTGGGCACTTTGTAAATAAAGAAAATGAATTGTCTTAGTTCTATTATTTTGAATCATAATTCTGTGATAAATAATAATTCAAAAATATTAAAAAAAAAAATCTTAATATGTAATTAACAAACGTACCACAATGTGCAAAAGGCTACGAGTAGAAGAGGAGTGGATCAAGTTGTGGACAGTGCGACGGCATTTACTAAGAGAGGCCTATTTTCAGCACTGTAGATTGTTGCCAGCTAATATTATTATGATGATGATGAAAGTCTTCATTAAATGAAAATTATTTCTTTGTCATAGAAGCTTGCAATCTATTTGAGTCCTTACAAATTGATGATAAAGTGCTAATCTATATCTATAATAGTACATTATGATATAAGTGCGGTAAGTTGATAATTACAGCCGAGGCGATATTGCTAGCCCGAGCCTCAGGCGAGGGCTACAAGAAAGCAGAGGCTGTAATTATCAAAGCGCACGAATGTCATACGACGTTTTATAACATATATTTGCGAGGAAATAAATAAAATTCGGACTTTCTTAGAAAAAAAAACAAATACAGCGAATAGAAAAAGCGCGCGGAATAATTTTTACTTGTCACAAATTTATCGATGCGCGCGCATCAGCGCTTTTTTTTAAGGCAAAAACACAAAAACAGCCAGTATTACTAATAAAGTAAATTCATATTTTTGTGTTTTATTACAGATGGTTGTAATTTATGGTCTAAATTAATTAAGTTAAAGAATTAAATGTTTATTTCATATAATTATATCATAATTATTTTATCTCCCAAAGTTAATTTTATTCATAAAATGTAGACCACTTTTCTGACATAAAAACTCTTTGCTAAGATTTCAAAAAGTACCGTTCGTTTTAGACGGAGCATCTTGATTACTAGTCTGTGATAGTGAGAAGCCGTGCATTTTACTTTACATTACCGCACTAGTGCGTAATGAGATACATTACGACACTGAAATTGGTGAAATACGAGCAAATATGTTATAAATAATACTTATCTATCTATACTAATTGTATAGCTAAAAAAATTGTATAAGTAGGTACTTGTTTGATTGGCCGAACGCGCGAATATTGTTAAGTGTTAGCCCATTTATCGAGGAAGATTATAGGGTGGTTATAGGCTATATCTATAACATAACGCTACGAGTAATAGGAGCTGAGTAGTGGTCAAATAAAGATCCACGGAAACGAAGTTCCGGGTTCAATCTAGTTTGATAATTAAAAAAACACAGCTTGTAATGTGAAATACTGAAATATCGATTGTAAATTATTTGTTCGTTAATAGACAGCTCGTAAATTAATTTATCGTAGATACGATTACAAAAGTTAACGCGACATTAAAAACAGCGATAAATATTATTCAATGGGCAAAATAAAATGAGTGTGACTCAATGAAGTTGATGTGACTTTAGGGATCTCTCATACAGAAAGCGTTGTTCTAAGTTGTAGCGGTTGACCGATCCGTTCAGAATGCCTCCTGTGTAATATAACACAACAAACATATTTCAACAAACAACACAGATTTCTCACAACATCTGTCACATTTACTATGTGACAGATCCCCTATAGTATTTTTTTTATATTTTGTACCCGTTCTACCCCGTTCGACAATAAGACGCTATGGTGTTTTATAATTTCCGGCAGAAAATTGAAATGACTAGTTTAAGTAAGATGACAGGGCAACGTTTTGTCAAATTTAAATCCTTAACCAAAACAGCACTCCTGAATAAAATTCGTTTTAAATAAGTTTTTTGGATGGAAGCACGATGGACATCAAAATTATCGGACCAGTGACGTATGCCATTAGTAAGTATATAACAATTTATTACAGTTCTGCAAAGCAGACCTAAGATCTTGGTCTTTAATTGACTGGAGATACCTATGTAAAATTATGGTGAGACGACAAACAAAATATTGAAATCAATAGAAATTGTGCGCGATTAATAGCAATAGGTGCTTATTACATAACATTGCTATACATATTATAAAATTATAACTTTTGACTGGCCTGTTGGTCTAGTGGTTAGTGACCCTGACTGCTACGCCGGAGATTGTGGGTTCGATCTCCACCCAGGACAAATCTTTGTGTGATGAGCATGATTGTTTGTTCTGTGTCTGGGTGTAATTTATCTATAATATGTATGTAAAGGAAAATTCGAAACAAACCCTTTACCAACCCGTCTGGCCAGCGTGGTATAGTTGGCTAAATTCCCTAGACATTCTTTGGAGGAGACTCGTGCCCAGCAGTGGGACGTTTATGGGTTGAGATGATGATGATGATGTAAGTATTTACAAAACAAAAAATTTAAGTAGTATAATTATCAGTTGTTTAGTCGGACCACTTCCCGCTTGTTATACATTGTGACATAAAATTACTAACCCCGAAAATACTGCCTAAAATTATAAATGCAAGTAAAGATATTTTATGGGGTGAACGAAGTGTGGAACAAATCACTATATATACCAGTGAGTGTCATAAGAGGTTAAGATAGATTGATTTTCCTACTGATTTTATAAATTGTGCGGATCGTGCTTGTAATGATCGTGGTCACTGGCGTACTCTAGACACACTTTACGCCGATATTGTAACTGCCCTACGGGACGCGGTGGTGGTGAGTTGGGGAGGTACGAGTATGGGAAGAGGTGGCTCGCGCATAGTAGGATGGAATAAACATGTTAGAACGGCTCATGGGGAGGCTAGGTCCAAGTTTCGTGAATGGGTGAGTTGCGGTAAGCCCAAGGTGGGTCCTGTGTACCGAGAAATGTGTGAAAGTAGACGAGTTTTCAATTCCAGATTAAAGTGGTGCCAGGACCATCAAGAACAAATAAAAATGGATTCTCTTGCGGATAAGCACTCAAAGGGAGACTTTAGAGGCTTCTGGAAAAACACAAATAAAGTTAATGTACGACCTGGCCTTCCTGTGAGTGTTGATAGAGTAAATGACCCTAAGGACATTGCAAATGTATTCAGGGATCATTTTTCTGTGAGCTCGCCATTGGGTCCCGACGGGGAAATGCTCAATAATAACATGAACAGTTATGCAGTAACGACCGCGTTTTGTGCGAAAGATGTGTTAAAAATCATACGAAGTAAGTATATCTCGAGGTAAGTCCCCGGGTAATAACCGCCTCAGTATTGAGCACCTGCAGTACGCCGGCCCACATATCGCGAGGGTATTGGCTATGTTTTATTCGCTGTGCGTGGGCTACTCTTACTTACCAGCCAATTTTATGATGACAGTGGTAGTGCCTGTAGTGAAAAATAAAACCGGTGATCTCACTGATAAAAGTAACTACAGGCCCATCTCCCTTGCCACTGTCATTGCAAAGGTGTTTGACGGGTTGCTTAACGCGCAGTTAAATGAATACGTGACATTAAACGATCGCCAGTTCGGGTTCCGACCGCGGCTGTCAACGGAAAGTGCAATATTGTGCTTTAAGCATACCGTTAAATACTATACAAACCGTAAAACGCCCGTATACGCTTGCTTCCTCGACTTATCCAGGGCTTTTGATTTGGTTAGATACGACCGTTTATGGGATAAGCTAAGAAGCATTAAGCTACCTGAGCAACTAATTAACGTGTTTCAGTACTGGTATTCACACCAATCTAACAGTGTACGATGGGCGGGAGCAATGTCGGATCCGTATCGACTCGAAAGCGAAGTCAGGCAAGGTGGATTAACATCACCGACACTTTTCAACGTGTATATTAACGATCTGATCGAAGCTCTCGGAGGCCAGCGCGTCGGTTGCCATATTGATGGCGTATGTATTAACAATATGAGTTACGCTGACGATATGGTTTTGCTGAGTGCGTCGATCTGTGGTCTGAGGAAACTGGTACGCATCTGTGAGGAGTATGCGAGTGGACACGGTCTAAAATACATACATGTAAATAAAAGTAAATGCATAGTCTTTGGGTTGGGTAAAATATGTCCCCAGGATTTACCTCCGGTATTGTTAAACGGTGTGCCTCTAGAGGCTGTCCATCAATTTAAGTACCTGGGACACATAATTACAAACGACCTCAAGGACAATTTGTTGTAGTTATTCTTGTTGTGTGTGTTTTTTATGGGAGTGCAACCTGAAATAAATGATTATTATTATTATTAGTACCCATAACACAAGCAAATATAATTGCTTAATTCTAATCTAGTCCCACTAGATGGCGCTGTGTGAATGTGGTAATATATTACATTATTTATTACTAGCTTTTCATCGCTTAGGGTAAATTTTTCGAACACCAAAAAACAACCCATCAAACTGAAGTTCATATATTACTTGAAAAACAAAGAACTGTCTATTTAATATTTCACCCCATGAACCCATCCCTATCAAAAATATTAAAAACAACATTTCAAATTCCTATCCCGATACAACTTTGCAAAACGCTAACTTCAAAACAAAGATCTTTTCATACAACGTTTCATCCCCAATTTCACCCTTCCAAAGCCACCCTTGACAAAAAATATTGATGAGAGTATTTTTTATTTTGATAGTAGTACCCCAAAACAAATTTTCAAATCTTTAAGTTAATAAACAAAGAAGTTTCATACAATCGTTTGTACCCCTTTTCACCCCCTTAGGGGTTGAAGTTAAAAAACCCTTTTTTAGTGTCAGGTACACCTCAAACAAACAAAAACCTAGGATTAACACACCCTCCAAATTTCAAGTCGCTACGACCAGCAGTTTAGACTGTGCGTTATCTGTCAGTCTCTCAGTCAGGACAAAGCCTTTTATAATATGTATAGATTATTATTATATTATTAATATAACGGATCGATGATGTCTGAAAATAATATAATATCTTGTATGGCACTACAGTATTTAATAGAATTCTAATGAAATAAAACAATTGCAAACAAATTTATTTAAGTAACGGTTTTTTGAATTAATTGTCAATAAAAATGTTTATAATAAAATTAGTGTTTTTTTTATTTGAATACCTTTACCGTATACCTTTGTTCAGCTAATAAATAAAGTTTAGTCTGTACATTAAAGATATAGAAGATATTTTATCTTATAATCTATCTGTTGGGCGCCCTATTTTATTGCACATATATATTTGATATTCAGTCTTGTTTTAAATACGCAAAACACCTCTTGTACGCGGATGACATGAAGATATATATGGTTATTAGGTCAACACTTGACTGTGAGCTTATACAACGTGACCTTGACTCATTGTACCGGTATTACTCTCAAAATAATATCACTGTTAATATTTCAAAGTGCCAATGCATCAGCTTTAGTCGCTCTAAAGCACCGATCAAATATCCGTATAGATTTGACAGTGATATTATTGAAAGGGTTGATATTGTTAGAGATCTCGGTGTAATGCTGGACTCGAAGCTTCTGTTCTCTAAGCACATTGATGTCATCATTAGTAAAGCCTCGCGTAATCTTGGTTTTGTGATGCGTACTTGTAAACCTTTTAGAAATTGCCATAGTATAAAAGTTATTTATTATGCCTATGTGCGTAGTATTTTAGAGTATTGTAGCCCAATCTGGGCACCTCAATACAATGTCTATGCTGTTAGAATCGAGGGTTTACAGAGGCGATTTGTTAGATTCCTAAACTTTAAAAATAAGAAACGCCACGATTCCTATCACTCAGACTGCAATCACTATCACCTGCTTCCGCTCGAGGATAGACGTAAAATCCTTGACATGCTTCTATTTTTTGATATCTTGCGCGGTGGAATCGATGCTGCTGATCTTTTATCGTGCATACAATTTTGTTCCCCTAGGTATCGCACCAGACAAACCCACTTATTTAGTATACCTTATCACCGCACCAATTACGGAAAAAATGCTGTTATAACACGACTACCTCGCATTTATACTGAGAATTTTGAAAATATAGATATATTTCATCTGTCTAAAGACTCATACCAAAAACAACTCTCAGACTCACTGGTAAACAGAAAAGTTGTATTCTTGTTTTAAATATTGTGTTTAGCTTTTTTTGTTTTCTGCTTTTTTTTTTAATTATATTAAGTAGTATTTTATGTTAAAAAAAAGGTACTCTGCTCTTTCTAGTTTTATATACGAATGTCGTGAAACTCTGTAATTGGCTTAAGATTCGATGTCACTGTTTTCTACGCTTGTAAATTGTAAAAAAGCTGTTGAGTTTCCTAATAAATAAATAAAATAAAATAAAAATCTAAGCTACAGTTGTCTCTATCACATTCTACGGTTGAAGTAAGGCCAAAGCGTGACGCCAAAATTTCTTTTAATACCTTTCATGTTCCTCGCAGAACGCGTTCCCCTCTTAAAGGGCTTTTTAGCCCCATGGAAAAATAGCGGAGATAATGGGAACTAAGACACAAACATGCGTCTGCGCAGCGTTTGACAGAAACGTAAGTAGTAAGTATAACTTCCTCGTTACGCACTTTTTCGATAGATGGCGATACTTGTAGCGTTAAACTATAACTTTGGTATATTGAAACAGTGTTTTGCATTCGATTCCTTTACAAGACTTATGTTTGTGCGCCATAAATATATAGTGAAGTATAGTAGAAATGGATAATATGTATCTAAATTCAAAACCTATTTGATTGCCTCATGGTCTAGTGATCATATTAATGTTGATCACAGGGTTCAGTCTAGGTTCAATTCCTACAGTACAAATTCTAGTTAGTTATACAGACAAATGAAAACGTTTCTGAAGTAATTTATGAATGGTACTCCTTCACAAAAACTGATGAATGGAATTTGATTGAATAATTTATCGAGTATACATTTCGAGATTTGAATTGGGTGTAGAATAAACAAGTGCAACATTTCACTATCTTTTATGTCAGTTTTTATAAAACCAATAAATGCCATAAGAAAAATCATAAATTAAATCTTAAAATACAATTTGACAGCAATTTGACAGCGATTTGTTTACAAACATTCTAAATCCATTTCAGCGCGAGTATAGCTTATACAAATGTGAGTATGCTTATGGTTGCTGAATGGATAAGGACCGGCGCGCGGCGTGCTAAACACGCGGTCCGAGTTCGATTCCAACCAACAGTCCAACGTGGATTTCACTTTGTGGAATTTATATGTACTAGTCATTTGACTTACCACCTGCTAACGGTGAAAGAAAACATCGTAAGGAAACCCACGTACCCGAGAAAAAATTCGATGTGTATGTCTGATCCATCAACACACATTAGGCCAGCGTGTGTGGATTATCGCCCAAAAACCTCTCAGCTCTCAAGATAGAGGAGCCCAGCACCGGGACATTAATGGGCTGCTGATGATGGTAGCTTATATAAACGTACATAACGTCACACCGTTTATGTATGAAGGGGTAGGCAGAGGTGCACGGCTACATTTTGTCAGCTGTGTTACGTACGTCCCATGATATAAGTGGCGAACCTATTGTCGATAACCAAACACATCTTACTAATCCGGGCCGAAACTAAGAATAAAATGACAGAAAAACCAATACCACTTTTGTACGGCCTGGGTATGGAACCCACTAAACCCAGGACCTCTTGTAGAACAGTCATACCCTACCATCTAGGCTACTTATTACCGACACACCATGCGGGCGGAGCCGCACACGGAAGCTAGTCATCAACATCATCATTACAACCCATAAACGTCCCACTGCTGGGCACGGGTCTCCTCCAAAGAATGTGAAGGGAATTCAGCCTACTATACCACGCTGGCCAGATGGATTGCTTATAGCAATCTGTCATCGGTTTGTGTGAATTTTCCTTTTCTCGCAGTGCTCTTGTCTGTATAAGGTTGAGATGGGATAGCGACATAATGTATTCTTAATCCGTCGCTCACAGATTAGAAGAGGAAGCTAGTTATCTCATTATAACACGATACGTAAGGTTATACGTTAGTCTTCTGAGTCACTTTAAGCAGCGAAAGCAAGCCCCATAATATTTTGATATTTTATGGCAATACCAAGCCAGGAAATAATTTACTAACAGTTGAAAGACAATGGACAGCGATATTGTTAGCAATGGTTCCAGCAATACTTTAAACAATTGCGTATTAGTGTTAATATGTAACTTCGTTTGTGTGTGCGTCTGAGTTAGCATAATTTTGTACAGCTTGTGAGAAAGTTTGGGCTTCCTATTTAGAGTTGTGTAATGTGTTGGAGGAGACCTATAAGGGATTGATTTCGCTATGATGTTTGAATTTTTTTCTGTACACAGATAAATAATTAATGTTGGTATGTCAATTTTTTTTTTATACCACTTCGGTGGCAAACAGACGTACGGTCCGCCCTCCTGATACGGTCCCACTCCCGAGTGTCAAATCTCGGTGTTCGCATATGTTTATGTATAAACGGTGCCAACAGGCCGTAAATTTTTAAGTTTATTTCCAAAGTACATCCAATATGAAACTAACATTGTCACTCAGTATCCTATCATAGGGCATGTAACATTTTTAAAGTTATATCCGTTATTATCTATTTATATATTATTATTGTTAAAGTTTTTATTATTTTTAATTTACTTAGAAGAGCTCAGTGGTTTGTAAACGACTGCAGTACAACAGGTACTAGGTTGATCCCCGGATGGGCCAAAAATATTGTTATGTTTTCATCTTTGAATTCTTAGCATCAGCAGAGCTTGAGGTTGTGCTCGGTAACCGTTTGCAGATATTGAAGCAGGCACGCTTACATTGTGTTCATATAACTACTACACTTCTAATGCAGTGTACGTTGCAGTACATACATTATAGAAGAATTTAGGCTATTAAATTGATTTTTTTTCGTTCAATAATTTATTTTTATTACAAAAACTAACTACTGAAATGCATACTAACATGCACTCACAATCACAAACACCAACATAAATTTTACTACTTGAAAATGTATGGTATAAAAAGCGGTTACTACATGCGTAGGCACACCTCAAAATAATGCACAAAACCGTTCTTTTCAAACTAACCCAAAAAAGGTAAAATAGCCTTTATGTGAAGACAATAGAGCCGAACTATCAGCCAGCTCCCTTTGTATCCAAACATTTCTCTGAATGCAACGGACCCTATAGAACGTGACCTACTATATCTTTGATCTCACTCTAACACCATTGACCTCATATCTACCATCTCACATCACGCATCTTAAGAAAAACCCCGTTACTTTTACCTGTGCAAAAAGGTTCTATCTGCGGCTCTTAAAGACGGCGCTGAAAAGTATTGCTGTCTCACTCTCTTGCATTGTTTAGTTTCGTAAGTGAGATAGAGAGAGAAACAATGCTAATCTGGTATCGAAGACCGGTGGTGCAAGTTTTTGACAGTACATATCAAAGTTAGCAGAGTAACTGAGTCGGTGTATAGTGCGTTTAGTTTTGTAGTGTTATTTATTATTTATAAATAAAAATATGTAATGTCAAGTGTTTTGTGAAGTGTTTAGTGAATTTTGGAAATATATTTATTAAAGGTATGTGTGTGTTTGTTTGAAAAAACGTCTGTCAGGTGCTATAACGTACTTTCTTTGAAAGACAAGTCAGTTAGTCATCAAGGTCAGAATTTATCTCGAGAGGTCCTTTCGAAATACAGATTTATTATTTTATTGAACATCGAATAATAATACATGACTAATTTAGTTTATGAAAATTAAATCACGAACTCTTACCACAAATCGATTGCAACATATAATTTCGAAGACTATTACGAAAAATAGTAGCATTGACATTTAAATAGCTATAGGTACCTACCGCAGTTACAATTAAATTGATTGGGTTACAGACATTAAATTAATTAAATTTATTTATTATTGCCATCAAAATATCAGGTAGGTACTATAAACCAGGTCAATTCAGCCCTTGAATTTATAAACCGTAAATACTAAGAAATGAATGTGATATTTGCTGAATATTAAGTACCAAACGTGTTTCTTAGAACATAAATTTTAGTATGTCAGTGGCGCGAACTGTTCAAAATACCTACATTTGTAGATGTCAACGTGTGTGTGATCCAATCCAGTCATGTTTGTATACAACGCGACGGTTTGATGCGAGTCCCAAATGTTTCTTTTAAAGCTTAGGGCATGCTCTATGCAGATATAAACTTTTTGGGCTGCAGCTCAGGACACCTGATTATGACAAGGATCCATTATAGAAAACAGTTTTTTTTAAACAAAAAGCCATTGCCAAGTCCAGAAACCCGCAAAGTCACGACTCTACTCTTCTACGAGTATATTTACCATATTTATTGGTTTAGCGACTCACTGTCTAATACCCAAAGTCATCAGGATTTTGCTCTTAAAATGTTTTTTTTTGAAACTTGCAGATTTTTCTAGCAGAGGGTTACTAAAGAACTTTATTTGTAATATATTATCATCGTCATCAGTACTACCCAAAACCGTCCCACTGTTGGGCGCGGGTTTCCTTCAAACATTGTAATGTATAAATCAGCTTAGAACCTAAAACTGGTCAATCTAGCGCCCACATAACACGAATTACTCCCAATATGGGAAAGAAAGTGGTAAGCACATTATTTCTAACAACTGTTACGCAGTTAGTATTTATAGTTTTACGTCGATGAAAGTAAATGCGTAACAACACAAATATTTAAAAAGAGTTGCTAAATATTTGGAGAAATGACAATGTAAGCCTTGACCTAAATGAAAAATTGCTCACATTTGAACATTTTGCAACGTACGAGACACTGAGAATGAACAACAATATAACTTAAACTCTAAACTTAAAATATAGGCTCGTATTTGTTTGGATTTACGCTTTCGCTTTGTCGCGATATTATTATAACCAATATGTAAACTATTTATAATTATAATATTATTAACTATTTACTTACATATCTACAACTTCTATTTACAATACTATAAATAAATAATAATACAAATGGTAATATGTAAACTTCGCTCTTTAAATGCCACAACATAAACAAATTCCTCCGTGTCGTGACTGAGTAAGAATGTGAGTCACCACTCGTTTCCCTGTTGTGGATGTGGCGACAATGAAGAAAGTGACTGAGAAAAGAAAGCAAAAGAACTATAATTCGAAAAATCCAGGACCAACTCTTCTGATTAGCGTAAAAATAGTAGGCCAGCATCCTCCATTTGTAAGTAAACGTTCTTATCCGGCAGTGAGGTATAATTATCTGTTAATGAATCAATATGAAAATCATCTTCATCATCATCTTTACAACCCATAAACGTTGCACAGCTGGGCACGCGTCTCCTCTAAACATTGCGGAGAAAATTTAGCCTACTATACCACGCTGGCCAGAGGGGTTGGTATAGGGTTATTTTCAAATTTTCTTGTGTCCTCTTTTTTGTGTCCTTAGTCGCCTTTTACGACACCCACGGGTTGAAATTTAGTAGTGTCATTACGTATTCTTAATCCGTCACTACACGGACAATCATGATCATCATCATCATTATAGCCAATTGCAGTCCACTGCTGGACATAGGCCACTCCCAATAAGCGCCATAACACGGACAATAGAACAAAATAATTAATTGACAGGAACGTAGTTGTATACTCTGCAATAATCAACTGCCACATGGCCAAGAAGATTTTGGAACGTGATAAGTTGTTTGTGTAGCAACTGCATCCAAATGTGGGAAATTAACCGCGCAATGAAGATTATGTATGGTTGTTTCCTAGTAACGAGAAACGTTACTTAATGCTGGTCTTAACGAGTAAACTTGTCTGCACTTATACTGATTTACACATAAGCTTGTCTAAAATGAGGCTTCATAATTGTTTATTGGCTTTAAACAATAATTTCATTTCACGAAGATAATATTTTAACGAACGTAACATCAATTTTAAACAAAGATTATCGAAAACTAATTGATAAATATGTGCCTATTTATCAATACGTCAAAAACGTTGGCCAAAATTTTATTTTACTAGTTTTTCTACCATCTATTAGCTGAGACTGAGAAGACTAGTACTTAACAATAATTTACAAAATATTATTTAGTAACGATTGAGTCAATAAAAGCTCATTCTGCTAATAGAACCAACTTTTACAGCTACACTAAATATCATAGAAAAGTGTAACGACTTAATGGTAAAAACATTTTAAATACACCATATAACTTGACCAAATTAAATCCGTCACATTTTAGTTCTCCATACAAGTCTATAAGTGGCTATTATATTCAGCGGAATAACGTGAATTCATGGGTGTTAAAAGTTGGCGCAATTAAACCAATGTTGGTACAAAAACGATAGTTCCTGTACAGAAGCAGTTATATCAAGGAGAGCCAACAATTATGGCAATTTCTCACGGCTATTGTGCTTGGTTCAGTGACACGAGGTCGTGTACAATGCTCTTGCGTTAGTTGTAACCTAGAATATTGAGTGATATAAGTTTGTGGTAGCCCTTTCGGATTTTATACAGTTCGACCTTGAAGGTATAAAGAAGGGAACCGTTTGGTGTTAATGTGCAGCTGTTGTTGCATGAGTGCTGTGTAAGAGGTTCGATTTCCGGATAGAGTTGGCTATATAAAATAAAATAAAGTTATACATGTAAGTTATAGAGAGTATTTTGTTTAATGTAGGCATAGGTCTCGACTAATTTATTATAAGAAATGATTTACTGATAGTGAATGAAATAGGAATATTTACATAAACTGACACTCATATTTATTGTAATAATTTAAAAAACGTAGATGTGTTTAAAACAATAGAGTCTAGTAACATCAGTTTCCCAACAATTATTCTAAGTAGATCTCTATCAATAGCTTACGAAACGCTAAACATCACGCACTATGATAAAACATGAATATCTGAGACAATGACATAGATTATGACGTGACAAAAAATGCACTGTCAGCATATTGTACCTACTTACTTACTGGCTGTTTTTATTTTTAAACTTTCACCTTGCAATATTTTGAATGCGCTCGATCATAGTAATAATAATAAAATGAATTCATAAACATCAATTTTCCTTTATGTTTTAATAGTGCTCACTACTGCTGGGTAAGAAATCCAGAGTTCGAATTCATCACCATTAAAAAAAAAATGTAACTCTCTACCCCATCGGAATATAACCTTATTGATAAATAACAATATAATAATAAGTATAATCACTATTAAAAGTGCTTTACATAATATTATCGTAATGCTTCGGCAACACCAGTATTTAAATCATAAACTTACATCACTAAATTAATTACATATTATTACGATTACGTAGGTAATTGTGAACAAATAAACGTAAAATGTATGTGATTTGCATAGTTTTCATTAACAAGCAGTTATGGTCTGCTTCGCTTGCTAAGTAACTACCTGGTTTTGTATATCACTCACTACTTTTGGCAGATAGGTAAAACCAGCCAAATGTGAGTAGTTCACGCGTACAGTGGGTTCTGTACGACGATTGTGATAATTAATATTTTATTTAAAGCAATAAAATAAAAACTAAATATTATTTAAATGTAATTGAAAGCGATGGTCGATGAATGGATAAGGGACCGGCGTGCCAATCACGCGGTCCAAGTTCGATCCCGAACGGCAGTACCAATGTGTGTTACACTTTGTGGAATTTATAATTATGTATTAGTCAAATGACTGCTAACGGTGAAGGAAAACATCGTGAGGAAACCCACATACCCTATAAGAAATTCTATGAGTATGTCTGATCCACCAACCCGCACTGGGCCAGCGTGAGTGGATTATAGCCTTAACCCTCTCAGCTCTCTAGATATAGGAGAAGAAACCTAAGCCCAGCAGTGGGACTTAATGGGTTGCTGATGATTATTTAAATAAAAAAATTATCAAATTTTTGTGTGTGTTTAGATGTTAATAATATACGATGTAATACATATCAGGTAGGTATTTTTTGTAAAAAGTTATTTAAATAAGAAAAGAAGAATGTGTATACATAGAAATACCTTTGTCGCCACATACCAACATTTTGTTATTAAAGTATACTTTCATAAGTTTATAAATAAGGTTTATTCAGCACTCTAACAATAGATAGTACTTAATGAAACAATAATATTGTAAAATTAGAAACAATAAGACTGTAATACCATTTTGACATTCTAACTTGACTCATTGTGGATAATAATAAATTACACAATTGGAAATATAATTTAATTAATATTTAATACTTAGTTTAAAAATCGGTCAAGTGCAAGTTAGACTCGCGTGTCAAGGGTTCTGTTCTATCAGGTATTTATTTATTTATTTGAAAAATTTATTGCACAAAATATAGTTATACTGTAATTAATGCTAAAAAGCAATCTCTACCAGCTAACCTTTGTGTGATGCAGAGATGAGAACAGGTATAGGCCAGTCAATGAATGATTTTGGAGGGAAATGTCGAAAGCAGAAACTTTGACTTAGGAACTTTGTTTGGACTAGTTAGGAGATAAACATACTAAAAGTCCTTACCCCCCAGAGGTGAGCTCGAGGGGGATGAGCACAAAGAAGGTCCCGTTTTTAGGTTTTTTGCTTACATCTCGAAAACAGTGCGTCGTACGAAATATTATTGTATTACACAATGAAAGCTGATAAAATTCTCTACAACTTTGAATGAACACTTTTTATCTATCTCCAAACGTTGCCTAGCTATGAGCTTCAAAAATGTTGTTAATTCTCTAGCACAGGTACCATTTTTTGTTTTCTGCTTACATCTCGAAAACAGTGCTTCGTAAGATATTATATTATTATGAAAGCTGATAAAATTCTCTACAATTTAGGCTAAACACTTTTTACCCAACTACGGCGAAGCCAAAAGGAAGGGTAATGATTTTGGCAGTCTATGCATATTTGTATGTATGTTTGTATATATATATTTTATCGTAGCGCCTAAACTAATGAACCGATTTTAATGAATGTTTCTGCTTTCCACAATTCCCTCTACAGTACCATTTCGAGCACTCATTTACTAGACTAGTAGGTACAAATTAAGAAAAAATATATGAATAAAATAAAAAAAATACATATACCCTGAATAGTTACTGTGTTGTGTCACTGGTCGCTGTCTGACGCTTACGTCACGGCTTTATTTGGCAATCTCTGGGTTGGTGACGAGATCTTGAATAACGGATATTTCGTTTGTTTTTTGTTGATCAACTAATGATTGCCTTGTATCATTATGATGTACCTATTATAACCTACCTATTTAAAATATATAATTATTCATGGAGTAGTTTGAGAATCATTTTTGGAGGACTTTGGGAATAACCCATTTTTAAGTATTATAAATTACTTACATTTTTGAAAATTATATAATAATATATGTAACAAATGAAATTGAATAATAGAAAACTGAAGCCTACCTATTGTTTTATGGTTATTTGGTTGCATATTTAGTCAACATTCTCGTTGACACTCACTGTTAAAAAAAAGATTACAGGCAAGAAATCCAGCCATTTTTTTTTCTTTTGTATCAAAGTTGGATGACTAGTAAAGTCATCCCCAACCTACGATATCTGCTAATCTAGTTGCATTAACATCAAAGTTTCTTTTTAACACATAATAGGTACATTATAAATATATTTATTTGGGATGTCGTTTAGTCGTGAGCGATTGCAAAATCAATTCACAAAAGTTCAGGTAGATTGTTCAACCGTTGGCTTAGTAGAGCGTGTACACTATTTGTAACAAGAGATACACCGGTCTCACGACAAAGAACAGTTGAGTGATATAAATTGAAAAATCTTCGGTTGAAAATCTCTCCATATATTATGTCAACCTTTTGACTGTCTAGCTGCGGTAGCTAATAAATGAAAAAAGCCTGTATTGCTTAGGCAATAAGAGCAAGTTTAACTCAATCGTCTATTGAGTTCAAAATTCACTTGCTACGAGTATGTTAAGAGTTTGCAGTAATTCATTAAAAAATCACTCATATAAACATTTATGCTTTTCACTGAATGTTCTATCAGAGTAGTGTGATTCATGCTATAATATTGCGTCTTCCTCACTCCGTATGAAACAGGCTCTGTTAAACACATTGCAATACATATAACTTACGAGTATGTTTTATGCGACGTTCAAAGACGTGAAATATCCAGACCGCTAGCTATGTAAAAAGGGAACTCGATTTTATAGCTTCATATCAGAGATTTAATCGAAAAGATAGGATAGATTTAAATAAAGTCCCCATCGAAGCTTGACCTAAAAAACCAGGAAACAGGTCGTCCAGGACATAATTATGGTGAAAGTTTTAACCCTCCACGATGGAATTATGATAACGTTATTGATATGTTGTGGTGAACACCGTTCCGTCGATGCCTTTTGCCTATAAGGTGACTCATCTTTCTTGGTGTTTATATAATATAATCATTGCAAATTTAACTACTTAGAAAGGAAATGGAGAACTGGGGATAGTCCAAGCAAATCCATTATTGCTCGAAGTCGCTCAACGCTCAACTTTAGAAATAAGAGCATACACAATGTTTCAGCTGTAGACCGCAAGTATTGATGAAAAGAATAAAAAAAATGATGATGATGATGATGAACATAACATAGTTTTCGGCATCGGCATTCGGCATTCGGTAATCGGGCATTTTTTTAGACCTGAGACTGACAAAATTCTCTTATAGAATAAAAAACCAGTATCATTTTACTCGAACCCAAGAACACTTCTTTCGTTTACACTTCCTCTGCACCACCGAGAAAGACACTCGGGAGATAAGTTTTACTTTTACAACTCAAAGCTTTTAAAGTAATAATAAACTTGGACAAACCTTGGCTCTAAGATTGCCTAAAACCGGTTTGCCGTCAAGTTTTGTTTCCGCTATAACGCGTGATTAACAGTTACATTCGGATTCGAAGTGTTATGATGTTCATTATTTTAGTATTTTTATTGTACAAAATTCTTATTTAGAAATGAAATATTTACGGACAGTTGAAGGAATTCCTATGTGCCTAAATATAGCACGTATTTAGTTAAAAGTATACAATTAACAAGCGGAAGTTAGGTGAGACCTATATCCAGCAGTGGACGTAAGTGGGCTGATATGATAATGATGAATCAATATATCAAAGAGGGTTACGTTTGGAATTCAATTATCGTTTTTTTCCATGTTCCTAACCAAACCCGCGACCGGGTGAGTTCGGGTCAGGTTCAGTATAATCCGTTTGTCAGCCTATTTAGATCTTTGGTTACGTAAGGACACTATCACTATCCCCATACATTTTCACAAGAGTGACAAAAAGTCCACTCGCCTCTGCCTCGGTGGCGCAGCGAGAATTGTATACCACTGCTGTGCAAGAAGTTCCAGGTTCGATTCCCGGGTCGGGTAAAAATGGTATTGGGAAAGTGTAACATGAAATCCAGTATTGAGATTTTCCCGAAGTTTGGTAAACAACGTTCCCGGTTGATGACAATAGGCTCGCCCCCTATTTCATGGGACCAAACATAGCTGGCGAAATGTGGGTGTGAAACACCTCTGCCTACCCCTTCGGGGAAAAAGGCGTTATGACAAAAAGTCCAGGTGATAAAGTCACTAGTGTGTCCAGTCAAAGTGAGACATGTCTAAATAGGGCAGTGTGTGATAGTCAAGCATGCGAGCTTGATCACTAGACTAACCACAGACCGGTCTCTTGATTGTGCAACTCGAGTACCGCTCTAGTTTATTACAACAACTGTGTATGACATTAAGTCATTATAATATTGTGACTTTAATTAATATGTTACGAAAATTTGTGTCAAGAATTTGACTACATTGTCAAACAACCTTTATTTCCACTTAAATTGGGAAATTAGATACATGTCATTAGTAATGAGCAGTACCACACACTTATTATTTTATTGAAATGTTCAATTTGTGTCATTTGCCACTTTTTTTTGTCACCTGCCTTTCATGATAGAATAAGGGACTAATGAAAACTTAAATATGAACAACAAATTTACCTAGAGACGAGGTTGCCCCAGTCGTTTTTCAAGTTGGACTGTTAAGTGTTTCGATAATTCTCACTTTACCCTACTTTTTTAATTCTGAAATTTTATATAACGGGTGGCGCAAAAGTAAAGACCCTATTTGGTTCAGCTATAACATTTTTTCTAAATTAGAAAACTAGATTTAGATTTTTTTAAATGTATATTTGTGCCATTAAATTTCGTACCATTAGGATTTAAAGATGATGTCTTTTAAATGGTGACCTCCAGAGTTGATACACATTTGAGCCCTATTTATGACATTTTGCATAACTTGCCGTAACACTTCCTGCGATATGTTCGTTATTTCTTGACGAATGTTTTCTTTTAGAGCTGCGAGAGTCTGTGGCTTGTTCACATACACCCGAGATTTCAAAAAACCCCAAAGAAAAAAGTCTGGACTGGTCAGATCGGGTGATCTTGCAGGCCAAGGCAAATCGCCAAAACGAGAGATAACTCGGCCTGGAAAAGCGTCCCTCACTAAGTCCATAGTGTCGCGCGCTGTGTGTGCCGTAGCGCCGTCTTGTTGAAACCAGATGTGCTCCAGCCCCAATTCGTCCAAACTGGGTATCAAAAACTCACGTAACATGGTTCTGTAGCGTTCTCCAGTGACAGTTATCGCATTGCCTCCAGCGTCTTCGAAAAAATAGGGTCCGATCACTCTGTCAACACAGATGCCACACCATACAGTAACTTTTAGTGGGTGTGTGGCAAAGCGTCGAATTGTGCGACCAATCGGTGCCGGACGGTGGGGAAATCGTCGACGAAATTCACGTTGTGTTCTTATCACTGATATTCCACGTTCTTGGGGAGTAAAACGGTCCATGTTTATTTTCAGTGTATTTTACATTTGTTCACTACACAATTTTCAACAACAGAATGACAGAAAATGTATAATAAAAAAAAAAAAAGCATTTTCTTTAGTGCCACTACTTTTGCGCCACCCAGTACTTTATCTATAATTCCAGATGGCCGAAATAATATTCCAACGTCGAAAGATTCCAACAGTGACGTCGGATCCAAATCCTCTAATATTACTGCTGATACTGTCACTGCTTCAGTCATGTTGGACTCAAGTGATCAACAGGGCACCTCACTTTGTCCCACAAGTAGGAGATATGTCACAGTTCACTTTGAGTGAAGACACGCCAGTTGGGACACCAGTATATCATTTAAAAGGTATGATGATTTTGATTTTTGTTTAATGAAATTTCAGAATTGAGATTTTTCTGTTGTTTGGAAAACAAACGTTCCCGGTTGATGACAAAAGGCCCGCCTCCTATTTCATGGGACCAAATGAAAGCGTCAAACAGACAAACTTAAACATTTAAATTATTTTATATTAAGATTAGGAGTTACCTATAACGTACTATAACTACTAGATTATATTATTATTATAATTAATTACGTTTCTATAAAAAAAAGAAAATAACTAGTCATAACAGCTAAGATCAATGTTCTACATAATTGTATCAAACTTTTGTCTTAGATATCAAAATTATGTAGCGTTCAATTTCCACTCAAAATAAGTTGATCCATAATTATGTAAATAACTTGGATGTGCCTTAAGCCTATTTACCTAAGTTATAGTATTGAAAAACAACTGCAGGAGTCTTCTCAAAACAATAACGTAAATTATTAGATATTGCAATTAATACATAGAGTAGTATTACGCCAAAACATTCAAATATACCGTTTTTTTTTTGTTGTTGAAAGCCACCTGATATTTAATATTACCCTAAAACAAATTCAAAACTAAATTGCAGGTATTGACCCGGAGAATAGTCAACTGACGTATTCAATATCCGGCCAGTACTTCTCTGTTGACTCATCGACTGGGGTAGTCACATTGGCGAAGAAACTAGACAGAGAAGAGCAAAACTCTTTAGAAGTCATCATTAGTTTAACTGGTAAGTGAAAAGGTACTTAATAATATATTATTTTTTCACTGCAATGTTAAGAATCTTGTTTTTCGTAACAACCTTAATGTCCCACTGCTGGGCTTGAATCAGAATCTTGTTTTGTGTCCGATAAAATATCTACATGATTTGTTGTGCTTAAAAAAATCCTAATGTCTATAAGATATGGATCTTTATCATCACCACACTCTATGCAGCTGGTATTAAAGTGATATGAACAAATAAAAAAATAATAATATGAAGTCTCCCCTAACAAAAGCTAATGACCTTGAAACAGCTGCACTGAATTTATATAACCTATTTAAGAACCATTACGATCATGTCTGCTTGCAAACAAAAAAATGCATCAAAATTTGCTGAGCCAAGATACCACATACATACAAATAAACACACACAGATAGGGTAAATTTATTATATCTCTCTTTTTGCGTCGGGGGTTAATAAATAAGCTAGCATGAAATAAATTAGGCAACCTTGCAAAGCCTTCACCTTCACCCTATTGGAACATTTTTAGTACCTAAATAATAATAATATTAATAATATTCTACCACATTCACACAGCGCCATCTAGTTCCAAAGTAAGCAATTATACAGGGTGTATACGACGATACGACATTAAATGAAACCACGTGTAGCATGTGATGTTAGAAGACTATACCAAAAAAATTTAACAGAAATTTGCAATAGTTTAGACGCAAATGTACTTTCTTTATGTCACAGTTGTTCACAGTTTTAAACAACCTGTAGGTATTTACGTTGATCGTATGTTGTCATTACGTCATTCAATTCATTTAAATATCTCTGACTCTTTCATATTATCTTATCTCTTACTCTGTTCCGCACTGTTGTCATCGTCATGTCGAAAACGTCATGATAGAAAAATAATGTGTGGTTGTATATTCTTAAATTTTTCGACTTTAAATAATGTGTAAGTAGTTTTTTTTTTTTTTTTTTTTTTTTTTTCTCTTTTTTTTTAATAATTTATATTAGAATATGTTTATAAGGGTTAACACTGGCGGCCTTGTCATTTAATGTCGTATCGTCGTATACACCCTGTATTATTATTATTATTTTGACTGGCCTGTTGGTCTAGTGGTTAGTGAACCTGACTGCTAAGCCGGAGGTCGTGGGTTCGATCCCCACCCAGGACAAATCTTTGTGTGATGAGCATAAAGGTTTGTTCTGTGTCTGGGTGTTATTTATCTATAATATGTATGTATTTACAAAAAAAAAATGTATTTAAGTAGTATATCAGTTGTTTAGTACCCATAACACAAGCAAATATAATTGCTTACTTTGGGACTAGATGGCGTTGTGTGAATGTGGTAGAATATTATTATTATATTATATATTTGCTTGTGTTATGGGTACTAAACAACTGATATACCTACTACTTAAATACATTTTTTTTTGTAAATACATACATATTATAGATAAATTACACCCAGACACAGAACAAACCTTTATGCTCATCACACATAGATTTGTCCTGGGTGGGGATCGAACCTACCACCACGACGGCTAAGCAGTCAGGGTCACTAACCACTAGACCAACAGGCCAGTCATAAATAGTGAATTAAGAATCTTTGTGATTATAAATTGATTATTTAAAGCACTACAAATTATTATTTTAAGGATGGATTAATTTAAATAATAATTTTTAGTGCCAATTCGCAAGTAAATGCTCCTAACATTACTTTAACCCGCTGTTTACTTATTCGTTTCTTTCGTCAGTTAAACTTCTAAAGTTACCGGTTCATTTGATTACGAAGGCACGTGCCACAGTTTTGTTGTTTAAACTTCCAATTATAGAAATAGTTCGTGAAATAGATAGTTGTTAATGAAGCTAACTACTTCACTTGTACTTTTATTTTCTAACTGTATTTTTGAGTAATTTGGGTCAAATCGTCATTCGCGTTAATTGGTCTGATCAACAATACTGATATCACTAAGTACTTGTTAAGCTGAAAATGTCATCTTGATATGTGCAGTAAAGTATTTTGTTTTTAACATTGGTTGAAATAAATAAATATAAACTTATAATAATAAGATTCTGCTGCACTGAAAAAAAACAAACAAAATTTGGTATTGGAAACATTTGTAAACTAAAACATTTTTTTAAAGAACACATAACTAGTATTTATACCGATTGAACATTTATTATTATAACAGCTATAGTTCGGTTACTTCATTAGGACTAAAGGAACAAATATCCAAAAATCAAAAGATACATTAAGTACACAGTGTAGTCATGGTAACTGTAACAATACCAATAATAAATACCCAACAAATGATGTAGAGGCTTATAATAATTGAAATAAAAAAATTGTGGGGCCTTTTATAATATATTATAAAAGGCCCCACAATTTTTTTATTTCAAAGTGCCTCTTTTATCTCTATTTTATAAAGTAGTGTCATTCGTTATTATTTTTTAAATTAACCGTATTATCATTGTTTACACTGATACAATAACACTGCAAGACTTGATTTTATTTATTTTATTTAGTTCAGATTTTTGACACACTGATGGCTCGCTACTTATAGTCCGAGTGTGAACGAAACCATATCGCGATTCAGGGGACTGGTACAGCGCCATCTATTGAGCTAAGAGTTCAACTTTTGATACTAAGTTACAATATTTTACATTCCGCCCACAATGGACAGAATGTCCATTATTTCTGCCCACCATGATCTAACAATTTCGATTTAATGGACTGTATCGTTGATAAATTTTCTTTAAAACAAATTAACATATTATGTAGTTACAGTCATGGCAGCTAGGAAAATAGTTAAATTAAAGTTATACATAGTTCAACCCTGCTAGTTAAATTCACAATAAGATTTACAAATTACTATGATGTTAGTTAACAAACTTAAACTGTTATTGCTATAGATAATAAATTTAAAAAATTAAAGGTTAACATACAAAATTATTGTTAATGTGTAACTGGTAAGATACATAATTTTGCAACGGATCTCGTAATGAAGGTTCCTTTACATTTAAGAGTCACCACTCTCGTAATATTGTCCAAACCAGTATGTTTTTCAGTAATTACACCTATTAGCCATTTAGCTGGAGGAAGGCCATCCTCCTTAACTAAAACTAAATCTCCTATCTGAGGTTCGGGATTGTGGTTTGCCCATTTGTAGCGATGCAAAAATTGAGCCAAATATTCGTTAGACCATCTCCGCCAAAAATGCTGGAGCATTTTCTGAGTTAATTGCCAACGTTTTAAAGAAGATACAGAAGATGTTTCATAGTTATAGTCGGGTAACAGAATCAAGGGTTCACCAATTAAAAAATGACCTGGGGTAAGTGGTACAGGATCTTGAGCATCTGTGCTTAATTTAGATATTGGTCTAGAGTTAAGGCATGCCTCTATTTGATGCAACAAAGTTGATAATTCTTCGTAAGTAAGAGTTGCATTGCCAAGCACACGACGAAGATGATGCTTCGTCGATTTTACGCCAGCCTCCCAAAGTCCTCCAAAATGAGGACTATGTGGTGGAATAAAATGCCAGTTTGTGCCATTATTTGACAAGCAATTGGCTATTTCCAAGGCCAATGCTGACTTTTCTTGAGCAAACAAAGTTTTGAGTTCACGAGAGGCACCCACAAAATTGGTTCCATTATCGCTAAACAAATCCTCGCATTGACCTCGTCTAGCAACAAATCGTTTAAAAGCTGCAAGAAACCCTTGTGCAGTAAGATCGCTCACCACCTCCAAATGTATGGCTCTTGTAGCCATGCATACAAATAAGCAAATATAACCTTTATAGGCTCGATGACCTCTACCCTTGGACGTTCTAATTTGAATAGGACCAGCGTAATCTACTCCACTCCTACAAAATGGTCTGCTTGGTGTTATTCTAGCAGAAGGTAACTGCCCCATAAGCTGGTTCCTTGACTGAGCAGCATGACGTACACACACTACACATTTCCTCACAAATAATTTAACGCGGTTTCGGGCATTAAGGATCCAATATTTAGACCGCAGGTAACTCATCATTAGTTGAGGGCCACCGTGCAAAGTGTTTTCATGGGCTTCAGCAATAATGAGGTTGGTAATATGAGATTCAGAAGGTAAAATAATAGGATGTTTATTCCCAATACTAATATCAGCCCTTTCCAGTCGACCACCAACTCTCAAGACATCAGAATCATCCAGAAAAGGATTCAACGAGGTAAGTTTACTTTTCTTATTAACAAATCCTTTCTCTTTAATATCTTTGATTTCAGGCCACAATTGTTCTATTTGACACTGTTTGATAACAATTTGAAGTGACTCCTTCAACTCGCTACTTGTCAACCAAGGAGGTAATACAAATACAAATACAAATACAAATTCATTTATTCACAAGAATTATGGTACATAGAGATGGTTTAATTGTAGTAGACAGTCCAGCACATTCTACCATAACAATGGTGCGTGAATATTGTTAGTATAGTACAAAAAAATAATAAAATGTTGTAATTAATAAATTATGAATGAAATATACTGAAATGATGATAATTAAATAATGTCAAGAATTTATAGCAATTGTAAAATGTCAAAATAATAAATGTCAGAATTTTAAAAATGTTAAAATAATAAATGTCAGAATTTTTTACAATGTCAATAATAGTTAATGTCAGAACTGGTATAAAGATTAGTAATGAAAAGTATATCATTTAATTTTTGAATTTGAACATTAATTAATTACTATACATCATCTCCTTTATATTTCATGTATTCGCTTAAACTATAAAAACATTTATCTTGCAGCCACAGTGTCATTTTCCTTTTAAATAATGTAAGCGGTAGGTCTTTGAATGTGTTAGGTAGCTTATTGTATACATCTATTGCTCTCACATAGACATTCTTCTCAAATATATCTAGTCGACACCTGGGGCGATAGAGTTTGTATTTGTGTCTGGTATTTCTAATTGTGACATTCGAATGCAGTTTGAAATATTGCGGATGACTTTTGACAAATACACAGAGGTCCCTTATATATATGCAAGCTAGCGGGAGTATACCAAGCCTCTTGAATAGTGGCTTACAACTGTCCGTAAACCAGGCCCCACAAATTGCTCTCACACACTTTTTTTGGACGAGAAATGCTCTCTCAACCTCTACAGAGCCTCCCCACACGATTAGGCCGTACGATAGAACCGAGGACACGTATCCGTGATATGCACTTAGTGCTGCATCTATTGATACGGTTTGTCGTAGCCGTCTTATAGCAAATACGAAACGTTCCAGTTTATTACAGACTGATTCCACATGTGCTTTCCAGTTACAGTGCTTATCAAATACGACTCCCAGAAATTTTGTTTTGTCTACTTCTACTACATTATTATTATTAATATTTATGTCTAATTTAATGTTTTGTCTTCTATAATTTTGAAATTGTACCATCTGAGTTTTATTAACATTTACTTTTAAGTTGTGCATTTCTAACCAATTAATTGTATTATTAAGAGTCATGTTTATGTCATTTTCGTACGTTTCTATTTTTTCACATCTGATGATTAGAGTTGTGTCGTCCGCGAATAGAATTGTTTTATGATGTGTGATATTTGGGAGATCATTGATATACATCAAGAAAAGAAATGGCCCTAGAACGCTTCCTTGCGGCACACCGAATCTGTTCATTAGGAAGTTGGATCTATGTGTCATTTTAGTTTTTTTTTCTATTTTTGATGTTTCAACGCATTGAGACCGGTCCTTCAGATAACTCTTAATCCATTCATTCGCTAATTCGGATACTTGTCGTTTTAGTAACTTGTTAATGAATCTTCTACAATATGATAGTACTCTTACTAGTTTTCTAAGTGACGAATATTTGTTCCACAGCTCAAATTCGGTTTTCTCAATTACATGATAAACTTTCTTTTGTTTCTCTTCTAAATTGGTATCAGGTATACTTTGTTCAGCTCTGTCCAGTGTTAACTCTCTTAACCAGAGTGGACCTAGTTTCCACAACTGATAATTCAGTAGTTCTGATGGTTTGAGTCCTCTCGAAGCACAATCGGCAGGGTTGTCGCTAGAAGATACATGTGCCCATTGAGATCTGTCTAAAATATTCAATATTTCAGACACCCTGTTTGCGATAAAGGTTTTCCAGCGGGTTGGGTGACTGCTCAACCAAGCCAATACAACTGTGGAATCCGTCCAAGCTTTTATTTTAATCTTTGGAACGTTCAAAACAACAGAGACTTCTTGCAACAGTTTGGCGAGCAAAACTGCTCCACACAATTCAAGCCTTGGAATGGAAACTTGTTTTATCGGCGCTACTCTAGTTTTAGATGTTACAAGGTGAACGTTTACTTTTCCAGTTTTGTCTACTACTCTTAAATAAACAGCAGCAGCATAAGCATCATTGGAGGCATCGCTAAATCCATGGAGTTCTAAATCCTCGTCTTTGGTATTGATGCTCATCCATCTGGGTATCTTAAACTTGGTTAGTTCGGTGAGTTCATTACGGTATATAATCCAATTGTTTAACAGTTGCGACGGTAGTTCGTCATCCCAATTTATTCCAGAGAGCCAAATCTTTTGAATCATGATTTTGGCGGTTATGATTGCAGGAGATATCCAACCGATTGGATCAAATAATCTTGCTATATCTGATATAACGCTTCTTTTAGTTACAGGTTCGTGGATTGGAGGTAGTTGCACGGAGTATTCAAAATCGTCGGTTCGTCTGTTCCAGGTAAGTCCTAATATTTTTATTATTTCATCTTGCTTTAATTCTAAATTACTTCCATTTGTTCCCTTACTGTCGCTTATTTCTTCACGCAGTAGTGCATTATTGCTTGACCATTTTTGAACTTCAAAACCTGCCTTGCTTAGAAGTTGCTTCATTTCTGTAACTATCTGTTTGCCTTCTGTTATTGTTCTACATCCCGTTAATAAATCATCCATGTAATAATCATGCAGCACTCTTTCAGATGCAAATGGAAAATCTTTTCCTTCATCAAAAGCTACTTGATGAAGTGCTCTTACTGCTAGATATGGAGCCGACGCAGTTCCAAATGTAACTCTTGCCAAACGTAGATGCTGTAGTTCTTCATTAGAATTAGCCCGCCAGACTATTCGTTGATAATCAGCATCAGCAGTTGTTACTTTAACTTGTCTGTACATCTTGACAATGTCAGCTACTAGGCAGATTGGATAAAACCTCCACTTCATAAGTATATGCCTCAACTCCGATTGCAAAGTAGAACCTACCATGAGTTCGCTGTTCAGAGATACGCCGTTGTTATCACGACTGGATGCATTAAATACTACCCGAAACTTGGTCGTGGTTTTGTCATTTCGAATGACCTCATGATAAGGTAAATAAACTGATGGTTTCTTAATCTCTTCTTTAGGTACCAGCTGCATGTGACCAAGCTTCAAATATTCATCAATTACTTCGGAGTACTGTGTTTTTAAGTCTTGTGATTTCAGAAAACGTTTTTCTAACGACATAAACCTCTTGATTGCAATCTCGCGTGAATTTCCATACATACTCCTAGGTTCAGTAACTCTAAAAGGTAGTTTAACAACATATCGACCCGTAGAATCGCGTTCAGTGGTTTCCTGAAACATTTTTTCACATTTTTCTTCCTCCTCAGTAAATGGTTTACTTAAACTGAAGTTATCAGATTCAATTTCCCAAAACTTTCTTAGATCATAATCTTCATTAGTGTTAGAAATATGCATTGAAACAATAGTACTACTACAACACGAGGCACAATTGTTCTCGTTAGTTCCTTTGACTTTGCCTGATAATATCCAACCCAGTTTGGTGTTTTGAGCTATTAACATTCCTGATGGGCATTTGATCAACCCTTCCGATATAATTTGACAATAGACATCAGCACCAAGCAACAAATCGATTTGATTTGGAGTGTTAAAATTAGGATCTGCTAACTTCATTTTCGGTAAGTTAGGCCACGACTGGACCACAATTCTTTTTTCAGGTAAAAATGAAGTTAGTTTCTTTAAGACATGTGTTTTAACATGTATGACAAAGCCAGGATCCTGTACCGATTGCAGTTTTATATAAACTAATTGTTTAGAGGTAAGTGATGTGTTATTATCATTCCCTAGGCCACTTATCACACAATTACTTTTAGTTTTCTTCAATCCGAGTAATTGTGCTGCAGCTTCCGTTATAAAGGACGCCTGTGAACCCTGATCCAACAAGGACCTAAGTGTTATACTAGAGCCTGTGTTAGTTTCTACCTTTACTAAAGCAGTTGCTAATACGACCTGATAATTGGTGTTAGAAAAACAAGTGGTAACGTTATTTACCTGATTTTTGTCTTGCAGTGACGCTACAGTGTTAGTATTGTTGTCATCAACTGATTGTTTGTTATCAATTGATCGACTTGTATGTTCGGCATGTAGAAGTGAGTGATGTTTCTTACCACAAAGTTTACATCTAGTGGGCAAACGACAAACTGTTACCGAATGGTTTGTACCTAAACAATTAAAACACAACTTGGCATTTTGGACAAAAGTACGACGTGATGAGAGTTCCTCTTTAGCAAAACCCTTACAATTACCTAATTTATGATTACTGTTTGAACAAAACAAACAGTGCACAGGTGCTTTACTGAGAGCAGTGTTTACAACATGTTGTGACTTAGCTGATTTATTACTAGATTTTGAACCCAAAAATTCAAGCGATCTAAATCTATGCTCCAAAAATTCAAGAAATTCAGTTAACTTAGGCAACTCATTAGTTAAATTACAAGTTTTAGCTTCCCATTTTCTTCGAGATACTCCATCTAATTTTGTACACAATAAATGAATAACTGTTAAATCCCAAAGATTTTCAGTGCTCAATCCTAAGTTCTTCAAAGCATTTACACATTCGTTGGTAGTATTAAACATTTCTTTTAAGCAGTTATAAGATTCAGTAGAAATACATTTTTGGCTCAAAAACCGTTTCAAAATTGCATCAGATACAAACTTTTTGTTATTATAGTTATGTTCTAATGTATGCCAACATGTTTTATAGTTTTCATTAGTTATAGGTAAATGGCGTAACAGTTGATCCGCTTCTCCAGTAAGGTAGTTCTTCAAGTAACGCAGCTTCTCTACATCAGATAACGAATTGTTGTTGTGAACCAGTGACAGGAATAGGTCCCTAAATGTAGGCCATTCTTGATATTGTCCCGAGAACGTAGGTATAGAAATCTTCGGTAATTTTACATTACTGCGGGAGCTTGCCACCCCAGTGTCAGCTTCTTGTCCTTTATTGTTGTTATTTGATGTAGTGGTTTTAATTCGTAGTGCTTCCTTTAATGTAGTCTTGTAATCGAAATATAATTGTTCTACTTCGCCATATATATCTCTTAGTGTATATTCCGCTTTTTCTACTTCTTCTCTCGTGTAACCAGTTATTATCCCTCTGTGAGTACTCTCAAACACCGCCCATTGCCTCTCTAATTCCTCCATTCTTGTTTCAATGTAGCTTGTTGTTACTCTTTCCTTAGGGGACTTCTTAAAATTGGTAAATCCACGATTTATCTTCTTCTGGTAATCTGCTTGTAATCTTATCAAAGTTTCCATTTTGAAATATTCTCTTAATCTCCAAAGTGTAAAATGATTCTATGTTTTCACTCAAATCTAATTGTTTAAATTTCCAATATAGTAGAATATTTTATAAGTCTTCAGACAGTATAATTATTCTAAGTTCAAATATTGCAGATTTTTTCTAAGTTCAGTAAGCAGAATTTTTCTAAGTCCTCAAACAGTTGAAATTATAAAGTTCAAACTTGCAGAATTTTTCTAAGTTCTTAGACAGTAGAATTTTTTCTAAGTCCAAATTTAGCGAATTTTTTCTAAGTGTTTGTTCAACAAAAACTTAGGTGAATTCGGGCATGGATTCCCCGTCTCAACCACAATTTGCTTAAAAATTTACAAGTCCTAAAGAGTACTCACGGTTACACTGATCACTGTTTCTTCACTACATTAGGTTACTTCTCACTCACTAGATGGCGCCACAGTCACTAAATTGTTCCAAGTTTCTTCTTAAAATCCGGCTTCGTAAGGTCCAATGTTTACACTGATACAATAACACTGCAAGACTTGATTTTATTTATTTTATTTAGTTCAGATTTTTGACACACTGATGGCTCGCTACTTATAGTCCGAGTGTGAACGAAACCATATCGCGATTCAGGGGACTGGTACAGCGCCATCTATTGAGCTAAGAGTTCAACTTTTGATACTAAGTTACAATATTTTACAATCATCAAATTTACAGATGAAGGTGTTTCAAACACAGAACCAAACACAATATCGTTACGACGAATCATTCCAATCAAGGACGTCAATGATAATCCACCTGTGTTCCACAATAGACCTTATATTGTTAACATCAGTGAAGCAACTCCTGTAGGGACAGAAATTGATGTGGGTATATTAATTTACTTTTATCTATTATATATATATTAACGGAAATGTATGTAATCTGTAATTGTATACAATTCCTAGGATAAGTATGTAATTCCTAAAATTGCACGGAAATGCGTGAAATAAATCATATTAGACACATTTCCTAGGAAGTCTATATTTCCTAAATAGCAATCGGAAATGTAAAACATTTGAGATATCAATGGGTACTCGTGAAAACGGGGCGATGGGAGGGTATTAAACTTAACACCCCCCGATTCAGAGCAATACGACTCGGACTGGTTAGGTTAGGGTTTTTTTTAAAACAACCTAGAAGAAGGCGACCACCTATGCGCCGTAGCTAAACTTACCACACCCCGATTCAGAGCAATCCGGCTCGGATTGGTTAGGTAAGGGTTATTTTGAAGGTATTATATTTTACGGTATGATTGTTACCTGATTGTCTCAACGAGTGCTCTAATAAAAATTATTATTCTCACTTTAACAAAGTGTTTTATTACAGAAAGCATTATTGTTATACATGTCCTAATACAATATTGGAATTATATACAATTCCTAGGAAATGTACACATTTTCCAAGTAATCTGTGTATTAAATAGTTTTGAAACAATATTTTATACATTTCCTAAATAGCTTCGGATTTGTATACAATTCCTAGATTTCATACATTTCCGGTAACATACAGGGTGTATACGACGATACGACATTAAATTAAACCACGTGTAGCATGTGATGTTAGAAGGCTATACCAAAAAAATTAAACAGAAATTTGCAATAGTTTAGACGCAAATGTACTTTCTTTATGTCACAGTTGTTCACAGTTTTAAACAACCTGTAGGTATTTACGTTGATCGTATGTTGTCATTACGTCATTCAATTAATTTAAATATCTCTGACTCTTTCATATTATCTTATCTCTTACTCTGTTCCGCACAGTTGTCGTCGTCATGCCGAAAACGACATGATAGAAAAATAATGTGTAGTTTTATATTCTTAAATTTTTTGACTTTAAATAATGTGTAGCTTTTTTTTTTTTTTGTTTTTTTTTTTTTTTTTTTTTTTTTTTTTTTTTTAATAATTTATATTAGAATATGTTTATAAGGGTTAACACTGGCTACCTTGTCATTTAATGTCGTATCGTCGTATACACCCTGTATACATTGAATAAAATTTGAGGTACTAATAATACAGTAAAAAAAGAAGAATGAGCTTTGCTCAAAGTCACACGTGATCAGGAATGGGTCAATATTTATTTATAATTTACCTAATTATATATTTTAGATAAGTCCAAAGATATTAGTGACAGACCGTGACGAAGGAGAGAACGCAAAAATACGAGTGATATGTAGTACTAAAGAGAAGGGTAGCGACACAGAGGCGTGTGCTACATTCAGGGTTGAAACCGATATGGTAAGTAAGAATAAACATAATAAATAGGACACTTAATAAATATCTTTTTTCATAATTACATAGCTTTTTACATAGCTTTTATTTTTATATAATTATATAGCACAGCGTCCTACTGGAAGTCTCTTGAGAAGGCCTATGTCCAGCAGTGGACGTCCTACGGCTGATATGATGACGATGATGATGATGACATTTTATGTAGTTTGCATTTTGGGGACGAGTCTTCTCGTTAACCGGGCACAATTCCAGCTTCTAAGTTGATACTGAGAATTTCAAAACCGTTTTTTAGTTTTAAGAATTTAAGGAATTGGTCAAACCTTCTTGCATCCTATATGTACGCATTATACACTATCGTACACGTCCGCTGCGTCACCAAGATAGACTAACAACTCTGAAAAATAACGAACTAAAAAGTAGTGGCTGAAATTACGAATCGTTTTAAGATTTGCTAGAATTGTATTCTACCAGTGTGAGGATTGTGTAATAAAATACAAATACTTACTTTGTTAATTACATTAACAGAACCTTAATAATAACAATTGATACATTATTTCAGATATCACCAAACGAATATCAAGTCCGACTGTTTCTACAACGAGAATTAGATTTTGAAAGCAGATCAGCGTACATCATAAGTTTAGAAGCTACTGATACATCATCAAGACCATTAAAGGCTTTGGCTAATATTGCAGTGGCTGTATGGGATGTGCAAGATCAACCGCCGGCTTTTGTGAATGCTCCTTATTCAGCTACAGTACCTGAAAATACTCCAGAGGTATGTTATTATAGTAAGATATCTGTGGCTTGCGAGGTAAAAGAGGCTGAGGAAAATCAAAATTTAGAAATTACTGATCGAAGTTGCACACAGGATGTACGAGTATGCTAATTATATAACATGATTTTAATTGACAAATTGAATGTCACGCAGAGCACTACATAGCTATTGCAATAATAAGGTCATTTAGAAGCAAAAAAAAATTGGGTTCTGTTAATGAAACATGCCCAATTCCCTAAAATATACTTTGAACTTTGTGTTTTATATTTTAGAACACAAGCATCATGGAAATCATAGCAAAAGATGGTGATACTGCTAATCCACGATCAGTTCTGTTGACCCTTGAAGGAGACACCGAAGGGTACTTTAAACTCCTACCCGATAGGCCTCTAGGAAATGCTACACTGGTCACTACTAATGTTCCTATTGATAGAGAAAGCGATGTCGTGATGCAAAACGGAGGTGCCTACAGTTTCATTGTTAAGGTATTCACTATCTGTGTTTATTTAATTTTTATTTTATTGATGGCTTAAATGGCCTTACATTTTAAATTTCAATACTGAGGTAAATAAATTAGGCTAGTTATAAGAAACTAACAAGAAGTTAAATAAATGTACATAAGTTATAATGACAAATATAAATTTCATTATTTTATTTCAGGCTACAGAACTAATTAACAATGAAGTACCATCGGATTACACGGTCACAACAATAACTATAATTGTAACAGATGTTGACGATCATGTACCGAAATTCAACAAAGAAGTTTTTAATATATCAATTCCTGAAAATATTGAAAATGGCAGTCCAATTCCTGGTTTATCTATTTATGTAGAAGATAACGATATTGGTCAGAATAGTGAATATGATTTAAGTCTTCGAGACGTTTATAACTCTAATGGAGTATTTGCCATTAGTCCGGAACACGGGGAAGGAAGAACTCCTATTAGTGTAAAAGTAAAAGATTCGTCAAGATTAGATCATGATATTGATGACGAAGAAAAACGATTGTTTAGTTTTGACATAGTAACTTCAGTAAACAATCAAGAATTATCATCAGCTAAAGTTAACGTTAAGCTTCTAGATATGAATGATAATGCTCCGGTTTTTTCCGAGCCTACTTACAAATTCAATATACCTGAAAATGCAACTATTGGAACAAAAATCGGTGATATTTTTGCTACTGATAAAGATTATGGAATATTTGGTGAAGTTGGATACACTTTGTCTGGTTTTGGGTCAAACATGTTCATGACAGACAAAAACAAGGGTGGTATATTTGTTAAACAATTACTTGATTATGAGAAACAGAAAAGTTACAGTCTAACTATTTTTGCCAAAGATGGAGGCGATAAAGTTTCAACAGCTAGTGTATTTATCGAAGTATTGGATGTTAATGATAATGCACCAATGTTCGAAACAGCTGAATATAGTAGAACAATAAGAGATGGTGCTGCAAGCTTTGAGCCTCAATTTGTTGTTCGGGTGAGTTTTTCGTAATCTATTTGAAATTATATTATCTAATCAAATAGCCTCTGAACCGTTAATCTGCCAAAGCTGCATGGCATTTAGTAGGTTCAGTTAGGTCGGTCATAGATCGGCAAACGAAAATGTGATATATCAATATAATAAGTATTAATGAGAGCAGTTTCAATTCTCAGTTTAACTGTCATTGATGTCTGTGACGTTATAAATAATAAAATATTAAATCAATGCATCAGAAAAATATATTGCATTTGAACTTATAACAAAATTATCGAATAATTTCAGGCAACTGATGTAGATGGTCCTACGCAAGGAGATGGAAAAATAAAATATTCACTTGAATCCGACAACAGCATCAGTCGTAAAGGCAACGTGTTTACTGTAAATGAGGATACTGGAGAAATAAATATTATTGACAAAGTTGACAGTATGGATACACCTCGAGGTCAATATGAACTTATTGTTAGAGCTACGGACTATGGTAAGTCGATTTTACTAACCTTTAAATTTTAGAGAATACACACTACACATGCTCCAAACGAAAGAGGAGAATCTCTTTTTATTTTTAAAGCATTTCTGTTTTACGTTTGTGAACGTCTAAAGGAGAAAAATTATTTTGAGTTTGCTTGTCTTTTATAAAATATAAAGTTAAATACATATAAAACCAGTCAATCCGTGACATAGTATTAAACAAATTGTTCTCTTTTTGTAGGTATTCCTCCCCTTCACAATGAAACTCGAGTGTATATACGAGTGGGAGTCCCAGGCAATCAAAGACCAACATTCAAAGGAAATTACCATCATTACAAGTACAGCGTTCTACAAAACAGCCCTAATACAAACGATGACCTCACGTTTGATTTAAATCCTATGAATTACAAGGCTAGCATTCGAGAAGACGCTGCGCCGGGTCAAATTGTCACCACTGTTACAGCTAATGATCCTGATGGTTTAGATGATTTGTTAACGTATCATATCGTGTCTGGATCCAGAGATAATTTTGTTATTAATGAGAAGTGAGTAAATTTTTTCCTTTTTTTGTCAATTTATCAAGTAAAAGCTGTAAACACGTACGTAAACGTAAAGGTCTAAAACCTTTGTATATATATTTATAGTTTTTCTATGTAAATATTTATGCAATTCAATTGAGTACTAACTGATTGCCTCTTAAGTGTAAACGACTGCTATGCAAGAGATCCCAGGTTTAATTACTGTGTTCTGGTCGGGATTTACATTATTGGATTTTGATGTCATTAAATTGTCAGTATTTGCCCGAAGTTTGGAAATTTCGCAAATCATTCCCTATTACAAGAGATTTAACATAGCAGGCAACATGTGAGTGTGATGCACTCTACCTCTACCCTCGAGGAAAAAGCGTGATTTTATGTTTTAAGTTGCAATAAAAGTGATTCAGCTGATAATGTTCTATTATATTTTTGTTTCCAGAACGGGTCTAATAACTGTTTCAAATGATGCTAATTTAGACCGTGATGTGAATCCAGATCGATATGAAATTATTATATCTGCAGTTGACAGTGGAATGCCTATCCCAGAAACAGCAACAACCACGGTATTTGTGACTATCCAAGATGTTAACGACAAAGCACCAAAGTTCAATATGACAGAATCAACTACTTACATATCTGAAAAAACTAATATTAATGATTTTGTAACTAAAATTGTCGCTTACGATACAGATGTGACATCAGAATTACGGTTCAACCTAATAGAACCAATCAAAGCTCTTTCTAAGGCCGGTGTTCAACTGAAACCAAAATCACCTTTTGATTATCAACATCTCTTTAGAATCAATAACGAAACTGGCGAAATATTTGTGAATGGAACCTTAGATTACAGTCAAGCGTCGATTGTAATATTGACGGTCAAAGTGATAGATATCAATGCTGAATTAAATAAGGACGATCAATTTGCTATAATAGAGCACACAATTTACATACAACCATTTGCTGATAAAAATCCTCAGTTCACGAATGCTGGATGGACAAATTCAAATCCATTAATATATTATAAAGTTAAGGAGGAGAAACCTATTGGTAGTACTATAGTTATATTGACAGCAGAAGATCCAATATCAGAACACTTGGTAACAAATTTCAAAGTAATTAATTCGGAAACGGATCTTCTTCAAGTAGACCCGGAAAGTGGTCAAGTTGTTTTGACTAAGCATCTTGATTACGAAAACTTGACTCATCCAAATCTAACATTGACTGTAAGAGCAACGAGTAATGATGGCACTAAACATAGCATAGCTAAAATTATTATAGAAGTCATGAATTTAAATGATAATCCACCGATATTTGAGAAAGAGGTAAGTTAAATGAAAAAATATATTAAGTTCTAATAATAATATTATACTCGTATGTTTAATTATGTGTTATTAATTATGTGTTATGTGTTCTTTGTATGATAATAATGATAGATACTTTTGTTTTCAGCTTTACAAAGTAAGTGTATTAGAGTCAATAAAATATCCGGAAATTATAGTAACAGTAAAGGCCCATGATGATGATGCAGTTTTGAGTGAAGAAGATAAGATAAGGGGCTACTCTGATATTCGTTACACAATAAGAGGAGAAAATTCAGATTTATTTAAAATTGACAACATTACTGGAGTTGTACAGGTATATTATTTTATCTTTTCTCTTATTACACCTAAAGCTTCGCATATGGCATCGTCTGTGGTAGTTATTTTAATTATGTAGTATTGTCAACTAAATTAAAATCCCTTTTCTAGGTTGCTGAAAACAAAACTTTAGACAGAGAACGTCAATCAGTCTTAAGACTTGAAATAGAAGCAGCTGACATACCTAGTGGTGGAGCGGACAGATTAAAAACCAGTGCCACAATACTTATAGATGTGCTTGATGTTGACGATAACTCACCGGAATTTGAAAAGAAAGTCTATACGGGTAAGATAAAATACTACTTTGTCTTGATCAAGTAGAGACTCTTATAAAGTTATTCTATGAATTCTTTCTGTTTAATATTGCAGTTACAGGTGCTCATTCAAATATAAAGATACTGCAGTTTGTTATATTATTATAGTATATCATTCTATCACGAGTATATATACTCCGAAAAACTCTTAAGTTGTCTTTTTTTCAGCTGTGGTACCGGAAAATGTACCAATTGGTATTAGTGTCATCAATATTACAGCTACAGACCCTGATGAAGGTTTAGGAGGTGAAATCAAATACGAATTTTTAGATGAAGGAGAAGCTAATGGTAAGTAATAGTACACTATCAAACACGACATAATTCTTCATCATCATTATCAACCCGTAGACATCCACTGTCAAACAGTTATTTTAATTTTATAATTATAATTATAAAATTAATACCTTATTTTAATTTTATCTTCTTCAGGTTTCTTCAAAATAAATACTGTCACAGGCGAGATAAAAACAAATAAAGACCTAACTGGTCGCGGTCGTACTGATCCATACAGATTGCTAGTTGGGGCAACAGATGGTGGTGGGCACACAGGAGATACATCGTTATCATTGTATATAGGTGATGTTAGTGCCAATGATGGTGTGCCTAGATTTATCAGACCTGCTGCTGGTGAAATAATTAGTGTTAGTGAGGTAAGACCAAATTACATTTATTATTATCATTGATTATAATATATAAGTATAGTCAGAAAATCCATTTGTATATCTGCTAAACGCATTCTTACATTTTTAGTGTGTGACGGCTTGAATGTTCTCTGTACCGAATGAATAAAATTATGAATTTCAAGTTTGGTCATAAATATAAATGACACCTGTTGTCAAATGTTTTCACTGTACTTGTTGCAACATTTCATTATTAATATTTCGGTTATACTTCGCTACGATACTTTGGAAACTGTCATATCATGATGTCATGATTGTTTTAGTATCTTAGTATAATTTTGTTTCTTCACAGAATGCCACTATTGGTTCACCAGTTTTTCAAGTGGTTGCTAGTGACCCTGATGACCCTACACAGCCATCTGGACAGCTGTTCTATTCCATACAACAAAGCAACCCTGACGCAAAAATATTTGCTATTGGTAAATAATAAATATATTGATAACTATTACATTATTGTCAATGTGACATTCATTTCATCTACCAGCAACACCGGTTTAAGTATTTCAAACTTAATGAAGATAGATGTGCTTACATAGTTAATTGTTTAATATGCATTCGATTAATCACTCAACAATTTTATTGAAGTCTACATTAATTATTTCAAAATCAGCCAATTTCGTTAGGTATTGTTATAATTCAAGTTAATTAGATAATGAATGTATATTTATTAAAATTCGTGGTAATTATAGTATAATAATAATTGTTATTTATACTCATATAACACATATACGTATTCACGTTTCGGCTACAACAACTTGTAAATTTTTTAAAAATATTCTGTAATGTAAATTTTAAAATTTCAACATAAACTAAATTTTTCATTTATTTAATTTTATGTACTTATTGTTTTTTTCATCCATTTTTTGTTGTTGTTAGATCCTAATTCAGGCTTGATAACAACTCGTCAGTCATTGGACCGAGAACGTAAAGCATCGTACACTCTGGTGCTATTAGTGACAGACAGAGGGCAACCCCCTCAGCAGAGTACCAGACTCGTTACCGTAATGGTTGATGACGTAGATGATCATAAGCCACATTTTGCTCGAAATTTGGTAAGAAACATTGGGGCCGATTTTGTTTCTCTTCAACCTTAAATAAAGATGAACTTAAATTTGTAAAATAAGGACACATTCTTAAATTTATGCGATCGCGTTAGTACTTAATTAAGGATACGTTCTTAAAAAACTACCAAATGCTAAAAACCTTATTTAAGGACACTACCATAGATTATAATCGGAAAAAGTGTCATAAACGTCATGTTGTTTATTTACTTTTAGAAGTTTTAGATGTTAAAGTCAAAGTCAAAGTATCAGTTTGTAGATTCACAAGTTATATTTATATAGTTTACATAAATCTAATATGCCGATACATAAGCCTTCTTTTTAATCTAAAAAATAAAAAGGACCAAAATCAGAACTCGGCAAAAGTGAGGTTAGGTCATTAATAAAACAAGTTAAAACAAAGTAATATTTGCCGTCGAAGATCTTCATTATACCTTCTTTGTAAAATAACAGCATGAAAAGGGAACATTTTAAATAATAAGTGTTTAATTTAGCCAAGACATATGAGTGAAATATTTAGTACACGCAAATTAGGTGCGACTTAAATTAAGGTTGCACTAAGATCACAGAACTGTCAAATAAGTCGAAAGACAATACCAATTAAGAAACTACCATCTCTAATTAAGTCAAACCATACTTTTTTAAGGTCACGTCCTTAAATAACACAAACGCAAATACCAATAAGGGCTTAAAATTTTAGATCAAGTTTTACACTTATTTAAGTGCATTTTTTGCACTTATTTAAGATCGGATAAGAAACGCGATCGGCCCCATTATGTCAGAATCCTTAATATTATTAAATCTGCTTCATTTTAGACGTTGCATTACTATAGACTAGTACTATGTATGACATTCACCTATACTTTTGTCTGTTATAATGTATGTTCAGATTACTTTGGCTGCCTTGGTCACGGGAATGTGTACGAATGTTACACCTGGGTTCAGTTCTCAGGTGTAGCAAAAACAGTATTGGGTTTTTCTATCATGAAATTCTCAATTCTGTTCAGAATTTATAACAATAGACTTGTCTCCTATAACAATTGGGTCCTATAGCTGGCAATATAAGGGTGTGATATACTTCTGCGCTCTCTTGTTTACAGACGTGACCAATGTTCAAACATCTTGAAATCAACATTTATTTTTATCAAAGCTATATCATCATGTCAACCCATATACGTTCCATTGTTGGGCACGGGTCTTCTTCTAAGATTGTGAAGGGAATTTAGCCTACTATACCACGCTGGCCAGACGGATTGGTATAGGTTTTGTTTCGAATTTTCCTTTTCTCGCAATACGGTTGTCTGCTTAAGTTACCCTTAGACGCCTTTTACGACACCCACGGTTAGAAATGGGGTAGTGTCATTGTACTCTTAATCCGTCACTACATAGACACCATAGACCAAAACTATAGTGACCGGCAAATAAACATGCAATTTATGAATGAAATACTAAGTGCACATTTTGTATACCTATCTTCGATTGGTTGTGACGTTTGACGTTGGGAACCAAATGTTTGAAAGTATTTTGATTAAAACACCAATATTCTTCTTTAGGATGATCCTCCGCTGCTTATGACGGTGAAAGAAGAAGTTCCCATTGGTACAGTGATTGGGCAGTTTGAAGCTATAGACGAAGACATTGATGAGAATGCTGAAATAGATTACGCAATTACAGGTAATGATACAAATATAAAACTGATATGAAAAACTGAAACAGTAATAAAATTGTATGAAATACTAATTAAATGAAACTAAAATTGGATAAACTAAAAGCCAGAGATACATAATAATTCAACATAACAATTAATTATTAATATAATAGATTTATTTTAACTATTTTTCCCGGGAAAATTAAAAAAAATTGTAGTCTCTGACATTGATGATTCAATAAAAACTTTAAAATAATTAACCTTTAAACTGGCTAATGTAATGGAATCCTACCGCACAGAACACAATGACAAGAATCTCTGTTCCGTGTCCTGCCGTCATCTGGTTTAAAACGTAGTGATTATAATCAACCTGACATCATAGATGACAAACTGCCAAATCCAAGAGGATATAATTATATTATCCTGGATTTGGCAGTCATCTATGATGTCATGTTACAAGGATGTACTACAAGAAACAACTATTTTTAGCTGGAAATGACAATGGATTACTGAAGTTAGAAAGAACAAAATTAAATGATAAGAAAGCTTTGATTGTCGCAGCGGCAAGGCTTGACAGGGAAATGGTGGCCAAGTTGCTGATCACAGTTAAATGTTTCAAATATAACTCGAAACCGGTACTAAAGAAATCCTATAATAGACTGGTAAGAATATTAATGTTTTTTTCACTGCAATACTTACTATAGGTATATATAAGGTTGTATTTATGAATAGATGATGCCAGTAATACCTATTTGTGATAAATATATTTAGCATACTTTTGACCGCTTTGTTAGTTTACTGGTTGCGATCACTAGACTAAGCAGCCTAAAAATTGTTTATGACTTCGTGTTTATGATAAGATTTGGGTTCAATGCACTAATTCAATAAAATTTTATATAATAAATATGTGCGATTTATAACTTGTTGTTGAGTTTGAGTGTACTTTCTGCTCAGTTAATTGAATATCTGCTAAGTCTCAAGTGCATATTAATACATGTGCTATAATTTTGTTTTATTATAACGGAATCCAGTAAGCAGACATGTACATCATGAAGTTATAATGGCACAGGCTAATTTCAAAATAATAACAATAAAATATAAAAATAAATAAAGTCTGGCTACCGGTTCTCTGCACTGGACTGTTTTTTAAAATCTATACATGGCAATATTTTTGAACTGTCATGTCACTGTCTTTTTAGTGTTTTTCAATCAATATTCTTTTGAAATTATTGAAAAATAATGCCGAAAGCTATCAAAGGCGTAGTTAGAAAGTTGATATTTACTTAAGTTGAGATAATAGTATCAAACGCATTTTTTCAGTCTATAGTCGGTGTTGTCACCCCTTGTTTTTTTGAATTTACCGCTCTTTTCTTGTGCAAAGAACGGATGGCCAGACTCTATAAACAATATTTAAATATTTTTAAATGAATCATAAAGAGGTTTTTATTAGAAAAATGTTTTTATTCACTTTCTGAATTTTTAATAGTTAATAATAGTTAAACCTTACGTTTGTTATTTGTCTGTCGTCTAGTTTGTACTATTAACTGTAATTAATTATTTTTTTTTTTTTTAACTTAAAATAATATTTGTATGCCTATGGGTACAATGTAGCGCTCACTTTTTTAATAATGAACAACGACAAATAAATATTTCTGTTTCTTTTTAAAAATAATTTCAGGATCCTTCAGAAATTCAAGTTCTAGTCAAAATTATTGACATTGATGACCATCTTCCTGAATTTGAAAGTGCTAACATGACAGTTGGAGTAAGACTAAATGTACCAATAGATACATTGATAGCTACAGTAAAGGCTACTGACAAAGATCCCGATGCAAAACCGATACATTACAGTTTTTTTAATACAAGCTTTGAATCACCTATTAAAGGCAAATCTTTTAATAATATCACTGATGTTATTATTTTAAATAATGTCACGGGTGATTTGAGGATTATGAAAAATTTAATCCATTACGCTGATGGTATATTTAGGTAAGTTAATTATAAGAATCATCAACGTGTAAACCTTGTTCGAGAATCAAAATTAAACTTTTAATTAAATTAAATTCAAACGCAAAAAATATTTTGCGTTTAAGAGTTATTAGAATTGTTACCGAATTAAACTGAAATATAAATGTCTATCAACTCCTGTTTTAGGTTAATTGTAAGAGCTAATAACTCCATGGATCGTGAGAGATATAGCGACATTTTAATCGAGGTGAGATAATTTTTTTACTGCAAACATTGCAAACGCTTGAGCATTTAGACGGGAGTTGCCTTGGCGCTAGCTTTATCGATATAAGTAATAATATAATATATTTTTCTGCAATTTTTTGTTGTTTGGTTTTGTCTTACGAGGTAATTTTGGCCTTAGCTTAACTTTCTACGTAGCCAAAAATTCTATCACATGAAAGACATAATATACCTATTATATTTATAATAATATTCTTTATTCAAATAATTAAAATCTAAGTTAGCCTAAGTATCTTGTTTGTTTACTATGAAAGATTTTTCATTTTCCTTATTAGGTGGTAGTTGTCAGAGAACGGGACCTTCTCCGTCTAGTAATGCCTGGTGGGACCAAGCAGAGGTATGCTGAACTACGGGACAGAATGTCTGAAGCACTGGCACAGCGTGGCGTGAGGATGCAACTACATGACGCAAATACTGCGTTTTTCGCTAATCCAGGGTAAGCTTAAAAAATATTTTACCTAGTTATGTTTTTATTAAAAAATCATCATTTAATTTTTTCTCTATAATGGTAGGCAGAATTGTATATTATTATGTAAAAAGTTGTTTCTTCTCTTATTTTTTATCACTGCATTTCATGCGACCGTTGCATTGCATAGCAAACATGCTCATAAGTAACTTTAATTCTATTTCTTTAGTTTACATACAAAAATGAGCTTGCATATTATATATTTTGCTTCAAATATTTAAATTTTAATTTTTTACAGCCCATGCTTCCAGTTCAGAAAAGTAGAGTCTGGAGAAGCCTTAACACCGAAGGCGATGAAAGCAACAATTCGGGCCTTAGGCATAGAGTTCCAAGATATTCTAGAAAAATTCAATGTACACAACATAACGAGTTGTGGAGTATCCCGGACGAAGCATTCGCCAGCACAGCAGGCATTACTGGCTTTGGCTGGTGTGTTACCTATCGCAGCGATTATTGTCACACTTGTATTATGCTGCATGCATTCTAGTGGTAAGTTATACAAATTCCTATATTTTATACGAGAATGAACTAGCTCACACATCGTTTACACGTATAAGCCCTGGTAATTGGGCATGAAAACGTGACCTGTGTTTTAGTATTAAGAGTGCAATTTTCAATTATCGACTGCAGGCGTCTGTGTCGTAAATAAGGTCGTACCTACAACTAGAAAAATAACAATAATTAAATTGTATCAACTTCTTGTTCTCTGGCATTTCAACTATTGCGACATAAATGTATAGTCTTGACCTTAACGGATGTAAATAGTAATAATAGGTGACTAATAAGAATTCTCCTAGACCCGGACATAAGATCTCTAAGTAAAGCAAATAATAATATTGTAATTCATTGTTTACTTTAGACTCTTCCATTTACAAGGCAAACAACACAAGTGATGACCTCTTGATATCGTCAAATATTTCCGATATATATCTACTCTAATGTGTTACGTCAACGTTAATTACACGATCACGGAAAATATCAAAAAACTGCTGATGATGTTGAAGTGTTTATATTGGTACTACACATAGTTATCTTGAATTTTTACACATTTCTCACATAACGCAAAATAATCTTTGATTCTTTAAATATCGAGTGGTGTAATTATAATTATTTGAATCAGTTTTGTGTTTTAGTTCGTACTGGCATTTTGTGAGCTTAGGTATTAATGTGATAGGATGTGTCATTCCCCAACGCTTCTTGGCTTCCGAATGGGCTAAGACATGTTTAAATTTTGTTTTTTTTTAGCCAACAAAAGAGCAAAGGAAGCACTTCTCATCAGTAGAGAGCCCCCTGTAGCGGCCAGCAACATCTCCATACCGACCAGATTGTACGCAGAACCTTTATATACAACGTGACATCATTTATGACGTAAGATAAAATTTGTGTGTACCATATTAGAAATCGTAAGGGCATTTTTGCCAGTTTCATTTTCATCAAAGTTTTAACGAGACTGGAACAGATGAAAGAAGTTGTTTTATTATCAGGCAATAAACGTGCTCAGAGTATAATGTATTGTAAGTATTGAAGGTTTAGGTTGATTGTTTACAATACATCTTATTGTCATGTTGTCTTTGCTTCGATTGTCTTGCCATAGTTCATCGTCTGCGTTCGATACGTCCTAAGATCTTACAGATATTTACGAAAAAACAAATTTCTTCTTTTAATTATTATCTTAGCTAAAGTAACGTTTCAGAGGCAATTGATAATTTGTTTTCTAATAGTGATTGACTTTAGAAAACATACAGTAGTGTTTTACAAGAACTTATTTTCTTAACTTAATGCTCTGCTTTTTTATTTTTTTAGTATAATTTGAATGTATCTCTCACTAAATATTATAAGACCTATGTTTTGGTAATACGTTACATGGTTACATTAAATATTAAGCAATTTCTTCGGTGTAACGTTTTTATATAAATGCCAATTAAGTAGTGGGACGTGCGCCTGCATAGATCAGTTAGAAGAGCACTGGACACGGTATGCCAGGGGCGCCGGGTTGAAGTACCGTTCTGGGTTTGAATTTTTCATTAAGTACGTGTTTAACAATTATAATATAAAAATTGCTAGATGCTGTTGCTTCATTCTGCCTTAATTTTATAGTCAGTATATTATCACGAGATTCAGTATCGAAATCAAATTTTTAATGGAATATAATTAAAAAATCTTCTCGAAAGAAAACTTTCTTATAAAACTGTTTTACCTAATATGTACTGTTTTTTAATAAAGTTTGGTCGATATAACGAGAAAGACATAAAAATGATATTATGTACCTACTTATAGTAAATTAAAGACTATGCTATAAATTTTAATATTTTATAGGCGTAGCTTAGCTCTAGATATATAATATTATGTACAAAATAGTAAATAATAGAACGAATGGAAGCATCACTAAACAAATAAATTTTGGAAGTAATAGTTATTTTTTTGTTACGATAATTTAATATAGACACAATGTTCATTAGACGTGGGAATTCACTTTGAGAGTTTTTTGAAATCAAAACATTATAGGTACTTACATAGTTCTTAAAAAATTAAAATATCGAACATGTGGAAGTGTTATATATTAGTCTATCGAGTTTCAATATAATAATAATATAATAATAATATTCTAGAACATTCACACAGCGCCATCTAGTCCCAAAGTAAGCAATTATATTTGCTTGTGTTATGGGTACTAAACAACTGATAAACTACTTAAATACTTTTTTTTTTGTAAATACATACATATTATAGATAAATTACCCCAATATGTGTTTAATTATTTAAATAATAACTCCATATTTTATTAATAGGCTTTGTAAGTATTTCACAAAAGTTTAATTCTTGTCTAATAATAAATTAGAATTAAGTGCTCATGTATTTTAAAATACTAATATTTAAAATACCTAATGAGAATTATTATTTATAACCTAATTAATGAATTATTACTATATAAATTATTGTATATAAATAAATGAATACTTAAAATAAAAGTGTCATGACCATAATATTAATAGTGTGATAATAACTTGTAGAAATTTACATCTAAGTCACAATTATATGAATAAAAGAAAATACGTAAAATATTACTTTATGTTTATAAATTAAATTATTTGATTTTTACATTTTGTTTAATTTTATCCCACATAACGTGATTTCTCGTGGTAACACTGCTTGAAGTATTCTCGTTTCATCTTTGTGTTTTAACCCCTGACGCAAAAAGATGTTAAAAGTTTGACGTGTCTGTGTGTCTGTTATTGAATTACCTATAATAACAATTTCAACTTTCTTTTATTTTTGGTGTAAATATATTGTATTTAATGTAACATTTGTTTTCATTATTATTCATTTCAACCCATAAACGTCCCACTACTGGACACAAGTCTCGCCCATAGAATGTGGAGCCTACTAATTTTAGCCAGGAATTTAGGAATTTAGCCTACTATGCCACGTTGACCAGACGCGTTGGTATAGGGATTGTTTTGAATTTTCCTTTTCTCGCAGTGCTCTTGTCTGCATAAAGTACTCCCTTAGTCGCCTTTTACGACGCCAACGGGTTGAGATGGGGTAGTGACATTATATTATGTATTCTTAATCCGTCACTACTCGGTTACTTAAGTTTCTATGCAATTATGTTGAAGTAGTAGGTTGTATAGTCTGTACAAAACTCATTAAAATATGACGCTGATATTATAATTATTGTTACCAGTATAATTGTATTATAAATTTAATGCATATGCATTATCAAACTATTCTCACGAAAGAACTGAAAAATTACCGGAGCAGTCATAGGAACGGTTATTATAATGATCTGATTATTTTAATTGGCGAAACAGATACCTAACAGATTTCTTTGTCAATGCCAATATCAAAACTGTTGGAATATACAAAAATCCATGTCTCCTTAATCTAACATTAAACAATATATTTTATTAATTAATTATTATTATTGAAACACCCATTTGACTTAGTCAACTAGGCGTCCACTTGATTAATAAATAATTATTATTTGAACGCTCATTTGACTTGTTCAAATGAGCGTCCATTTCAGTTCATTCGCTCAACCATTATAAAGAATATTGTAATATTTCTCTTCATTAAATATTGAACCGTCAAGCAGTAAACAAGTGTTTTACTTTCCTCCTGCGCCATATCCTAATAGGTTATGGGCCCAGGCCACGTTAATTGAAAAGTTAAAATATTATTCAGAACATTAATAAAAGTCTGCTACAAAATCATAAAACCTATTTTTTTTAAATGGAGTCCCGGAATAAAAGAAACATTCAACAATTCAATGGAGATCGCTATAGTACGTGGAAGTTTCGTGTGAGATCACTTCTGGGTGAATTAGAAGTTTTAAGTGTCGTTGACGAAATACAACCAGCCGCGCCCGATGCAATTTGGATAAAGAAAAATCTTCAAGCGAAAGGAGTGATCGTGGAATATTTGGGTGATGCATTTTTAAATTTTGCTAAAGATTCAGCTACAGCAAAATCAATAATGGATGACCTTGATAAAATCTACGAGAGAAGAAGTCTGGCCACACAATTGGCATTAAGAAAACAACTGCTTCTTTTGAAATTATAACCGGATGTTACATTAGTCCAGCACTTTAATAATTTCGATAATATTATCACGGAATTAATTTCCTCTGGTGCAAAATTAGACGAGATGGATAGAGTATCACATTTGTTATTAACACTACCTACATCCTACGACGGCGTCATTACAGCCTTAGAAACCCTTGCCGAAGAACATTTGAACCTGGCGTTTGTCAAGACACGTCTTTGGGATCATGAAGTAAAATTGAAAGCGGATACAACAACTGAACTAAAGATTTTACACGTTTCTACAAAGAAGCAACAACATCGTTCTGGATTTGATAAAAGGAGGTTACAACATACACAACAAAAATCTAAATCGTATCCTGGAGTTCCGACGCATAAAATTTCAAAATTGTATTGTGATCATTGCGGTCGAAGAAATCATATCAAAAAGGACTGTCGGTATTTCAAGAAACTACAACAAGATGGCGCTAATAGCAAAAAGAATCGGGAGCCAACAGCAAATACTATGCAGCGAGTCGACCATAACGAGGACAGTTTCGCTTTTATATTTTCAAAATGTAAGTTAATTAATTCATTTCAAAAAATCACATAATAATTTAATTTATTTTCTTTTAGATTCGGGAGCAACTGATCATATTATGAATACAAAAGATTTTTTCACATCATACACTGAATTTTCGAACCCAGTAAACATCGGTGTGGCAAAGAATAGTACGAGCATATCAGCATTTTGCAAAGGAAGTCTACAGGTTACTACTAATTTGGGCGTTCAAGGTTTGATTGAAAATGTTTTGTATTCACCAGATGTGCCATATAATTTACTGTCTGTAAATCGCATTCTCGATACAGGTATGTCTGTTATTTTTGCAAATAATGAGGTTCATATTTACAGAAATAATGTGTGTATAATGTCTGGTGTCAGTTGTAATAATCTCTTTAGGTTATATTTTCATGTCAATCACTCTAATTTAAACTTAACTCATACTTCCAAATCTTATGATTTGTGGCATAAACGTCTTGGCCATTTAAATAAGCAAAAATTTAATATTTTGAAAGGTATAATCGATAATAGTTATTTAATTAATGATATAATTCCTAATGACGAATTTTGTGAATCATGTGTACTTGGTAAACAGTCAAGATTACCGTTTGCCAAGTCAAAACAGAAATCTAGTAATAATCGACCACTCTTTATTATACATTCAGATGTCTGTGGACCGATTACACCACCTACATTTGATGATAAAAATTATTTTATCATTTTTATCGATGATTATACTCATTATACTGTTACATATTTAATGCATTCTAAATCGGAAGCATTTAAATGTTTTAAAGACTATGTTTCCAAAAGTGAAAATTTATTCAATACCAAAGTTGTTAATTTTTATTGTGATAATGGCCGAGAATACCTTTCAAATGAATTCAAAGAATTTTGTGTTGACAAGGGAATCATGTATCATTTAACGATACCTTATACCCCACAACAAAATGGTGTATCAGAGCGAATGAATCGCACAATAACCGAAATGGCTCGAACATTGGTTTCAAGTGCGAAATTAGACAAAACTCTGTGGGGTGAAGCTGTATTAACAGCTACTTATTTAATTAATTTATTACCCACTAAAGCTCTGATTAACAAAACACCATATGAAATGTGGCATGGGAAAAGGCCGAAAATAAAATATTTGAGAATGTTTGGTAGTACTGCATATGTTCACAATAAATTAAGAAAAGCTAAATTCGATGAAAAATTTATTAAGTCGATATTAGTTGGTTATGATGCAAATGGTAACAGATTATATAATATTGATAATAATGAAGTGTTTATAGCTCGTGACGTTACATTTGATGAAATTAATTTTGAAAAATCAAGACCAATGTGTAGCAGTACTGAGAACGTTATTATACCCACAAAAATTAGTAAGCCAGATAATGATTCGGCAGAGCTAATCAGTCAACAGCAGGATTCTTTGAACAATAATTCATTATTAGAAAATGAACAGAGTAATTTGAGACGTAGTGCAAGAATTAGTAATCTACCCCCAAAGAATTATAAACAAATGAATGACCCAGATTTATTGTTATCTCTTATTTCTACTGTACAATCATTACCATCGTCTTTTAATGAAATTTTCAATAGAAATGATTCTGAAAAATGGTTAAAAGCCATTCAGAGTGAAATCGATTCACTTCGTAGCAACCAAACGTGGAATCTTGTTGAAAGACCTAAAGATGTAAACATAGTCAGTTGCAAGTGGGTTTTTAGTATCAAACACAATGAATTGGGTGAACCTACGCGTTACAAGGCACGATTGGTTGCTCGAGGTTTCACTCAGCAGTATTTGCTAGATTATGACGAAACGTTTGCACCAGTGGCACGGATGACTACTTTTAGATTTATTTTGTCTTTAGCAAATCAATTTAATTTACAATTGCATCATATGGATGTAAAAACTGCATTTCTTAATGGTATTTTAAAAGAAAATATTTATATGGAAGTACCTGAAGGTATATCAGCTAAAAATAATCAAGTGTGTATGTATATCAAATATGTATGTAGATGATTTAATTATTTCCACAAAACAAACAGATACCTTAGCATTTTATAAAAATAATTTAATGCAAAATTTTGATATGACTGATTTAGAAGAACTAAAGTTATTTCTTGGTATTAGAATTGAACGATCAAAAGACACGATTACATTGGATCAATCAACATATTTACAAAATATTTTAAATAGATTTTCCATGAACAATTGTAATCCTTCTAAATCACCATTTCCGTCTAAATTAGATTATACAGCTTTAAATTCCGAAGTACATTATGATGCCCCATGTAAAAACGTAATTGGGTGTCTGATGTATGCAATGCTATGTACACGACCAGACTTATGTGCCCCTATTAATATATTAAGTAGATATCAGTCTAAAAATAATGAGGAGCTGTGGAAATACTTAAAACATCTCTTACGAGATATAAAAGGTTCCATTGGGATAAAATTAACATATCGCAAATGTGATTATAAAGATTTAATTATTGGATATGCGGATTCCGATTGGGGAAGCGACGAAATAGACCGAAAAAGTACAACTGGATACGTTTTCAAAGTATTTGATAATTGTACAATTTCGTGGAATACTCGAAAACAAAATACTGTCGCCGTTTCTTCAACGGAAGCCGAGTACATGGCATTATTTGAGGCTGTAAAGGAAGCAGTCTGGATAAAATCGCTACTTAATAGCATTTTGATTCAAATTGACAAACCTATCATAATTTATGAAGATAACAATAGTTGCATTGCGATAGCTAATAATCCCACAAACCATATAAAGTCTAAATATATAGACATCAAGTACCATTTTATTAGGGAACAAATTGCTAGTAAAATAATAAAGCTAGATTATATCTCCACAGGAAATCAACTAGCTGACATGTTTACCAAAGCAATACCCTCAAGAAAGTTCGTTGATTTAAGACAAAACTTGAATTTGTATTAAATTAGAAGAGTATATTTTTAATTTGTTATGAATTAATATTTTTTGTTACATAATAGATTTAATTATTTTGTATACTTGAATTTTTGAGGGGGACTGTTGGAATATACAAAAATCCATGTCTCCTTAATCTAACATTAAACAATATATTTTATTAATTAATTATTATTATTGAAACACCCATTTGACTTAGTCAACTAGGCGTCCACTTGATTAATAAATAATTATTATTTGAACGCTCATTTGACTTGTTCAAATGAGCGTCCATTTCAGTTCATTCGCTCAACCATTATAAAGAATATTGTAATATTTCTCTTCATTAAATATTGAACCGTCAAGCAGTAAACAAGTGTTTTACTTTCCTCCTGCGCCATATCCTAATAAAAACATCTAGCAGCAATGTTTAGTTTTTGTTTAGCTAAACGAATGTGTCTATTTTGATGAAGTTTGTTTTATTTGAAAGCTAACATCGTATTGGTTCTAAAACATGTTTAGTTTCAATGTTATCAACTGTTTTTACTATGTAGGAGTTATGTAAAATTTTCAAATTTTCACTACTATTGAATCCGGTCTTTGATGCTTTGATGCCCAAATGAATTATTTTGTCCCGCGAATATTTTTATAATGCGACATCTTTTAAGATATTTGTTTAAACTATACATATAGTGTTAAGGGCACAAATATTCTATATTAAATTACCGTTCTAGCAAACACATTTATTTAGATATATATTAATAACATAATTATACTCGTAGGTATATAAGCTTAGCAAAAATTTTTTTTTAAAATCTAAAGTTTTAATTGTTAAAGCAGTTATTGTGAGTTATCTGTTGAAGATAGGCATATGCTATTGCGGATTTTTTTACAGATATTGATATGTTCTTCAATAATGTAGTACATTGTTTTGTTCTATTATCAATAGTTTTCGCAGCGCATGAGATGAAAGACTTTTTATGACAATTTTTGGTTATATTATTCAAGTTTTAGTAGGGATCTCTACTTATTTCTGGAAATGTATATAGCCTATATTACTCAGTGAAGATGTATCTTTCTAACGGTGAAAATTTTTTTAAAATCGTACTAGCAGTTTAATTAGTTAAATTGCAACAAACTAAGAAACAAACAAACAAATCTTTCCTATTAATTAAATCAGTATAAATAAAGATAGAAGTATAGACTACTCTTCAAGCCCTTTTATTTGGTACCCATATTATGTGGATCGAAGAAAAAAAGGGGGTCCGCCATTTTGGAACGGCGACCATATTGAAATTATTAGAATTTTGGTGAACATTAGGATGACGGGTGTACGTCAATAAACAGTGATTCTATACACATGAAAGCAATGTTCTAGCAAAGTGAGGAATGTGCGTAAAATTTGAAGCAATGTGCTTTTAAAAAACCAGAGTTATTTCAGAAAGTTTGTGAGCCGCCAGTCTGATATCAGAATGACGGGTGAATTTTTAATACGAGCAAATTGCTTACTATCTAAAGATGAAAACATTACCGTAGCAATGTTCCGGCAATGTGCTCTCAACGGACCAAAAGCAGAATCAGATGCGGTGAAAGGTTTAAAAGTAATTTAGAAAATAAAATTTCTAAATTTTAACGCCTGCTGATTTCATACAGGCAATCTGACGAATAGTGTAAAGAAACATTTATGCCACAGGAGTTTCCTGCAGTGCAATGCAAATGAGATAACAATTTCTTCATTTTCCTTTTATTTTTAAATATGTATAATAAGTTGAATCATAAAACGTATTCGATATATTATCATAGAACTAAAATAAAAATGCATACCACACTACATACTTCGGATGTGATTATTAATTTTCTCTTTTGTTAAAATGTGGGTACTTGTAAAATACTTTGTGATATAATTTACACTATTTTTATACTGTTCTCATAAGTTTCTCATAACTGCTGTGCAAGAGGTCCCGGGTTCGATTCCCGGGTCGGGTGAAAATTGTATTGGGCTTTTCTATCATGAAATTCCGGTATTGAGATTTTCCCGGAGTTTGGTAAACAAATGTTCCCGGTAGATGACAATAGGCTCGCCCCCTATTTCATGGGACCAAACATAGCTGGCGAAATGTGGGTGTGAAACACCTCTGCCTACCCCTTCGGGGAAAGAAGGCGTGATGCTATGTTGTTATGTTATGTTATGTTATGTTATGTTCTCATAAGTACACCGTGTAAATAAATTAAAATGAAGAGAAGAGTTGGTATACAGAGCGTGGTTGAATTAAGTGACCAAAAGATGTGTTTATTAAGTATAATGAAATGAAAATAAATGAATGATGACATGAAACCCTTGTAATTTAAATGTTCCTTTACACTATTCGTCGAATTGCCTGTATGAAATCAGCAGGCGTGAAAATTAATAATTTTTATTTTCAAAATTACTTTTAAACCTTTCACCGCATCTGATTCTGTTTTGGTACGTTCGAGAGCACATTGCCGGAACATTGCTACGGTAATGTTTTCATCTTTAGATAGTAAGCAATTTGCTCGTATTAAAAATTCACCCGTCATTCTGATATCAGGCTGGCGGCTCACTAACTTTCTGAAATAACTCTGGTTTTTTAAAAGCACATTCATTCAAATTTTACGCACATTCCTCACATTGCTAGAACATTGCTTTCATGTGTATAGAATCACTATTTATTGACGTACACCCGTCATCCTGATGTTCACGAATTTTGACTTTGGAATAGTGTATTGTCACCGGTAAAGGTGTATGCCATGTTTGCCAGATTTGAAAGTTACATACGTACAGTGCAAGTTAATAGAAAGCTTGTAAAAATAAAATAAAATTAACTAAGTAAAAAATGCTAACAAAACAAAGAAGATATGGGCCATGCTCAATGTAGGGTTCTGCAGAAGAAGAGCGTATCTGAGTAGCGCAGTTTTTCGGCAATAACTCAATAACGAAACTAAGGGTTCCGGTTTTGCCATTCTGGTTACGGAACCCTAAAAATTATCTCTTATAATTATAAAAATTACTCACGTGTTGAAAACACTTAAGACACGTTTTGAGTGTGAAATCATGATCAAGATATTTTTCAACTTATAATTTGAATCATTTTTAAACGATGGTGGCTGAATGGATAACGGACCGACGTGCAAATCACTCATGGTCCGAGTTCGATCCCGACCGCCAGCACCAATGTGGATTCCACTTTGTGGAATTTATATGTAAGTACTAGTCAAATGACTTACCATCTGCTAGCGGTGAAGGAAAACATCGTGAGGAAACCCACATACCCTAGAAGAAATTCTAAGTGTATGTCTGATTCACCAACCCGCATTAGGCCAGCGTGTGTGGATTATGGCCTGAACCCTCTAAGCTCTCTAGTTAGAGGAGAGGAGACCCGAGCCCAGCAGTGGGACTTAATGGGTTGCTGTTGATGAATTTGAATTATTAGCAACGTAATTTTTCAATTAATGACAAACAATATTCAAATTATAAAACGAAAACAATCAAAAAAAATTAAAAACGATGCTTCGCTAAAAACTCGTAGTCCATGCTGTAGTCTCTTGTAAGTGAAGTAGGTACACTGGATACAATCCGTGTTTATTTTTATAATTCAATTTACTTAAATTAACCGTGTCAAATATCATAAGCCAAATCTTTAATTTATTTGTTGTGAACAGTTTTTACCACAATTCAATACTAAACACGACTGATTGACGCAAATAATTGAACAGTCTTTTTTTTGGTAACATTGATGTTAATAAATACCTATAAATGAAACGCAAAAAAACTATGTGAACAGTTAGAGCTCGATAGGCATCGAAGCAAGAGCAATGTTAGGAGTTTTATTGATTATAACAATCATTATAATATGTATACTCGTGATAGGAATACATCAGAAAAATACAAATGCAATATGTTTGTCCCGAAAACGGTTGGAAGGGAAAACAGTGCTGGTGACAGGAGGCACAGCTGGAATGGGTCTAGAAATAGCATTAGATCTGGCACATCGAGGAGCTCGAGTAATTGTCGCTTGCCCATTTGAAGAAGAAGGTACCAATGCTGCAAAACATATCATAAAAGAAACTGAAAATCAAAATGTGATTTTCAAACTACTTGACCTTGCATATTTGGAATCAGTAAGAAAATTTACCGCTGACATCTTAAAAACTGAAGACAGATTGGACATATTAATAAACAATGCAGGTGTTGGTGTACCCAAAGACGCCCTAACACCAGATGGTATGAACTTCATAATGCAAGTAAACTATTACGGACAATTTTTGCTCACCCTTCAACTTCTACCCCTATTAAAGAAGACAGGAAACTCAAAGGAACCTAGCAGGATACTTTTAACATCTTCAGTCTTACATCGTTACGGTCAAATGGATTTTGAAAATCTGAACAAGACGAATTATTGGTACAGAGTTCAAATTTACAGTAACAGTAAACTCTGTCTAGTTATTTTCGGAAATGAGCTGATGAAAAGACTGAGAGGTTCTAATGTTGTGATAAATTGTGTGGATCCCGGAGCAGTTGGAACTAGGATCTTTGATTCAGGAAACAAGGTAGCGGGATTTTTCTTGAAATTATTTATAAACACTTTCTTTAAAACGACTTGGCAAGGTGCTCAAACAGCCCTACACGTGGCTCTAGATAAAACAGCTGGTGAAGTTAGTGGAGCTTTTTTCAAAAATTGTGCAATTAGTAAAGCAGGATGTGGTGCATACTGTGATAAAACTGCTAAAATGCTTTGGGAAGAATCTATCAGACTTGTAAACTTAACTACTGATGAATTGGATCAGTGTTTTAAATCATCATAATATGTAAACTATAATACAATTATAGTTTAGTAATATTTAATTTATATATATGTATATATAATATATATATGTATATTATTCATGTATGTTATTTAAATTTCATCATCATCTTTACAACCTATAAATATCCCAACACTGGGCACGGGGCTTCTCCAAAAATTTTGGAGAGAATTTAGCCTACCATACCATGCTTTAAAAAATTGTGTATTTAGATTGTCTTACGGCCGATTTCAATAGTCTACTTCACTTGAGTTTGGTTTATGTGCCATTTTATAATAAGCAATAAGTATAACGTATCAAAATACTATCGAAATTATATACATTTTACTCCACCAATTAGATAATATTAATTATTATTGGTGAATGGTTTACCCTTGTTTGGTATAACAACGTTTAGTCGAAAATCGCTTCGGCTAATTTTAGTTACAATAAAGTCATTTCGCAAAATAATTATTCATTTGACTGTATAATTAATTGGTCGTATTTTATTTAGCATATTTATTTCTTTGTAATAATGTCATTTCACCGAATTTACTATTTTACTATTTAATTTACCGAATAATGTTTCACTAGACTAATAATGATTTAGTCGAAAAATCGTATCGAATATTGAGTTCAGTAATAAGGATTAGTAATGTTGGACCAAAAAATTCTGTTGGGTAATTTATTCCACTACCCTCTTATCGCCGTGAAAATTAATTTGTTATTATTAATGGGAGAAACGCCCTAAAGTCGCTTCTGGCTTAGTTGGGCTTATGTCAACCTAACACGCTCGTCGCTTCGCTCCTCGCTTACCTAAGCTGTATGGGCATGACCCTTTCTACACTACATTACACATTACATCAATTGAATATTCGATAAAATACATGTTATACCACCAGAATCTAACATTACATCAAATGAACATTATACGTTTTGATCAATGGCGCAAATGTTGTTATCGCAAATAAATATTCGATGAAATGAAAATTATGTTAATCGATATTATACAAAGTGATTATTTTCTTAAAAGTTGTTCGAAATTTTGATTTTCGACTAAACGTTGTTATACCAAACAAGAGTGAACTTTTGTGAATCGTATATGAAATATTATCATTGATTGTTTTTGATTTTGATCACTGAGGTTTAAATACAATCAATGAGAATTTAGCTGTTATAAAATCTTTGGATTAATTGTTTATTACAGGATGTTCCTTTATTATTATATAAAACCTCATAAGTGAGAGTAGTCACGTAGGAGAAAGATATTTTTCTTGCTTTCATTTCTCAGTAATGGACATTTGCATTTTAAAATTTTGAATAAATTTATACAGCAAACTATGATTATGGCTCCACCGTAGGCTAATTGACTGACACTACATTTCGGATTAAAAATTGTTATATATTCCTGATGCAGGCACCAAACATTATTGTACCTTAAAAAAAAAATGTTATTGTGTAAATGTGTACTAAATATAATGAATAAATATTTTTTTTTTTATTATGAGTTACTTTGTAACCTAAATGAATAAAAGTAATTTATATAATTTTTTCTTTCAATATATGCAATTACATAATAAAAAGTGAGTTTCACTTTTTTAGGTATATTTTTTGGGTTAATTATCATAATTTATAATGATTATTGAATTTACTTTTCAGCCTACACTTACAGCCTTCTAATTGGGCTAATAAAGAAGAGAACTCTTCGTAGGGTAGCCTCTGTTGAGACTTTTTACGGCAGCTTCCCAAAATCCGCCCACACTTAGCCACGAGGAAGCATTAAAATGCTATTATATTTTCATTTCTGTTAACTCGGTATTGATTTTAACTTATACTTGATTATATTATTATCTTTGTTAATTTTTTTTTGACCCACTTGATTGTTGCTGACAATCTTCGAGGAGCTGCTATAAACGCTGAAGCGGTAAGGGCGTTTTTGCGATATTGACATAGAAACCCTAGAAACGGAACGCTCATAGGAACACTCCTTTGTCCGTCTGTCTATCTCGGCGTCTGTCAAGAGCCATTTTCTCAGGAACACGTAGAGGTCTGAAAATGAAATAATTGAATTTTTGTATTTAGAAAAACAACTGCAATGCAACTTATAGTAAGTACAGTGGGAAAACAAACCAGACGAAAGGAGTTGTCATAAGTTCGTGCTACCAATATTGGTTCGTGTTACGTACGATAGAAGCGCTGCACTATGGTATAATATCGTAAGAAGTTGCCCAAAAATATTTATTTGCTTTAATTAGTTGAAAAGATGTATTTGAATGGAAATATATATTAATTTAGTGATTTAGAATGTTTATAGAAAAAAAAGCACCAACGATTTAAAAAAAAATATATTGATTTATTACTTACGCATGCATAATAATTTTAACCACAAGACATATTACAGAAATGATTTCCGTCATTAGGCTTCGACATCATTGTCGTCTTCTATACTATAAATAATAATAATAATAATATTCTACCACATTTACACAGCGCCATCTAGTCCCAAATTAAGCAATTACATTTGCTTGTCAAAAATGTCAAAAATCGTCATATAATGTGTTTCCTCTGATTGGTTTCCCTCTATTACATCATAATGTTTTATTTAAGCTTTCAGAAGCTAATAGCTCTAAAGCTTTTGATGACAGGGGTTTTTTTTTTGTGTTTCACCAATCGTGAACAAGAGAGAAACCGTCCTGAGGAAAGCAATAGTCTCTTTAATGTCTTAAGAATATTTTTAAAAATATTCTGTCTGCAACCAGTTTCGTTGGCCAAATGGGTACATATACAAATACTCATAATTCTTATCTATATTTTTCACCCGTGAGAGTTTTATAACGTCAAATAAATCACTTCTAGTATAAATTTTCCAACCTGGAAGGTAAAAAAATAAATACAGTCCCTTAAGAAAAAAATTATTAGAAAGTGATTTGTCACCATTTGTTTTAAAATGGGTCAAATTATACGTATTAGTTAAAATTAGCAAAATTTTATTTTAATACTATAAAGTTGATATATAGTAGTTGATAACTTAACCTATATAATGACATTAAGTTCATAGCCCCATTTTGCCCCACTCATAAACATAAACCTTCGAGAATGTTGATTATACGATTATTTTTAGTCTTTAAAATGGGCAAGTAACATGTTGATATATCTGAGCCAAATATAAGACGATGTTTATTAAAACATATTAATACAACACTTCTTACCTTCATTACCACTATCCATTATTCAAACAAATCGGTTTCAAACAAAAACAAACGAAGAACAAATCACAAACATTAAGTTAATTTTATGCGTAAACAAGTAACAGTATCAACCGCATACAATATTGAACTTCACTGAGTGAATTACAAATAAATAAAGTAATTGTACATAAGTTTGAGGGTAGTTTCATATAAAGAATTTATCTGGCTGTCGATTAGTGTAATTCGCTAAGTAGTTTCGTCATTTTTTAAATTTGACCAACTTTTTACGATATTATTATACCTTAGTGCGCTGTACAAATTGCCATACATTTTTTTCTCGATGGCGATACGATAACGTTTACATTAGAAGTTCGTGATTGGACCTCTTGATTTGTTTATTTATTTATAAAACTTTATTGCACAAAATTTGTGATATACTAAATGATATAAAAGAATACTAAATGATATTAATAAAATATTTAAACAAATTAATCAAATACCTATATATATTAATACTACATACATATTAATAATAAACATAAATGAATAAATACATTATATAAAATAATAACAAATATTACTAATAAATTTACCTTTAACTTAATTCAAAACCACAATATTCAAGTTTTACCACTTTTTGCTTGAAGCTAGGTTTTGGTTAGATAAAAAAAAAGTGTTTTACATCATATCTTTTAATATAAAAATGGTTATGTCTCCAGTATTAACAGGTAAACGCTTGATGTCAGTGGTGCATACAATTATGTTACTTGTAATAGCTGTTATTATTATAATCACTCTCTCGGTTGCCGTGTATCAGAAAAGTACCAACGCAATATGTGTGTCAAGAAGACGACTCGAAGGGAAGACTGTAATCGTGACTGGAGGTACCTTGGGAATGGGCCTCGTAATAGGTACAGATCTAGCTCATAGAGGAGCTAGAGTCATCGTCGCTTGTCCATATGAAGATGAAGGCATCAAGGCAAGAGATCAAATCATTAAAGAAACAAAAAACGATAAAGTTATTTTTAAATTTCTGGATCTTGCATCTTTAGAATCTACAAGAAAATTTGCAGCTGATATTTTAAAAACTGAAGAACGATTAGATATTTTGATTAATAATGCTGGTGTTGGCATTCCAGCAAATATTCTCACAAAAGATGGATTGAGCTTAATAATGCAAGTGAATTACTACGGAACGTTTCTGTTGACACTGTTGCTGTTACCACTACTGAAGAAGACAGGCAAGCTCGGAGAACCCGCTAGAATACTGACAACCGCATCAGTTTCACACATTATCGGACGAGTTAACTTTGAAAATGTAGAACAATACATGGTTTTTCATAGGATCTTAAGTTACTCTAACAGTAAGATATTTTTGGTATATTTTGCAAATGAACTGACAAGACGATTGCAAGGTTCTAACGTTGTAATCAATACTGTAGACCCAGGAGCTGTGGGGACAAGAATATTTTACTCGTACAATATTGTGTTCGGTACTGTATTAACATGTTTGTGCCTGTTATTATTCAAGACACCGTGGTACGGAGCCCAGACAGCGCTACATGTAGCTTTAGATGAAAGTGCAGGAGAAGTTTGTGGAGCTTATTTCAAAAATTGTAAAATTGACAGAGCAGTGAAACGTACTAATGATGTTAAAACAGCAAAGATGGTTTGGGAAAAATCAATTGAACTAGTTAAGCTAGACGATAAGGAACTACAAATATGCTTGACATAATAAATACAAATAAAAACTCTATGTACTCTATAATTTTGTATGTCTTTTTCAGCTAGAAAAACAACTACAAAAAACTTTTATTGTTACTAAATTAAAAATTTGTAAATACGTGAGCTAGCAAGAAACTTGATTAATTGTTTATTACAGGATGTGTTCCTTTATTATTATATAAAATCTCATGAGTGACGTAGGAGAAAGATATTTTTCTTGCTTTCATTTCTCAGTAATAGACATTTGCATTTTAATATTTTGAATAAATTTATACCGCAAACTATTATTATGGCTCCACCGTAGGCTAATTGGCTGACACTACATTTCGGATTAAAAATTGTTATATCTTCCTAATGCAGGCACCAAACATTATTGCACCTTAAAAAATATGTTATTGTCTAAATGTGTACTAAATATTGTGAATAATATTTTAATTTTTTTTTTATGAGTTACTTTGTATCCTAGATGTTTAAATGTAATTGTTCCGTACTTTTACTTTATTTTCTGCATATTATGAATGTGAGCACAAATCATTCCCTTTTCAAAACTCTCTTTTTTGAATTACTCTATGGACTGTATAGACCATAATCCGCGCGCATGCAACCATGAATGTGACAGTGCTGCCATCCTTATCTAAAAAAAAAGACTTGCTCAAAATATGGCGCCTCACCGCGTACGCGCTTCTTAGTACGGTGCTGTGAATAAAATATTAATAAACATATTGGACTGAATCTTCGATGTGTTAGTGCATTCCCGAGGAATACTGACTACCAAAACCTATGGAGATCAACGCTGGGGTACCCCTGAAGACCATCAGTTGCGGATTCCGGTGAGTGGTTTAATACAGTCCCCCCCTTTCGCTATCAAATCTATTTCCCCAACAGTAATTTATTTCATTTTTTCTTTCTGGTTTTTTAGGTATATTTTTTGGTTAGTTATCATAATTTATAATGATTATTGAATTTACTTTTCAGTCTACACTTACAGCCTTCTAATTGGGCTAATAAAGAAGAGAACTCTTCTTAGGGTAGCCTCTGTTGAGACTTTTTACGGCAGCTTCCCAAAATCCGCCCACACTTAGCCACGAGGAAGCATTAAAATGCTATTATATTTTCATTTCTGTTAACTCGGTATTGATTTTAACTTATACTTGATTATATTATTATCTTTGTTAATTTTTTTTTGACCCACTTGATTGTGGCTGACAATCTTCGAGGAGCTGCTATAAACGCTGAACCGGTAAGGGCGTTTTTGCGATATTGACATAGAAACCCTAAAAACGGAACGCTCATAGGAACACTCATTTTGTCCGTCTGTCTACCTGGGCGTCTGTCAAGAGCCATTTTCTCAGGAACACGTAGAGGTCTAAAAATTAAACAATTGAATTTTTGTATTTAGAAATACAACTGCAATGCAACTTATAGTAGGTAAGTACAGTGGGAAAACAAACCAGGCGAAAGTAGTTGTCATAAGTCCGTGCTACAAATATATTGATTTATTACTTACGCATGCATAATAATTTTAACCACAAGACATATCACAGAAATGATTTCCGTCATTAGACTTCGTCATCATCGTCGTCTTCTATACTATAATCGTCATATAATGTGTTTCCTCTGATTGGTTTCCCTCTATTACATCATAATGTTTTATTTAAGCTTTCAGAAGCTAATAGCTCTCTCTTTTGATGACAGGGGTTTTTTTTTCTGTGTTTCACCAATCGTGAACAAGAGAGAAACGGATCTGAGGAAAGCAATAGTCTCTTTAATGTCTTAAGAATATTTTTAATAGTATTCTGTCTGCAACCAGCTTCGTTGGCCAAATGGGGTACCCATATACAAATACTCATAATTCTTATCTATATTTTTCACCCGTGAGAGTTTTATAACGTCAAATAAATCACTTCTAGTATAAATTTTCCAACCTGGAAGGTAAAAAAATAAATACAGTCCCTTAAGAAAAAAATTATAAGAAAGTGATTTGTCACCATTTGTTTTAAAATGTGTCAAATTATACGTATTAGTTAAAATTAGCAAAATTTTATTTTAATTCTATAAAGTTGATAACTTAACCTATATAATGACATTAAGTTCATAGCCCCACTTTGCCCCACTCATAAACATAAACCTTCGAGAATGTTGATTATACGATTATTTTTAGTCTTTAAAATGGGCAAGTAACATGTTGATATATCTGGGCCAAATATAAGACGATGATTATTAAAACATATTAATACAATACTTCTTACCTTCATTACCACTATCCATTATTCAAACAAATCGGTTTAAAACAAAAACAAACGAAGAACAAATCACAAACATTAAGTTAATTTTATGCGTAAACAAGTAACAGTATCAACCGCATACAATATTGAACTTCACTGAGTGAATTACTAATAAATAAAGTAATTGTGCATAAGTTTGAGGGTAGTTTCATATATTATATATATTTCATATATTGCCATACATTTTTTTCTCGATGGCGATACGATAACGTTTACATTAGAAGTTCGTGATCGGACCTCTTTATTTGTTTATTTATAAAACTTTATTGCACAAAATTTGTGAACAAAAGGCGGGCTTAATGCTAAAAGCATTCTTTACCAGCCAACCTTTGAGTGATGCAGAGATGAGAACAGGTAGGTGCCAAGTAAGAATAAAGATTGAAAATGATAAAAGAATACTAAATGATACTAATAAAATACTTTAAAAAAAATAATCAAATACCTACATATATTAATACTACACATAAATGAATAAATACATGATATAAAATAATAACATATATTATAACAAATATCCATACAAATTATAAAAGGCTTTGTCCTGACTGACTGACTGATTGACTGAATGACTGACTGACTGACTGACTGACTGACTGACTGACTGACTGACTGACTGACTGACTGACTGACTGACTGACTGACTGACTGACTGACTGACTGACTGACTGACTGACTGACAGACAGACAGACAGACAGACAACGCACAGCCTAAACCGCTGGTCGTCGACTTGAAATTTGGAGGGTGTGTTTGTCCTAATGTGTAGAGGTGTACTAATAAAGGGTTTTTTAAAATTCAACCCCTAAGGGGGTGAAAAGAGATAAAAACGATTGTATGAAACTTATTTGTTTTTTTATTTAAAGATTTGAAAATTTGTTTTGGGGTACTACTATCAAAATAAAAAATACTCTCATCAATATTTTTGACAAGGGTGGCTTTGGAAGGGTGAAATTGGGGATGAAACGATGTATGAAAAGATCTTTGTTTTAAAGTTCACGTTTTGCAAATTAGTATTGGGATAGGAACTTAAAATGTTGTTTTTAATATTTTTGATAGATATGGGTTCAGGGGGTGAAATATTAAATAGACAGTTATATGTTTTTCAAGTTATATGTTTGGTCCCATGAAATAGGGGGCGAGCCTATTGTCATTCACATTTTCTTTCCAAAGTCTGGTAAAATCTCAATACTGGAATTTCATGATAGAAAAGTCCAATACCGGGAATCGAACCCGGGACCTCTTGCACAGCAGTCGTATACACTTCCCACTGCGCCACCAAGGCAGTTCGGAACCTCATACATGTGATCAAAAACACAAATACGTGTTCCTTGCTTTTTTAAAATTCTATCCCAAAGGAGATGAAATTGTGATAAGGACGTTTGAAAACTAAATACTTAGTAGTTATTTTTTAAGTTTTTATGGACGGATAATACGCAATTAGAAATTCAGTTAAGAAGTGAGTTAATGGGTTGTTTTTGGTGTTTGAAAAAATTACCCTAAGGGATGAAATAGGTGTAAAAACGATTAGAAATTGATATGGATGTCGTTTTCAAGATTTTCAGGGACGCTGATTACGAAAATGTTATTTATATTGACGTAAAATGAAATTCAACTCCTGTAGTGGGGTGTTGTGGAATTCATGAATTGCACTTAAAACAAAGATCTATGTAATATCGAAATCTACGCGGACGAAGTCGCGGGCAAAAGCTAGTTACTAATAAATATTACAACCTTGAACTTAATTCAAAACCACAATATTCAAGTTTTACCACTTTTTTCTTGAAACTAGGTTTTGGTTAGATAAAAAAAAGTATTTTAGATCATATCTTTTAATATAAAAACGGTTATGTCTCCAGTATTAACAGGTGAACGCTTGATGTCAGTGGTGCACACAATCATGTTACTTGTAATAGCTGTTATCATTATAATCACTCTCTCGTTTGCCGTAAGAAAAGAAAGAAAAGTACCAACGCAATATGTGTGTCAAGAAGACGACTCGAAGGGAAGACTGTTATTGTGACTGGAGGTACCTTGGGAATGGGCCTTGTAATAGCTACAGATCTAGCTCATAGAGGAGCTAGAGTCATCATCGCTTGTCCATATGAAGATGAAGGCATCAAGGCAAGAGATCAAATCATCAAAGAAACAAAAAACGATAAAGTTATTTTTAAATTTCTGGATCTTGCATCTTTAGAATCTACAAGAAAATTTGCAGCTGATATTTTAAAAACTGAAGAACGATTAGATATTTTGATTAATAATGCTGGTGTTGGCCTTCCACCAAATATTCTCACAAAAGATGGATTGAGCTTAATAATGCAAGTGAATTACTACGGAACGTTTCTGTTGACACTGTTGCTGTTACCACTACTGAAGAAGACAGGCAAGCTCGGAGAACCCGCTAGAATACTGACAACCGCATCAGTTTCACACATTATCGGACGAGTTAACTTTGAAAATGTAGAACAATACATGGTTTTTCATAGGATCTTAAGTTACTCTAACAGTAAGATATTTTTGGTATATTTTGCAAATGAACTGACAAGACGATTGCAAGGTTCTAACGTTGTAATCAATACTGTAGACCCAGGAGCTGTAGGGACGAGATTATTTGACTCGTACAATATTGTGTTCGGTACTATATCGACATGTTTGTTCCTGTTATTATTCAAGACACCGTGGTACGGAGCCCAGACAGCGCTACATGTAGCTTTAGATGAAAGTGCAGGAGAAGTTTGTGGAGCTTATTTCAAAAATTGTAAAATTGACAGAGCAGTGAAACGTACTAATGATGTTAAAACAGCAAAGATGGTTTGGGAAAAATCAATTGAACTAGTTAAGCTAGAAGATAAGGAACTACAAATATGCTTTACATAATAAATACAAATACATACTCTATAATTATTTATGTCCTTTTCAGCTAGAAAACAACTACAAAAAACTTTTATTGTAACTAAATAAAAAAATAAAAAATGTGCGAGTTAGCCAGAAACTTTGACAAATTTTAATAAATATTGGGGTCTTTACTTTTTCCACAGTGCTATCTAGCCTCAAATAAGCTAATATAAGCTCTTGTTATGGGAACTAGACAACTGATAAAATTACATAAATATTTGTAAATACTTACATACATTATAATACATTGAAAACATCCAAGTTCTGAAACAAGCATTTGCAGAACATAAAAGTATTTGTTTCTACCTAAAGATCGAACCCGAGACCTCTGAAATCGTTACCGTACTCACTACTGCTACACCACCGAGACAGTCAATATAATAAATATTGTAAATAATGAGGCTATCTGGGTTTGTTCAGTGGACAAGAATGGTAATGTACCTCGGGGGCACAGCGGGTGTGTGTGCAAATGGTGGGTAAAAGTCCCGAGTTCGACTTCTGCTGACTGTGAAGGAAAACATCGTGAGGAAACCCACATACCCTAGAAAAAATTCTAAGTGTCTGTCTGATCCACCAACCCGCATTAGACCAGCGTGTGTTACCACCTTTAGGTCGTAACAACAGCTCTAGATATAGAAGAGAAGACCCAAGTCCAGCAGTGGGATATTTATTTTAATGGGTTAACACGATCTAAATATGGACATTATTTATTTCACACATTTTGACTGGCCTGTAAATTGGCCTAGTGGTTAATGACCCTGACTGCCAAGTCGGAGGTCGTGAGTTTGATTCCCACCCAGGACAAATATTTGTGTGATGAGCATGATTGTTCTGTTCTGTGTCTGGGTGTATACAGGGTGGAATTATGTAATGCCACCTGGAGGGAAAGTACTTTAAATACTAGAGATAGATAATTTTACTCAAACAAAACATTCCTTTATTTTTTAAAAGGAACATAACTACATTTAACGATTTCCGGAAATTCGCTTACCGTACCCAGGAATCGAACCAACTAAAATTCCAAAAAATAACACCCTGTAATTTTTTGGCGTTCACCGTTAGGGTCAATCATAAGGATCAAATCTCTCTAACAAAAGTGTTAGATTAAATAATAACTAAACCATCAAATCTTAACTTATAAATTCCATGAGACTAGATAAAGCACTTTTACTCTTATGTTTGTATAATTAATAATCATCTTTGACGTCATTTATTCACTAAAATAAGGAAGAACTATTTAGTTAAGAAGATTGCGATATGCACGTATGTTTATTATGAAGGTCAAATGAAAAAAAAGATGTGATTTAACTGCATGAGGCACTAGAATTACCACGTAAACTTCAAATTTATTCATTGTAAGTACTGTACGTTAGATTTTTATGGTTTTATTCTTATTTAATTAACCATGTTTGTTAGTAAGATTCGATCCTTATTGTTAACCCTATCGATCAATGCCATAAAAGTACAGGATGTTAATTTTTGGGATTTTAACTGGTTCAATTCCCGGGTGTGGCAAGCGAATTTCCGAAAAATTTTGTATACAGTTTTGTTTCTAATTATAAACAAAGGAATGTTTCCTTTGAGTAAATTTATCTATCTCTAGTATTAAGAGTACTTTCCCTCCAGGTTGCATTACATAATTCCACCCTGTATATTAAATATATTATTATATACATTTATGAAAAAAAAATAATTAAGTAGTATATCAGTCTGTTGTTTACTACTCAGAATTTAATTGCCTAATTTGAGACTAGATGGCGTTGTGTGTGTGTATGTGTGAAAATATTATTATTATAATTAAAAAATAAAACATTCAACATCAATCCCAAGACCAATGTGTAAAATGATTCAAGTCATTTTATATTAATTGATACATCAAAATAAATATAATTATGTTATGTGAAACAACTAAACTTTTGTACCTGTATAGAAATAAGAAACTGTAGGTAAATTAACATAATTTAAAAGAACTTACTCTAAAATATGGTCTATCAATAATAGCAAACAGTTTTTATTTTAGCGCAATAATCAAACAAACAAATTTTATATTATAACCTTAATAATGTGGTTCTTAAAAGTTGAACTTAACTGAACCACAAAAATCAAGTTATTCCACTTACTCAAGATACAGTTTTATAATATTATAACTAATTTGCTTCAAGGTCTCGAACGTATTAAAAAAAATCGGTCCTGCCGTAACCAAATGTTTTTTACATCATTTAACAATCAATAATAAGCTGATGGTTAGTTCTCCAGTGTATTTTCATTCATAAAAGGTGAACGCTTGATGTCAGTCGTGTACACAATCATGATACTAGTATTACTTGTGATATATGTTATCATTATAATCACTCTCTCGGTTGCCGTGTATCAGAAAAGTACCAACGCAATATGTGTGTCAAGAAGACGACTCGAAGGGAGGACTGTAATCGTGACTGGAGGTACCTTGGGAATGGGCCTCGTAATATCTACAGATCTAGCTCATAGAGGAGCTAGAGTCATCATCGCTTGTCCTTATGAAGATGAAGGCATCAAGGCAAGAGATCAAATAATCAAAGAAACAAAAAACGATAAAGTTATTTTTAAATTTCTGGATCTTGCATCTTTAGAATCTACAAGAAAATTTGCAGCTGATATTTTAAAAACTGAAGAACGATTAGATATTTTGATTAATAATGCTGGTGTTGGCGTTCCAGCAAATATTCTCACAAAGGATGGGATGAGTTTAATAATGCAAGTGAATTACTACGGAACGTTTCTGTTGACACTGTTGCTGTTACCACTACTGAAGAAGACAGGAAAGCTTGGTGACCCCGCAAGGATATTGACAACCACATCACTTTTGCACATTTTCGGAGAAGTGGACCTGAAAAATGCGAATAATGTTAATTACTGGTTATACAAGTACAAGATTCCAATTTATTGCAATAGTAAAATATTTTTGGTATATTTTGCAAATGAACTTACAAAAAGGCTAAAGAATTCTAACGTTGTGATCAATAATGTAGATCCAGGATTGGTTGGAACCAGAATATTTGATTCGTTGAATATAGTGCTTGGTACTATTATAGCCCAGACAGCCCTACACGCGGCTTTAGATGAAAGTGCAGGAGAAGTGAGTGGATCTTACTTTAAAAATTGTGAAATAAATAGAGCAGTGAAACGTACTAACAATGACAAAACGGCAAAAGCGCTTTGGCAAGAGTCTCTTAGACTTGTGAAGTTAACAGATGTTGAATTAGAACAATGTTTTATGTAAATATACACATTAAATGCAAATTAGGAATGACATAGAAGTACCTATATGTATGGTTTAAAATATATATATTTTTAATAAAATATTTTGGTTTTATACCTAATTTCTTGAAGTGGTGGCGGCTGAATCGATTTATTGGAATTTATTTGGACTAGTCATGTGCTTATCTTACTAACGGTGAAGGAAAACATGGTTCACAAGCCTTAGGGGAATTTTAATGGTGTTATTGATCCGCCCTATTAGGTTTCTACATAGAGGACGGGAGACTCTTGTATAATAGTGGAAAATTAGCGGGTTGTTACTAATAATAATAATAATATTTTAACTCATGCACACAGCGCTAGCTAGTCCTAAATAAAGCAATTATAATATTTTCTTTGTGTTAAAGGTACTAAACAACTGATATACTACTTAAATACTTTTTTTTGTAAATACTTACATACATATATTATTATAGATAAATTACACCCAGAAACAATCATGCTCATCACACAAAGATTTGTCCTGGGTGGGGATCGAATCCACGACCTTCGGCTTAACAGTCAGGCACACTAACCACTAAACAGGCCAATCAGTAAGATTAATAAATTAATTTATGTTTCTAAATAAACTAATTGCATAATTTGTTTTAATGATATCGTGATAACAGTCCAATAATGTGACATTGAACGACGACTCACTGGGCGTCCTTTGATTAAGTACATAAAATGTTTTTAAATTATTTATATTGTGTTTTGTTTTCCAGTAATTTTAATTTAATTGTTATATAGATATTAGTATTATTAATTTAAATTCGGTAATTGTATGTCTGTAATATAATAATATATAATATAATAATATTTACAAAAAACAAGTATACAGTGTGTGTCTACAACCCTGGCTTTTTTTAAAGGAGGTTAATATAACAAATATTTATAATGTAACCATTATATTAATTTAATTTATAAACGAAATTTCAGACTTTGTTAATTTTCTAACAAAATTTTAATTGCCAGCAATGTAAAGCACAGTAATTTGACCAATACCTAGGTGTGTGTGCATTGACAAGGACGACATTACATTATACGCTAGCTATCACAGTTTTTCACCCCCGTACCACGATATGCCTATAAACGACATGAATTACGACAATTACACAGTACGTCTACTACATTTAAGTTGCGGATTTAGAAAATTTAATGTGGCGTTAATTAACATAATTATGATTTACTAATACGTGCAAACAATTGTTAACGAAGCATATTATCATCAGTCTTTATAAAAGCCCGGGTCGTAGACACACACTGTATATTATAAGTTATATATAAGTATATACATAAGTAGTATGTCAGTTGTTTAGTACCCATAACACAATCAAATATAATTGCTTAATTTGGGATTAGATGGCGCTGTGTGATTGTGTGAAAAATATTATTTATTATATGTATAATGTATGGATTATAGTCTAGTAGCACATATTCTGTTTATACCGACTACTTTTTACCGACTGCTAGGCTACTTTTTACCGATACACCACGTGGGCGGAGCCGAGGGTGGAAACAAGTATGCCCTGTTAAACGGACACTGTGATTTTGTGAGTACTGACGTATTGTAAGTGGAGGAAATTTTCGAAAATTCTGCGATTTACTGTCTGTAATTAATTTCTTTATACGATCAGCCACAAAAGTAGCTGATCATGTCCAATTTTCAAAATTCATGTATACATACATAGATTGCTTAACAAGACTAGTGTCGGAATTTAATTGACATTGGAGCAATTTATTTATGCCGAGAACATGCGTTTGAGAATACGAGTACCTACTCTTTTATTTTTGAGGCTCACTTCACTATCCTTGTGCAGTATATACAAAGAAATTAATTATTATCTTCGAAGAATATACACGACATTATGTATGATACAAAGCTGTAGTTTATAATACCCTAAGTACAAAGTCACTTTCGTAATTCCATATAATTTATCTTTAATGATATCAAAATACATAGTTGCACATTTAAACGAGTACAATGCAACTTATTTCACGTGTATGAATTAATTGTATGAGTGTCGCGAGTAATAGTGGATAATGATAGCGAATCAGTGAAGATTAGTACATTATCATAGTACTATTCGTTGGGCGGGCAATGATGGTGTCAAGTGAACCTCAAGGTTCCGTTACATTGTATGCACAAAGGGGGCTATTAGTGATACAATGTAGTTTAATTTTATTGTTATTTAGCATCTATACTATAGCAACACGCCTTTTCTAAAGGGTAGGTAGAAGTACATTGCACTCCGATTTCGCCAGCTATTATTTGGTCCCATTTTCCCCCCAAACTCGGACGTATACCCTTTAAAAAAAAAAAAATTTATATCGGCTCAGGCATCTCATAGTAATTGTTGAACATACACAAAAAAAAATACATACCACCGAACATAATATAACCTCCTCCTTTTTTTGAAGTCGTTTAAAAAGAAAAGAGTTGAACCCACTTGTAAAAAATTCTTAACACAAGTAGTACCTAGCCCGACTTCTTTGCGGTCCATAGAAGGACAAAATAAATGTTCTTGTTTTATAAAATAGAGCGATGGTTTTTATAGTCATAGTCCCCAGAAACCTCATTATATATTTTGCAATTTATAAATTCATATCACAATTAGCCAACCATAACAATCTGTACCAAAAATGTACATACTTAAAAAATAAGTACCTATATGTAGGTTACTTATTACAGCCAATTCAAATATGGGTTGCTGTAGAGCATGTCCACAGTAACCCCAAGTAAAATTTTATCTCCAATCTTCTGTTTCAAAGTTTGTACACGCAAACTTTGGAAACGATCCAATCGAATTCTATGATGTTTCGTGCTTTATGACTGGATGGTGGATTCAAATTTTAGAATTAATAACATACGTCTGACTATTATTTTTTTAGTTCGCTACCAACTTATGTATAGATATTTTTATATCTATTTTAAATATTTCTTATATAAATTGAATGTGTCGGTGCACATTAGGATGCCAATGTCAAGAGTGATGTCAAGAGTGACAGCTTGTCAAGTTGTCACTGTCACTCTAGCGAAGCGTCGAGTCGATGGTAGCGGGGCGGCCATCTTGGTACGAGAGATCCCATAGAGCGGTCGCGAGGCACCACGTTTTCGACGAATCGCTATCCATTGTCTTAAAGTACATTTTGAAGTGATTGAGTGTTCATTTAAGCTTAAGTGATTATTGTTACGCAATCTTAGTATTATTTCAAGTAAAATCACATACCCACGCTGCACGATGAAAAATTCTGATAAAGGCCGTCCTGAGCTTACAAATGCGTTAATTAGTTACGGTTACGTGATTTTCGTTTCCGTTGCCTTCGTTAATAATAAATAAATTATGCAAATAATTCATAATTTAAAAAGGTATAAAAAGAGCTATCCTCTCAAGGTAGGTAGGCTTGGCTGTGCCAACCGGTAACCACTTACCATCAGGTAGGCTGCCTGCTCGTCAATTACTTCAGGCAGTAAACAAAACCAAAAAAAATAACGTAGTAATTATGTATTTCTTTGTCCCTCTGGCTCCTGATTGGAACTCCGACTGATAACAGTTTTCCACTGTATATTAACAATGAACTTAATTATATATTATATTATATATTATGTCAATTTGTTTATTTGTAGGGAGATAAAATTTTAAATTTTTAAGATTTAGTCTAGGAGCGTTATAAATAATTAGGTAAAATCTCTGATCTTAATCAAATCTGTTGAATATTATTATAAAAAAAAACATTTATCAACAATAGAAAATAATTAGCCTTCCCACACTCTCCAAAATTATAATGTTAATCTATAATAATATAAAAAATCACTTTTATTTATATCTCACTCTTTCATATTCGTTCTATCTCACTTGCACTACGGTAAAACCAAAATGTATGTACTTAGAGGTATTATGCAGAGAAACTTCTTTTTACACATGACTCTTTTACAAACAACGAATTATTAATATTTTCTTGTCAGATAAGTACCAAGTTGCGTACCAATAAAATTTTGATTAAATGGGCTATTTTTTAAATAACTTGCCTAGGTTAAATCTAGGAAAATAGGGCTCAAACATTTGAATACTACACTTTTTTATTACATGATAGTCATGGTAAAAAAAAGTGCAAAAGCAATAATTTTTTTCTTCATAATTTACACAAATAACTTTTAAATTTGTAACAGCAAACTACTTAATAACGATTATGAAAAATAAAAATCAAAATGGCATAATTTGGCAATATGTAATAGTACCTAAAAATGTCTACGGAGTTGTCGATTTTTAACATTTTCAAAAAAAAAATTTTTTTGACAACCGTTTCTTTTTATTTTTTCTCAGAACATGTACAGGCTATACCATCGCCCGGTAGCCGCTTGACGTTGAGTTTCAGGACATCATGTATATATAGTGTAACGCTACGCCATAATTTTAGCCAAGCCAAGCGAAGGCCATGCCACGGCAATTGTACGGCAACACTGCCAGCCAAGCCAGCCAGTATAGAAATATACGTATAATATCTCTCTGCAGCTCTTTGCAGCGAGTGACGGGCAGACGTCACATTCGACTGTCAAAAGAAAGATATAAACTCTTAATCTAAAATTAAAATGAGTAGACGGTGCGCGCGAGAATTAGACGAATCTCGGCTCAACTTTATAAAAACCAGTTCTGATTTGCATCAGCATTATTATTATCCCTTCTGTTTTAATAGCGACTAATTCGGGCAGTTCCCATTTATTCTATAGATCTGACGTCACCGGGACAAAAAAAGAAAAGACATTCTCAATTGATCCATAGAACATTGTTACCTATCAATTTTTCTCAAATTGTTCTATAGAAGAAGATAAGAACATTCCTTGATGATTATCAAACTGATTTCTGATAACATGACATGTCTAAAATTCGTGACAAACATGGTATGGAACTGTTTTGAAAATAACGATTCCCAATTTATCATCATCATCATCATCTCAGCCTATTGCATATATCATCATCATCAATTAATGCACATAATATGTACAATGGCGGACTTAATGCCACAGGCATTATCTACCAGTCAACCACGATGATGCAGAGATGATTGAAGTAGGTGCAGTTTGAAAATAAATAACTGGAGAAAAAAAAAAGAATAAGTTACATATAATATACAAAAAATAAAGTACTTAATATAAGCATATACTACATATATATAGATAATATAATTACATAAATTAATAAATATAACAATATAAGATATACATAAATAAATATATACGTAAAACGTTAACGTGATACTTCCAACAACCCATTAAGGAGGAGTACGAACCTTAAGTTTAAACGTGTAATGGTTAGTGAACATCCTGACCTCTACGGGCAGTTCATTTCAAAGGTGAATAGCTTGAACCGCGAAGGAAGAGTGTAGGAAATCAGAAGTATGGAAAGGGCATACAAGTATGCTGTTGTTTGAAGACCGAAGGTGTCTGTTAATATAATAATATTCTACCACATTCACACAGCGCCATCTAGTCCCAAATTAAGCAATTATATTTGCTTGTGTTATGGGTACTAAACAACTGATATACTACTTAAATATTTTTATTTTTGTATATACATACATATTATAGATAAATTACACCCAGACACAGAATAAACAATCATGCTCATCACACAAAGATTTGTCCCGGGTAGGGATCCAACCCACGACCTCCGGCTTAGCAGTCAGGGTCACTAACCACTAGACAAATAGGCCAGTCGTTGTTGTACAGAGCACAAGTATTGGAAAGAACAAAGTAAATAACAAGGAGGAGAAGGAGTATTGAGGATGGAAAAGAAGGGGAGTGTTTTGCTTTTTGGTCATTATGCTCTGAAGGGGTGAGGGCGCGCAGGCTACAACGTTGGCGAATAGTTAACCAATTCAATTCCGAGGGAGAGTTAAACACATGATTATATATTTACAAAGATTAAAAATGAGGGAATCGAATGCAGTTATTAAGAAGACGGTCATACTTATATTTTCAAAGGGAGGGATTTTTTAGCTCATATAATGCACGAAGAGATCCCGAGACTCTCTGACTGACCATAGTGACCTGAGCCCGGGAACTACCTACAAATTCTGGGAGAAAACAGATCTTCAGGGAGATTTCCTAGATCGGCCAACTAAAAAAGTAACTTGAACCATTGACCAAATAATTCTAACACTTGGCGGCGTCTGCTCCGCTGAACACCCAAAGTGTGCTCCCGGTGGTAGAATGGATAAATTGTGTATGATCCGTAGTGACCCTTTGGTAGTTTGGTGGAGCACATCTTGTCGTTATATTTATGGTTCCACTTTACCCCTACAAAGGATGGAACAAATGATGTCCATTTTATTTGCACTCGACTCTGAAGAGTACTTCAAATAAGTTATAGTATCTCTACAATAAAATTTACTTAGAACTACTAATATGCATAGTCTTTGCTATCATCAGTCATACGCGTCAATGTCAGTGATATTAATATAATTGTTAATTTCCTTCTTTTATTGAAACATTGATAATATAATATTCTACCACATTCAAACAGCGCCATCTAGTCCCAAAGTAAGCAATTATATTTGCTTGTGTTATGGGTACTAAACAACTGATATACTACTTAAATACATTTTTTTTTTGTAAATACATTATAAATAAATTACACCCAGACACAGAACAAACCCTTATGCTCATCACACAAAGATTTGTCCTGGGTGGGGATCGAACCCACGACCTCCGGTTTAGCAGTCAGGGTCACTAACCACTAGACCAACAGGCCAGTCAAAATGGATATAATATAAATGTGTTCATAACTTAAAAAGAGGCCCCTGTTCTGTCTATCCCTACTAGCTTATCCCTACTGGTAGGTTGGGATACTTGGATTTTTTTCCAATTATAGCTACCGGTAGGGATATATGGAATCGTTTTCTCCATCTATCTCTACCAATTTGCACTCGTGGGGATAGTTGGATTTTCATATCGCTACTAGGGATAATAGGACAGGTACCTATGGAGTGTTCATAAAAGAAGCGCGAGTCATGAAAACCTTTTTTAAATAAAACCTTTTAAATGTGAAATCTTTTTTGTTTAGTAGGGATAAAGCTAGTAGGAATAGATGGAACAGGGGAAAAGGAGCATGACAGGTAGGTAATTAAAAAAAAATTCCCTTCTGAACCACTAAAGGGACACAAAGGAGCATTCGAATTTACGCGTTCTACCACCAGGAGTACACTTTGGGTGTTCAGCGGAGCAGACGCCCATCGACTAATTTCGACTAATTAGCGACTAAATTTTTTTGTTTTTTTCGTACATATTCGTAAATGTGTTAATGGAAAATTACAAATTAATGGTAAATAAACAATACAAATGGTAAATAAAATGAACATTTATTGAGACAATAATAATAGACGGTACAATAACTTTTTTAATCATTTTAAACAAAGACGGACGTACACAAAACATTACACTTACAATAGCGCCGCATTCGCTCTGCGCACTTTGCTACTCACAAAACCTCCAAATAATTTGTAAATGTATACAAAAAAAACCTAATATTTTTCTTCGTCCAACATTTGCTAAAAAAATTTAGTAAAAACTCCAAAGTAAAAAAAAAAAAACAAGTCGCAAGATTGTTCGACGAAGAAACCCAGATTGTGGCGAGGGAGTATATTCTCTGACACGCCACGTTACTATCGGTAGCAGCTCGAGCATCATCCGACCTCAGCGGACATTTTCAAAACCTTTAAACTTTTCCCTGTTCTGCTATATTTAATAGAAATAAACATGCGGCCGCGTTTTATAAGAGCGTCCGCTTCGGTGATGACGCGCAGCCGCCATGTTTACGACATGCGCGCACAAGCCCTAGCACTCTCTGCGCACAGATTTTACAAGCAAGCATTCTGCTAGCCGGTGCAGTTTGGCCTGTATGGCAGACGTATTGCTATGTAAAAGCACAGCAGTGCGCAGCTCTATGCTAACGGCGGGGGAGGAGGAACGTGAGGACTGCATGCTCGCAGGGCGCTTGCCGCGCGGCGTCGTTACTAGATGTCATTGCTCATCGTCACAGCCAGGCTGCATCTCACACGTTTCAGTAGCTACTTCATCGTAGTCCCTTTCTAGAGCTGCTAGATCTTCTCTTGCTTCTGCAAATTCACCATCCTCCATACCTTCTCCCACATACCTATAAAAAGCACGTAATGTTAGCAGAGTTCTTTTTTTATTAACAGAAGTGGTAGACGAGCAAGCGATCCATCTGATGGTAAGCAGTTACTGCCGCTCATGGACGTTGGCAATGTTAGGGGCACAGCCAAGGCGCTGGCTACCTAGAGAGGGTGGCTCTATTTAAACTTCGCTCAGAAAACATCGCTGCAGGAAATTCATCTCAGAGTCGGCACGTACGTAGGAGGAATGATCGCTGGAAGCTTACCTAGATGATATCAGCTCCAAGTAGTGTGGGTGAAGTCTACAGCGGCGTCGATTGGTGCGATGATAAAAAGGCCACGATGGCACTAAATTATGGAGTTTATTAGAGCACTCCCGTAAAACAGTCGATATACACAAAAGTGACCCGAATTCATTATTCGAACGACCTTTGAAGGGGTCTAGTGGGTCACGTATAGCCAATCTTCTATGCTTTCAAAATCAAGACTTTTATCAGTTTTCTTTTTACATTTGATAAGTGTAGCCACCATGCCAATAGATTGCTCATTGGTATGTCAATACGAACATTAACATGTTTTGGACTTAGGCAATTTAATCAATTATATTTTTTTCCTGCAAAGTTCCAACGGAGAAGTGTTCCATAAGCCCTGTAGCATAGTCACAAGCGAATACCATCAAGCAGCAACAGTAGCTAACTCACCAGTGAACGAACGCTCTTTTGGAGTACATGAGGTCGAACTTGTGGTCGAGCTTGCCCCACGCCTCGGCGATGGCGGTTGTGTTGCTGAGCATGGACGCAGCACGCTTTACCTGTGCCAGGTCCCCACCCGCCACTACTGATGGTGGCTGGTAGTTTATGCCCACCTGTATATAGATCAATTGTAAGTAAAGGAAGGTCATGGAATACACGTACAGTAGCGGTACACGTTCTTGATTGGTTATTTCATGCAGATTGACAAAATCGCTAATTTTAAATTATACTCAGTTTAATTTTTTTTTAACAGGAAAAAATCGATGCCTTCCCTTTGGTGACCCCTTTGATTATGAATGATAAGGCCACTGGCAACGGTCACAGCAACAAAATATGTATCTGATTTCAAACTCAATTCTTAAAATAACCGCAAAAAGATTTGTTGAAGCAAATGTGAAAACTAATCTTGTTATATGCTTATTGGTCCATACCTTGAACCCAGTAGGACACCAGTCCACGAACCGAATACCGGCCCTCCCCTTCATCGCCGCAATAGCTGCATTCACGTCCTTAGGCACCACATCACCTCGATACAATAAACAACAGGCCATATATTTGCCTTCACGAGGGTCGCACTTCACCATTTGGTTCTGCGGCTCGAAAAGCTCCGCCGTTATCTCTGACACAGACATGCCTTCGTGGTATGCCTGCAAGGAATGTTTTAGCTCAATTCTTAGCACCTTAAACCAAATCTGTTTAGCATTATGTACCTAAAGAATCAAAGACGAATAGAAATAAATATGGTCATTGGACCTCACAAGATTTTGTGATGATGATTGGTTGAGATTTATTTTTCAAATAACGGATAGTGATTGGTAGAATTTATTTTGAATTTAAATTTATTATTTTGCTATTAAAAAAAAAATGAATTAAATGCGTATAATCTATTTCTAGAATATAGTCTGCATAAAACACTTTCACCTTTCAACCCTTGTTTGTGGCTACGTAGTAAAAATAAATCAAATGCCATTAATTACTAATACCGTATCAGCAGAAACTACAGGCGCGTACGCGGCGAGTGGGAAGTGAATGCGTGGATATGGCACCAGGTTTGTTTGGAACTCAGTCAGATCCACATTCAACGCGCCGTCGAATCGTAGCGACGCTGTGATTGATGACACCACCTGTTAAAATCGATCGTCAGTCGAAAAAAAACAGGCTATAATTTATTCTGACTAAAAAGAAATCTGACGAATGTCTGAGATCGTAATAACTCACTCGCAAGCTCTGATGCATCTGCATCCATGTGGCAACAGGCAGTTGGTTAAAACGCTTAATGAGCCGATGGCAGGAAAGTCAGTAAATAAGAGTGGATCTTGATGCTTTGCTATAAATTTGGATGTGATTTTTCCAAACCCAATCTCTTACGAGAGAAGAAATAATAACGGAATTTAAAACACCAGACTACCGTCAATGCAAAATTAACTTTAATGAATGAATAATAAAGCATAAGATCTAAGTACTTGTGAAATAAGCCTGTTCAGATTGGCGTAGGATGGTCGTTCTATGGAAAGTCGCCGCCTGCAGATGTCGTATATGGCCTCGTTGTCCACCATGAACGCACAATCAGAGTGGTTGATGGTCGCATGTGTCGTCAAAACTGCATTGTACGGCTCTACAACTGCTGTTGATACCTAGAGAAAACGATTAGTAACTTTGGCTCTGAATATAGTCAAATAGGTATAGTAGGCTAAATTCTCTCCACATTCTTTGGAGGAGACCCTGTCTTGTCTTGTCCTGTCTGTTAGGACGACCCTGCCCAGCAGTGGGACGTTTATGTGTTGACATGATGATGATGATGATAATTAGTCATAATAATTATAAAATATGGGTCAGAAGTCAAATCCCAAAAAAAATCTATAAAAACAAAAGAAAAATTTATTAATACCAAGAAACTGAAAATTGAAATTTAGAATAAAATAATTATAAAATTGTCATTTGAAATTTATAGAATTGGTAATATTATTATGACAAACTCAATATGAATGGTAATAAGAGTATTGGTAACTAAACGTGAATAATACTCTGTTCGATAATAATAATAGCAACAAACATTTTCCTACAAACTTCCAGCAATTTTTTTGTAATATTCTAGCTTGAAACCAGAATGCAGAAAAATTTAATATAACGTGGAAAACGTTTGTCAATTAAATAATAATAAGTTCGATAAACGTAAGTAATAACAAGTCAGTGAAGAAACTCACTTGTGGTGCGGGATATATAGCAAATTCGAGTTTGCTCTTCTTGCCGAATTCATCTGACAGTTTCTCCATGAGTAGCGAAGTGAAGCCAGAGCCCGTACCACCACCGAACGAGTGGAACACGAAAAAACCCTGAAATATACCGTCTATCACATTAAACGCGCAGTTAATATTATCTCGACACTGTCACAGAACCATCCTGTTAAAGTATATTAGTAAGTAAACCTTTTTTTTATTTTATAATATGAACCTATTCGGCGCCGTTTCCACCATACATGTTCGAGGAACCAACCATTCTACCATCAGCAGGCGGCGCGGACGGGTCATATAATTATTTGCCAAATCCTTCAGCAAAGGTAAATTTTCAATAGGAGAAACAAGAGGTATTATTATAGGCTACGGTAACCGCTTACCATCAGGCGGACCGTACCTCTGTTTGCCACCGTCGTGGTATAAAAAAAAAAAAAAAATATTACTTAAAAATGATTGTATGTGACTATTTCCATATATTATTTTATGGTTTTATTTTTATTTTATTATATAATTTACTTAATCAGTATTTTATTTATTTGAGAATATTTTTATTCGCTGAATAAATAAACCAACTCTTTTTTAAACTTTCTCTCAGAGTAGAGTTCGATTATCCGGATCAAAAACATTTATTTTAATCCATTTCGCCATTGACGCGATACTGCCTACATTGTTGTATGTGTAGATTGTTACGCACACAAACACGATTCTGCCGTCTTTTATCTAAATTCCAGCCTACAAATTTTGTGAAATAGCTTTTAAGCTCCAAATAAATATTAATCTTGGCACTGCTATGAAGTAACAAAGCAAACTGTCCCCTGATTCTAAGCTGTCCGAAAGTTTTACGATCGGAAACTGATAGCTTGACACAAGGCAGGAACTCGATCCGACGGAAACAAAAATGCTATTCATAGATCCGAACGGATACTCCTCGGAAGGCATGTGTTAATAGATAACGTTACAAAATGGTAGAAAATTTACTAAAGTAGTAGAAAGATTAGTATCAAATAAAAAATATGTATTTACTTCTTTTTACAAATAAATGTAATGGCTATGACCTAATAAGAGCAAAACGTTAATTAACATTTACTAATGTTTAAATATAAAACATTTATTTTTCTTAGACTAATAGTTTGATAGTAAGTAGGAACTTTGTAAACACTGCTTCGCAAACGTCAACGAAGTAAATATTTGGTGCTTTCTTAGTTTTAAACAATATATATTATATAAATGTACACTGTGCTTTTAAAATTAAAAACAAAAATCAAAGTTAGAAATTAGTTTGTAAAGTGACTTTTACTTATTCAAAAACCTTTTATTAATTCAAAAGAATACTTATGACTGTAAGTAAGTACTGTAACTATTTCTTTTTTTAAATGTTTCATGTTGTTTTTATCGGGATTGTGTAAATTTTAATAGTACTATTTAGTTTCATGCAGGTTCATGAAAATCTTGCACGAGGGCAACTCATAAGCCCTTTATTTCAATATAATGTTCCTCGGAAGTTGTATCCGGTGCAAAATTGTTGGCTGGAACTTTTGCCACAATTAATGTAGTATAGTTTCCCATGTCGGATTTCTGAATTGCATTTAGGCTCCCGCTTCGTAAACCTTGCCACTCGGATACGGAAAGGGCAGTTTCCGACGGCTTAGAATCACCCCCCAGGTTTATCATTTCTACCACTAGATGGCGCAGAACACAATTATTATTATGTTATAAAGGTATCTACGTCATCAGCTCGTTTAAAAACTGTTGGTACACATTAAAGTATCCATTTTTTTACTTAACGTTGTTATTGGCTATATTAAAGAATACTTAAGTTTATAAATTAAATTTTTATAAAATAAATGTTTGTACTATTGTAAAGTTATGTTGAAAATAAAAACTTAACAAGTAAATATTTAATAACCCGACTGCAAAATCTCAGAGAGCACCGCACTAAAAAGACCGTAAAATTATTGTAATATTATTACCCGATTAAATTTAAATACATAACATAATATAATATATGTATATATTTGTAATCTCCATTTGATTCCCTTTATTTTGATACTCTAAGTCTACACGATAGGTTTGGTAAAAAAAAGAAATAGAACTACTTACAATTTGGAACTACTTACAATTTGGAACCATTCAATTATGTTTAATCTCTTTTTGAATATATGTAATCTCCTTTTGATTCTCTTTATTTTGATACCCAACTTCTTACAATTTGGCGTCAAAAGTCCGCAATTTAAGTCTTTTTATTCTTAAAACCTATCTAAGGACACTTGGGTTTTCTAGACGAATCTAAGGATACCCTAATGTCAAAATCCATCCAGCCGTTTGGAAGATTCGTGGGAATAAAGAAATTTAAAAACATACAAGATACGCGCGAAAAACAATACCCGTCCTGACAGTCGGGTAAATATTCAAAACAACAAGTTGCTGCCTACCAAAAGTGAAAATATGGAGGAATAAGAAAACTAAGAGAAGCGGTATGTGCTGACCTGTAAGCCAGTACACTGGTCGGCCAATTTCCTCACTCGCTCCATGACGGGGCCTAGCACTTCGCGCCCAGTAGAATAGTGACCACGAGCATAATTGTTCGCAGCGTCTTCTTTACCAGTGATCAGTTGTTCAGGGTGGTACAACTGTCGGTAATCACCTGAGCGAACTTCGTCTGAAAATAATTCAAGTCCATGCATGCAAGTTGAACGTCGAGGAAAGAAAAATATGCATTTGAGTCAAAGTGACACATAACGGTCTTAAATGATAAAATTTTCAACCCTCGCATAATGGCCGACAAAAATGAGTGAATTCTCGCCATTTGCCTTACTATTAAGACCGTGCCGATTGTTATAATTATATGGATATATAAATATAGAATATACCTATAGAAATTTGTGTGCTACTAGAGTCGGGAGTTATAGGTTTGTAAAACCTCGCAGAAAAATGGTTTCCTTTCCAAAACTAAGGACTTATTAGTCAACCAGAGAACCATCATAAATAAAGAGCTATCTAAAGAGCTTACCAATGACTGTAGCTTCCAAATCCACCATGACAACTCTAGGCACCATCTTCCCTCTATCAGCCTCGAAAAAGAACGTGTTGAAACAGGAGTCTATACTGGTAGCATCATTTTCATTGGCCGGTAAAGTCCCATCGGGGCGAATGCCGTGCTCGAGGCAGTACAACTGCCAGCACGCCACTCCCATCTGCACGCCCGCTTGGCCAACGTGCACAGAAATGCACTCCCTCTGATAAAAAAAAAAAACAATTTAACTAATACGTTTTTGCCTGCCTACTGCAAAGATTGACCGAAAAATTGCCTCTATTCAGATGACCAACTTCTGTTTCAAATTGACAACAAAAGCTAACATTTATCTTAATTGACAGAATATAGAATGATTTAAATTTTCTGAAAAATATCTGTTCCGTTTGACAGACAAATCTGGAAATTCTAAAACATTCTAGAAATTTAATAGAAAAATATTGATTGGTACTTAATACTAAATACTTGCCCCTAAAAGGCTGTCAAGCTGTCTACCAGGCACAGGAGCCACTGATTTTATTATAATGCCAAAGACAATTTTTGTTTCGCCTCAATGAGATTTTGAGAATAATGGCTTTAGCAATTCACTTCAAAGCTAGACAAAATAAAACTATAGGAGTGAATAAGGAACGAAATTACCTGAGAACACGCAAGTCCGTAAACGATACAAATCTCCAAATCTTTCACTTACCATGATTAAAACTGATAATTTTGTAAATCTTGTATAAAAAAATAGTATAAAAAAAACTTTATAACACTATTTCTATACAAAAATTTTGAAACGGACTGAAATTTTGAAAAAAAATGCGAATCAGCGGCCGTCTGATGGGCCAATTGGATCTATTGTTAATTTTTATTCCATGTTCGAAATGAATATGGCTTGTTGTTATTTAATGTGTGCCAGTCTTTGAAATTTTAAGAAAAAAGTTTTGATTGTATGAAAAGGTTAATTGAAAAAAGTTTAGGTAAAGTTCAAAAATTGTAACCTTAGATCAATAATTAAAAAAAAACTTAATGAAATCTTAATAATTGCATATAAATTAATTGTTATTATTTTTTTATCGCCACGCTTTAACTTGTAAACGCTAATTCTTTATTTTTAGTTCGCTGATGTATATGTTCTTATAAGGAAAAAACCGGCCGAGTTCAAGTCGGACTCGCGTACCAAGGGTTCTGTACGATTATACATTCTTTTTTGTGATTGAAATGTAAGATATTAGTAGATAACGGGATAGCTTTAGGTTAGAATTAATATTCACGTAAAGGTAGATAGATCTTTATGTAACGTCAATCAGGAATAAACTCTCACTAACTAAATAAATTGATACGAGTAAAAAAATGTAGCCTTACTACATTTTTTGCGCCAAGAGATTGCAGACAGTATATTTTATTATTAATTTCAGTTTGATACCTCTTCGCGTTCTTGAGATAAATATTCTTGACAGACGGACAGACAGACAGGCAGGCGGCGAACGGAGTGAATCCTATAAGGGTTTTCATTTTTTCCTTTAGAGGTACGGAACCCTACAAATTTGAAAAAAACCGCGGGCTAAGCCGTGGGCAACAATTATTCTAATATAGATGAAGAATTTTCTTTTAGTTTTAGCTATCTAGTGGCATACGCTAACAAAAACACTAAGACAACACGACGTACGTACTTTCTTTCAAAATAAACTATCACCCTTTAAATTTTTTATCGAATTAGTCGTATTTAGCTAAATTGGTAACTGTATGATTTTCATTTATTTTTTCTAACCTAGATAAATAAATTGTTTTAGAGTTTTAGACGAATCTTTTTTAAATATCTCAAAATTCTGTCTTTGAAAATACCTATATTGCAGAGGGTGGCAAGTACACAAGTAGGGCACTAAGGGCAGTGAGATAGGGTGGGTCAGCTATTAGAAACACAATAGGGATAGGGTGTGTAGGGCGGGGAGCTTGGTGTTCACCCCTCTTGTGTGGACGAAGTAAGTTGATTTGCATTTTTGTGCTCGTTAGCTCTTACTGTACGAATATTTTTATTCGTTTCTGTAAATTATTATGGAATACTTGCACGATCCCTCTCACATACTATGTTGTGTAAACTTGTGTATCTTGCATAGAATTACCAGCGACGAACTCTTGAAACCACTAATGATAAGCTAATGCTTCTTGGACATACATAAAAATCCATAAAATTGTTTAGTAGTGGGTTAGTAACAAGATGAACTTATAGTCTTTAATAGTATTGTCAGTAAATACTTTCAACTTGACGAAACTTCACACCAAGCCATACTGTAGACTTTATACAGATTGAGATGATTTTTTTATTGTGTCTATACCTAAAACAAGGTTTCATCATCATTACCATCATTATCAGCCCATTGACGCCCACTGACGTACACATAGGCCTCACCTAGCATAGGTTTACATGAAGAAAAATTCTGACTTTGTACTGATCTAAATAAATTGACGTCGAGTATGCTGGGGTCGATCGCTACTTTCAGAATAAATATGCAAATAAGGCGTGACACCAGCCAAGTTCTCCACAAAGTCAATTAAATTCAACCGTGTCGACAATAAATCAATTCATTGTCTTTTTAACACGTAATAGTTTACAGTGGTGGCGCGGCTAATCCATTTTATTTAAATAAAAGCTCCACGTTCAAGTGTGGACAGTTTTTTTATTTTGAATATATAATTGCATATCATTGTTGTTATGTACAAATAGTATGAAGAGTGTGAAATCGATTTTCGTTGTGTAGTGAAAGGGCCAAATTCTCATTACCGTTTTCTTACAACACTGAAGTTTGTATATATTTTTTATAATATGCTTTTGCTGTCTGAAAAAAATATGTATCTTCACGCCTCTCCTATTTTAACGGACGGAATTACCCAACTAACGGAACTACCCTTAATTTACAGGTGGCTGGTAAATCTATAAAGTAACCTGCTGTTCGCACTTAGAACGCAGGACGCGAGAAAGAGATACAAGATCCCTCCCATCTAACCAACAAAGCTTATATAAGGAGGTGCACGCGGTCGCGCCCTCTCGCCATTTGATATTCTGTTGAAAATCTTCTTCTTATCTCTTATGTCAGTTCAACTAAGAGTATTACTTCTCTCCAATACACATACCCGAACACAAGCAAACCAACAGTATAGGCCCAAACACCTGCTTTGATACCTCGGAGTAAGTACTGTAACCGCCAAAGGTGACCTTAAAAGGCAGATCAATTGCAGGATTGGTGCAGCATCTACCACTTTTGGTAAACTCCGCGACCATTAAAGTTTGTACTAAAATCAAAGTATATAATGTCGGTGGTTCTACAAAACATTTTGTACTCATCTGAAACATGGACATTATATCGTCGGCACATACGCTCGTTCGATAGGTTCCACCTGAGATGTCTTCGTAATATAAATAATTGTACGACCGAGTTAGGAATGCGGATTATATCTTACGTCAGGCCAATGTCTGTATGTAAAATTGAGGCCCTTTTTTGGGTACTAATGGTAGAAAACAGGTCTATAATATATGGCGTAGGCTAATTTTAAATTTATAAAAACTTGTCACTTTTATTTCATGAGTATTTATCTAGAAAATTATTTTCTAAAACTATGCTGTCTCCATATTTAGAAATCAAAATAGTCTGACATGATAGCTGTGCAGTGAAACAGAGTGGGACGCATAATGTACTCTGTGGGCTAAATGTTGTCCTATTGTTTAATGTCATATTTGACAGAATTTCAAGGACAGTAACGCCCTCCTTGTGACATCATCAGAAAGCTGTGTGACTATAGAAAACACGACACAAATTTGACAAATAACTGTCACCTAGCCGTCATCTGTAAGGGTAGATCAAAATATTCGATATCGCTGTGAAACATGATTCTTATCCGTAGATTATCGTTAATGTGCTTTGATAACATCTCAAATGAGGGGAGACACGTATTTCTTTCATCTGTGTACTGGTGTACAAAATATTAATTGAAACGAGATATGTTCTACGTATTTTTGGTGCCTAAGCTGATGTAAATATTTTAACTTATTAATGTAACATTTTCTAGTGAGTTTGTAACGAGTCAAAGCAGAACGCTCTAGTTAGTGAAAAGTGTATTCGTGAATGTTGGCCGTAGAAGCACTACTCTTCTTTATTTAGGTTCTGTCAGCAAACTTCCTGCTCAACCAGTTTCCAAAACATTGTCACACATGTCTGTGGCAAATCAGTATACCTATAGTGGAGATAAGACCAGAATCTCCACAGCATCTAAACATAGAGACCTAACCTTTAGGCCGTTTTCTCACTACGCCAAACCAACACGATATCAACACAACATAACATTAAAAGTTGTGTTGATGTCGTATTGTCCATCGCTTTTTCACCAGCACGACTCCAACACAACACGACTGTCACATTTTGTAAAGTTCATTTGTCGAGTACACATGCAATTATGTGTCCTGCCTTCAATCAACGACAACTGCTAGCTATTTTAAAAAAAGGAATGTTGTGTTGATGTCGTGTTGGTTTGGCGTAGTGAGAAAACGGCCTTAGGGCATCGAATGGTGATTGCGCTAGTCTTGAAATGTACTCATATAATAATAACTTTGCTACAAATCTCTTCTGCCTTAATTAGGCAGTATATGTCTTCATAAATAACCCTTTATTGTGACAGTGAAATCAGCGCACATATACCTTTGAAAACACCAATGTTGTTGCTATGGCTTCGCACTAAGAATTAAAACAAAAAACATGGCATGTAGCAAAGCTGAAATAAACCAAATGAAGAAGGTAACGAAGATAATGTATGGAAAGAGAATCTTAATATTTGTGAGACTAGACATCAAGAGAACGTCCTTAATTTGACAATGATCAGTTTGTACACAATATCAGATCCAAATAGATAGCAGCGGCTTTTTATAAAAACTGATTGAAATAATGTGAGGAAAAAGTTCATTAGTTAATTATTTTTTCCTTTTTTGTGCTGACGGAGTAAAAATACATTATCTGTGTTACCATTATTTTGATTCTGCACCAGAGACGCTTCTGGAGCATATCAGTAATTATTATACAAGACGTTGGCTAGATTAAAACAATATTCTCATCCGTGGATCCTATTACAAAGGAGATTAAATATTTGCCACAAAAATTTCACAAAAAAATTAAATTTTCCATGTGACAATGGCCTGAGGTGTTGCCACAACAAAAAATCTCATTCGGTGCACAAAGGCAGAATAATGATCGCTTTTTACGGAGGTAATCCGAATCAGATAACTAGGCTTAATGCAATGCCCCTTTGATATTCATGGCTTGTCCCTTGGGTTTGGGGTTCGAAACGTATCGATAAAATGCTCTGTAGTAATTAATTTCTTATTTTCATTTTCAAACCATTTTTAAAAGAACTTTTAATGTAGGTACATTGAACACGTAGACATTAAAATCCAATGTCTCGGTGGATCAGAGGAAGTATAAACAACTCTTCCTTTCTTTTAAGAGGTTCCAGATTTGATCTCTTTCATTGTGTTAGTCTGCATGCGTTATAGTTTTGTAAAATTTATTGTAATTCACATATACGAGTATATACAGAGACGGTCGTTACGATCATCGAAGTTAAGCAACGTTTTGTAAAGTCAGTCCACAGATGGGTGACCGTTTGTGGCATTTACATTCTCGAGCGTCTCAGTGCTTCGGAAGGCACGTAAAGCCGTTGGTCCCAGTTACCATTTAATGTGATAGGCGTTAAGTCAAGTTAGAAGCTTTCTGGGTGATTTGATAAATTTCAACACCAGGGTCCACCTTGTGCACATACAACAATAATAATAAGTTACTATACCATCAAAATCTACTAAACCATTGACCGATTGCTGCGGTGTCAAACCGTTTACCCTTATCACTTATTTCTAACACCATGCTCACCATATAACGGCACAGAACCCATCTGTCGCGATGCATCGATGCATTCTGAACAATGGTTCTATTCATAAAGCGAATTTTGATCGAAAAAATGGATTTTTGGGACCAAAAAACGTTGTAAGGGAAATTCAGTGTTGGTTTTAAGTAGGGTACAGGCGATGAGGGTCATATTTTACATACATACATACATACATACATACATTCGTAAATATATAGCACTTACAGTAAAAAAATAGATGAGAAAATTAATGATTATTTTAGGAATTTCTTCGCAAAAGTTCAGCCAGATTGTTTTAGCCGTTCTTCTCAGATATAATATTCCATCAAGTAAGAGGCATTGCCATCGCTACCTTATTAAAAAAAAATACTGAAGTTTTCTACACCTGATTATTTATTAGTGATGGGGGCTAAGAGTGAAAGTCAGCAAATATCGAACAGTCCAAATAAATACACCGCATTGTCAATCGAATAAATCACAAATAAAAGTCAGTGAACGCAAGCGTACGTTAGTACGGCATACGGCACCTGGCGCTATTGTGTGCGTCACCCCAGACCCCAGTGCGAGTGAACTTAAGATTTAATTACTGCCTTTATAGTTACCGCTCTTTACTGCTACTACTGTTTAGTTTTATGTTGGGACTCTGGAATATAGAAGTATTTATTTTTAGTTCTTCGAAATTGTATGGAAAAAACTTGTCTAGTAATTATATATAACTTTTTTTTCGTTACGAATAATCTTGTTCAGAAAACATTCTTAAGCACATGATCAAAATAGTGTCAAGCGTTATTTACCATACAAATTGCTATATAGGGATGATAATTAAGAATTTATTTTATACGAGTATAGAACGGTTAAACATTAGATCGGTTGCAAATTCGGTGTTTAAAATCCGCTCGTATTTTGAACTTCTTATACGGATGCATTGGAAAGGAAAGCATTCACGCTTTTCCAGTTGCTTAAAGAAGAAGATAAAAGAGAAATATTCGACTGTATTAGAATCGGACTCATTGATGCACATCGCTATAATTTCATATTCATTTACTTTTAAATGGAGTAGATAATCCAATTAAGCGTAAAGTGCCACAAATCGCACTAGGATAGTGCTCCATGTTATTTTAATTATAAGGAGACAAGCGTGACATTAGTGTGTTATTGGTAAATTCGACATGCGTAGGAGTCGAACCACTGACGCTTATGTGTTAATTTTATGCTATTTAGCTTTGTGAACGGTACTTATACATCTCCTCTCTCTCTCTCTCTTTGCCTAGTTTATCCCATGTCATTTACGGTACTTTTACATCTTAACTCACATTGTATCTTTGGAAATGATGAGTGTCATTCACAGGTTTTTCTGTCGGAGGCGTAACAGTCATATTTTTTTTGTTATGGCTAATTATTATTCCTGTTGTGTAAAATGTCGCCGTGCGAGACGATAGCTGTTCCAGATATAATGGATGAACCCTACAGTGCCAGCAGGGTCGAGGGGTTCGAAAAGAAATGAAATGAAATCTCGTTTATTCATCTAGGTTACAAGGTAACACTTATGAAAGTCACAAGATAAGAATGTAACAGGTTATCTGAAAAGTAGTAGTGTAGTGTCAGCAAATTTGCCTACGACCGATGTTCGATGATTAAATGCGCTGTTTTCTAAATATTAGACAAATATCTTAATTTTTATTAGGGTAAATGGGCAACATATACGTCACTTGTAGGATTTAATACTTTTAATTTAAATAAGGTACAGGTCCATAAAGCTATTTCAACCGCTTGGAAGGAAAAATATATAAATTTATGATTTTTTACATCCTCTTCTTTAATAGAATTTGTAATTCCACATAAGAGAATAATATAAAAAATAAAATGAACCTGTTCTACCATTTTATTAAATAACCTCACACCTCTTTCTTCTGTTCTATGAGTAACCTAGTATCAGAAAGTAGTCTAATCATCACCAATTTTCTTTAACAAAACCTTTTCACAGCTAATGTCACTTAATTAGCAAATAAAACATACATATTAAAACACCAATACGCGTTTTATAAACAGTTATGTTACATATCGCAGGTCGTGTGTCATACACGTGGCGAAGTTTAGACAATCCGACACGTGTCAAAGAGGTTAATAAATTAATACACAGCTAGTAGCAGCACGATAGTAAGGCTAAGTGGTGAGCAATCTGGCCATGTTCAACTTTGGCACGTGACTGACGCGTGACGTACATCATGTCCTACTTGGTAACGCCTAGAGTGTTAGCGCGTGCCGGTTATTACCCGGCTGGTTAAACTTACCCTTCATTTGTATGTAATTTATTTGTTTTTATTGTCATCCTGCTCATCGCGATATACTTTGCGTAATCCTTTTCAAGACCTAATTATTTTTTTAAATGACACTACCGGCGACTGGCTCTGAACACTTAGATATTTTTAATCTCTCAAATATTTTGTCCTATTTGGCGATCGAATCCACAATCCCCTAGTCAGCTGGCGTACTGCGTCCAATAGACCAACGAGAAAACCTACACTAATATTCTAACATTCAACAACTCATGCCACTTTCCCAACTTTCAGGGGTAGGCAGAGATTATTTTCTTCCATCTGCTACGCTTTTCGCTTGATTTGATTCTGAAATTCATCAATCTTTTCACCTCACCGGTTTAAAATACTTCTGAACAGCCGTTTCTTTAGAACGTTACTTCATGAAGACCTCAAGACTTTCCCGTTGTGGTATTATAAAGCGATGGTGGCTGAATGGATAAGTGACCGGCGCCGGCGTGCTAAACACGCGGCTCGAGTTCGATTCCGACCAGCATTACCGATGTGGATTTCACTTTGTGGAATTTATATAATGTATATTAGTCTGACCATCTGCTTGAAACATCTTAAGGAAACCCACATATCCTAGTAGAAATTCTAAGTGTATATATCTGATCCACCAACCCCCTTTAGGCCAGCGTGTGTGGATTATGGCCTAAAAAACCTTCTGAGCCAACCCGAGCCCAGCAGTGGGACATTAATGGGTTGCTGATGATGAATAGAAAAGTTGTTACTTATTAATAGTTAACTTGATTATTTCATTTTTCGGGAATAATTACTTAAAACCTGAAAACCGTGTTATGCTATTTATACCCGCCTCAGCTACACACGTTACATACTTATAATGACAGGAAAAGGAGACAAAATCTTTCGTTTATAATTGCTTGTATTTTTTTTTGCATTGTAATTTTATTTTATAATACGGCACGTGTAATAAAATAAAATTACAATTAAATGATTGGACCATCACTATTTTAATGCCATGCATATAATTAGAACTGTAAACGCAATAATTTCGTACCTTTTACACACTTTTACCTAATTGTAAAAAGTGTACAAGGGTGAAAATATTTCAAAATAATAGCCGATCCGATTAAAAAATAAAAATCGAAAACCACGAAATAAGACACTAAATTGCGACTATACCATTCCTCTGGATGAACCCTCTTATAGTCCTCCTAGAAAGCTACTAAGCTACTTTTAAAAAGCGCGCAAAACCGTGACAGCACTTTCACAACGTTAAAACTGATAATTTCCCACAAAGAAAGAAAGAAAGAAAGAAAGAAAGAAAATACATTTATTCTCCACATGACATGACATGAGTAGGAACAATAGTACATAGTCAAGAATAATAAAATAAAAATAAAAAAACTAATACAGAGAAAAAAAATAAAACAAAGCAAAAAATAAAAGAAATAAAAAATATAAAAAATAACTAATTCCACCTACTGCATGTCACACCTGCGGGAATGTGGACTTTGCTCAGCATAATGCTGTGGCGCCAGCAACTAACAGCTGCTGGACACTCAACAGCGCTGATTTTCAGCAAAGCCCCAGGGACAGGATGGCGAGTCAACGACCCGTGTGTCGTGTGTGTGTGTGTTAGTGTATACTATATAAATAATGAGAATTAAAATGATACAAAAAAATAAATAAATAAACAAATACGTGAACAAAAAAAAAAGAAAAAAAAAAAAGAAAGATGTGTAAATGTATTATTTTTTTTTTACTGTTGGTAACATTGTCAGGGCGCCGCGCCGATGCAGCGATGCACGATGCAGCGATGACGCAACACGCCCATCCGTATATTTACAAGAAAAATGTACAAGAAAAAAGAAAGCACTTCATATGCGTAAAAATTATTGTCCAAATAAAGTACCCACTTCAGTAATACGAGTATAATTATGCTATCATTAAAAACCCGTGTGAAATTTCACAAGCTTTTTATCAAGCCAATATTATTTGTCATTCATGATCCTAAATAGACACTTGAAGTAGTACCAAAAAGGTCGCATAATCGGTACTTTCTGCCACTAAAAGTGACACGCACTAATTCAAGTGGGATCAACTAACAATTACACAATATTTAAAAAGCTATTGAGGTTTGATAGGGTTAATATTAACATTGTTATTCGTGTGAAATTGTCTTAATATGAGTGGTTATAAAAATGTTTTTGAGCTAAGTACCCTGTCGTGGAAAAATTGTGTGTAGAATTAAATTTACTTATACTTTTTTACTTACAAAATAATTAATAAATAGTAAAAATAATATCTGTCACAATTTAATTTTAATTAAGCAAGTAAACTAAGTCGTCAGAGAGGTAGACCCCGAAAGCGGTAGTGCGACGATCTGGACTCATTTGACAAGGACTGGCGGAACATCGAACATCGAATAGAAAAGAATGGGAGAGCTTGGGGGAGACCTTTGCCCAGCAGTGGCACAACACAGGTTAACAAAAAAAAGTAAACTAACCTACACTAACTTAGTCGAAATCGAAAAAACTGTGTGTAGTGTTGGTTCTACTGGTAAGAAAAGCTGTGTAGTATCAGTTTAACCTTATGCATACAACCTTATGAAAATTCGAAATAAACCAACCCATCTGGCTGTGTGATATTACTATACCACACAGCCAGATGGGTTGGTTGTCCTGTTGTTGGTTGTTGAAGCCTGGCTTAATTCTTTGAAGGAGACCCGTTTCTAGCAGTGAGACGTTTATGGGTTGAATAAAAAAAAATTGATAACGATTTTAAGTGGCCCTATTAATAGTCTCACCTATGTTTATATGTATATATAATTCTTCTGTACGTGTGTTGACAGTGAACTCCTCCTAAATGGCTGAACCGATTTGAATGAGTTTTTGTGTATATGTTCAAGTGGATTCAAGAATGGTTTACATTCACAACTAAAAAATAAAAAAAATGCAATCGATTGGTATATCATGCAGGACAACGTCTGTCGGGTCCGCTAGTGATATATAAAATCAATATTATTATATATTATAGATAAATTACACCCAGAAACAATCATGCTCATCACACAAAGATTTGTCCTGGGTGGGGATCGAACCCACGACCTTCGGCTTAGCAGTCAGGGACATAACCATTGGACCAACAGGCCAGCCATCTTCAGTCTTTTTTACTTTTTTTTTATAGTTGACGGGGCAAATGAAGGCGCCCCACCTTATGGTAAGCGGTTGCTGCCGCTCATATACATACTGCATTCTTTTAGCGTTGGTTACGAAGAAAACACAACCAGCCGCAAAAATTGATGTATTGAGGAAAAGGATAACCATGGGGATCGGAAGGGAGATTGGGAAGAAGAGTTGAACAACTGGCGCTCCCACTCAATCAGACGTTGACTTGGTGTTGATTTTCTGTGGAAGTGTAGAACTCCCTGGACCTGCCAAACATGCAAGCACCAGGGAGGCACCAGGAGGACAACTGCTTTAAATAATTATTAAAAGTAGCTACAGATGCATACTCGACTCTGATAATGCAACTACTATTATTTCTACAAACAAACATACAAAGATACAGTTGGTTTTCAATCAATTTGAAGTACCGGCCACTATAACATCGTACCAAATGTTGTGTATGGCCAACCCTAATAAAATCAACAGTTAAAATTAGACTCTATCCCAAACGGAATTGAGTCTACGTTTTAAACTAAATATTTTATTAAAATCTGCTGTAATGTGTATTTGAAATAGAGTTTAATGTCAATGAAATTAAGATTGAAATTTAATTGTTTGATTTGATGAAAGGTTTTCAAGTGTTTACGGTTGGTGTAGAATAAATCTATGAAGTACATATGCAATGGTTTTACTTATCCAATATGGACCAGCAGTTGGTATTGTATGATTTGAGACACATTTTTTACGTACGACCCAAGATTCCATTTTCTGGTATGCACCAAGATTTCATTTCGTAGTTTCATCACCATCCTCATATGCCTGTTATATTAGTCCACTGCTGGACATAGACCTCTCAATTAGGTAAGTATGTATTGGTCGTCGTGTTATGATCAAAATTTGAATTATTTTCTCTATTCTCCTCACGTCTCTACTCTGGTTAAACCAGTATGCGACACTGAATAGTCTTGGTGAAGACACTCCATGCCCAATAATGACTTTTATATCAGTGAAACATTGGTACAATTTATTCTATTTATTTATATACGATACAAATTTACATGAATAGGTATTACTTTTTTTTATTGCCTAAACTGGCAGACGAGCAGACGGTCCACCTAGTAAGTAGTTACCGCCGCTCATCGAGGTTGGCAATGTTAGGGGCACAGCCAAGCCGCTGCCTACCTTAAGAAGATAGCTCTCTTTAAACCTCGTTTGAAGAAGGACATGTCATAGCACTCAGGAGACACCGCTGTAGGAAGTTCACCCCAGAGCGGGCACGTACGTGGAAGGAATGATATTCTATATGCAAATAAATAAAGATAATGGGGCCGATCGCGTTTCTTATCCGATCTTAAATAAGTACAAAAAGTGCACTTAAATAAGTGTAAAACTTGATCTAAAATTTTAAGCCCTTATTGGTATTTGCGTTTGTGTTATTTAAGGACGTGACCTTAAATAAGTATGGTTTGACTTAATTAGAGATGGTAGTTTCTTAATTGGTATTGTCTTTCGACTTATTTGACAGTTCTGTGATCTTAGTGCAACCTTAATTTAAGTCGCACCTAATTTGCGTGTACTAAATATTTCACTCATATTTCTTGGCTAAATTAAACACTTATTATTTAAAATGTTCCCTTTTCATGCTGTTATTTTACAAAGAAGGTATAATGAAGATCTTCGACGGCAAGTATTACTTTGTTTTAACTTGTTTTATTAATGATCTAACCTCACTTTTGCCGAGTTCTGATATTGGTCCTTTTTATTTTTTAGATTAAAAAGAAGGCTTATGTATCGTCATATTAGATTTATGTAAACTATATAAATATAACTTGTGAATCTACAAACTGATACTTTGACTTTAACATCTAAAAGTAAATAAACAACATGACGTTTATGACAGTTTTTCCGATTATAATCTATGGTAGTGTCCTTAAATAAGGTTTGTAACATTTGGTAGTTTTTTAAGAACGTATCCTTAATTAAGTACTAACGCGATCGCATAAATTTAAGAATGTGTCCTTATTTTACAAATTTAAGTTCATCTTTATTTATGGTTGAAGAGAAACAAAATCGGGCCCAATGTTTATGATATAATAAAATATGAATACCTAAAATGCGTCGTAAGATTCCTTCGCATCACTGATTCCAGCGGAAACGTGCCCAGGCAGCATTGCCACATGGACACTTTGTACCAAGAAAAAGGCAGCCCGTTCGCAATTCGTTCTGATAAACATTTATAAGGAAAGACCCCCAATGTTCAGTAGCAACAAAATCTATTGATTGAACATACCAACTAATATTTATAAATAATTTATAATATTTGCTTTACGTCAAATCTCTAAGCTCTTCTCCCTAAATTACTAGTAACCAAAATATCTTGATCTCTCACAAGCATTTATTACCTTTTTAATACTATACTGAACTGAATATGAGAGCTCTTTTATAACTGGTCTTGTATCTACATAATATTTTTATCGATTTTGAATCATAAGGAATAGAGTTAAAGTTCAATTTTGTTTAGTAATTAGAAGACAAATTAAGTGTCAGCTGTACAGCCAATTTTGTGGTTTGCCGATTCATCTTGTGGTATTAAACGAAGTGAATGACAGAATTGATACTTTTCCATATTAGTATAATGTTTGGGATTAGATAAATTGGGTGGTATGAATATTTTATGGGAGATTTTTTATATTAAATTGAAATGTATATATTGTATTGTAAATGACTAATTCGAATTAAATAATATTTTTTATTAGCTGTTGCCAGGGGTTTCGCTCCCGTCGTTCTTTGTTTGACCACTGCTCAGCTCCTATTGGCTGTAGCGTGATGTTATATAGCCTATAACCTTCCTCAATAAATGGACTATTCAACGCTACAACACTAGCGCATTTAACCATAAAAAAATAGATAGAAACCTACCGTATACTTATTTGTACGTAGGTAACTAACAATATTAATGTAGATAAACTGATTCGAATTAAGTTATAATATGCTCTTATAAGTATGTAAAGTAGGTACTAAACTTAAATTATAAATATTTCGTATGTAGGTATTCTGAAATCGCTGCGCTCTTTCAAGCAGTCGGAGACCTTGGATTATAATACATCGGGGATAGTTTTAAGCTTTAGTTTCCATAAGCTTTTCCCCTACACACTTATAAGTAAAAACCTAGCATCATGCATTTTCCCCGTTGGGGTAGAGAAGGGTGACTCACACCTACATTTTGAATCTACATTCATTCCAACCATTATACTCATACATATACATATTTCTAAATATAAAATTCAATCAAAACAAAACATAACCACTACATAAAAATCAGATAAAAACACCCTACTGTCCAAAAAGTTTAAACAAACTCCTTTATTGGCTTAGTTGGACTAAGTCAACATTTGCCTCGGGCGAGGATGAATATCAAATAGAGCTATATAGACACACAAACAGACAATTAGCCCACGGCGAGGCTCTGGACATATGATCTTGGACATGTGTGTTTGATTAGGTTTTTTGTTTACAGGTTTTAAAGTTAAAGGGAGTTGGGTTATTTGCTATTGTTGAATTTAAAATAGTGATGAATTTTTCGTATAAATAAATTGAATTAAGGTAAACTATTATTCGCATAGTAGGTAAATTAATCATTGTTGAAAAACAAGGATCAAATATTTAAACATAAAAAACACCAGTATTTTCACCACAGAACAGAGATAGTTTTCACACTGGCATTTTTATTTGCTCGTATACGCATTTATAAAAATAATAATAAAACATTAATTTCAGCCAAGTCCATAATTATTGTTAGTTACATAGTATTTAAAAAAAATATTAGTATAAAAATATATAAAAGAAAAAAAAGAAAATTCACACAACAATAAAAACATCTGTTTGACAATGTAATAGCAATTATTATAAACAAAGAAACTATCGAATGTCAACTTGAGAAAACGGTTCCGGGGCTCCACATATCTCGTCATTAGACTTTGTTGATTTTGATATCGCTGTCGAATATTAGATAAAAACAAAATTGAAAAGCTTAAGTCATCTCCGACAAGAGCTGTTGACCTTGAAATAGCTACACCAATTTTAATAAAACGTATCCAAGAACCATCACGATCATGCCAGCTTTCAAACAAAAGACACAGCATCAAAATATTCGTGGCTACGATGCCAGTCATGCCACAAACAGACTTTTTCATCGGGAGACAAAAATTAGAGAAACCATAATATAGTAGGTTCTTAGAACTGTTTTTTGTTTGCATATTACTCAAAGTTATATTTCAATAGTTTTTTAGTTTTGACTGGCCTGTTGGTCTAGTGGTTAGTGACCCTGACTGCTAAGCCGGAGGTCGTGGGTTCGATCCCCACCCAGGACAAATCTTTGTGTGATGAGCATAAAGGTTTGTTCTGTGTCTGGGTGTAATTTATCTATAATATGTATGTATTTACAGAAAAAAAATTTTAAGTCAGTTGTTTAGTACCCATAACACAAACAAATATAATTGCTTACTTTGGGATTAGATGGCGCTGTGTGAATGTGGTAGAATATTATTATATTATTATTAAAAAAATAGTGTTTTCATCTCATTCAGCTTGATTCTGTACACTAGTGAGAGTGACAAGAAGACAAGAAGCGACTTGTTAGATAAATATAACCAGCACCCGAACAGACTTTTATATGAAACATTGTTGTAATGAAATTGATTGGTTTGTAAAGCAGAAGGGGACAGAATGGTCGGATTAACGGTCGGCAGAACGACTGCAGATTGTGGGGAGATACAGCTAAGTACCGCATTTACTATTCCGATATTAATTTGTGGGATTTAATAGTATTTGATAACGTATTTATTTAGGTTAATATGTGGAAGGTTTATAAATCTCTTTTTAAAAACATGGCCGTAGATTGAATGGATGTAGGATAACAAATAAAAAAATACGACATAAAATGACAATTAGCATCATTAATTTGTAAAACTATGTATTTATTTAGGTAATTTTCCAAATCAATATCGAAAGATATTCACTTCTTTGTAAAAAAGCACTTCTTTTTTCTTGCACTTCTTTGTAAAAAAGGACTAGGTATAGTAAAATATTTATAATTTTATAATATTTATTACACATTTTCTTTTATTTTTAAGATAAAACCCATTCTAGGCAACCAGTTTTTGTGTCGCGGCGAACTCTACAAATACAATAAAGTTAACGAGCACAAAACAGGAAATATTTGCGCAAAGGGAGTTATCGACTAGACAAAAAACCCTTTTTTCTGTCGACTATAAGTAACCTAAAGAGTATGTCTGTCTCACACACCGCCAAATAAAAATATAAACATTTAATTAAAACACACAAAGTATAATCAGAATCGAAACAAGATCTGTGATAATATATTTGTCTCGTATGGCAATCGAACCCACGTCACTCGGCGCGGCGATGTTAGAAGTGGCGAGGCGATCACCATAACCGCTGCGCCACGGTTACAGTCGCCAATTAAGGCTACCTTTATAGAAGGTTACAAAGCTTATTCAATTTAATTAATATCTTATCTTCATGCTGCACAGTGGTCCTACTTTCCACTATCTTGATCAAAATTAAAGTTAAACTATAATTGTCTTACTCCCCATTTTTCAAATTTATTCTTCAAATTAGAACATTGTCATTGAATTTTCAACCCTAATCCTTAAGTTTAGGTTGAATTTTGCCGTGTTAAAGTTAATAGGGGTAGAAATATTTAGCTTCTGTGCAAGCCGTGATAATCCATTCTGTTTCGGCCACAATGTGTGTGGATACGGCTGTTATAGTGTGACATTGGGTTCTGGTGTCAATACTGTTAAATAAATGAGATTGTATGGTAGATAATTGGCATAATAGATAGTTGGATGTAAGTAGAAATAAAGAAAACTGGTTGAACTCCCAAGAGTTTTAACTGCAACAATATGCTACAAAATTCTTAAAAAAGAAGAATGTTCGAAACAAACCATATACCAACCGGTCTGGCCAGCGTGGTATAGTAGGTTAAATTCTCTCCACATTTTTGGAGGAGACCCATGCCCAGCAGTGGGATGTTGGCGATGAGGATTATGAATATTGTAACCGTTTTCCAAAAATATAGGAGTCTATATTTAATGTAACTGAGTAAGAAGAGAAGTGGAGTTTCTTAATTATTTTTATGATACCATGATAATTTCATACACCAATGTCTGATTTTGAAATTTACTAGCGATCAACTGAAACTGCACACGGTTGCAATTTTACTATTGAAGAACATAAAAAACCAGCAAATATTATAACCCAGAGTTGTCAGACGTGTAGGTAACTCACCCACAAATTACTATCTTAGATCCTATAAATGGGAAGCAAGTTTATTGCACATTGACTGTGTGACTACTATGTTAATATCGAAAAATTAAGAGAGAAAATCCCAATATTTTTTCTCTTGAACCCTCATCAATTATGTCATGTAAGTAAGTAATACATATATAAGAAATTTTATGACCAAGAATTTGAAATTTAAAAACAAATAATTTAATATGATTCTAAACCATCACAATGCAGAGAAGTAGAAACAAAACAGCAATTAACTGGATCGGAAGTTAATATCCTGTTTGCACCATTGGGAATCACGAGTAAACTACCGGTGCAATGAAACACGCCGAATGTGCAGATTTGTTACGTAATTACTATTATTTTGTTTAGGAAGTGCGGCAGTTGGACACCAGGTGACATTTTTTGTGTTAAACTTGCTTCAACGGCTTATACCAGCCTCACACAAAACTTTGTTAAATGAGACTCATTTCCTTGACTTGATATAAGTATATTGATAAATAGAATATAATAAATCTCTTTCATAATCCAAATTATTTCTAAAATAATTTACCAAACCTAACAAAAAATGTAAGTTTGATTAGCTGTTTATTATAAACGTTGTTGGGAAATGCTTGCATATAATAAGCATTTCCCGAGAACGGTTATAATTAACAGCTTATACGGTATAATAAAACGTACGTATGTAACTAATAAATATTCATACGAACAGTCTAGACTTCTAAACCAAACTTGATCCGTTCTATCAAACATTTTCAAGGAAAAATTTAATAAACGAGCCAATATCCACCTGAACATTGCCTGTCTTGAAATTTATAAATTTGAGGACCAGTTTTTATCAACAGACACACAAGATTACTGTAGTGTAAAATAATTTAACTTGAAAGTTGATTGATATAAATGTACGGGGCTGCACATAAAATATGACATCTAAATAATTGGAGCAAACATGAGCCAAACAATAAAGATCGTAACGAATTTCCAAAGCAAACATTAGTTTTCAAAAATCGTAACTCGATCCAAACGGGTGCCCCTATTTTTGTCCAACAAACTTACAAATTCAATTCTTATGAACCTTATCTCATAAACATAGCGATGATTTTCGGAAAAATGATTGTGAATATAAAATGGGGAATTTTCAAAAGGGCCTGAACAATACTGCTATAGGGGTGCGCATAAGCATTCACAACTTTTCGCTCTTTAACGTGCATTGTTCCTATTTGATTTATATTCATGGTTCTTACTTGTATTATTACACAGTGGTAAATCACGCGTCAATTTCTCCCTTTCTATACGTTAAACTGGGCTACTGTTTACTTGCTATTGTTTAAGATTGAACATCAGATTATTGGCACGGCACTTATTATCATAAATATTATTCTTTACCGCGGAAATTTCGTTTTAATCGCAATATACTTACAACATCGTCATTATTTCTACTTGCCCATAGTAAATACTAGATTTTGGAGATATGTAATGAAATAAATATTAAAAGAAATTAAATTTTTATTTTCCAAAAAATGACTAGCAGCGTAGACTTTTACAAAACCAACTTACCCTATTTTATCATTATTGTCTTTGGTATAATACAATGTCGTGCTTAAAAATCTAATTTAATTTGTATATTTATATAAAAATAGGAATTTGTACAATGACTAGTATACAATCCACATCATATTTGAGCGTTCACAATATTAGGAGCCCTTTTATAAAAGTTTCTATAACAACTTTGATCATTATAACAGTAGTTATTATGTAAATAATCATTCGTATCACCTATATATGAGTTTATTTCATTACAACCGTACATATTATTGTATTTAGTATTAGTATAATCTTCAGTCTTCTCATATTTCCTGTATTTTGCAGCATTTTCAAAAGCATTCTTGAAAATTTCGTAATTTTTTTGATTAAAATATTCCCCCCCTTCGTTCGCTTCATATCCAGCCTCATATTTGCCTTCGTTATAAGCATGTGTAATAGGTTTTTGATAGTAACCAATCTGTTGATTAAAACCGTCAAAATTTGGATGTGTATAGAATCCAACTCCCGTTGTTGAAGTAATACAGTTGCCGCCCTTATTATTCACTGATACAGTTACATTACCAACATTGATAAGTACACCTTCAGGTGTTTGCATAAAATTGGAACCATTAGGAAAAGGCCTGCTAACTCCTTGAATACTATTACACGTGCCATCACTGGGAGCATCTGTTTTATTTGGAACTGAAAATATATCTCTGAATGCATCTTTGGTTATTTTTTCACCCGCTATAGAATAGTTTTGCAGCTTCTCATAGTTGAGGGTCAAACCTTCGGGTGGAATTTGTCCGGAATTCAAATTGTCCAAAGACTCTAAAGTTTGACTTAAAGCAAAGATGTAGTTGTGTGCAAATCGTAAAGTTTCGATTTTAGTCAATTTTGTATCTTCGGGAAACGTTGGTAAAACACAGCGCAGCCGGTCCAACGCTTCATTTAACATATGCATTCTATTTCTTTCTCTATCATTGGCCTTCATTCGCCTATTTCTTTTTATTTTCATCAACTGCGTAGGGCTCTTGCACCTGGATATTCTATTCTTCCCATTTGCGTATTTTTTCTTTGGCTTATTTGGATCTTTAGGCTTTTTTTCCTTTTTAGGCGTAGACGTATTTGTTGCGTTTACATTACTTTCAAAAATGTTAACGTCAACCGGTTCTTGAAAAGCATTATAATCTTCGTTAAAGAGTTTTCTTCTCACGTCTTTTGTTGGAGTGAGAGATATGCCAAGGTCAGAAGTGTTGTGTTTAACTGGAGTATTGTTATTAGATAATGCAAATGAATCTGTATAAGATCTGTCAATACCCGAATCCGTGCTGCAAATACTGTCGTTAAAGTCACAATAGTCGTCGAAATCGGTGCTGAACATGGTTGCAATCTGAAACAAACAAATAAAGAAGTTGTTAATAATACTAATAATAATTTTTAAGTGTTACGTCCGTGTATGAAAAACGATAACTAGGCAAGTATCGAATCAGTAAATATAATAAAACTGGTACAAAACAGCAGACGTCTATGTCGACAAGAAAGCTGTCTGTTGCAACACTCAAAAAGTAGATTTTACCTATTTCAGTCAGTATTTTTTTCAAAATTTATTTATAATTCTATATTTATACTCGTATTTTATAAATTTATTATATAAAATAAATTATTTAGTCGAACGCTTTTAGTAATGCTAGCCTAGCTCACATTAATTCCCATAAAAACCCAACCCTCTGTTTGTCTTGCACCAATTACCATGTCGGACAACGACAGGTGAGCCACCCTAGCTAAAACCTTGCGTGACAAACAGACCAAAAGTCAGTTGAACTTTATCACTTCCCATTTCCGGTCAGATTTCCGATTTAGGGGTGCTTGAATACGCCCTAGAGATTAATCATTAGGTTCGACTAAAATTTTAATAGCAACATTCTTTGATTGAAATTTTAATTTATCTTATCCATCTAGCTATGTATGTATATTATTATTATTATTTTGACTGGCCTGTTGGTCTAGTGGTTAATGACCCTGCTGGCTGACTGCTAAGCTGGAGGTTGGGGTTGGATCCCCACCCAGGACAAATCTTTGTGTGATGAGCATAAAGGTTTGTTCTGTGTCTGGGTGTAATTTATCTATAATATGTATGTATTTACAAAAAAAGTAAGTTTAGTACCCATAACACAAGCAAATATATTTGCTTACTTTGGGACTAGATTACGCTGTGTGAATGTGGTAGAATATTATTATATTATATTATTATTGTATTATATATTAATTTGGATCCGAAAGTAAGTCAGCTAATTGGCAAAAGAAAATCCAATCCGTGGAAATGTTTTTCTGTCACAATGTATAATACATTTGTAATATTGCAAACGATTACTAGAAAATAATTTTAAGAATGAAGACTGTGCAGCAATTATTATTTTACTTAAAAGTGATGTGTCATGAAAGTCAAAATTTCACATTGGTCAGGCCACAGAAAGTACTTTAAAACTATTATTAGATAGTTAACCAATTACTTAATATATTTTCGTGTTAATCACTTGTTTTAGCGTGTATGCTACTACGGCCACCTGTGCACAGTGGAACACGCGACCGCCACGCGCAACAACGACGCCATTTGTTTGTTGTACAGTCGACGGAGCGTGACCGAGTCGGTAAGTTAATCGTTATATAATAGTCGTTATATTGTTATTAAGTTTATTGGTTTTTACTTTCTGTTTTTAGATTGAATAATAGTGCAATAACGCTGCACTCATTATTATAAACTACTGAAGTAATTCTCTGTATGCTATTATCGAATTTAAAAGCAAACTGATGACATGTTTTGCATCAGTTTATACCTATATATATATAAAATAGTTCAAGTTATAGTTTGGTTAAGATAGTATAAATAATAATGTAATTTGCACTGCTACGTTGTAGTAAATGCTATGTATCGGTATCGGTGTACACTGAAATTGTCATACATATCAGTTGCAATATTATGTACTTATTATTACTTATAAATGAATTTAAAAAACCTAATAAAACATAATATATGTATGATGTGGTTGTGCTAATAAATATAAATAAATAAGTATGCTAGGTTTTCTTGATAAGCTATTGAAATGTCTAACTTTAATTATTTATTTTTTAATTATTTAATAGTAAAATATATTATTATAAAACACTGTAATTTGATATAAAATGATAAGATCATCAAGTTGTCATCTTAACAAAATGACATTACAAATGAAGACATATTTATAGTAAATAGGCTAAATATTCTCCGGTTTTCTGAAGAGATTCATACCCATACATCAGTATGACATAGGTAATGAGTTGTTAATATGTGTTTTTAATATATTTATTTAGAAGAGATGTGATTACAGGGTGTTAAATATATATATTATAAACTTTTCTTTTATCCTGAAAGTAATCAAAAAGACTTGCCTACTACTCACTTGAAAAGTCTGCAAACACCACTCGATCCAAGATAATAAACAATCATTCACATCACTATAGTGAATCACACAATACAAAATGTAATTTGTTTATATAAATATACTTTATTCTACTTGTTTTCGTCCATGATTAGAGCGTGTCGAAGCACTGTGCACACCGCGCGTGCGTCGATCGTGTACTGTGGGCAGGACGCTTCGAGCTAAGCTTTATGAGCTTCGATAGGACAATAATGTCCTGTAGGACGGGGTAGACCACGCCCACTGCTTTCCAAATAGGGTAGGTACCATTTTTTTTTAACATGAAATTATTATTTACCTACTAACATTTTCTATTTTATCCTACTAATATCATAAAGTGGTTGGATGAATATTTGTTAATCAATTAAGCCAGAATGAAAGGATCTGCATGAATTTGGCATACAGAATATAGATTATAGTCTGGAACAGCACATAGACTTTTACCGATATACCATGCAAGCGGAGCCGCGGGGAAAAGCTAGTTAATCAAAATAAAATTAAAATTGTCAAGTAATTATTATATTTATAACTTAAAAAAATTTATTTTTGCTCTTCAGCAATGTGTACACTAAATTTTAAAACTTAGGTCTAAGTGTGAGAGCACTGCATACACTAATATCTATTTTTTATTTAATTTAAATAGTAAGTACAACCCATAATAATCAAAGGTGTTTTGGTTCTGTATTTTCTGTGATATTTCAAACTGTAACCAATTAAAATTGTAACAACTATGGCGATTGAAAAGAGTGGCCTGAGTTTCTTGCAAAGTTCTACTCAGAGCTCAACCTTGTCAGTGAACTGGCCGTAGGCAAATTTACTGACACTTTTTCTGGCTTTGTATGACGTTCATAAGTATCATGTATGTGATCCAAATGAAATAAAAAGATTTGACTTTGACTTTGACAAAGTATGAAGCCTTACATAAAGAGAATACTAGCCTACAATGTTACTGAAAAGGCCAGGGTAGGTACTGGATTTTATTTGAAGTTTTCCTTTTCTTGGTTGATACTCGATTGAACCTAGGAATATTAGCGGAAAATTGTTAAAAGCCAATATAAATATATAATATTATGTTTACAAATTTATCACATTAAATTCAAAAAATATGAAAACACAAAGTTTTGTGTTGAAAGTTATTATAATACGTAAATTTGCCTCTGTATCATAAGTATCATGTTTTTATATTGGCAGTGTTGAATAGAGGTAATTAAAATAAAATTGTGAAATGTCTTCAAATAAGCATCAGGTTTTCCATAGCTAAAAAATATACCAATACAAAAAGTAGCGGATATCAATAAAAACATGTAAGTAACTTGTACCTTACGAATATCACTTTAGCGTAAATAAATAGTTTAATAGTGCGTGCAAACTGTGCAGTATTTTATTGGCAAACCCTTTGTCGATATTGACATACAATATATTTGATCAGACACGCACACTGCTGTTCTGTTTGTACCGGATTTTTTATATTTGCCTTGTGGTAAGCTTTCTAGAGATGTAATGTGAAATTGAGTAAAACAGTTTTAATCTAATCTGTCATCATCATGACAACCCATAAACGTTCCACTGCAGGGTACGGATCCAAAAATGTTGGAGGAAATTTAGCCTACTATACCACGCTGGATTGATATAGGAGACGAATTGGTATATAGATATCTGTCACTTACATTTATTTATTATTTTAACACTATATTTCCAATTATATTTTACTATATTATATTTTCATGATGATGTTCAAAGTACTTTTAACCATTTTAACGTGGCACGTGAAAATCGTCCAAATAACTTCATGTCAACGATGATAAATACGATTTTCTACCACATTAAGAATTGAACCCCAATTCGTCATGCAATTTTCGGGTGATTGGTTAACAAACAAACACACAAAGAAACTTTTTAGCACCAAATGTTACCGTCACGGATCAATAGTGATTTCTGGTAAAATGTAGACAAACTGCGTCACGGTTAAGTATGAAAGGGTTTAAAAAAATGTGTTTTTTTAGAGAATAGCACATAAACTGGAGAAATAACGAAGGAATTGTGGCAATCCTCTCGATACAACACTGTGGCTTTTGTAAAACATAATTGATTAATGAATAGGTTAAACCTTGCAAGCACAGAGGTATGAATTTTACAAACGCTCAGGGAAAGATGGAGCTTCCATCTTGGAGCCCGCAACGATTTAAAACAGAAGTGAGATATTGGAATTTGAAAGAATTTATCCACTTTTATTTATGGCAAACCTGAAGACATATTTAATATAATCTGGGTATATAGGATTGAACCTATTAGGAAGAAAAAGAGAGAAGCTAGGTAAAATAAAAATATTCATTGAGAGAAGATGAGTGAGAAAGTGACCTTATACAATTTAACAAAAAAAATACTATCTTATTAGTGTAAGGGGCGCCACCTCTACCAGTTTTTCTAAGCCTAAAGTTGCCACAACTTTAGGAGAGGACTTTTTTAGTTTAAGTTAGTTGTAGCTCTTTATTGTCAGTGTAACGAACGAGTCACGTATTGATTTACCGGATAATTCGATTCCAAATATGTACGAGTATTTGTGTAGTCCACAAAGTAAATTGTGGGTCGATAGATGCTAACTATTTTGCTAGTATACCGCCGCAGTATGCTAACGCCATAAAATTTCACATCAAATCTACAGGTGGTCTCAAAATTTCGCTAACCACCCCATGATCTCAAAATTATAGCACTGCCGCCCGTTTAAAATAATAAATAAAAAATGAAAGTTGGGGGAGCTGCTTTAGTTACTTTAGAGTCGCCACGGTCGAGAGCTCATGAATGCATTAATGTTCCTACATGTGTACGCTGTTGAAGGGTTAATATAGTGATTTTAGAGATGGGAGTTAACACAAAATATCGATGTTATATTGATGAGTTTGATTATAGAAAACGTTGTTCGTTTGGTCAACAGGGACATAACGTCATCATCATCATCAGCAATCCATTAATGTCCCATTTCTGGGTTCAGGTTTCCACTCCTCTAACTAGAGAGCTGAGACACACATTAACGTGTGAATAATAAATTAACTGTTAAGATGAGTACTTAGTGAAATATACAACAAAGAGGATATGGTATATGAGAACGAGGGGAGTCAAATCGTGAAATTTTAAATAATATATTTTACCTTTGATATTTATAGTTAGTTCTGTGTAAATGTACTCGTATAAATGTAATTTAATAAATATAAGTATATATTCATCATCAGCAACCCATTAATGTCCCACTGCTGGGCTCGGGTCTCCTCTCCTCTAACTAGAGAGCTGAGAGGGTTTAGGCCATAATACACTCACGCTGGCCTAGTGCGGGGTGGAGGATCAGACATACTCATAGAATTTCTTCTAGGGTATGTAGGTTTCCTCACGATGTGTTCCTTCACCGTTAGCAGATGGTAGGTCACTTGACTAGTACATATAAATTCCACAAAGTGGAATCCACATTGGTACTGCCGGCTGGGATCGAACGAATTGCACGAATCGAAACGAATCGATTTGCACGGCGCCGGTCCCTTATCCATTCAGCTAATCACTTCAATTAGTATATATTATTCAAGTAGTCGGTATATATATATTATATTTGCTTAATATTAAGTTTTTTGAATCGTGAAAATCTTGAGTACATTTATCGACACAACAATCCCTACATCCCTATTGTCTAGCACCACCAACCCTCTGACGAGCCCTTTGCACTAGCAAACATGGCTCGCCACCGAGCATAATTCTGCGGACTTAACCCGTCCCTGCGATGGCGATGCTGCGATCATTATTCGCTTGTTTCGGATTTAACGCAATCTCTTAACTGTATAATGATTTGGAGGATATTTTCGTTTTAATTAAACTTTTGAGAATAATATAATTTAACGTCTCTACAATACAATTTACTATGGCCGTTGATTACAGAATTGTGACAGAATATGTATGTTACGAGTATTTTATTATTTTTAAAGCGAAGTTTCGAACTTTTTTCCTTAGACATAAAATATTTGCTAGGTTTTCAATTTAAGTGAGTGAAAATGTTTGTAAGGTTTTATTATAGTTTATTAAATGAGCATTCAGAATTTTAATAATTAACTGTTACTATACTAAAAATATTTTTTTATTTAGATATTTGCTTTAAATTTACAGAATGAAATGACCTCTCTTTCCTAAGTATGTAATTGGTATTTTTTGACCAGTATTCACAATTATTGTAACCATGAATTTAGTAGAAAGTAAATAAAAACACATCTAATAGCTAATATTATATCTTAACAAATATAAACATTTTTAATCCAAAAAATATTTACCTATACTAAAACGCAATAACATGACGCTAATCTTTTAAATATTAAAACATGTATACAGAAGACTTGTTTAATCCTTACTGGTAGAAAAAAATTCAATACATCATCTATTGTTGGGTGGCGTTTTAAAATGTTAAAAAGGTCTGTTGTTAAGGGCTTATCCCAAAGGGTTGTAAATAATGATGGTGCAAGTCTTTATAGAAAACTAAACGATCGCTAAAAGGGTTCTTTTATGCTGAGTGCTTGTCAACAAAAAAATATTATTGAAGTTACTGTAAAAATAAATAAGTATTGTGAAACTGCTTCAAACTTACAAAGTTATTGAGAATATTTATGAAGATATTGTTAGTCTTTTTTTTTTCAACAAATTACAGAATTCCGAATTTAAAAATTTAAGAGATGTCACTGCTCATAATGAATTTCCTTATAAATCTGCAGTAAATTCAGATTTTTTTTGAATTAAGCAAACTGAAATTAGGAAATAATTGTGGAGGAAATAACATAAGGCCTATGTTCAGTAGTGGACGTCATTGGGTTGATATGATGATGATAAAGTAAACTGTCCTAATTTTAAATATAAAAATACTAGTAATTTTTGAATTAATTTAGGGAACTACAACAATAGTATGCGTATTTTTAAATAAAATAATTGAAAGTCATTAAATAAAATTTGCATAATTATTATTTTATTAATCGACAATGTAAACGATATTTAGACGCCTTGTGTTGTTACTCGCGGTTTGTTAGCGGCGTATCAATAAACACAATGTTTTACAAACTGTAGTATCACCCTGCATATCAAATGCAATCGACTTGACATTATCTTGACACATTATTGACAAGATGTCAAAATTTGACGCTTTTATTACCTTCAGAAGTCTTTAACAACACGAAATTGTATATCTTAATATTAGTATATATTTTATTTATGATTGTAACAATCACAGAACTTTATGAAATAATAATTAAAATGTCCAGCACAATTGTCGATAAAGGCGTGAGAAAATTATTCTGTAGTCCACATGTTGAAGATAAAGTTTTATTAATTTTTGCAATATTAGGTATATTTTTTGTACGATTCCAATTTCGTGACAGTTGCAGTTTCATTTTGTCACGCCTTGTGATTACTTTTGGATTGTTTTGCAAATATTAATAAGTTTTATTGTTTATTTTATACAAATGTGAAATCAAGTTTTCATTTAGAACATTTCGATTATAATTATCTTTAGGATCGCAATATATGTATTGCATATTTTTTTATAGTTATTGCTTTTGCTATAGCTGTTACTGCAATATTCACAGGTTTTGTTGAAAGTTTTCATTTTCCATAAATCCTTAGGTATAAATCATTTTTATCGCCAGTAAAGAGTGAAATTGAATTTTCAGATATATAGATATAAAACATTTTAAATTGTTTTTTCCGCCAAATTGAGAGTTCGAAACTTAATGACTTAACATTAATAATTTCAAAGATTGTATTTTAATATTATTATTATGTAATTTTTTAACAGGGTGTCTAAAATTATAGCATGTTAACAGATATCAATTTAATATTACCAATTTGCTATTTGGGATAAATAATAAAGAACCTAGATCTAAAATAAAACCCATGTCGTAGCTCAAATACTAGTACTAAAACTATCATGACATCATAAAGAACCAGGGATGTAGTCGAATCCCATATAATGGTTTCGAAAAGAGTGGCAGTCACTCAGATATTATCCGAAACAATCGGATATTCAGAAATAATTTGTATAACCGTAACGGAAACTGGTATAATATTTTTCATTTATCCGTATCCGCATCCAGATCCGAAACATATCTATAACCTCCCTGCATAGAATCAAATAACTATTAGGTAATTTAATGTCCAGGGTGTTTTCTTTTTCAAAAAAATAGCAGATAATAATATAAAGTGCAAATAAGCTACCTTATATATAAAATAAATCGCTTAAAGTTTGGTTCATGTGATATGCTCCAATCGCGCGCCGTTTCATCGCACCGTATGACGCGCGCGCGTTCTTTACTCATACAACGCAACGGACCAAAACTCAACTAAATATTCCCAATATAAAAATAATATTAAATAAAAGCTAAAAATAATTATCTTTTATACAAATAATCGCAAAAATCCCATTTATTTGCACAATTGTTGAATACAACGCGCGTCGATCGCTATAGTGTTCAAAAATAATTCCTGGTCACAATAAAACTGATAATCGTGCTAATCCTTATTTACACTGAAGGTGGGTGAAGTGTGTGTCCTGATAAGCAAGCAGGTAGACCAAATCAGCAATTTCTATTGGTGATTTTTTACCTTCATATCGCAACATGAATTTGCCCTGACGAATTTTTTGTACTTTAAAGGAAGGGTTATTTTATCAAGGATATTATTATATTTATCCACCTGAAATATGTATAATAATCAATAAAATGATTCGCAATTTGTTCGATTATGATGTGCCGATTTACGTTTGAAATTGGCGCGCGAAAACGAGTCTTATTGTCTCGCGCGCAACTAGCGCCACCACCGCGCTACGGTTATGTTACTAGACTTATTAACCGTGGTTATGTACTAATTGCAACAATAACTATGTTTTTTAATGCAAACAGATTCTGGTTTTTTAATTAAAATGTATTAACTACATAACGGTGTTTTGTAACAACGCTCAAGGTGTATAAAAAACTATTAATTCGTTTGTGCAAACGCACGGTAGAACAAAGTGGCAATTTTTTTGTCCACAGTAAATGATTTGAGAGAAAACTCATAACTTATACCTGTTTTATGTCACGTCACCTAATTGCACATGCAATATTATATTATTTACTAGGATCGGTTGTATGCAAATTGCATCCAGTGCAATCCAATGTATTTCGGAATAGATCATAATCGGTCCACCTTGTGCTTGTGGGTGGCCAGATCCTTTGTCACTCCCTTGGGAGGCCTATATTCAATAGTGGACATACAGACTACGGCTGTTTGGTGATGATGATGATGATTACATTATGAAGAAGATTGTAGGTTATAACCATATTATAAGAATCTTCTTACGTAGAACTCTAAGCTAGTATTATGTCATATTTTAGAGTGATTGCCATAAACAATTTTTTTTATGAACGATAACAGGAAAAAAATGATTTATGTAAATATTTTTGTATTACTATGAACACATTTTATAAATTCGAGTTATACATTCACAAATTTTATCAACATTGTGCTTTATTAATTGAATAATTTTAAATTTTTTGATTCGCGTCAGTTTTTAGATAATAAAAACCTCTGAAGATTATTTTTTAAGAGATTGTTATTGATTATTACAAATAAATGTTTGTGTTTGGACTCAATGTTTGCGGGTAAAAAAATTGAGAAGTATTTGGCACGACCCATGCATATGGTCAAATGTTTAATAAGTGCTGATGCAAGAACAGTAAGTATTTTGTGGATCAGTCAACATCAGATTTATCTCATAATCATGTTTGAATACATTCTTACAAGTCATTATGCCTGTCTATCTGTCTGTCGAAGGGTAAGCAGAAACCAATGATCAGTTATTATTTCATTATAAACTCAATGAAATAATAAAATTATAGTACGATCTCTGAAATCGTCAGGAGCCACGACAGCTATAATGCATATTTTTTTACATCTTCGTATCTTAAGATGCAGAGTGATACGATAATATAAATAGACGTAGGTACATCAATAGAATGGAATGAAGGGATAGATACATTACATTTTTATACTTGTTGTGTGTGTGATACTATAAGATATATTAATATACATTATAATTGCCTTGTGTGAAGTGTTTTATATCTTTCTTAAATACCTTGCTTATAACCTTTTTTTTATTGTAGCAGCATTTCAATCGACAGACCCCATCTAGGTAAATTAAATCTTCATACTTCAATGTTTTCAGGATCGAAAAACAATCATATCAGTAAAACAAGGACAATTGAAAGGTAGAAATCTAGTACTTCTAGATGGGTCACAATTCTACAGTTTCAAAGGTATTCCCTACGCTGAACCACCTATTGGAAAGTTACGGTTTAAAGTAAGATATACCAACTATGTAGTTTGTAATTTAGACATAAACCATAAAAGGTTTATAGGGCTAAAATATTTTGTTTAAAAAACAACGCCCTATGTCGCGGGGAACTTTACAAACATTTAATTGTTTAACGGATACAAATTATCACACAAATATTTGTCTCGTGTGGTAATCGAACTCACTTCAATGAATACGTAAGGAACATACAATCTTTGAAATTTGTCAGGAAGAGCATCGATTTTGATGATTCTGGTTTTTATAAGTTTCGTTTTTTAATGATATTTAAAATCAAAAACCTTTTGGAAAGGGGAAAACATGAAACACTTAAGTATATCTATGTGGTTGTTTTTTTTTTACAATTCTGAAACTCTTTAGCCGTTTCCTCTACCACTGAAAAAGGAAACATTATAAACGTTTGAAGCTTCCTATCATCAAAATTTTCCAATCCATTGGCAACCATGACGCTCGAGTAAATCCACATTAGCATCATTGCCTCCCCTACTACTATTTCTATTAAAATGTAAGATGTGTTTTTAAGATGTATACCGCGAGCTAAGCAATACCTTAGGTAGGTAGTAGTAGGCTTTAGTCAAATACATATGGATACATACTCGTAGCTTGCATCTGTAGCTCATATCTATAACTAGTATGTTTCAACTCACATCTATAGTAGGACGCATCTCTAACTTTTCAAAAGTAAACTTCGTTATGAACCAACAACGCCGTTTCCAATAGAATACACGACCTACATACGGATCATTTTGAAAGGCTTAATAACGAATCACATGATATGTGACAAAACCACCAGTCTTTGTAAAGTATTATGCTATATTATAGTTACACACGTTGGTTTTAGGCACCTTTACCAGCCAAGGCATGGGAAGGAATATATGATGCATCGGATCATGGAGCGCCTTGTCCACAAGTATATAGGTACCGTACAGCTCAGCTTTTAGAAGGTGACGAAGATTGTTTATTCCTTAATGTATATACAAAGTCTCTAACGACAAAATCACCTGTAATGGTATTTATTCATGGTGGCTCTTATGCGCACGGCTCGGGCGACAGTACAAAATATGGCCCAGAATATTTTTTGCTACATGACGTCGTATTGGTTACGTTGAACTACAGACTAGAAGTATTAGGGTTTCTCTGCCTAGAGACTGCTGAAGTCCCTGGAAATGCTGGTATGAAGGACCAAGTGTTGGCATTGCGTTGGATTAAAGATAATATTGCATCGTTTGGAGGAGATCCAGGGAACGTTACTGTTTTTGGACAAAGTGTAGGAGGTTCATCAGCAACATTACATGCGCTGTCACCGATGTCAAAAGGATTATGCCATAAAGTTATAGCGCAAAGTGGAACTGCTCTAAATGATTGGGCTATTGCATATGACGCTAAAGAGAGAGCGTTTAGGCTCGGTGGCTTTCTTGGTATAGAAACAAAGGATCCTAAAGAACTTTTGGCTTTTTTACAAGGCCTACCAGCGGCAACTTTAACAGGAGTTACCCACAATACAATGACTGATCACGAGAGGTATAGAGGTCTACCGATACATTTTTCTCCGGTAGTAGAAAAAAAATTTGATGGCGTTGATGCTTTCATAACAGAAGAACCTTTAGACTTGTTATTAAAAGGCAATACGAGCAAATTACCCACAATTACAGGTTTTAATTCAGGAGAAGGTATAGTACTTATAGTTGACCATCTTAAAAAGAAAAAAATCTTTAATGAAATTACGTCACACCTTGTACCAAAAGAAATAGCAGACGTAGTGACGGCTGAAAAATTGAAACAATTTGGTGATCGCATAAAAAATTTTTATGTTGGTACACATAGATTTTCAAAAAGAACAATCCCTGCCATTGTTAATTATAATACAGATGTACATTGGGCCTACCCAGCTTTTAGATTTGCGGAGCTTTATCATAAATTTGCGCCAGTTTACCTTTATAAATTTGACTACGACTGTGAGTTAAATTTAGTCAAATATTTTTTGGACTTGAATAAGTTGCCAGGAGCTGCCCATGGCGATGAGTTGTTCTATTTATTTTTCAACGAATTCAATGAGGAAATTTATAACGAACACGCGGAAATACCAAAGACAATATTTACAATGACAAAATATTGGACTGATTTTGCTAAAACTGGGTAAGTAAAATAGTGTATTTCTAATTATATTATTTGTGCATTATTTATTGATTTGTAATGCAAAAATGTTACTTTCCAAATAAAGTTCGATAGTAAGTAAGTACTTACTCACTCACTCTTCATTCATCGCAATTAATGCTAAAAGAACAGTCATGTTTCTGGGCGGGGATTACCACATAGACTTACCGTCAGGTGGACTGCATGATCGTCCGTTACGGCAGGCTTTAAAAAAAATCTTGTTTTGGTACTGCCGCTCGAAATCGAACTCGGTCCGCATGATTTGCATGTCGGTCTCTTATCCGTTCGGCTACCATTGCTTCATTCATATGGTCAAATTGCTTCATACTTATTTACTTGTAATTTTATAATTATGATAATTTTGTCAAAATTTACTTGTTTAAATATAATGTTTGCGCACATACATCTACGTATTTTACTTTATGGGTCTTATTCAGATATTTCCTGTGTCGTTTGTAAAAATGTTTACTTCTAAAATACAGTCCGAAATGCATAACTTTAAAATGAAAACACTTTTAACGCTACCTTGTAAAAATATTACGTAACTGCAAAAAAAAATTGTTTGCGACGGACTTTAGCGATATAATATTATATTGTTTGTTAATTACAGAAACCCAACGCCAAGTAAGGAAGGTGTACAGTGGTCGCCGTATTTATCATCAAATAAAAATTACATGCAGCTGCAAAAAAGTCCATTGGTAAAAACGTACGAAGAAAGAGAACGCATAATATTTTGGGATAAAATATATTCTGAATCTGGACTACCTTCTATTACAAAATGATCTATTATTTATTCAACGTGTATGTGTTTAAAAATGTCCTAAATCATAGTACTTATAATATACCAACTTTTGCCTGTGTAACTTATAGCAACGGTTCACATTGTGTTGTTCGGTTACGACGTGAAAGGAGTGCAAAAGAAGAACTGTTGTATTTATTTGATTTTGTTTTATTAATAATAAAACCATACGAAATTGTTTACTTAAAGAAAGAGAAATACTTACTTAACATCGTTTTATTTTCTTTTATATTGTATCATAATTATTATTATGCACATTTTGTTTGTTAAGATGGATCATAACTTACTGTACAAGAGAGCTAAGTGTGTCTATATTCTAATACACCTACCATTCTCATATCCATTTCAGCAACATTAAACTTCTACAGATTTTAATGAAAGTGAAAAGATTTATGTGCATAATGGGTGCCTAACTATTTATTAGCATGCAGGTACTATAATATTGAATATAATATGTAATAATAACAAAAACTACTAAAGATTGTGAAAAATCTCTAAGGATCTCTACATTCTAGATCTGTCTCCGCGCAAACTTTCCAAAAAGACCGGGTATACTTTTCACCTTTCAGATACGTAATGTCTGTGTCTGTGAAGAAAAGACAAAATCAAAAAATATTTTCTTGTATCGTAATTATACATACCTATATGTACATATTATTACTTGGTTTAGGAAGTACCTATTCAACCTTCTTGGGTAGGATAAAACCTAAGTCCTTTTTGGATGAACCGGACACACATAAAAAACCTAGTGTTATATGTAGTCTTTGGTATCAAGTATATACTCTTTGGTCCATTTCAGATGATTGTCGAAAAGATGGCGGAAAAAAACTATTTATAACTATTTATATGTTAAATTTATATTACTATTTTATATAGCAATATTTTGAACGAAACATTTAATTTGGTTATAAATTCATGAATTGGATCGGAAATTGTAGTGTTCGTTGCAGTTTTAAATAATAACCTCTGAAGTTTATCTTTTTTATATTTTTTTATTATTTCCCTTACTTCGGATGCATCTTTGTGTATTTTGACTAAATGTATATGGTAAACACTTTTGAGAGGCATTTGTTACGACCCATGCATATGGTCAAATGTTACCTAAGTGCTGATGCAAAACCTGTGAGTATCTTGTAGCTCAGTCAACATCAGATTGATTTTATAATTTATTATTCATGTGAAATAACTATTAACCTTGTCACTGCCACTGTCATTTGGTGCCAATGTTGTTAATGATTTCTATGCTATTTATGGTGGCTACAGTGATTCAATCTTGACAATACCTACTTATTTATATCACCACGAAATGTTTGTAGTCTACCACACTGCCTACTTGCAATCTGATGGTATTTTTGGACCACAGCACTCGTCACACATACGGCAAACGTGGCCAGCCCTCCCACTTTAGCCCTCAGACTTTATGAATAAAATCAGTGATTGTATTTGGGAATGCAAGGTCACATGAGTAGTAATAATTTATATTATTTACATACACACAAATCATCATGCATGTCTGCCATCGGCGTAGGCAGAGACCAAATAAACTTACCTCATTCAATTCTCGTCATTCATAAATTTAATAATTCTGTTCATTCAAATAACGCCCAAATTAGCACTCATAATAGCACACAGAATAGTCTGAATAATATATCATAACAAATTATGGATACTATAAGTATACAGGTTGTAACATTTAGACTGAACCGAGCGCCGGTCACCGCACGATCGAGGCCATTCGGCCCGTTCTCAGAGAATGGGCCGAAAGAAGACGCGGGGCGTTGACCTATCGCCTGGCGCAGGTGCTCTCGGGGCATGGTTGCTTCGGGAGGTATCTGTGCCGGGTCGCGAGGAGGGAGCCGCAATGTATCTGTCATCATTGCGGCTCCCCGGAGGACACAGCCCAGCACACTCTCGAGGTGTGCGGGAAGTGGGCGGGTCAGCGCGCTGCACTGGCCTCGATCATAGGCGAGGATCTCTCGCTCCCAGCAGTGGTGAAGGCCATGCTGGAGAGCGAGACGAACTGTTTGAGCAGTGCTCTCCTTCTGCAAAGAGGTGATGAGGCAGAAGGAGGAGGCGGAACGGCAGAGGGAAGACGATGCCCTCAGTGACCCGATCCGCCGTCGAAGGGTAGGCAGGAGAAAGCGGGCTTACGCCCGCGACCTCCCGCCGTAACAGCCCGAGAAGAGGACGCGCCCGGCTGAGCGCGTCCGCCACGCCAAGACCGGTCGACTTTGGGGAAAGTCGACCGCGAGCGTCTTCTGGTGGCGTGTGCTTGTTCCCGCACCTCATCGCCGGAGCTAAGCTCCGGCAGAGAGGTGGCCTGTGGCGGGCCATCGTCGCTGTGGTCGCGGACGAATGTTCCTGCGCTCCCGTGACCACAGCAGAGCGCGACGAGAGGAACACCTTGGGGTTTTAGTGGGTGCGAGCCCCACATAACCCCTCGGTTCTTTCCCCAAGACCGAGGGGTATGCGTCAGGCATTTCCCCAAGTAAAAAAAAAAAAAGTAACATTCATTCGGGTCAGGTTATGAAGAGGGTTACGTTCGGAACAAATATTGTATATTTTTTTTTAATTCCTAACCTAACCCTCGACTGGGTTAGATTTTCGGGTCAGGTTCGGAATAAACGAACTTTACGTAGATCTGTTTTTAGGAACCATGTCAACGATTTTAATGACAAGAAAAACTGTATTAATAGATTTAAAAAATATGTGTACCTACTCAGTTCGGGCATGGGACCCGGACTCAATGTAAATGACGGATCTAAGTGATAGAAAAGAATAGAAGCATTTTCCTATGCTTCTGCGGATCGATGCTGCTAGATGTGATGAACCCTAATGTTTCCATAATTCACTCTTTTCAGGAGGAAAGTCCGATAGTAACAGTAAAACAAGGAAAGTTGAAGGGCAGTGTTAAAAGTCTCATAGATGGGACACCTTACTACAGCTTCAAAGGAATTCCTTATGCTCAACCACCTGTGGGAGACTTGAGGTTCCGAGTAAGAAATACCATTCTTTAACCTAGACAAAGACCATTAAATATGAAGAGAGCTAAAATAATACGTAAAATAAAGTCGGTTTAAATTAGTGCTACGAATGCTTAACGATGTTAGATTTACTACAAAGATGCGTTTTGCGAGCGTAAACTACTGATATCCTCCATGCCAATTTCAGCTAAGCTACGATTCAGACCAACCGGCTCGCATCGGCCCGCGCCGGGCGGCATTTTACAATGCGTTAAAGAACATTGAAATGTATCAACAGTAATTACAGTTCATATTTGCATGCAACTTACGCATAGTTACCTCCGTCGGCATCCCGCGACGCGTCGCGACGGCCGACCGGCTCCGACCGTAAGTTGCATGCAAATATGAACTGTAATTACTGTTGATACATTTCAATGTTCTTTAACGCATTGTAAAATGCCGCCCGGCGCGGGCCGATGCGAGCCGGTTGGTCTGAATCGTAGCTAAGGCGACTACTGGGTATTGTCAATTGAACGTGATACTGCAGTAACAATCAGGTGCGCGTGATATTTTTAGTGCATAAGCAATTGCGCTAAAACATATGTACTCTCTCGTCAAAACCCCACAGAGCCCAATGGAACGGTTACCGCTACAATTAGAGTGTAGCTAGATGCAGTGTACTGGGCGGCGCTAACTTATCAACTTCTACTTGAGTGATTAATAATTGAATAATTTTATTTTTAAAAGACAATGATTATGTATGTGATTTGTGTGTTGATGTGTGCTGTTATACTTACAAGTTTACTACGGTGCAAGATCGATTGAGTCGAAAGTTCTAGTAGATATAGGTTTCGTAGTCCCTGAATGGTGTTGATTAGCTAAGGTAGTCCTGCATCTTTTTAGAAATAATAATAAAAGTCTCTTTCAGGCACCGTTACCACCCAAATCATGGGACGGAGTACGTGATGCATTAAAACATGGAGCGCCGTGTCCACAATTTCATTTATTTCATACAGCTCAGCTTATACGAGGTAACGAAGACTGTTTGTTCCTAAATATATATACAAAGTCTCTAAAGAAAAAATCGCCAGTATTGGTATTTATTCATGGTGGATCTTATATGTACGGCTCTGGCAATAGTGAACAATATGGCCCAGAATTTTTGTTGCAACATGACGTGGTACTTGTCACACTTAACTACAGACTAGAAGCATTGGGGTTTCTTTGTCTGGAGATTGAAGAAGCTCCTGGAAATGCTGGTATAAAAGATCAAGTATTTGCGTTGCGTTGGATTAAAGACAATATTGCAGCTTTTGGAGGAGATATTGAGAATATTACCGTGTTTGGACAAAGTGCGGGAGCTTCTTCAGCAACATTACATACACTGTCGCCGATGTCAAAAGGATTATTTCATAAAGCTATAGCGCTATGTGGAACTTTTATAAATGAGTGGGCTACTGGACGTGATGCTAGAAACAGAGCATTTAGACTCGGTAAATTTCTTGGTAAAGACACGACTGATCCTAAAGAACTCGTGAATTTTTTACGAACTGTACCCGCGGCCGCTTTAACAGGAGTTACTCACAAGACACTGACTGAAGAAGAAAAACATAGAGGTCTCTCTATACATTTTGCTCCAGTAGTAGAAACAAAATTTAAGGACACTGAAGCTTTCTTAACAGAAAGACCTTTAGACTTATTAATGAAAGGTAATGTGAGCAAAATACCCGTATTGACAGGTTATAATTCAGGTGAAGGTATAGTAATTGTAATTGACCATATGAAAAAGAGAAAAATTTATAATAAGTATCCAGCGTATCTTATCCCAAGAGAAATAGCAGAAAAAGTCTCGCCTGAAAAAGTTAAACACCTTGGTAAACTCGTAAAACATTTTTACGTCGGCGACTCTTCATTTTCTAAAAGAACCATCCCATCTATCTCTAATTTTAATACAGATTTACATTTTGCTTACCCTATATATAGATTTGCAGAATTGTATCATAAAATTGCACCAGTTTACGTATATAAATTTGACTACGACACTGATTTAAATTTAGTCAAAGCCTTTTCAGGCTTGACCAATTTGCCAGGAGCTGCTCACAGCGACGAGTTACACTATTTATTTTATAGCGATGTAGCTGACGACATTTATACCGAACAGGAAGAAATAAAACGGATAGTTTATAAATTGACGAAATTTTGGACTGATTTTGCGAAAACTGGGTAAGAAAATATATTAACTGATTTTCGTATTTACTAATAATATTAATAATAATATAATAATAATAATAAAATCCATCATCACTGAGCTGGCAAGTCTCCGTCTGCCCATTTTATACGTGTTTAACAGCATTGTTACGGGCAGACGCCATAGTCCCTTCCATAGTACCAGTTTTTCCAACACACTTAGCAACCCAACCCAATAGCCCATGATTTTTATTTTCCAAGTACTACAATAGTCCTACAGTGACCAGGGAGTGTACTTGTGTGAGTTTATATAGCGCATACAAGTATACTCGCCGGTCAGTGTCACATTACAACTTAGATTAAACTGTCTAAAGGGCCTCTTCATGTTGGCTTCGGCCCCATGTACGCCTTCCAAAAGTCCGAGTCACCATTGGCTCGAGATAAAGGAAAGACATACATAATAATAATATAATAATAATAATAATATTCTACCACATTCACACAGCGCCATCTAGTCCCAAAGTAAGCAATTACTGTGTATTGTCTGTAAAAGTTGATTGATATTGATGTGTAAGGGTTAGTGATTTGAGCAAAAATAAGTTTATTTCTGTTTATATTTAAGTTCATAATGATTTATTACTTAAAAAGGCAAGTCATGAACGCTATGATTTATTTCTTTGTCAATTTTACTTATTATTTAACTACCAAACCTTAGCGGCTCACACAAGACACCTATTCCCCAAATTTCATCGATATACATTAGTTTTCTAGTAAAATGCCTATGACACATGTACTCATGGACGGACGGCTGTCCGTCTGTAACATGATGAAACTATAAGGGTCCATTTTATGCCATTTTGGTTACGGAACCCTAAAAAGGAAACACTCTGAATGCTATCTCGGCAAATTTCACGTATTGTCTATCAAGTGAAGATTCACCTCTAAAATATAATATATATTCACACTGCTATAAATTCTCGTAATCCTCTTCCACAAGTCGTTAGTAAATTCATGAAAAACTTTGTTTGTTTAACAGTAGTAGGTACAGTAAAGTAATCATCATCATTATCAGCAACTCATTAAGTCCCACTGCTGGTCTCCTCTCCTCTAACTAGAGAGCTGAGAGGGTTTAGGCCATAATCCACTCACGCTGGCCTAGTGCGGGTTGGTGGATCAGAGATACTCATAGAATTTCCAGTTCCAGTCTACCGTTAGCTGATGGTAAATCACTTGACTAGTACCTATATATAAATTCCACAAAGTGGAATCCACATTGGCACTGCCGGTCAGGATCGAACTCAGACCGCGTAATTTGCACACCGGTCCCTTATCCATTCAGTCACCATCAGTAAAGTAATAATAATAATAAACTTTATTTAGTTAAGATATTATTTGTTAATTTCAGAAACCCAACGCCAGATAAAGGTGTGAAATGGTTGCCGTATACGTCATCAGACAAACATTACATGCTGCTGAATAATAATATTTCACTCCAAAAGGACGATTCGAAGGAACGCATAGCTTTTTGGGATAAATTATATGCTGACTCTGAACTACCGTGTATTTCAAAAAAGTGATGTAGTGTTTATGATCCTAGGTATCTGCTATGTGTAATTGTTACGGAAACAGACCCACGGAAAGCAACAAAATAAATTACCAATCTTTGAACTATTACTATGCAAAAAAGCGCGCCTATCTGTTACTCAGTTATGTCTTAAAAGATGAACACAGAAAGGACATTTCATTTAAGCATGAGATCGTTAAAGATTTATTAGTATTACCTACCCTATTATTATGTATGTAATATAGGACGAACCTAGTCATTTATCGGCCCAAAAATATTATTAGCGCCTACAAAAAAAAGAGAGCTTGACTCCAATTTTGTTCTTTTTGTGACTCAGTTGTGCGCTTGTCAACGTATAATAGGTATTCTGCCCCTCTAGACAAGTGGCAATCGATTCGATTTATCTATTCTAACAACATGTCAAATTAGTATATTGATCATGTGACATCTCGATAGCATATTTACCTACTATGTCAGGGAAGTGACATTGAAATATTTCGACTCTAATCAGCAAATTGCTACTTGTCTAAGGGGCTAGACTGTATGTGTGACGTAGCATAACGACCTTGACATTGAAAACATAGGTAGAGCAATTAAATACCACAGAATAACTAGCAATACATTCAAAATGGTGATGACTTACGAAACGACACATCAACATTTGCTAGTATCAAAATTGTAAATCATATTTTTTATAAAATGTGGAATTTTATTAAGTCACGATGCTTAAAAATCATTACAATGAGGTATTTCTATGTATCTACCAATTTTTTATTTAATTATATAAAGTTAATTTATTTCATTTACTGTAAAATAAATAAAGGTCATGGTGGCTCCCGGGGATACGGCTGCTACTGAAGTCCAAGGTTCGGCCCCCGATCGAACAAAAACGGTTTTGACGTCAAAACCGTTTTTGGTCAAAACATGCTTATCTGACGTAAAATCTTTCATATGAATCCGAGGTATTGCAGTGTGGTAGTAGATGGCAATAGCCTCACCCCCTATAACATGTACCTAGTGTGCAAAGGCCTACTTACAGAAACGTTTTGTTGATAATAGTAGAAAATAGAAAATTTTTTGTACTTTGTTACAGTAAATGAGAGTGAAACTTCAAGATAAAAAAAATTATATATATTATAATATATTTTTAGCACAATTTATTTATCGACCATATATAAATTGTGCTAAAAATATAATGCAAATTAGATAACTATACTTTATATCAAGATCTCTAACAATCTACAATATAACCTACAACTGCCACATTAATATTATTATTTAATTTAATTAATTCAAGTTACACACAAATAAATTGATAAAAGTTGTACCGTACAACTGCTATTTATTGTAAAACTAAATATTTCGGACAATTCGGACATTATTTTACACAGCGCCATCTAGCCCAAAGTAAGCTAATAATAGGCTTGTGTTATGGAATCAAGACAACTGCCCCCTGATTCTAAGCTGTCGGAAAATTTTCGGACAGAAACGTCAGTTTAATTAAAGGTAAAAAACTTAATGTTAAATAAATGGATGGTTGTAGGAAGAAATCTTAAATTATTCAGTTTTTAATTTTATATACGGTAGACTATTTGGTAACATTAAATAACTAAAATTACGTCGTACTAAGATTCGAAAAAGTTTACGATCCGGGAGCAATCCGACAAGTCAGGGGGCTGATAAACGTACACAATATATTTTTAAATACATACCTACATAGTATACATAGAAAACACCGAACCTCCAAAACAAACATTTGCAGATCATACAAATATTTGTTCCGACCAGGGGATGAACCCGAGACCTCAGCAACCACAACTTACTGTACCTATACCTGTTTATTCTACGGGTTAGTAAGCTTACCAATTCCATTAAATTACTCTATATACGTAAATTAGGGCAGTCTGGTCTGCCCGCGATCATTCATTGCCAGGATGGTGTTGGTACTAGCCCGCACTGGGCGCACCTGGGATTCTCAGCGTTTGCGCATCGCATCGCATCGCATCGTGGTGAAAAACAATCCGGCGCTACAGTAGCGGGGTACTGGTATTGGTGGCATGGTCCCTAAATTCTTAATCGTTACATGCATTTATTGTTATGCTAACGATTTATCATCAATCAAATAATGTCAATAAGTTAAGATGACAGTTGTGTGGCTTTTTCAGCTCAATTTTTCGAGCAAAGCATGCACGCCACTTGCAGTAATACCGAACACGCACCGTGGTAAGATGCCTTATCTGTGACATGAATTAATCAACTTAATTTATTATTTCACATTAAATATTTTGTACTATAATATTTAACATGATATAATAAATTTGTTCTAGATATAATTATGTACTTATAACAAAAAAAAACACCTTTTCTATTAATTTCTTGTAATTATATAAGTTTATTTGTGTTCATTTCGAGTGAGCATTCGAGCTCGGTTGAATACCTAGGCAGTCCTTATAGACTGAAGATACTCACAAATTGTGCAAATTTAAATATTTCTGGTGTAATTGTATAGTTTCCGTTGAAGTTCGTTTAGATTATCCACCGTGATCTAATAAAGTAAAACAGTATACAAAATATATAATAATAGATTTTTTCTACAACGAACACCTATCTAACAATTACGTAATAGATTTTTTTTTTTTTAATAACAATTTGTACCATGTTAGTGTTAAAAATATTAGAAAAATGTTTGTTACGGCCAACATATTGCGTAAAATACTTCTACTCAATAGATACTAAGGTGAGTCTAAATCAAGATCAATTTATTCTGTTTTTCAATTTTGTGCAAACTAATAACAATTTTATACTTTGCCTGAAAGTAAATAGAGTTAACGATCGTCTCGCCCGCCAGTTTTTCGCGAAAAACTGGCGGGTGAAACGACCAATAACTCAGTAAATGAGTTACCCATTTTTTTATTCTTATTAGTACATTTCATTCGGTCTCTAATTTTATTTGTCTTTTTCAAAGTAGAGGGATATTATTATATTATTATTATTATGATTGAAAGTACTTAATTAAAACATAGGGCTATAGATTTCTCTCTGCCTAAAGTTGTTATATTTGATTTTAGGTAAACCCAATAGTAACAGTAAAACAGGGAAAGTTGAAGGGCAGTGTTAAAAGTCTCCTAGATGGGACACCTTACTACAGCTTCAAAGGAATACCATATGCTCAACCACCCGTTGGAGAATTAAGATTCAAAGTAAGAAAATGTTTAAATAAAAAACAACTACAATAGAACATGACATGACATTAAAAACAATATGAGGAAATTTACAGTAGGTACCTAAATATGAACACCGAACACCGACACAGAGTAGACCAAAAAAAAAGTATAGGTATTTTTTTTTTACCGTACCGAAAGGATGACAGTCTCAGTGTGACCCACGTGCTTCCAACAGGCAACAGCGCATCTTAATGCTGCATGTACAAATGCAGCGCTGATTTTCAGCTGTCGCCTAAAGTGACGCATCTGATAGCTGTTCATCCCCCCGGTAGCATAGCAAGTTACCCGAGTTCAGGGTTATCCTGTCCCTTTCTTTGGACCTCTGATAACCCTTTGTTGTTTGTTACTTCTTCCAGCTCCACTATTTTCTCATCGGCCCGTAGCGTTCTAACGTTGTATGTTGCCAGGGCCAGTCGTCGTTGGTGGTGGTAGCCATATCCGTGCCTGGGATTCTTAGCACCCTCTGCCCCGCCATATCCCACGCCGCTATCTTGGCCTGGGCTGGCGGGGCTGCCGGGTACTGGGGGCCGTTTTTTGTTTGTGTCGTTCATGTAGGTGGTGATTTGGCCTACTGTTACTACGCTGGCCAGACGGGTTGGTACAGGGTTTTGTTTCGAGTTTTCCTTCTATAGCGCAGGTGTTGTGGCGCGATTTTCCCTTTGTCGCGTCTTACGACATCCTAGGAACGAATTGGAGTGGTGACACATGTATTCTTAAGCCCCGTCACCACAAGGAGATATTCAAAGTACAAAGTTAAAATAATACAGTACAAATACTTATATTTGAATTAAATTTATTAATTTTAAAGTGGGTAGTTAATTTAGACTTTCTTAAAATTATTTAAAGTTACGATTATAAAGTGTAAATATAAAAATTTGGAGATCCACCGGTATCGGGTACAGGGTCCGGAGGTTAGGGCTCCAGAGAGAGGAACCTCCTCACAATGCATGCCGTGTCCGGAAGTACTGCCTTCTGCATCCAGCCCACGACCCATCCACCTAACGCGAGCCTCTTCAAGTGTCGCGGTCGCTCTTAACAATCAGTTATTATTATTATTATATTACTTATTTACAATCAATGTAATCTGATTAAGTTCTGTTTTTTTTAAGGCACCTTTACCAGCAAAGTCATGGGAGGGAATACGCGACGCCTTAGAACATGGACCAGTTTGTCCTCAGTATGATGCGACCTCAGCTGGTATTATTGAAGGTAGCGAAGACTGCCTATTCTTGAATGTGTACACAAAATCATTGAAATCAACCTCAAAAAGCCCTGTAATGGTATTTATCCACGGAGGGGCATTTATGTCGGGATCAGGCAACAGTGAGACATACGGCCCAGAATATTTACTACAGCATGACGTCATATTAGTCACAATTAACTATAGATTAGAAGTTCTTGGCTTTCTTTGCTTGGATATACCTGAAGTGCCTGGAAATGCAGGCATTAAAGATCAAGTTTTAGCGTTGAGATGGGTTAAGGAGAATATCGCAAAGTTTGGAGGAGACACTGACAATATTACTTTATTTGGCGAAAGTGCGGGATCTGCATCAGTGATTTATCATATGTTGTCGCCAATGTCGGTAGGATTGTTCCACAAAGCTATAGGACAAAGTGGAGTAGCATTAAGTGATTGGGCTTTTGAACACGATGCCAAGAACCGAGCGTTTAGAGTCGGTAAAGTTCTTGGAAAAGAAACTAACGATGTTAAGGAGCTCTTAGACTTCTTTAGAAAAGTGCCTGCTACCGATTTAACTAGGGTTACCCATAAGGTAAGGACTGCAGATGAAAAGTACAGAGAACCACCCATACATTTCACTCCAGTAGTTGAAAATAAATTCAATGGTGTTGATGCCTTCCTTACAGAAAAGCCAATTGACATATTATTAAAAGGTAAATTAAACAAAGTCCCGTTAATGATAGGTTACAATTCAGCAGAAGGTCTATCATGTATTGCAGATACTTTGAAAAAAAAGGACGTTTTTAACAAAAATCCATCATACCTCGTGCCGAAAGAAGTCTTACTCAAAGTGCCAATAGAAAAAATTAAAGACTTTGGAAATCGTATAAAGTCTTTTTATGTTGGTAATAAAGGATTTTCGAATGAAACAGTTTCAGCGATGGTGGACTTACAAACAGATTTACATTTCACTTATCAAACCCACAGATTTGCTAACTTTTTCTATAAATTTGCGCCAATCTATATGTATAGATTTGATTGTGATACTAAAGTGAATATTATGAAAACTCTTTTGGGCGTAACCCATCTAAAAGGGGCTTGCCACGGTGACGACTTATTTTATTTGTTTTGCAATAAATTCAACTTGGATCCATATAAAAAACAAGACAAAATACAGAAGATAATTTTTCAGATGACGACATTTTGGACTGATTTTGCAAGAACTGGGTAAATATCTAGGTACTTTGCGTACTGTAACTGTGTCTTAAAATTATAGCAATACTTATCATTTTAACACATTGCACTACATGCTTCTATCCTTACTGAAAACTTAATTCAAAATAATACTTATTACGGTGAATTGCACAAGCAAAAAAAATACACGGCAGTCCTCAGAACGGTAGTGCAATGTGTTCGTTTTATGATTTTGATAATTTTTCATAGTAAAATAGGTCCTTCTCTACCATGGCAACAAAAAATATTGAGTTATGTCCTAAAAAAAAAATACAAAGTGTCATTTTATCATTACGGTGACCTGTCCTGAAGCTACTTCGGCTCGTAAAATATCTTACCCTGCAGTTGCATTTATTATTTGGACTAAAATCGACTTTTATATCAATAAATTATAATATAACCTATAAAAAAAACTAATATTGTTTATCTTATTTTTTATACATTTGATAAGCAGTCAACTTTTGTCCTGAAAAAAGTTATCATTTTGGTGGACAGTAAGTTTTAGTAGAGTAGCTTCGGCAAAATTGCGTTCTTTCGCTCCCCGTGTCTTTTGTCACTTCGAATCAGTCAACCTCTGTTCGTCGGAGCGCACGCACGCACCACAATAGCCATGGATTCCCGCCAAAAAGTTAATATATATCATTTCAGTGATATGGGGACAAAATAATTTCATTTCGGTGGCAATCAAAATTGTATTATAAATTCAAGGCGAAATTTTTCATTTCAATGGACTCCCAAAAATTCAACCTTAAATATTTCAGTAAGTTTTGATGTTACTTGATGTCCACTCACGCATATTTTACAAATATGGTTAAAGTTTCGTTTTGTTACGAAATATATGTAAAAAGCATTGTTATAAGAAATCTCACCGAAATGATAAAAAAAAAAATCATTGTTGAAAATCACCCATTATAGTTTCTTTTAAAAGTTAAGACTTCATTTGTCCTCCATAATTTTAGTTCATAATATATGATAGCTTAGGTAGGTACTATGCGATTTAAATAAATATGGGATTGTCAAATCAAGACGCCATTTTGTTAAGACAACTACCTACAATACCTTACAAGTAGGGTGTACAAAAAACTAAATACATTACAAGTACATACATACTTTTTCGGTTTGAAGATCTTTATTTTCTGAATAAGTAGTGGTAGTAAGTAATAACAACAACCATAAAACTATAACAAAAGAACAATAATAAAAAAATCAATAACAATTAAATGAACACTTGTAACAAAATAACTTAACGAAAAGAGATAATTTTTTTGCCTATTTTATAATATCTGCTAGCTGTACAAAAATGTGCACATTCGACTGAAGTTTGCGGCAAATACTGTCAAGTGCGATCCCATATTTATTTAAATCGCATAGTACCTACTACCTACCTAAATTTATTGCATCTAAGATATTATTATTCGCCAATTTCAGCTGCCCAACGCCAACAAATGAAGGCGTGAAATGGATGCCGTACACAGCATCAAATAAAGATTACATGGTTCTCAACGAGCAAGTTTCAGCAGATCGTTGCGCCGAGAAGGATCGAGTGGAATTTTGGAACAAACTGTACTGTGATGCAGGATTACCTCATATTTTACATCATAAGATTTAATGTTTACTTTTGTCTCTTGATTATGTAGTAGGTACAGTAATCCTATAAAATTACATCATTATCTCTCTATAACAATAAGTAATTTGAATATTTTTATTTTAGTGAACAAATGCCTTCCTTTCCTTTTTTTGTCAAATCTGCTAAGTATAAAATCCTTTAAAACCTTGCAATTTATGATTTGATAATGATAACGACAGTGAGCAAAAACAACGCTATTAGCGGCTGTGTCGAATCGTGGCGTATACCACACAGGCGCAGCCTTGGGCGCATGCGTCTAAAAGGGGTAAGTAGGTATATAAATGTTTATGGATAAATATTATACTAAACAAGTAAATAATTAAAAAAATATAATAACCAGACTACATAAAATCAACAGATAAGCAACGCACTAAAAAGACTGAAAAATGCTTGTGATTATTATTATTCTTGATTAAATTTAAATACATAACATAATATGTATATATGCGTAATTTGATTCCCTTTATTGTGATAGCCTACTCGATAGGTTTGGTTAATTTTTTTTTTTTATTAAATGCTTACAATTTGGCGTCAAAAGTCCGCCGTTTTGTATTTTTATTTTTTAATACCTATCTAAAGACACTTGGGTTTTTGAGAGGTATCTAACGATACATTAATTGTCGGAATCCAAGTAGCCGTTTGGAAGAAACGTGGGAATAAAGAAATTTACAAATATACAAAATACGGTCGGGTACAAATAGGTACAATTTTGTAAATTATTGCAAATTGGATGCTCACTACCTTAGCGACATCTGACATTAACAATGACAGCGATGACACTTGACAATAATGACAACTAATGACAAGTATGAGCTCCACTGACGTACAGTACTTTGTTTTGTTAATATTTTTATAATACGTTTTTGACTTTTGTACATTTTGCTGAAAGATATTTATTATCAATTAATTAGGTACACTACAATGAATTATCACAGCAGGCTAATAAATTTAATATGATTTCATAAAGATACCCAAATAACTTCGGTATAAACCGACATAGACTGCGATAGTAATTTTAAGTCAGGAAATGCAAAGTTAGGAGTGAGAACAGTTTCGTTTTATTTTTCCATTATTAAGTTATTTTGCACGATGTTAGTATTAAAAACATTAGAGAAATATTTGTTTCGGCCGAAGCAAAGTGTGAAGCGTTTCTCAACAATGGAATCTATGGTAAGTACCAAGTTCTTGAGAATACGATTGTAAATTTGTAAATCGACCTTTGGACAGTGGCAATAATATTGAAATAAATTCAGTGTTTGAATAAAGCTATTAATTACAGATCTAAGAATTATTACTTACTGTTACAACTAGTTCACATTATTCCAGTCAGTAATTATATTAATTGAATGCAGTGGCTATTATAGATAAACAAAAAATGTGTATGTCAAAGGTGGGTAACTTTAACTTATTGTAACATAAAACCATTATATTTTTTTTATTATTGGGTTCCCTTTGATTATTGGGTTACCAAGAAGAAGTTTGTTAGTCAGGGTTACACATTTTAAATATGTTAAACAAAATTAGGATTTTAGGGGTCAAAACATATGGTAGTTTGGCACTTATAATATTATTTTTGTGACAGTAAGACACTAGGATACAAGCCAAAGCTCAGGCTGGGAACAAATATTTGAGGACTAGATATGATTATGTGGAGACTGACCCCACAATCCCATGTTTAGCTGTCATGTCCAAGCCGGGCAAGCTACCTTGTTGGCTACTATCCAAGTTAGGCAGGCTGTCATGTTAATGATTATATTAAAATTTTATTTTATGCCAGTTTTATTTGATTCTCATTAAAAAACTCTTAGTACTTTAATTACAGGATTTGGCATATTCTTCCAAATATCTGGTTAAATTATCATCAATGTCCAACTATGGAAAAATTAGATACTTACATAATTATAATACCTATAGCTATTTTTGAGAATCTATCAACTTAAGTTGTATATTATTTTTTTCCTTATCATAGACTTCTTGCAAGTCAAAGTCTACTTCTGAGGCTTGATATAGACCTGACCACTTCGGGTATTCTCAATGTAGATGACCAATTCAAAGAAAGAAAGATTAATTAATTTCTCAGTACATATAATAGATAATATTGGTGTTAATATGTTTTTGGCTCGGGAGTTTGAAAGAAATACAAAATGCTTTTTGTTACATAAAAATGATAATTAGTGTCCAATGTAATGTACTATATTTCTTTTGTTTGTAAGGCCTACTATTATAACATAATTTCTTTGTATGAGTTTCCTTTAACAAGATAATGGCAAAACAACTTTTCTGGCTTCTTTGGTTTCAGGAGAATCCGGTAGTTAAAGTTAAACAAGGAAAGTTGAAGGGTTCTGTTAAAAACCTCCTAGATGGAACGCCTTACTATAGCTTCAAAGGAATTCCTTATGCACAACCACCTGTTGGAGACTTGAGGTTCAAAGTAAGATGCAGTTTCTTTTTAGATAAAATATTGTTAAAATAAAATATGGGATTGGTTGTTCCGGTTATTTTTGACTTTCAGTGTTAATATTTTATTTTAGGCACCTTTACCGCCAAAACCATGGGAAGGCACACGCGACGCCGTAGAACATGGACCAGTTTGTCCTCAGTTTGATATGACCTCAGCTGGTATTATTGAAGGTAACGAAGACTGCCTATTCTTGAATGTGTACACAAAATCATTGAAATCAACCTCAAAAAGCCCTGTAATGGTATTTATCCACGGAGGGGCATTTATGTCGGGTTCAGGCAACAGTGAGACATACGGCCCAGAGTATTTACTACAGCATGACGTCATATTAGTTACAATTAACTATAGATTAGAAGTTCTTGGCTTTCTTTGCTTGGATATACCTGAAGTACCTGGAAATGCAGGCATTAAAGATCAAGTGTTAGCGTTGAGATGGGTTAAGGAGAATATCGCAAAGTTTGGAGGAGACACTGACAATATTACTTTATTTGGCGAAAGTGCGGGATCTGCATCAGTGATTTATCATATGTTGTCGCCAATGTCAGTAGGATTGTTCCACAAAGCTATAGGACAAAGTGGAGTAGCATTAAGTGATTGGGCTTTTGGACACGATGCCAAGAACCGAGCGTTTAGAGTCGGTAAAGTTCTTGGAAAAGAAACTAACGATGTTAAGGAACTCTTAGACTTCTTTAGAACAGTGCCTGCTACCGATTTAGCTAGGGTTACGAATAAGGTAAGGACTTCAGATGAAAAGTACAGAGGACTACCCATACATTTCACTCCAGTAGTTGAAAATAAATTCAATGGTGTTGATGCCTTCCTTTTAGAAAAGCCAATTGACATATTATTAAAAGGTAAATTAAACAAAGTCCCGTTAATGATAGGTTACAATTCAGCAGAAGGTATAATAATGCTTTCGGATAGCATAAAAAAGAAGGACCTTTTCAATAGAAAACCAGATTTTCTAGTACCTAGAGAAATAGCACTTAAAGTATCAGAAGAAAAAGTTAAAGAATTTGGAAAACGTATTAAGACCTTTTATGTTGGTGACAAACAATTTTCGGAGGAAACGGCTCCAGCTATTGTCGACTTACATACAGATTTGAATTTCGCTTACCAAACTCATAGATTTGCGAACTTTTACCATAAATTTGCTCCAACTTACATGTATAGGTTTGATTATGACACTGATATTAATATATTGAAGATGCTTGCTGGAGTCACTGATATAAAGGGGTCTTCCCACGCTGATGATTTGTTCTACTTATTCTTTAACAAACTCAATGAGGGTTCATATAAAGAACAAGAAAAAATACAGAAGATAGTTTTTCAGCTGACAAAATTCTGGACCGATTTCGCTAAAACTGGGTGAGTGTTTAGAGTATCATCTGCAGCATCTCTTAAATTTGTAAAGAAATATTTTAATTCTAACTGCTAGGCCAGGTGAAGGAAGGACAAAACAATTGGTGATGATGATAGCCTTTCATTCAGACAGGGGACCGACAGGGGACAGGGTGGTTTCTAGGTTTTTGGGTTGATGATGGTGTTATTAAGGCCCCGTCTGTTTCCCTGCTGGCAAAGGCCTCCTCCAATTGCTTCCAGTAAGATCTGTCGCCCGCCATTCGTGACCAAGTTTTACCTGCCATTGCGTTTATATCGTCCACCCATCATTGAAGTGGCCTTCCCCTTTTCCTTTTTAGGTTTCCTGTGAACCATTGCATTATTGTCTTGCTCCATTACTCTGGTCCCCTTGATGCCAAGCTGTCTGCTGGGATACTAATGACGTCGATATTTCGAGCAACGTTCAGTTTCGCGGTCATTTGGCAGGTTATGTTAGATTAGCTTTAGATAAAATGGGTGTATTCAACAGAGCAGGACAGTATTGCACGCCAATCCCTTATCTCTGGCTAGCGGAGATCACCACCACTATCAAGTGGCCCCAAGTTAGACCGCTATTTTACAAAAAAAAAATTACTAATGATGATCATTGTAAATTTCAGTAACCCAACGCCTACCGATGAAGGCGTGAAATGGTTGCCCTACACCACATCAAACAAAGATTACATGGCACTGAACGAGCAAGTTTCAGCAGATCGTTGCGCCGAGAAGAATCGAGTAGAGTTCTGGAACAAACTGTATTATGACGCTGGATTACCTACTTTAACTAAGAGTACTATTTAACTCCGTGTTTCAAAGCTTTAGTAGTTGAATCCAAAAGTATTGTTTGACCACTGTAAGCGGAACGTCCCTGCCCTTATTCTGTTATTGTCTTTCTTCTTTTTTCTTGTCGTGGGACTTTCCTTGGGGTTACTCTTAAATGTCGAATGACGAATATGGATGTCACGCTAGTGTTTACATACTTTACATAAATATTATTGACCGTAAATTACTTTTACTATGATTCTTATTTTGCACGTATAAAACCGTTGTTGGTCCCGGTACCCACTTAATGTGGTAGTTGTTAAGTCAAGTTTAAAGAAATCTGAGCCACATAAATTGCATCACCAGTATCAGTCCCGAGCCCATTCGCTCAGTTGTAGTACGAATCGACCTCTAGTCAAAAGTGTTACATAACAATACTAGGTAACTAATTAGTAAAATCTACTCTATATAATATATAACTACTTAACAACAAGTACTCCACAATGAAAAGTACAATTATGTATTGAAAAAACATAATTATTTAATAAATCGATATTTAATAAATTTAGATTACAAAATTTGTTTAGATGTATCTAGTCCAAGTAAATTTTTCCTAAAGTCATGAAATGTACAAAAATAAATTAACAATGCTATTGAACGCCTAAATATATACAAATTTGTTCTTATAGCTTTAGAAATAATTATGACACAGTTTCCTTTGCTTTTTATGACGAAAAATAATATTTAGTTGTAAATGTTTTTGAACCTTTAAAGTCTTCTCAGTTATTCTGCTATATGATTCAGAAATCCAAAACATTGCTATCCCATTCATGGATTTATTGTCTTCTTGAATTGTTAAAACTGAATTATATTATCGGACAATAATGTAACAAGTAAAATAAATTTATGGTATAATAATATATTTATGGTAGTATGTTGAATTGGAATATTTTGGAAATTATTATAATTATATTATTTATTTAGTCTTCTAAGAATATAAATGAGAAACTATGTAAGTAATTATTATTACTTCTTGACTTTGTAATCAAATGTTTAAGCATATTATTTTATTGAATGATATGTTATATCTAGCTAAATGTTCTTAAAAGTAAGGTTATAAGGGACAAGGGTATTAGACAACAATACAATTTACCTGTTGACGTTTATACACAATGTTGCAAATAAATACATAATTATTTAAGCTTATGTGTTTAATTTCTCTTCGCCATTACCACAATGCCTGAAGACCAAAGTCTTCGACCAATGCGACCTACCTTCATGACTTACGGTGCCGAGACGTGGATACTCACTGTAGGACTAGCCCACAAACTGAAAGTCACTCAGCGAGCTATGGAACGAGCTATGCTCGGCGTCTCTTTGAAGGACAAACTTCGTAACGAGGTAATCCGACAGAGGACCAGAGTTACCGACATAGCTCGTAGAATAAGTAAGTTGAAGTGGCAGTGGCATAGATTATACACTATACGGGGCAGTGGGCTGGTCATGTCTGCAGAAGGACCGATGGACAGTGGAGCAAGCGTTTCCTAGAGTGGAGATCACGACTCAGCAAGCGTAGAGTAGGACGCCCTCCAGCTAAATGGTCCGACGACCTAACAAAGGTCGCTGGGTCTGACTTGATGCGGAAGGCGGAGGACAGAGTGCAATGGCGCGTGTTAGAGGGAGGCCTACGTCCAGCATTGGACTGCAATAGGTTGAGATGATGAAGATGTTTAATTTCTAAAGTAATTTAAGACAATGTTTAGAATAATAACATAGCATCACGCTTTTTTCTCTTATGCATTTCTTGGATCGTGTAGACACAGGTGAAGTGATAAATTAACATTGCAATGTCTCGCCAAGTCACCCCAGATTCTTTTCTAGGTTATATTTTATTTACCGCTAGCAGATGATCAATCACTTGACTAGTACATAATTATAATTTTTTCACGAAGTGAAATATTATATCACTTATTCATTCAGCCACCATCGCTTTTTTATGATAAGTTTTTTAAGTGTAAGTTCATTGTTAGCGAATTATTCTGACTGACATGAATAAATATGTATGATCTGCGAAGATATAATACACACACGGTAATACTTTAAGCGCCTCTGGACGCAAAAAATATTTAAAATATTTTAGTACCTACTTACAAATAAATATTTTAATACCTAGTAGGTATAAAATAATTAAAAAGCGTATAAAAACCTGTTATTGCAATAATAATGTGGACATTAACAGTAGTGATAATCATACTATTGTGGAATATTATTTATCGACTGAAAAACAGGAGAATAATAGCATTGTTCAACCAATTAAAGCCAGAAAGTTTTTCATTACCTATTGTTGGACACTCTTATTTGTTTCTAGGAAGTGGTGAAGGTAAGTTAATGAAATTATCTATTCTTTACATAACAGCAGAGCTTTACACGTAGGTATAAACTGTAGGCTGAAATGCATCCCACTTCATCAACTGTTCAATTTCCAGACTTCAGGCTGATAAGTACCTACCTATAGAATTATGACAACAGAACCCAATAGGCATAGATTTTACTCATCCGGGTTTGTCCTCGGAGAAGTCCTCGGTCTGATATCCATAAGACGGTGGACCAGTCAGCGTAATGTTATGAGTACTCTCGAGCAACAGTCAGAGTAATGTTACAAATAGATATCTAGTCCATTATGTTCTATCAATAAAACTGTTGAGTCGCCTTTAAGCGAAACACATTCACAAAAGCTAGCCCGGATATATTATATTCTTAGATTTGCTCCTATGTACCTAGTCTAAATGGGTTACCTCACAACGTTAGCAGTGAAATCATTTCACTCGTAAATTATAAATTTAGTCAAGAATTAAACGTTTTTCTGATATGAAATTATTTATATTTTCTAGATCGCATGTCAGCGTTTAATAAAATTGGTAAAGAGGCTTACAAGAAAGGTGGTCTAATCGCACACTGGCAAGGAAGTCGACTTTTTGTAGGTATGTAAGTAATATAAAAGTTTAGAAATAAAAGTGTTAAAAGTTACCCTACTGACTGTGACAACAAACTGTAGGTAGGTACTTGTAGTGACTGCATCAAGCACTTTGGTACGTATGGCTTGCAGTTGCGCTTGTGTCGGGTTAGTACCTTTTTATTCCACGACGGTGTCAATAAGACGTACCTACGGTCCGCCTGGTACGCGATTACCGTGGCCTATGGGCACCTGCAACACCAGAGGCATAAACGAGCGTGTTGCGGACCCTTAAAAAAAGCAATTCACTCCTTTTTTGAAGAACCCCATACTGTATTCCTTTGTGATAACCTCGTTAAGGGGTTCATTCCACATCCTGAGTGTTCTCGGTAGAAAACTCCTAAATACCTCAACTCAATATAGTCGTGAGTTTTAACGTGAGTTTCTATATCTTAATTTTCATGTTTAATTTTTCTATTATGATGTTTTTATTCCGTAAAGGTTATCTGTCTCAACCTATCTGTCCTATACTTACTTGTTCTTGCTGGTTTTGTCATGGGTGTCATGGGTGAAGCGAAGCGGTGTCATGTCATGGGTGAAGCGATCTACTTAGTTATTTATTAAACGTTGCGTGTTGCATAAAATTACATGCTTAACGAAACATAATTATTCATTGTTTGCGTAACTAATAATATTATTATAATTATTTAAAAAACCATCTGCTTAATAACTTAAATGTAAAAATCAAGCGCAGAAGCCTAAAATAGTTATATACGGCGACCATAAACACACACGTAGCTATCGTATAATTTTATTATAGCAAGATAATATGATATGATATACCTAATTTCCTTAATATTGTTCGAGCGACCACAGACGGGGCTATAGGTAATATATAATTCTATTACCTACTACTTACTTTACCAAAATATAATTATGGAAAATCAAAGCTTGACATAAAAATCATAATCATTTTAACTTTTGCGAATATGGGTAGGTACAAAAAGAAAAGATCTTGTGTCCATTAGCCATATCCTATCATGGCATGCAAAGTTACAAATCTACAGTAATCCATGAAACTACATTAAATTAATAACTATGTATAAACAGACATTAGATATAATATCGTATGGACTAAAACATTATATAAGTTTATCCTGTAAATATTGAGGCACAGAGTAATAAGCTTTTTTTAACATTTATTTTAAAGCTACGTGTGAGACGAGCTTTACAGGTGGGGCCACATTGGAAGTAATTAAAACATCCAACTTTTTGCTCGCCAATGTGGCTATGTCCTCCAAATGACGCCCATACTGGAGTTTGCCCCCGGCATCAGGCGGGCCGTACCTACGGAAAGCCCGGACAAAGCGTATAAGCTAAGGAAAATTGAAAAATAAACAGAAATAATCAACTTAAGAATACCGTTTATTTTTTGTGTAGGCATAGCACATCTAATCATCTTTGGAAATACTTATAATATCACAATCAACAAATTCTAACATTTACATGTTGAACTAACATTAAACAAAACCTCTATAATTATTCGCTTTGCACCACCGGGTCGGGTAAAGCAATACGTTGCTTGGGCAAAGTCTATCGGTGTCTACTCTACTCTCATTAATTACTCCTGGCAGTCATCGCAGAAGTAGCTTATAGCTATAGCCTTGCCCACCATATAACGTACAATCTTCATGGGCCCAACGACGACACTCCTAGCATTGAATCCTGTCCTCTATTGGCGGTTCCACATTCTCTTCCGTGCAGACCAAGAATGAACATTGTTCTCTTTGTTTTTAGGTAATATTAGGTTTTAGATTTTATTTTTTACCCACGACGGAACGGAGACGGTATATGCGTTTGGGGTGAGAGGCTGTGTGTTTGTGTGTTTGTGTGTTCCAACATAATGCCTTATAGCACGGAAACGGTTTGACCGATTTAGATGCGGTTTTCTGTAAAGTGTGTGCGGCTCTTGGGGACAGGTTATTAGATAGGTGTTATGTTAATAGCTCGCCAGGGGGCGCTACAATACACTGATTTCGTTGAATCCTTTGTGCCCTCCTATCTTTAAAACGATTAGACTGATTTCGATACGGTTTTCTGTAATGTATTTGTGATTTATCGAGGATTGTTTTTGGATTCAAGATTTTGTATTTTTTCGCCAGGGGGCGCTGCAATAGACTAGGCAAACCTATGTTGATTTCGTTGAAACCTTTGTGCCCTCCTATCTTTAAAACGATTAAACCGATTTCGATACGGTTTTCTGTAATGTATTTGTGATTTATCCAGGATGACTTTTGGATACACGATATTGTATTTTTTCGCCAGGGGGCGCTGCAATAGACTAAGCAAACTTATATTTACAGTTATCTGTAAAATAATTAGACCTGTTACTGTATAGGGGCACGTAGCATTATAGTACTGAGATATTGATTACACTCATGAGGTTAAGCAACTTCGGATAAGGTCAGTTCATAGATGGGTGACCGTTTATGCAATTTTTAGGGTTCTGTACCTCAAAAGAAAAAAACGGAACCCTTATAGGATCACTCCGTTGTATGTCTGTCTGTCCGTCTGTCTAGAATATTTTTCTCAAGAACGGATAGAGGTATAAAGCTGAAATTAATATCATTTACTTGGGTCTGCAAACCCTCGGCGTAAAATAAAAATCAAAATTCTAAGTTAACGCAATCAAAAGATACAGCTGTTTATGCTCCATTTTTGACGATTTATCTTGACGATCATAATATATAGGGAACTTACCGTTGACCTAGAATCATGAAATTTGGCCAGAAGCAATAACAAGTTGCACAAGTAAAGGAAAAAATCCGAAAACCGATCTTGTGTTGTTATATCACTGAATATTAGTACTGAGGTATACAATGATAAGCCTAAAAAAAATTAGTAAGAGTGAGAGTTTATTCCAGACTGACGTTATATAAACACCTACCTACCTTATTTATTCTAACTTACAGGTATCCCGTCCCCGGGGTGTAACCAAATTTTCATCATTTTTGCGATAGCACTCACCGTTTTCGAGATACAAGCTATTATAAGTGGAAATCTGCGCTAACGCCGGCAGTCCGGCTACGGCAATTAATGTGTGATAGCTAAACTTAACACCCCCCGATTCAGAGCAATCCGAGTCGGACTGGTTAGGTTAGGGTTATTTTTTTTTTTCAAACCACCCAGAAGTAGGAGCCCCGCGAAGCGGGGCTCCGGCGACCTTTGTGCGACGGATGAGCATACAAGTCAACAAAAAATAAAATATATATAATATAGTCGAAGCTCCATGCAAATTCCATTCATTCTAGAGCTTACGGATGATATGCTTACTTATAAGGCGCTCCTTAAAAAGTTTAAAATAAGAAAATTAAAATGATAATTTCAAGTTATAAGACTTACTGCAACAGTAAATTAAAAAAAATGTGTTTGTTCTATAACTTAGTATAAAACTTCTATTTATCTGTCAAGGTTCTTAAAATTTTATACGAGTTACTTACAGTTAGTAAGATAGGGCGCTCTTTAAAAATATTTAAAATAAAAACAAAATTAAAAATTTTGAAAAAACCCACGACGATAACATCTATACAAAATAAGAAACGTAACATATAAAAAGGTTTAAATAACTTTATTTTAAATCCCCGACGAAAAGATAATAAGTAGCGTAAAAACAATCCCAAGAAAATTCGTCGGGGGCTGCCAATATCATTACTGTTTCTAGTATTAAATATATATTGTAAACTAAATATTGTTAATAATTAGGTAGGTATCAAATACATAAAACTGCAATACTTTCGTTCATTTCAAGTCAGGGTATGGCAGCCCCCGACGGATTTTCTTGGGATTGTTTTTACGCTACTTATTATCTTTTCGTCGGGGATTTAAAATAAAGTTATTTAAACCTTTTTATATGTTACGTTTCTTATTTTGTATAGATGTTATCGTCGTGGGTTTTTTCAAAATTTTTAATTTTGTTTTTTATTCTTAGCTTTACTTATTCCTAATGCTTTTCTTCTTCCTGACATTTTTTCTTCTCCGGATACCTTTCCTTTTACTAGATACCTATCTAAATACTATAAGATAATTTTATCCTCTTTGCCCTAAACGTGTGTTTGTAAACATACCTATTTTTGCTAAGATTCCAATACCGGCTCAATATAATATTTATAATAATATCGTAAATAATACTCGAAAACATCTTTAATTAATAAAACTAAGTTCTAAAGTTCCTCGGTTAGCATATAGTAAAAACAAATGAAACGAGTACAAACCTGATCAAAAATCACAATAATAAAAACACTCAAAACGATTTTTTTATTACCAAAACAATTGAACGGCGAACAACAGTCATGGCGTCGTCAGACGGGTCACTCACTTATGCCGCTGCAACTTGTATCGCCATCTGCTGTAGTTTTTTAGAAAAATCGATTATCCGCTTTACCTCAGTTATGCGCTTTGCCCGGGCTTCCCCTACACGTTTATCACACAACGCCTTTCAAATATTGTTTATTTGATCCTGCCATCATAATTCCCATTCTGTAATAACCCCTTAGATACATAAGTAGTTAGGTGGGAGACCCACCCACAGTAGTTTGAATGAGGATGGATGCAAGAAAGATATAGTATGAAGAATGAAAGTGCGAGAGGCAAACAAGAGAGAACTGGAATGAAAAGAAGTAGTCACAATAGGCACCGATTATGTTGGTGGTGTAGACGGGAAAAAAAAAAAAAAAAAAAAAATAACCCCTTCCGAGCTGGTCACAAACTGCAAATCTGTGCACAAAGAAAATGTCCCACACGGGTTCCTGGTCTGATTTCTGTTCCCAAAAGTCACCATCATGAAGGTTACTCCTTTTTGGGTCTTGGCTGGTCTCTGCGCCAGGGTGTGGGGTCAACTATGAGTTTGCCAAACTAAGTTTTTGGAAAATCTGGTATGAACTCTGCACCCTGGTGCGGAGAAAGTCAAGACAAACCACGCCGCACTAAAAAATCAGAAAACCCCTTTATTCATATATTTTATAAAATAAATAAAACATTTAAAATTAACACCGGTTTTAAAAAGGTCAGAAATTATGTTTCTGGATCCAGATGCAGAGACACGGATAAATACGTGTCTTTTAAAAATCTCTTCTTTAAAAAAAAAAAATAATAATAATAATAACCCCTTCCATTATTTGTTTATAGTAATAAGCGATGCTGCAGCCGCAGAAGTGGCACTCAAGACATGCCTTGAAAAGGATGACGTCATCATGGAGATTTTTAATGAATTAACGGGAAATGGAAGTATATTTGCACCAGGTATGTTTACTGTTAACCACATAACATTTAAAAAGTTTTAATTAAGTTTATTGATAGAGCTTACATAGCGATACGTACCACTGAGTTGTAATGTATGGAGCTGTATGAGACATGACACACCGCTTGGGTAACGAAGACGGACTACGTAGCCCCAGTTCCCTTACTGGTACGTGCACGTCTACGTTAGGCAACCGGTGTGTCCGGGCGTTTAAGTGTAATAAAGAGAATATTACAACATTCAGTGTTTTTTATTTTAGTACACGTTTGGCGTCCGCGTCGCAAGATCCTTGCACCAACCTTCAGTCCAAAGAATTTGAACAATTTCGTACAAGTTTTCGCACGACAAAGTGATATTATGGTGAAACAGTTGAAATCAGCAGCAGGAAAAACAACCTTCTCTATATGGAAATATCTGACTACATATACGATGGATTCTGTTTGCGGTAAGTATTTACTGTTGTTGACCTCATGTTCGTTAGGTTTTTAGCCGGCTTATCTGTCAATGGTGAACTTCAAAATGATCCTTGTAAGTATAGACTTCCGGTTGAAACATTCAGCAAAAAGGAGATGCAAGGAAAGGGGTAGGCAGAGACGCGTCACACTTACATTTTGGCACCTACATATCTTGCGTGAGTCTATTGCCATTCAAAACGCGTCATTTTTCAAACTCCGGGCTGATAATAAGAATTTTGTGACAGAAATACCCATTTTGCTATTTACATTTTGTTATTATGGCTGCCGCCTGCGCAGGCGGTTGTTTGTGGCAGGTGGCACAAAACCGCTCGCACTCGCGTAAATTAGATGAGACCTATGTATGTTCAGCAGTGGACTTCGCGGCGTCGTTGGGCTGATAAGATGATGATGATGATTATGGTTGCCGTCTTTTGTAGGGTGGAAATACTTTGCCAGACGGTCAATTCAGTTTAAACGGGGCTTGTAACCCTTTCTCAAATATATATTTACATACAATAAATAGTAATAATGTAGTGTTATATTTCTAGAAACAACTCTAGACGTAAAAATTGGCGCTCAGCAGCATCCTCAGCACCCATTTCTTCGAGCATTCGAAGACATTTGTCATATTGCCTCTAAACGTGTCTGTCAGCCGTGGCTTTATAAAAAATGTGTATATCGAATACTCTCGAGGAACAAATTCTTGGATCAGCAACGAGTAACCGAGGTGATGTGGAGTTTTATGGACAAGGTATTTGTTTTTAATTGTTTTGATACAAATCAAACTATTGGCTTACCTTTACCATGTCAGGGATGTCAGTATGGCAGGGGCCCGATCCTGCTAACACAATCGTAATGAAATGAAATGAAATCTCGTCTATTCATTTAGGTTACAAGGTAACACTAATGAAAACCACAAGATAAGAATCCGAAAAGTAGTGTCAGCAAATTTGCCTAAGACCAGTTCGCTGACGGGGTGGAGCTCTATGAGAAGAACTGGCAAGAAACTCACACCACTCTTTTAAAAAAAATGGATAGTTACAATCTTTTGTAATTTACAATTTGGGTAGCGTGTAAAGTGATGCAGCAGAGCACCACACCGTTAGATTAACGAGTTCTAATGAAAGTTTGCAAACTAAATAATAAACAAAAAGTAAAAAGTAAGGCTCTGTGGTTGCTTCACTTTACACATTGCTGTGCAGCCCTTAGGGTAAAATAGGAATAAATATAGTTTTAATTTTATAAAAAAATATAAAAAATAAAAATAAAAAAAACTTAAAATATAAAGGAAATGTAAGAGAAAACTGACATAAATATTCACGACGTGCCCCCACACACAATGGTAAGCCCATGGTCTCATTTGACAATTGTGATTGGCTTACTAAGTCAATCACGCCATATTGCCGGCCTGTGATTGGTCGATATTAGTCCATCGATCTGCTATTGACTTTGTGATTTGATGTTGGTTGTCATTTAGCAGGATCGGGCCCCAGTTGTCTGCAAAACGATAGTTGAAAATGCGATCTTATAATTTCAAACAATCCATTCATTTTTATTTGCGGGCAATTTGCTTGTTGGTGAATATTACAATAAAAACTGTGCTTACACATATGGACATGTCGATTGTATGGATACAGCCTAAATAAAGCAGCGTGTGTTAGGTGGAGGTACTTGCTGTGCATAAACTAAGTGATAGACTGTACAAATTTACTTTTATTACACAGATAATTTCATCGAAATTGGAAACCATGAAGAAAGAAAAACATGATATCGGAGACAATAAAGGTAATCACTTTGGAACAGACATACTTACTTACCCACTTATATACTTATGAGTATATAATTATGTCACCGTAAAATTGAAAATTCAATATAATTATAATCTATCTCGGGAGATTGTAAACAGCTGTCGAAAGATTGTAAACCGTAACATCATCATCATTTCAGCCCATTGCAGTCCACTGCTGGACGTTGGCCTCTCCTAACACTTGCCATAGCACTCTATCCTCCGCCTTCCGCATCCACTCAGTCCCAGCGACCTTTTTGAGATCGTCGGACCATCTAGCTGGAGGGTGTCCTACTCTACGCTCGTAACATAACCGTAGCATTCTGCTTACAATTTAACGCATTATTTTTCGGTAGATCTAACGGTATTTACAATGTCACGGTGACCTATAGTTAACATTAATATATCCACTGCTACATGGTATATAGTATATAGTTACCTACGTCATTATGTGAAAAAATTAAATCGCTTACGGCGAAACGATATAGATAAGCAATTTTGTAGTGAAAAAAACTAATTAAGTCAATAGAATCACGTTTACTCTGCCAATGATTTTATTCCTCGTTTGAGCATAGAATATCGTAGCAAGTTAATTAAAGTTTTAAGTACCTACGTAATAAAAAAAATGGGTTGTTGAAAAAAAATTGTAATTTGTTTTTTCTCAGTCTTTAAGTCAAGTTTGTTACCTTGTAGGCGATTAGATAAATTTCAATACTGATATGATATGAGGGCGGTCCATATTTTGATAAAATATTTTCAAACAAATGTCTATGATATCAAAATTGACTATTTTCAAGTAGGCACACATGATGCAAAAAATATCTTATTTTAGGAACCAAAGTCAGTATGAAGACGTTTCTGGAACTCCTCGTAGAATCTTCTGGAGGCGAAAAGGGTTATAGCAACTTAGAGTTACGCGAAGAAACCTTGGTGATCGTGATAGCTGGGACCGATACTTCAGCTGTGGGGCTCGGTTTCTCCATTTTGATGCTAGCCAAGCACCCAGAAGTTCAGGAGAAAGTTTATCAAGAGTAAGTTTATTGCTTTGATGCCTAATGGAGTAATAGTATTGCATGCGAAGAACTTTCTCAATCATCTTCTGGACAATTCCTCTCTCACACCCATAACTATAACTTCTGTAAGAATGACAATTAACAATTCAAAACCTATTAAAAATTTAGACTTTCTAATATTTGGACTTCATTGATATTGGTCAATTAAGAGACGTTATTAAATGACTGATAAAATTGTTCGGGCGGGTCAGTTGTTTTTAATCAGGATTTAATTTGTTAACCAGGTTGCAGGAGGTGTTCGAAAATTCAGATAGACCAGTTACGCAAGAGGATCTGCCTCGTCTTAAGTACTTAGATGTTGTGATCAGGGAATCACTGCGCTTGTATCCCCCCGTGCCTTTTATTGTTAGGAAAGTTGATAAAGATGTCACTTTACGTAAGTATATAACAAATACTTAATTTATGATCCAATTGATGATGGAATAAGTATACAATGTGTACATTAAATATTTAGCTAAACAAGTAATGGAGAAATTCAAACCTACGACGGGACTTGAACCCGCAACCCTGCCGCTTCGTGTGCAGTGCTCTGCGGTTTAGGTTAATGATTCTTTTGTGAATAGAAATTAATGTTTAGCAGTAGTGGGACGGAATGGGTTGTGGTTAGTGACTCAGTGGCAAAACCTTCATTTGCAATCCTACTGAATCTTAGATGATGGATTTTTCTACAACTGGTTTATTTGCAGCATCTGGAGTAACTCTTGTGGAAGGCTGCGCACTGTTCGTGAGCATCTGGTCTATCCACCGTAACCCTAGTCACTGGGGTGAAGATGCCGAGCAGTACCGACCTGAAAGGTTCCTTGACACTCCCCTGAAGCATCCCGCTGCCTTCATGCCCTTTAGTAATGGCTCCAGAAATTGTCTTGGTAAATATAAGTAAATACTGTCAAACTGTTGTTGCATCACCTAGCCTATATTAATAAATTTTAAGAGTGCATAGTGAAAAGACGTGGATTTCAACAGCACCTATTTATATTATTGAGGAGTCTTCTCACTCTTTTTTAGTTTACCAACTACAAAGATTGCAATAGAAAAGGTTATCAAATAACCTCGATATCATTCACAGAAAAGATCGTTATGGGCTTTACATGTTGTCCGAATAAACTTATTCGTTTCTGAATTATAATGGAGTTTGATATATTGTAAAACGCAGCTCTAAAATAACTATATTATTAACTTGTTTATATATATCATATTTCAAACTGTAACCAACTGAAATTGTAACTATTATAGCGATTAAAAAGTTGTCCATTGCTTGCGACAGACCCTGTATATAGTATTTACATCCAGATTTAATATGTATCTAATGATTGTATGTGTAGTACCTATATTTACTATTTTATTATATTGTAATAACATAATAGTTTATTCAGTCACAATTTTCCTTGATTTTTGCACCTACCATGTTCTTCTCTGCATCACCCTAAGGTCGGCTGGTAGATAATGCCTTCTGGCATTAAGCTTACCTTTGTACTATTGTGCATAAAGTTTTAAATAAATATATGAAATGAGTGGCCTGAGTTTCTTGCCAAGTACTTCTCAGAGCTCAATCTTTCATCAATCATCAATCGCAATTTTGCTTATACCTTTGTTTGACTTTGTATGACGTTCATAAGTTCATGTATGTAATCAAAATGAAATAAAAAGCTTTGACTTTGTTTCTAGGTCAGCAGTACTCCATGATGTCGATGAAAACAGCTATTGCTACACTTCTGCGTCAATATCGAGTGCGTCCCCGACCAGACGATGACAACGTCAAAGCCTTACGAGTGAAATTTGACATCATGTTAAAAGATGTTCATAATTTTGAAGTACAGCTAGATTTGAGATCTTGATAGATGTTATACCTAAATAATTGTATTCTTCATCTTCTTGTAACCAACCTTCCGGCTGACATTGGCAACTTAATCTTGCGAACTCAGTGTATAGATCTAAGTAAGAAATTTTAAGTTTTATTTACGCCATAAAATCTCATGCGGTAACCTAAAAAGTGGAGTAATATTGACAGGAGTCAAACAACTGACAGCGAAACAACATCTAGTATATTTATATTATCTAAGTTTTAGGTTCAAGCTGCACAGTGAAGTTATCAACATCTCTCATCATTACATCGAACTTGACTCTGAGCGGTCGATCTTGACTGCTTGCCGAAGTAGCCGGTAGTAGTTTAAATTGACGAAGTAGCCCAGCTAATGCCGTCTTCATAGACATCATGGCATATTGATAGCCTGCAAATAAAGCACTGTAATTAGACCCATGAATATTTTAAGATATTTTGTGAGTTGAATTGAAAAGCTCACAGCACTAATTCTAGAATTGTTCTAGGTAAATGATAACATGCTTGTGCCAATTTGGGACACAATATTAAATTGTGCAAGTTATCATTTTCTGGAAAAATGATATGATACTTGTGCTCATAGACCTAGGATCCGCGCGCTACCGCAGTGCTTGATATTTGACATTTTAAAGAAGCAAAGACTGCTAAATAGGTTTGATGAAACATTCACATATTTTGTGGATCAGAATAATATATAGGCTAAAGTTAGACTAAATGCGTTCCCCGATCACGCAAACTGACAAAACTTAAGTTTAATAAAATGAAGCCTCACCAATACAACTTCTAGGTCCATGACTGAACGCTACAAATGCTGCAGGATGCTTCAGTGGCGTGTCAATAAACCGGTCTGGCCTGAATTTTTCTGCGTCCTTTCCCCAATACAAAGGGTTGCGATGTATTGCCCAGATGTTGATGGCCAGACCAGTGTCTTTTACTAAAGTCACTCCTGATGCTGGAAAAATATGTACACAAATTTAAACGACACGACTGTTAGGTAGACTTTGAATAGATTAATGGAATCTGTCATCTCATTCGGTTCATTAGGGTTGAGTGACCTATTGGCCATAAATGGGTGAGCGTGCTTTAAATGGCACGTTATGCAATTAATCCCAGTTTTTAAGCTAAATTGGAAGCCCTTTGGGCGCTTTGATAAATTCTAACATAAAGAGCTGGCAAGGCAGACATTTTTTTTGATTCGCAAAAAGACTCAAAATAATATAAAAAAACTTACGTAATGTAATATCCTGGACAACTTTTCTTACAATGAGAGGAACTGAAGGGTATAATCGCAACGTTTCTCTAAGAATAGCTTCCAAATACTTCAATCGAGGTAGATCTTCTGCTGTTATTGGCCTGTTTGAGTCACCAAATACTTCTTGCAATCTAAAAAGCGAAAGCCATAACCATAAATAATTTCAATACTAATTGAAATTCGAATAAAAGAAAAGATCTTTATTTGTTTGCGCACAACATTTGTAAAAACACATCAAAG